>JARGCV010000172.1:6280000-6882500 GCA_034064705.1 Bothrops alternatus
ATTCATTTTTTTTTCATTAGTCTACACTCAGTACCCCCATAATGCAGAGTGAAAACAGAATTTTAGAAATGTCTGTAAATTTATTTAAAAACGGGTTTTGGGGATAAAAAGAAAGTAAGACACTGTCTTGCTTTGGGGGAAACACGGTAGTAATTGTTGGCTACCTGCTAAGGCAGCCTCCCCAAATGGCTCCATTCATAAGTAAAGGAATGCTACAGGCAAAATCCATTCAGGAGACAAATACTTCAAAATCCCTTGCAGCAAAATTTACAGCTAACAATAGCAGAGCAATAGAAGCTAAGACAAGACATCAGCCATCAGCCAAATAGAAATTGCCAAATACTCCTTAAGAACACAAAGCCCACATTGCACATATCCCAGAACTTCAAAGTCACAAAAGCACATAAGAATCCTTCCACTCTCCATCTCCCCACCTCCCTCCTCCATGCCTCACCTCCAGCCATTGCTGCCTTTTTTCATTCCTCTTGGAGGGCAACTGCTCTCCCACTGCATTTCTTGCCTCTTTGCTGCTGCCAGCACAGGTGGCTACCACAGCAGTTGTAGATCGGCTCATGGCCGGCCTTCTTGATCTCCTCTTCCCCCACCCTCCTCTTCCTCTTCCCCCACCCAGAATTAGGCCCAGTATACCTTCTTCTTTAGTTCTCTCCTTTTGAATGACGAAGTTGTCAGCTAAGTTGGTTAGAAATCTGTTCCATCTCCCACTTGCTGCAGAATTTGTCTCCCAGCTCATAGCAGGGAAGCTAAAGTTTCCCATTACTACTGTGGTATGCTGCCTACATACATTTGTTAACTGATTAGCAAAGAGTTCATCTATTTCTTCTGCTTGGTTGGGTGACCTATAGTAATGTAATTTTTTTCCCCTTTTATATTGCCCCATATGGATTTTCATCCTTGGTTTTGTGTATTTCTATAGAGATGTAATGACCTTTTTATATGTAATGCAACAACACCTCTTTTGTTTGATCTGTTTCTTTTGGAACAGTTTGTATGCTTCCATCTTTCCAGTCATGAGTTGCATCCCACCAAGTTTCAGTAATAGCAACTATGTCATATCTGCCTTTGTGTACTAATGCTTCAAGTTCACCTTGTTTTCTAAACTTTTGAGTGTTAGCGTATAGGCATTTCATATGGGTTTTGGGTTTTTTCTTATATCTCCTACTTTGTAACTGGGATTTACGTCCTTTCCGTCACTCTCAACTTCATTATGTTTTTCTTTTTTTATTTCTTCTTTCTCTTTACTCTTTACTCCCTCCCTTCTGATGTGATTGGTTATCTTTTTGCATAAAATTAGATTCTAAAGGTCACTCCCCCCCTTCAATTTTAGTTTAAAGCCCTTTTGAAAAGATGAGCCAGCCGTTTTCCTAATATTCTTTCCATTTTTTCTGAGGTTTACTCCATCCCTTGCCAGTAGCCCAACATGTAAGAAATGCAAACTAAGGTCTAGGAAGCTGAAGTCCTGTTGACAACACTAGTTTTAAGCCGGTAGTTCATTTCTAAAATACTCTGCTCCGTCATTGGATGTTGGCCTTTTGTTGGAAGCATAGATGAAAACACGACTTATGCTCCTAATTCTTTAATTTTCTTCCCAAACTGTTCGTAATCTCTTCTTATTGTTTTCAGATTCATTATTGTGTCATTGGTCCCCATATGTAGGAGAAGAAAGGGTAGTAATCCATGGGATTATTTTAATAAGGAACTCAGTTACGTGATTGATTTTTGCTACATGGAGACAATATACCTCCCTAGATAGGTAGAGATAGAGATAAAGCAGGGGTTCCCAACCAAGGGGCTTGCACCCTCTAGGAGTGCGAGACAATATTCCAGGGGGTGTGAAAACCTGGTTTTAGAAGTTTCAAAATTTTGCTGTACATGCACAATTCATTATTTCAACCATTTCTAAGGGGTGCAAAAATATATCAGAAGCATTCTGTGGTGCGGGGTATAGAAAAGGAGTATGATACACTGAGATAGAGAGTAATATAGATATAGAGAGTAATATAAATAGAATAATTACTCTCCCTCTCTCCATATACACAGACAGACAGACAGACAGAGTGACTCAGTCATAAAATTAGAAATAGAGTAATAGAGATATATAAAATAATAGAGAGTGAGTTAGTGTGTGAGAGAGAGATAAAGATAGATACGTGTTATCTACCCAAGCCCCCCAAAAATAGAAATTTATGATTGACTCAATATTTGAACATGAATCTAACTAGTCTTCTGTATGCTAAATGAATCATTAATATTAGAGGTTAAACTAGAATTTTGATGTTTTCATGGTAATATAAGGTTTTTTTTGCTGCTTTCACATATTCTGCAGCCATTTTTTTAAACAATAATGAATCTAACCCATTAATATGAATTTTACAGAGAAAGCGGATGTCAAGAAGAGCAATGTGAATGAGAAGAAGCCTTAAAATATACCATCAATCAAAATATTTTCTACTTCCTCCGGAAAGTGTAAAAACTCTTCTCCTTCCTCAGCAGATGAGAAACGACGGAGAGAATAACAAGAACAGAGTTTTGAGATGAAAAAATAAAGTATATAGAACTCAAGGATACATTAGATGAGAAGTCAAGGAGGTCAGTTTTCAAATAAAGAAAAAAAATGGGAAATAGCTGGAAGTCAGTGGGAAGGAAAAGATACCTTGGATATCCAAAATGGGCAGGTATTAATTAAAACCTTTGAGGAAGGAAAGAACAGCTTGAATCAAAGAACCTCCAAGTAAAACTAAGAGATCAGAAATATTTTTGGCCTCCTCAAGAATCCAAGATTATCGGTGTTGGAAAACCCCCACAGAGTGCCTATTGTGGGAAAAATACGGATTGCAGATCACGGCTGAATATGCGCGGGAGGATCCACCCTATGAAAAGTCATGGAATGTTTGGAGAGGGGAAAACTTTACTCAGAACAGCTTCTTCGTGATTCATGGAAGGACCGATACTTGAGAGAAACTCTACCACTGCTTCCGATACGACAATAGATTTAGCCTGCACACAAATCTGGTGATACACAGGACTCACAGTGGAAAGAAACCATGAGTGTCTACACTTTGGGAAAAGTTTCACTTGGAATTCCAAGCTGGTGATACACCAAAGTCACACAGGAGAAAAACTATATGAGTGTCTTGATTGTAGGAAAAGTTTCAGCTGGAATTCCAATTTGGTGAGAGATATGACGACTCACACTGAGGAGAAACTCTTTGAATGTCTTGATTGTGGCAAAGGCTTCAGTAATAATTCCAACCTGATCATACACCAGAGGAGTCACACAGGAGTGAAACCGTATAAGTGTCCAGATTGTGGGAAATGTTTCAGTCAGAATGGCAATCTAGTGAGACACCAAAGAACTCACAGAAGACAAAAACCATATGAATTATCTTCTCAGCTCGGCTTTCAATGAGTGATGAGAAATGAAGTTCAAGATACCTCTACAGGTGGAAATCAAAAAATTAAACTGTTTTAAATTTCTTGTTTCCTAGTTTCCATTACAAATGGCTCAACCCGGTTTTCATTTAGAAGGACTAGAACAATTTAGAGGTGGTGGAGGGAGTAGATGGATGAAGATTATACCTTGGACAGGAAATGGAGGTCTTGGTCCTATTGATTCAAGACTCAAAGCAGGACTTGCAAGACAGCTTGTTCGGGAGCTTACCCAAGAGCGCATTGTAACAGATCCTGATATGCGTGAGGCTATTGGAGGATTATCGATGGTAGGTGGATTAAGGATCAAAGATGACAAAATTTTAAGTCAAGATGACATTATAACACTCTTGAGAAACCGTCTAGCTGATGTTGCAGTAAATGTTGATGAAATGGTAGTGGCTACTGAAATCCCAGTAGATCGTCTAGTAGGAGATAGACCTGTAGTAATTGCACCACACCAAGGAGCTTATATTTTTAACCCAGATCACTGGCAAGCCTGGGTTGCTGACATTAGAGCAAATGCATTAAATCGAGTAGTTAACAATGTTCCTCAGAATGCTCCTGGAGGAGCAAATGTTCCTGTCAATGAGATTCATCCCTGGATGTTTGGGGGGTATATCAATCTTGACCTAACTAATGGACAAGCTGTAGCAGCCCCTGTTCCGGCCAGGAATGATAGATCACCATGGATTATTAGCATGCTACAAATCATTATGGCTGTGAGTCCTGTTGGTGTGAACACCAAGATATCTGGTATTAATCATCTTGCTCTGGGTATAGCAATAGTCACCAGTGGTGGTAACATGACTAATGCTAGATTAAGAAGAATTGTATCTAGTGTTGCACGTGAAACTATCATTGCTCAAATTGATATCTCACGGGATATGGTAATGAAAGGGTGGGATTTCCTTTCAATTTATTGGGACCGTAGGGCAGGTGCCATAGGGAGAGATTTCCAAGATTTGTTCCATGCACTTGGGGATCAAGGGAGGAGGATTAGCTTACGTTTGGCACTAATGTGTGAACAAACAGAATACAAAATGTTGACTGGTATTATAACAACTGTAAGAGCAATCAATGGATTTCAGGACTTTCCTTGGGAACAGTTAAACGAGGCAATTAGAGGTATTACCGGGAGAGATGAACTGGTTCATGTTGCTGAGTACGCGCAATTTATTGCCCCAGACAACATTGTCCAACCTGCAGCACCAGCTGTGCCCGTGCCTCCTCCAAATGGAGGTCATTGGGCAGGGTGGCTGTTCTCCTTACAAGGTGAGGCTCCGGCCGGTCGAACTATTGCAAATTATTGTAATCTATTATATGCTGCCCTACAGTTATCCATTTTGGTAGACGGAAATCAGTCACTTCGACAATATCAGGGACTTGATAACCATGTGGTGGCTGCTAGACCTCTCATTGATGCATGGGTTGCTAATTATGTAACTGCACTAACCCAAAATGCACCAGCTTTCCAAATAGTCGCACATGGTGTTGCTCCTATTGCCCCAGCCTTAAACAACATTCGTCATAGGAATGTTTAATCCATGGTTGGTTTTTTGTTATTATCTACCTCAATTTACTTAAGGTTAGGGTTAGGGTTAGGGTTAGTCCAGCTCAAGGTAATTCCACTTGGTTTACAGAAATAAAAATACAGAAAGCAATAAACTGACTATCTTGCAAACAGCGAAATGCAAAGCCTCCACATTTAACATGTACTTAAGCTGCAAATACAGGCCACTTCTAGCATGGCTGATTGAATTTTGATGTCTGGGCATCCGAAAAAGGTAATTCTTGCTATTGTTCGAATTTTGTTCAAGTGAACCAGGCCTCCTCGTCTTACTAACTACATTCGTGCCTCATGACATTCTTGGTCCAAACTGGAAAACTTTCTCCTTGCAAGGAGTTAAATTGGAGAAGTTACCCTCAGGATTAGCGGCCTATAAATTTGATAATTGAAGAAATGCATAGACCTTCGATACCTCAAGCGGGTTGCAGATGGGCAGCCTCAGCGGGGCCACATTTTGGATTCATTTCTTTTTCCTCCAATTTATTTAAAATATTTATGTAACCGCCCATATCAACAAACTGGCTGGGTCCCAATCAATAACTTAAAAAACATATTAAACCAAAATGCATTAAAGAAAAACCTGGTTCCAGTTCAAGCTTCTGATGTGCAGGCGCCTATTCTTATCCCAATGCTTAGGGCAATGGGGGCGAACCTATGGCACGCGTGCTAGAGGTGGCACTCAGAGCCCTCTCTTTGGGCACGTGCACCATTGCCCTAGCACTGCCTCCCCCCATAGCCCCCTCCTCACCAGCAGCTCCCTGGATGAGACTTGCCCCCGAGCGCAGTCCGTTCAGAGCAGCACAGCACAGCCAAGGCCATGGCAGCCAGGCAGTGGGGACAAGACTCTGCCCTCGTGCCCTGTCACACACAGATGATGCTGCGGGGCATGGGCAGAGGGCATGGCTACCATGGCGCTGCTGGGCTGCCTGGTCAATCTGCTGTGGTGGGCTATGGAGCTGGTGAATGGCCATGCGGGTGGGTGGGGTGCAGAGCCAGGGGTGGGTGGAGAGGCGGGGGCGGTTTTTGGCCATCACCGGCTTAGGGGAAAAGCTAGATCTGCTTTGGTTTACGAAAGACTAGGAGGATAACGGCCTTCCATACTTCAGGGGGAAGAGTGTCTCATAGGGCAGGGTCTGCAACGGAAAAGGCTCACTTCCCAGCTCCTATTCAATGGCAATATTTAAAAAAAGGGGCTAGGAGCGTGCGCACCCTATCTGACCTGGGAGAAAGGAGAAAAATAATAAAGATGGGGCAACAATGACAGGTGCCCTGGTGTTTCAGTGGTTAGAAGGCAGTATTGCCAGCTGACTCTGCCTATAGCCTGGAATTCAATCCTGAAGGGGTTCACGGTTGACTCAGCCTTCCATCCTTCTGAGTTCAGTAAAATGAGAACCCAGATTGTTGGGAACAATGTGGTGACTCTGTAAACCAAGAGGGCTATAAAACACTTTGGGGTGGTATATGATTATAAGTGCTATTGCTATAATAAAGAAGTAGCTTTAAAGGTGAGGAGCAGCATGTTGAATTGCACCTTAAAGAAATGAATCCATTGCTTCTCCAGCATGGGTGGATTCCGAATCCACCAATGGGTATTCAAAGCCTGCTGCCCAATAAGAAGACTAGGTCCGAAATTTAGCTCCGCCTCCGGCTTCATTCCCCAGTTTTTTCCTAGTCTGAAGCCCAAAGACAGCTCTTTGTGATAGCTCCACAAAAAGTAAGGTTTTTGGTTAAAAAGGACTGGTAAAGTATTTTTTTGTTTTCATTTTGATCGTTATTTAGTAGTTTGTTTGTTTTTTAAACCTGTCAGGAATTCAATCCGCTTTGTCATTATTAAGGCAACTAACATTAAGTATAAGCTCTTATTACTAGGCATTAGTCATAGAACATAAACATTCAACATTGGGTGTTAGTTTTTTTATACATTTGATTTGTTAAACATTCTTCCCTCCTCCCGTCGAGCCTCAGCTAAACGCCAGCTGCATTCTGTTTGATTGGTGTCTCTCTTGGATATAGTCTATCCACAGTTTCCAGTCTGTCAAATATTGTTCATTAGAGCGATCTTTCAAGTATGCTGATATTTTCGCCATTTCCGCCAAATTTGTTACTTTCACAGTCCATTCTTCAAAAGGCGGTATTTCTGGATTCTTCCAGTATTGTCCCACCAACAATCTTGCTGCTGTAATTAAGTTCAGAAATAAGTTTATCTCTGAGGTAGTAAAATCCTTTGTGATCCCTAACAGATTTAGTAGTTTTTTAACAATTGGATAAACGAAATTTAGGGAATTTTTAAAGTTACCTGATTTTCCGACTGATTTTTTTCCGCACCCCCTTCTCTCCGCCGTCGGGGTCGCGAGGGAGGCCGCTAGGCCTAGGGCCTTGGGAGAGCGGGAGCCGCAGGGGGAAACATCCCTGGACTCCTGGCTGGCCACCGAACAGCGACCAGGAACCCCACCGGAACGTAGGCTTCGAACGAAGAGAACGTCTCCAGGCTTCGCGATCGACGCAGAAATAGCGGAGGACCGCTACTACTAACCGCAAGTGGGGTAATCGGAAGCGGGGAGGAGGCCGCCGGACCACCGGGTCGGTGGGCATAGGCGGGAGCCGCCTCAGCCGGGGCGGGTAGACCGGGGCCTGTGGGCGACAGGCACTGCGTGGTCGGGAGCATCGAGCTCCGACCAAAAAATTGGCGTGGCGGCCATCTTGAAAAATGGGAGGTCCCGGCCACTGGCGCGAATCGCCATCTTTTAAAGGGGGCGTTCCCTTACCGTCCGCGCCGTCTGATTGGTGTTCGTCGCTAGAGCGCGAAAAAACCATTCGGAGAAGAGGGCGTGCAAACCTCCTTTGTTTTACCTACTGGGGCCTAGGCCCAGGGAGGGAAGCGTCTGCCGGCAGGCAGAGATTGGTAGAGTCACCGGCCGGAACTGATAACTGGGCAGTGAGAGCCAGGGGTTGAAGGGGAGTGTGCGTTCCGGAGGTGTGTGCGTGCATTTGGAGTGTGCGTGCACTAGAACCGGAATATCAGGGCGGCCAGGTCAGAGGATCCTCGGTCGGAGGTTCTGCGAGCCGTTTTGACAGTATCGTCGTGCAGGTTAGGGATACACTCCCTTAAGCGCTGCCGACGTCAGCCGGGCCTGCCAGGCACCCGGACAAGGTCCTAGTCAGAGCATGGCCATGGCAGATGGCACTTCGGGCCAAGGCTCAGCGCCCCCTCCGTCGCCTCCACGCAGAACGGAGGAATCGGGGGGGGGGCAAGAAGAAGGCCAAGACAAAACATCTAACTGAGCCATCAAAGGCAGCTGAGCGTCAGGCCATAAGGAGACACCAGGCCTTGGAGAAGGAGTTTGCCAAGGCCCAGAGGATCAGAGCCAGTGGAACAGAGAGAGCAGATCTGGCCCTTCTGGAGACACCCAGTTCCTTTGGGCCTTCGGAATCCACCGGACTGGGGACCAGGGAATGGCTTCCCAGGGGGGAGACGGAAGGAGAGTTGTCCCCTATATCGGTGCCATCATCACCAGCACACTCCGAACCCACAACCAGCCAGGAGGAGGCTGGACATAGAGGTAGGAAAAGAACAAGGTCTGGTAAGTGGTCATCTCAGGTTCATTCACTTTTACAGGAGGCCCTGGAACATCTCAGGTCCTCTAGGAGTGAGTCCCCTCCTCAGAGGTCTCACACACCAAGGAGACACGTCCCCCGTGGGGGGAGGGTAGTGTTCCATGACTCTGATGTGTCTGAGACTTCTTCACAGGTGGCAGACGAGGAGCTGGGGGACTGGGAAGACGAGGGAGCCCCGCTGTTGGAGAATGAGGAGACAGATCCACAGACGGCTCAGATTTCAGGTCTATTTGACCACACCCTCTTCCACACCCTCTTGCTTAAAACATGCTCCGTACTTGATCTGCCAGCAAAGACCAAGGAGGCCAGACCACCCTCCTCAGAAGAGGAAGACGCTAAGGACCCGATAATGTACTCACCGGTGTCAGAGGTAATACAGGTACCATGTACCAAGGTTTTCAGGTCAGCAGTACGGTCCCAGTGGACAAACTTGGGCGCCATCTGTTCACCAAATGGCGTGGAGAAGAAGATGTTTAATGTATGTAGCCCTCTCGCATCTCTTATAGAGGTGCCACAGGTCGACGCACCATTAATCTCTCTTTTTTCTTCCTCAGCCATCCCAGGGGACATGTCAGAGGCGATGAGGGCGGAGGATAAGAAGGTAGAACTCTCTCCGCAGAGTACATCACTCATCGGCCTGGGCCATTAGGGCCTCGTCCACCACATCTGTCATCTCCAGGGCCGCGATTAGGTGGCTGCGGGAGCTCCAGGCAAGCGTTCCTTCGGATCAGGTACGCATACAACAAATACTAACTAAGCTGCGCATGGCAGCGGAATTCATGGCGGACGCTACACTGTTTGCCTCACGATATTCGGCCAGAGCCATCGCAGGGACAGTGGCCGTTAGGAGGCTTACATGGCTCAAGAACTGGAAGACAGACCTGAAGTCAAAATGGAGACTGGCCACATCTAAGTATTCAGGATCAAAGCTATTTGGAGCGATCCTGGATCCTTACGTGATTGAAGACAAGACCAAAAGAAAGGTCTTAGCTCACCCCTCAAAAAAGACAGACAGGGGAACCCAGGAGTTCCGTAGACAGGCCCCCCGCCAAAACGGGGGTGGAGAATGGAGGCAGCCCTTTCAAGGGGGACGGTCCTGGGAGGGGCCCAGAACTCCGCGCACCTTCCCATACAGGCAAGAGCGCGGCCAGGACCGTCCAACATCTGGCAGGGGCCAACCTTCCAAACGCCCTTTTAAAGGGGGGGAGGCCGCTCCTACAGACGCAACAAGTGACGCCTGGTACTGTCCCATCGGGGGTCGCCTGGCGCTGTTCAGCGAAGCGTGGCAGGCGACCACGACGGATGCCTGGGTCAGGGAGACAGTGGCCCGGGGCCTAGCAATAGAATTTTACTCCATCCCGCCGGACCACTTCATAAGATGCCCGGTATCCCGCAACAAGACCAAGGTGGGTCTCCTAGACCGGGCCATAGAGCACCTGGAGGAAATAAGGGCTATAGAGCCGGTTCCTCCAGAGCAGGAGGGACAGGGGTTTTACTCCATCCTCTTCCTTGTGCCAAAGTCATCTGGGGATTGGAGGGCTATCCTCGATCTCAAACGTCTCAATCACTACGTGGTGTACAGGAAATTCAAGATGCAGTCCCTCAGGTCCATCCTGGCCAGCATCCGACGGGGGGATCTGCTATCATCCATAGACCTCACAGAGGCCTACCTACACATCCCAATAAGGGCAGAACACAGAAGGTTCCTCAGATTCTGCTACAGAGGGCGACACTACCAGTACAGGGCCCTACCATTCGGCCTGTCGTCAGCGCCCCGAGTGTTCACGAAGATCCTGGCAGCATTGGGAGCGCATCTACGCATGATACCGGTAAGAGTCCAATGTTACCTGGACGACATTTTGATTCTGTCAGGCTCACACCAGGCAGCGCTGGCAGATATTCAGATCACCATAGACACCCTCCAGACTCACGGCTTCTCAGTAAACCACAAGAAAAGCCAACTCACACCATCAAAGAGACTCCTACACCTAGGAGCCATCATAGACTCAGAACAGGGCATGGTATGCCTTTCACAGGAGCATCGGGAGAGCCTACAGAAGCTAGCGCTTCTGGTAACACACAGGAGGGTGGTTACCATAGTACAACTCTCTCAGCTCCTGGGAAAGATGATATCATGTCTGGGAATTGTCCCGTGGGCAAGGCTCCACTCCAGAAGTCTCCAATGGCTTCTGCTCCCCTTCCAAAGGCAGAACCAGAGCGCCTCGCTCAGGAGGGTCAGGGTCCCCCCTCAGGTCACGACATCCCTCAGATGGTGGAGATCAGGCGCCCTAAACAGGGGCACTCCACTCAGGGAACCCGACAGGATCACAGTCACGACAGACGCAAGTCTGTTCGGGTGGGGGGCCCACTCCATGGACATGATAGCCCAGAGAAGGTGGAGTCCAGGGGACCTACGCCACAGGATCAATTGGCTCGAACTGAGGGCCATCCACCTGGCCCTCCTTCAGTTCTCACCCCACCAGACAGGGAGTCACGTGCTAGTACTGACGGACAATGTAACAGCAAAAGCGCACGTAAACAAGCAGGGCGGGACCAGGTCTGTGGCCCTCATGCAGGAGGCCAGGGAGCTGGGCCTATGGGCAGAGCAGCACCTGGCCTCGCTCAAAGCAGAACACATATCAGGGGAGGCAAACCATCAGGCGGACTCCCTCAGCAGAGTCACGGTAGACCACGCAGAGTGGAGGCTGGCCCCGGAATTGTTCGAGGCAATCTCGGACAGGTTCGGTCGGCCTTGCCTGGACCTCTTTGCGTCACCAGCAAACACACAGACTCACCGTTTCTTCTCCAGGTTCCAGACCCGGGGAGCGGAGGGGACTGACGCGCTCAGATGCAGATGGCCCCAGGGGCTACTGTACGCCTTCCCCCCTCCGCCCCTGATACAGGCAACAATCCGCAAACTGATACTGGAGCAGGCGGAGGTGGTACTAATTGCTCCATACTGGCCGAGGCGTCCGTGGTTTGCAGACCTGGTAGACCTATCGCTCTCGCCACTGTGGAGACTCCCTCCGAGTCAGGTATCCCTGAGCCAAGGGAAACTCCTACACCCAGACCCGCAGTGGCTTCAACTAGCCGCTTGGCACTTGAGCGGGAGAGCCTGAGCAGGCAGGCCTTCTCAGAAGGCGTCATCTCCGTCATCCAGGACGCTCGTCGACCCTCCACCAATAGGATCTACGATGCCACCTGGAGGAATTTCTCCTCCTGGTGCAGCAGGCAGGGGCTAAGCCCCCTGTCTGTCAACATTCCCAACATCCTAGAGTATTTGTGGGAGGGCATGAACGGGACTAGCGACCAACACCATCCGCAGGCAGGTAGCAGCCCTACAAACGGTCCTCATCTGCGAGGACCAGGGACCCCTGTCACAGCATTCAGCGGTGAGCGCCTTCCTAAAGGGGGCAGCCACGAGACGGCCCCCTGTGGTTCACCGCTTCCCGTCCTGGGACCTACATAAGGTCCTACAGGCGCTAACTGAGTCTCCCTTCGAACCGCTGGGGGACAGCTCACTCCGTTTCCTGACGCTGAAGGTGGCCTTCCTAGTGGCCATCACCTCAGCAAGACGGATTTTGGAGTTGGTGGCCCTCTCGGTCCGTCCGGATCTGATCACCTTTGCAGAGGGCAGAGTAACTCTGCGGCTGGACCCATCCTTCCTACCCAAGGTCAACACATGGTTCCACAGGTCCCAGGACCTGGTTCTCCCGGATTTCTGTCCAAATCCCACACACCGTCTGGAGAGACGATGGCACACACTGGACGTGCGCAGGGCTCTGCGCCACTATGTCAACAAGATAGCCACTTTCAGGAGGTCTGAGGCCTTATTCGTGTCCTACCATCCTTCGTCCAAGGGTCTGAAGGTATCTTCCTCGACCATTGGCAGGTGGATCAGGGCATGCATAGCCAAGGCCTATGAATCATTGGAATTGCAGGTACCAGCTAACATCACGGCTCACTCCACAAGGAGCGCGGCCACATCGGCAGCCTGGCGCACTCAGGCATCACTGGAGGAAATTTGTAGAGCGGCCACGTGGGCCTCTCCGTCCTCCTTTGTAAAAAATTACAAGATTGATCAATTTGCTGCAGCGGAGGGTTCGTTTGGCAGGAGAGCCCTGCAGCAGATAGTTGAGTCCCAGTAAGAGATAGCCTAGACTCCCACCCAAAGGGACTTATGAGGGCTTGGGTACGTCCCATTGGTGGATTCGGAATCCACCCATGCTGGAGAAGAAGCATTGACTTACCTGAACGCCTTTTCTCAGCATGGGGGGATGGAGAATCCACACCCTCCTCTAGCTAGGCTAGGCAGAAATTCTCTTACAGGACACTGGAATGGAGCTACACGGTCCGATCTGATGAAGAGCTTCGCCTGTCAAAAACTGGGGAATGAAGCCGGAGGCGGAGCTAAATTTCGGACCTAGTCTTCTTATTGGGCAGCAGGCTTTGAATACCCATTGGTGGATTCTCCATCCCCGCATGCTGAGAAAAGGCGTTCAGGTAAGTCAACGCTTCATCTCACACCACAGAGATTTTAAATGGCCAACTTAGGGTCCTTCATTGGTATCTGTGCTGCTGCATTCTGGAGCAGTTGAAGGTTCTGGGTGGCCCAGTGTAGTGCTCCAAATAGGTGGTGACAAAGGCATGAGTGACCCATGTGCACATCCCCCCTTTTGCCAAGCATCTGAATTTTGATCACGTGACCATTATTGGGGGGGCATATGCTGACACTAAACAGAGAGTGCTTTAAAGCTCTTAGGTGTAGTATATAAATCTAATAGCTATTGCTAACATAAATTGCTTTCAAAGGTGATGACCAACACCTACACTGAATGGAAATGTCACCAGAGGGATTGTCGATCTTATTTTCTGAACTTATTTGGAGCTGAGGGCTTCCCCGGGGAAAACTGGTGCTTCAATCTTGCAGAGACTTTAGGTATCATTTCATCAGTTAAAGTCCCCACATCTCTAAAATTACCTCAGAAGGTTTGACAATAACTATTTTGGGACATTTTTTCAGGCTAAAATACACGTGGATATTTTACATATTTACCTACATTCGTAGGCATGTAGATCTCTCTCTGTACACATTTGCATCTACAGTATATCCCCAGATATACAGGGCATAGAGAACATCTCCACACTTCTTGTAAAATGCCAGGTTTTGGGAATGTAAGTAAATCAGACCAAGACAAATCACCTCAGAATTTTTTCACCTTTAATATGACTTAAAAGTTGTACAGTTCAATTGAAAAACAAATATTTTATGAGGGAAAATAACAATAATAAACGTACAATAACATGGTTTCATAAAGATGCGCACCCTTAAATTCTTTTATCACAGCATGCAGGCTTTTGAGATAGGAGCCTGGCACATTCTTGCCTTGGGAATCTTTGCCCGCTCTTCCTAGCAAATTGCCCCAAATCTGTCAGGTTGTGAGGGTCAGCCCAAGATTTTCAATGGGATTCAAGTCCCGCCTCTAGCTGGGCCATTCCAAAACTTAAATCTTCCTCTGGTGAGGCCATTGTTTTATTGATATGGAAGTATGCTCTGGCTCATTGAATGGTGAAATTATTCTTCATCTTCAGGATTCTGGCAGAGGCTTGAAGGTTTTGTGCCCAAATTGACTGATATTTAGAACAGTTCATAATTTTCTCCACCTTGACTAAAGCTCCAGTTCCAGGTGAAGAAAACCAGCCTCAAATCATAAGTCCGCCACTACCATCCTTCACTACAGCCACAAGAAGATTCATAAAATTGTAGGATTTAGAGAGCTTTCGATCTCCCCTAAAACCACTCCTGCAAAAAAAGGCAGAAATCTTTGAACCAGCTTTCTGCAAACTGGTTTCCTCCAAGTGTTTTTGCTGGAGCTGCTTGGGAATAATAAGGCTGAAAGGTAGGAAGGCTGGGAATTGGGAGGGCTCCTCTGAGCAATTCCGCTGCCTAGCAAGATTTAAACTCCCCAATAATACAGTCAGGAAGATCATATCTAGCTCCTATCTAGATGGGGTTCAGAGGCAATGCCAGTGGCGCTTCCCGGTTGCTCCCGTGTTTCATTCTTCTATTAATAGGATCAGGGGTCTACAAACTTGGCCCTTTTATGACTTGAGGATTTCAACTCCCAGCACACCTGGCTGAAGAATTCTGGGAGTTGGAAGTCCACAAGTCATAAAAGGGCCAAGTCTGAAGACCCCTGAATAGGATGAAGCTGACAACTATATATGGACAAATACAAAAATACTTCAGGAAGTTTTAGGGCGCAGCACCTGCTAATCGTATGAAGCTAAGTAGGGTGAAGCTTCACTCTTATAGGTTCAATCATTTGCCGAGGCAGGTTTCAAGGAGTTATCTTGCACCCCCCAAGACAATGAAAAACTGGCTGGAACCATCGTCAGCAGCCCCAAAGGAAAGTGCCCTTTCTCGTTGGCTGTTGTCCATCATTTCCCCTTACTTGGTTTATACTTTACTTTGGTTGAGTTGCAGCAAGAGGGACAATGACTGCACTCTTGGGAGACCTGGAAGAAAAGGTTTGGGAGAGATGCTCAGGGAGAAAACCTATCGATGCGTTCGGTGGGAGAGGAATACGACTTGATGGTAGATAAGCCCAGAATCAATGAAAACATCTTGCCAACGCTTGAGGGTAGAGACAGGACGAGCGTGATTTTCAGCCTTATGTCGCTAGATGGCGCTCTACAAATCGGGAACACGCGTGCCTAGAAAGCCGAGAATACAGCAGCGGCATCGTTAGTATTAATTTCGTACCGGAGGGAGAAAGTCTGAGCTGGAACGAATTGAAACGATAGAGTATTGTATTCCTAGAGGGGATGTGGAGGAGAGGAGGCGGAGAAGAAAGGAACTTCCTTTTCCGGCCCAGCCACGGGAGAAAGAGGTGGTCGGCTGTTTCGAGGGTCGAAGCGGCTCCCGGGAGGTGAGTGGAGGGCAGGTCGGAGGAGAAGCCGGGAGCAAGTCGGGCTGTTTGGTTTCCTCCACGGTGTGGAAGCAGCGAAGGGACGAGGCTGAAAGATACCGGCGGCTGCTGCACGTTCCTTCGCTCCCTAAATTTTATTCCTCTGCGGCTGCACGATTTAAAACTGCTGCCTGTGATTTTCTGCTGGGAGATTTTTTTTAAAAAAAAAATATTTATTTCTATTTCATATTTTGTAACGGCCCATCTCCCTCAGCCTTTACGTAACACTTCATTCGTTGTGATTTATTGACACGTATTCTTGGCAAGCGAGGAGTTTCATGGGCAAAATGCACTTCTGGGGCATTTTGCACACTGAAATACACATGATTGTTTGCATAAATAAATTCCTAGGTGTGGATTTCTGTGTCAATAGGCACACATATGCAGTGCGTTCAGAAAGTGTTCACTTTTGTCAAATTTGTTATGCTGCAGCCTGATTCTAGTTGTTGAAATTCATTTTTTTTTCATTAGTCTACACTCAGTACCCCCATAATGCAGAGTGAAAACAGAATTTTAGAAATGTCTGTAAATTTATTTAAAAACGGGTTTTGGGGATAAAAAGAAAGTAAGACACTGTCTTGCTTTGGGGGAAACACGGTAGTAATTGTTGGCTACCTGCTAAGGCAGCCTCCCCAAATGGCTCCATTCATAAGTAAAGGAATGCTACAGGCAAAATCCATTCAGGAGACAAATACTTCAAAATCCCTTGCAGCAAAATTTACAGCTAACAATAGCAGAGCAATAGAAGCTAAGACAAGACATCAGCCATCAGCCAAATAGAAATTGCCAAATACTCCTTAAGAACACAAAGCCCACATTGCACATATCCCAGAACTTCAAAGTCACAAAAGCACATAAGAATCCTTCCACTCTCCATCTCCCCACCTCCCTCCTCCATGCCTCACCTCCAGCCATTGCTGCCTTTTTTCATTCCTCTTGGAGGGCAACTGCTCTCCCACTGCATTTCTTGCCTCTTTGCTGCTGCCAGCACAGGTGGCTACCACAGCAGTTGTAGATCGGCTCATGGCCGGCCTTCTTGATCTCCTCTTCCCCCACCCTCCTCTTCCTCTTCCCCCACCCAGAATTAGGCCCAGTATACCTTCTTCTTTAGTTCTCTCCTTTTGAATGACGAAGTTGTCAGCTAAGTTGGTTAGAAATCTGTTCCATCTCCCACTTGCTGCAGAATTTGTCTCCCAGCTCATAGCAGGGAAGCTAAAGTTTCCCATTACTACTGTGGTATGCTGCCTACATACATTTGTTAACTGATTAGCAAAGAGTTCATCTATTTCTTCTGCTTGGTTGGGTGACCTATAGTAATGTAATTTTTTTCCCCTTTTATATTGCCCCATATGGATTTTCATCCTTGGTTTTGTGTATTTCTATAGAGATGTAATGACCTTTTTATATGTAATGCAACAACACCTCTTTTGTTTGATCTGTTTCTTTTGGAACAGTTTGTATGCTTCCATCTTTCCAGTCATGAGTTGCATCCCACCAAGTTTCAGTAATAGCAACTATGTCATATCTGCCTTTGTGTACTAATGCTTCAAGTTCACCTTGTTTTCTAAACTTTTGAGTGTTAGCGTATAGGCATTTCATATGGGTTTTGGGTTTTTTCTTATATCTCCTACTTTGTAACTGGGATTTACGTCCTTTCCGTCACTCTCAACTTCATTATGTTTTTCTTTTTTTATTTCTTCTTTCTCTTTACTCTTTACTCCCTCCCTTCTGATGTGATTGGTTATCTTTTTGCATAAAATTAGATTCTAAAGGTCACTCCCCCCCTTCAATTTTAGTTTAAAGCCCTTTTGAAAAGATGAGCCAGCCGTTTTCCTAATATTCTTTCCATTTTTTCTGAGGTTTACTCCATCCCTTGCCAGTAGCCCAACATGTAAGAAATGCAAACTAAGGTCTAGGAAGCTGAAGTCCTGTTGACAACACTAGTTTTAAGCCGGTAGTTCATTTCTAAAATACTCTGCTCCGTCATTGGATGTTGGCCTTTTGTTGGAAGCATAGATGAAAACACGACTTATGCTCCTAATTCTTTAATTTTCTTCCCAAACTGTTCGTAATCTCTTCTTATTGTTTTCAGATTCATTATTGTGTCATTGGTCCCCATATGTAGGAGAAGAAAGGGTAGTAATCCATGGGATTATTTTAATAAGGAACTCAGTTACGTGATTGATTTTTGCTACATGGAGACAATATACCTCCCTAGATAGGTAGAGATAGAGATAAAGCAGGGGTTCCCAACCAAGGGGCTTGCACCCTCTAGGAGTGCGAGACAATATTCCAGGGGGTGTGAAAACCTGGTTTTAGAAGTTTCAAAATTTTGCTGTACATGCACAATTCATTATTTCAACCATTTCTAAGGGGTGCAAAAATATATCAGAAGCATTCTGTGGTGCGGGGTATAGAAAAGGAGTATGATACACTGAGATAGAGAGTAATATAGATATAGAGAGTAATATAAATAGAATAATTACTCTCCCTCTCTCCATATACACAGACAGACAGACAGACAGAGTGACTCAGTCATAAAATTAGAAATAGAGTAATAGAGATATATAAAATAATAGAGAGTGAGTTAGTGTGTGAGAGAGAGATAAAGATAGATACGTGTTATCTACCCAAGCCCCCCAAAAATAGAAATTTATGATTGACTCAATATTTGAACATGAATCTAACTAGTCTTCTGTATGCTAAATGAATCATTAATATTAGAGGTTAAACTAGAATTTTGATGTTTTCATGGTAATATAAGGTTTTTTTTGCTGCTTTCACATATTCTGCAGCCATTTTTTTAAACAATAATGAATCTAACCCATTAATATGAATTTTACAGAGAAAGCGGATGTCAAGAAGAGCAATGTGAATGAGAAGAAGCCTTAAAATATACCATCAATCAAAATATTTTCTACTTCCTCCGGAAAGTGTAAAAACTCTTCTCCTTCCTCAGCAGATGAGAAACGACGGAGAGAATAACAAGAACAGAGTTTTGAGATGAAAAAATAAAGTATATAGAACTCAAGGATACATTAGATGAGAAGTCAAGGAGGTCAGTTTTCAAATAAAGAAAAAAAATGGGAAATAGCTGGAAGTCAGTGGGAAGGAAAAGATACCTTGGATATCCAAAATGGGCAGGTATTAATTAAAACCTTTGAGGAAGGAAAGAACAGCTTGAATCAAAGAACCTCCAAGTAAAACTAAGAGATCAGAAATATTTTTGGCCTCCTCAAGAATCCAAGATTATCGGTGTTGGAAAACCCCCACAGAGTGCCTATTGTGGGAAAAATACGG
The DNA here is from genome assembly GCA_034064705.1 of Bothrops alternatus. Taxonomy (NCBI): domain Eukaryota; kingdom Metazoa; phylum Chordata; class Lepidosauria; order Squamata; family Viperidae; genus Bothrops; species Bothrops alternatus. The sequence goes on from JARGCV010000172.1 coordinate 6,298,904, forward strand.
ATTGCAGATCACGGCTGAATATGCGCGGGAGGATCCACCCTATGAAAAGTCATGGAATGTTTGGAGAGGGGAAAACTTTACTCAGAACAGCTTCTTCGTGATTCATGGAAGGACCGATACTTGAGAGAAACTCTACCACTGCTTCCGATACGACAATAGATTTAGCCTGCACACAAATCTGGTGATACACAGGACTCACAGTGGAAAGAAACCATGAGTGTCTACACTTTGGGAAAAGTTTCACTTGGAATTCCAAGCTGGTGATACACCAAAGTCACACAGGAGAAAAACTATATGAGTGTCTTGATTGTAGGAAAAGTTTCAGCTGGAATTCCAATTTGGTGAGAGATATGACGACTCACACTGAGGAGAAACTCTTTGAATGTCTTGATTGTGGCAAAGGCTTCAGTAATAATTCCAACCTGATCATACACCAGAGGAGTCACACAGGAGTGAAACCGTATAAGTGTCCAGATTGTGGGAAATGTTTCAGTCAGAATGGCAATCTAGTGAGACACCAAAGAACTCACAGAAGACAAAAACCATATGAATTATCTTCTCAGCTCGGCTTTCAATGAGTGATGAGAAATGAAGTTCAAGATACCTCTACAGGTGGAAATCAAAAAATTAAACTGTTTTAAATTTCTTGTTTCCTAGTTTCCATTACAAATGGCTCAACCCGGTTTTCATTTAGAAGGACTAGAACAATTTAGAGGTGGTGGAGGGAGTAGATGGATGAAGATTATACCTTGGACAGGAAATGGAGGTCTTGGTCCTATTGATTCAAGACTCAAAGCAGGACTTGCAAGACAGCTTGTTCGGGAGCTTACCCAAGAGCGCATTGTAACAGATCCTGATATGCGTGAGGCTATTGGAGGATTATCGATGGTAGGTGGATTAAGGATCAAAGATGACAAAATTTTAAGTCAAGATGACATTATAACACTCTTGAGAAACCGTCTAGCTGATGTTGCAGTAAATGTTGATGAAATGGTAGTGGCTACTGAAATCCCAGTAGATCGTCTAGTAGGAGATAGACCTGTAGTAATTGCACCACACCAAGGAGCTTATATTTTTAACCCAGATCACTGGCAAGCCTGGGTTGCTGACATTAGAGCAAATGCATTAAATCGAGTAGTTAACAATGTTCCTCAGAATGCTCCTGGAGGAGCAAATGTTCCTGTCAATGAGATTCATCCCTGGATGTTTGGGGGGTATATCAATCTTGACCTAACTAATGGACAAGCTGTAGCAGCCCCTGTTCCGGCCAGGAATGATAGATCACCATGGATTATTAGCATGCTACAAATCATTATGGCTGTGAGTCCTGTTGGTGTGAACACCAAGATATCTGGTATTAATCATCTTGCTCTGGGTATAGCAATAGTCACCAGTGGTGGTAACATGACTAATGCTAGATTAAGAAGAATTGTATCTAGTGTTGCACGTGAAACTATCATTGCTCAAATTGATATCTCACGGGATATGGTAATGAAAGGGTGGGATTTCCTTTCAATTTATTGGGACCGTAGGGCAGGTGCCATAGGGAGAGATTTCCAAGATTTGTTCCATGCACTTGGGGATCAAGGGAGGAGGATTAGCTTACGTTTGGCACTAATGTGTGAACAAACAGAATACAAAATGTTGACTGGTATTATAACAACTGTAAGAGCAATCAATGGATTTCAGGACTTTCCTTGGGAACAGTTAAACGAGGCAATTAGAGGTATTACCGGGAGAGATGAACTGGTTCATGTTGCTGAGTACGCGCAATTTATTGCCCCAGACAACATTGTCCAACCTGCAGCACCAGCTGTGCCCGTGCCTCCTCCAAATGGAGGTCATTGGGCAGGGTGGCTGTTCTCCTTACAAGGTGAGGCTCCGGCCGGTCGAACTATTGCAAATTATTGTAATCTATTATATGCTGCCCTACAGTTATCCATTTTGGTAGACGGAAATCAGTCACTTCGACAATATCAGGGACTTGATAACCATGTGGTGGCTGCTAGACCTCTCATTGATGCATGGGTTGCTAATTATGTAACTGCACTAACCCAAAATGCACCAGCTTTCCAAATAGTCGCACATGGTGTTGCTCCTATTGCCCCAGCCTTAAACAACATTCGTCATAGGAATGTTTAATCCATGGTTGGTTTTTTGTTATTATCTACCTCAATTTACTTAAGGTTAGGGTTAGGGTTAGGGTTAGTCCAGCTCAAGGTAATTCCACTTGGTTTACAGAAATAAAAATACAGAAAGCAATAAACTGACTATCTTGCAAACAGCGAAATGCAAAGCCTCCACATTTAACATGTACTTAAGCTGCAAATACAGGCCACTTCTAGCATGGCTGATTGAATTTTGATGTCTGGGCATCCGAAAAAGGTAATTCTTGCTATTGTTCGAATTTTGTTCAAGTGAACCAGGCCTCCTCGTCTTACTAACTACATTCGTGCCTCATGACATTCTTGGTCCAAACTGGAAAACTTTCTCCTTGCAAGGAGTTAAATTGGAGAAGTTACCCTCAGGATTAGCGGCCTATAAATTTGATAATTGAAGAAATGCATAGACCTTCGATACCTCAAGCGGGTTGCAGATGGGCAGCCTCAGCGGGGCCACATTTTGGATTCATTTCTTTTTCCTCCAATTTATTTAAAATATTTATGTAACCGCCCATATCAACAAACTGGCTGGGTCCCAATCAATAACTTAAAAAACATATTAAACCAAAATGCATTAAAGAAAAACCTGGTTCCAGTTCAAGCTTCTGATGTGCAGGCGCCTATTCTTATCCCAATGCTTAGGGCAATGGGGGCGAACCTATGGCACGCGTGCTAGAGGTGGCACTCAGAGCCCTCTCTTTGGGCACGTGCACCATTGCCCTAGCACTGCCTCCCCCCATAGCCCCCTCCTCACCAGCAGCTCCCTGGATGAGACTTGCCCCCGAGCGCAGTCCGTTCAGAGCAGCACAGCACAGCCAAGGCCATGGCAGCCAGGCAGTGGGGACAAGACTCTGCCCTCGTGCCCTGTCACACACAGATGATGCTGCGGGGCATGGGCAGAGGGCATGGCTACCATGGCGCTGCTGGGCTGCCTGGTCAATCTGCTGTGGTGGGCTATGGAGCTGGTGAATGGCCATGCGGGTGGGTGGGGTGCAGAGCCAGGGGTGGGTGGAGAGGCGGGGGCGGTTTTTGGCCATCACCGGCTTAGGGGAAAAGCTAGATCTGCTTTGGTTTACGAAAGACTAGGAGGATAACGGCCTTCCATACTTCAGGGGGAAGAGTGTCTCATAGGGCAGGGTCTGCAACGGAAAAGGCTCACTTCCCAGCTCCTATTCAATGGCAATATTTAAAAAAAGGGGCTAGGAGCGTGCGCACCCTATCTGACCTGGGAGAAAGGAGAAAAATAATAAAGATGGGGCAACAATGACAGGTGCCCTGGTGTTTCAGTGGTTAGAAGGCAGTATTGCCAGCTGACTCTGCCTATAGCCTGGAATTCAATCCTGAAGGGGTTCACGGTTGACTCAGCCTTCCATCCTTCTGAGTTCAGTAAAATGAGAACCCAGATTGTTGGGAACAATATGGTGACTCTGTAAACCAAGAGGGCTATAAAACACTTTGGGGTGGTATATGATTATAAGTGCTATTGCTATAATAAAGAAGTAGCTTTAAAGGTGATGAGCAGCATGTTGAATTGCACCTTAAAGAAATGAATCCATTGCTTCTCCAGCATGGGTGGATTCCGAATCCACCAATGGGTATTCAAAGCCTGCTGCCCAATAAGAAGACTAGGTCCGAAATTTAGCTCCGCCTCCGGCTTCATTCCCCAGTTTTTTCCTAGTCTGAAGCCCAAAGACAGCTCTTTGTGATAGCTCCACAAAAAGTAAGGTTTTTGGTTAAAAAGGACTGGTAAAGTATTTTTTTGTTTTCATTTTGATCGTTATTTAGTAGTTTGTTTGTTTTTTAAACCTGTCAGGAATTCAATCCGCTTTGTCATTATTAAGGCAACTAACATTAAGTATAAGCTCTTATTACTAGGCATTAGTCATAGAACATAAACATTCAACATTGGGTGTTAGTTTTTTTATACATTTGATTTGTTAAACATTCTTCCCTCCTCCCGTCGAGCCTCAGCTAAACGCCAGCTGCATTCTGTTTGATTGGTGTCTCTCTTGGATATAGTCTATCCACAGTTTCCAGTCTGTCAAATATTGTTCATTAGAGCGATCTTTCAAGTATGCTGATATTTTCGCCATTTCCGCCAAATTTGTTACTTTCACAGTCCATTCTTCAAAAGGCGGTATTTCTGGATTCTTCCAGTATTGTCCCACCAACAATCTTGCTGCTGTAATTAAGTTCAGAAATAAGTTTATCTCTGAGGTAGTAAAATCCTTTGTGATCCCTAACAGATTTAGTAGTTTTTTAACAATTGGATAAACGAAATTTAGGGAATTTTTAAAGTTACCTGATTTTCCGACTGATTTTTTTCCGCACCCCCTTCTCTCCGCCGTCGGGGTCGCGAGGGAGGCCGCTAGGCCTAGGGCCTTGGGAGAGCGGGAGCCGCAGGGGGAAACATCCCTGGACTCCTGGCTGGCCACCGAACAGCGACCAGGAACCCCACCGGAACGTAGGCTTCGAACGAAGAGAACGTCTCCAGGCTTCGCGATCGACGCAGAAATAGCGGAGGACCGCTACTACTAACCGCAAGTGGGGTAATCGGAAGCGGGGAGGAGGCCGCCGGACCACCGGGTCGGTGGGCATAGGCGGGAGCCGCCTCAGCCGGGGCGGGTAGACCGGGGCCTGTGGGCGACAGGCACTGCGTGGTCGGGAGCATCGAGCTCCGACCAAAAAATTGGCGTGGCGGCCATCTTGAAAAATGGGAGGTCCCGGCCACTGGCGCGAATCGCCATCTTTTAAAGGGGGCGTTCCCTTACCGTCCGCGCCGTCTGATTGGTGTTCGTCGCTAGAGCGCGAAAAAACCATTCGGAGAAGAGGGCGTGCAAACCTCCTTTGTTTTACCTACTGGGGCCTAGGCCCAGGGAGGGAAGCGTCTGCCGGCAGGCAGAGATTGGTAGAGTCACCGGCCGGAACTGATAACTGGGCAGTGAGAGCCAGGGGTTGAAGGGGAGTGTGCGTTCCGGAGGTGTGTGCGTGCATTTGGAGTGTGCGTGCACTAGAACCGGAATATCAGGGCGGCCAGGTCAGAGGATCCTCGGTCGGAGGTTCTGCGAGCCGTTTTGACAGTATCGTCGTGCAGGTTAGGGATACACTCCCTTAAGCGCTGCCGACGTCAGCCGGGCCTGCCAGGCACCCGGACAAGGTCCTAGTCAGAGCATGGCCATGGCAGATGGCACTTCGGGCCAAGGCTCAGCGCCCCCTCCGTCGCCTCCACGCAGAACGGAGGAATCGGGGGGGGGGCAAGAAGAAGGCCAAGACAAAACATCTAACTGAGCCATCAAAGGCAGCTGAGCGTCAGGCCATAAGGAGACACCAGGCCTTGGAGAAGGAGTTTGCCAAGGCCCAGAGGATCAGAGCCAGTGGAACAGAGAGAGCAGATCTGGCCCTTCTGGAGACACCCAGTTCCTTTGGGCCTTCGGAATCCACCGGACTGGGGACCAGGGAATGGCTTCCCAGGGGGGAGACGGAAGGAGAGTTGTCCCCTATATCGGTGCCATCATCACCAGCACACTCCGAACCCACAACCAGCCAGGAGGAGGCTGGACATAGAGGTAGGAAAAGAACAAGGTCTGGTAAGTGGTCATCTCAGGTTCATTCACTTTTACAGGAGGCCCTGGAACATCTCAGGTCCTCTAGGAGTGAGTCCCCTCCTCAGAGGTCTCACACACCAAGGAGACACGTCCCCCGTGGGGGGAGGGTAGTGTTCCATGACTCTGATGTGTCTGAGACTTCTTCACAGGTGGCAGACGAGGAGCTGGGGGACTGGGAAGACGAGGGAGCCCCGCTGTTGGAGAATGAGGAGACAGATCCACAGACGGCTCAGATTTCAGGTCTATTTGACCACACCCTCTTCCACACCCTCTTGCTTAAAACATGCTCCGTACTTGATCTGCCAGCAAAGACCAAGGAGGCCAGACCACCCTCCTCAGAAGAGGAAGACGCTAAGGACCCGATAATGTACTCACCGGTGTCAGAGGTAATACAGGTACCATGTACCAAGGTTTTCAGGTCAGCAGTACGGTCCCAGTGGACAAACTTGGGCGCCATCTGTTCACCAAATGGCGTGGAGAAGAAGATGTTTAATGTATGTAGCCCTCTCGCATCTCTTATAGAGGTGCCACAGGTCGACGCACCATTAATCTCTCTTTTTTCTTCCTCAGCCATCCCAGGGGACATGTCAGAGGCGATGAGGGCGGAGGATAAGAAGGTAGAACTCTCTCCGCAGAGTACATCACTCATCGGCCTGGGCCATTAGGGCCTCGTCCACCACATCTGTCATCTCCAGGGCCGCGATTAGGTGGCTGCGGGAGCTCCAGGCAAGCGTTCCTTCGGATCAGGTACGCATACAACAAATACTAACTAAGCTGCGCATGGCAGCGGAATTCATGGCGGACGCTACACTGTTTGCCTCACGATATTCGGCCAGAGCCATCGCAGGGACAGTGGCCGTTAGGAGGCTTACATGGCTCAAGAACTGGAAGACAGACCTGAAGTCAAAATGGAGACTGGCCACATCTAAGTATTCAGGATCAAAGCTATTTGGAGCGATCCTGGATCCTTACGTGATTGAAGACAAGACCAAAAGAAAGGTCTTAGCTCACCCCTCAAAAAAGACAGACAGGGGAACCCAGGAGTTCCGTAGACAGGCCCCCCGCCAAAACGGGGGTGGAGAATGGAGGCAGCCCTTTCAAGGGGGACGGTCCTGGGAGGGGCCCAGAACTCCGCGCACCTTCCCATACAGGCAAGAGCGCGGCCAGGACCGTCCAACATCTGGCAGGGGCCAACCTTCCAAACGCCCTTTTAAAGGGGGGGAGGCCGCTCCTACAGACGCAACAAGTGACGCCTGGTACTGTCCCATCGGGGGTCGCCTGGCGCTGTTCAGCGAAGCGTGGCAGGCGACCACGACGGATGCCTGGGTCAGGGAGACAGTGGCCCGGGGCCTAGCAATAGAATTTTACTCCATCCCGCCGGACCACTTCATAAGATGCCCGGTATCCCGCAACAAGACCAAGGTGGGTCTCCTAGACCGGGCCATAGAGCACCTGGAGGAAATAAGGGCTATAGAGCCGGTTCCTCCAGAGCAGGAGGGACAGGGGTTTTACTCCATCCTCTTCCTTGTGCCAAAGTCATCTGGGGATTGGAGGGCTATCCTCGATCTCAAACGTCTCAATCACTACGTGGTGTACAGGAAATTCAAGATGCAGTCCCTCAGGTCCATCCTGGCCAGCATCCGACGGGGGGATCTGCTATCATCCATAGACCTCACAGAGGCCTACCTACACATCCCAATAAGGGCAGAACACAGAAGGTTCCTCAGATTCTGCTACAGAGGGCGACACTACCAGTACAGGGCCCTACCATTCGGCCTGTCGTCAGCGCCCCGAGTGTTCACGAAGATCCTGGCAGCATTGGGAGCGCATCTACGCATGATACCGGTAAGAGTCCAATGTTACCTGGACGACATTTTGATTCTGTCAGGCTCACACCAGGCAGCGCTGGCAGATATTCAGATCACCATAGACACCCTCCAGACTCACGGCTTCTCAGTAAACCACAAGAAAAGCCAACTCACACCATCAAAGAGACTCCTACACCTAGGAGCCATCATAGACTCAGAACAGGGCATGGTATGCCTTTCACAGGAGCATCGGGAGAGCCTACAGAAGCTAGCGCTTCTGGTAACACACAGGAGGGTGGTTACCATAGTACAACTCTCTCAGCTCCTGGGAAAGATGATATCATGTCTGGGAATTGTCCCGTGGGCAAGGCTCCACTCCAGAAGTCTCCAATGGCTTCTGCTCCCCTTCCAAAGGCAGAACCAGAGCGCCTCGCTCAGGAGGGTCAGGGTCCCCCCTCAGGTCACGACATCCCTCAGATGGTGGAGATCAGGCGCCCTAAACAGGGGCACTCCACTCAGGGAACCCGACAGGATCACAGTCACGACAGACGCAAGTCTGTTCGGGTGGGGGGCCCACTCCATGGACATGATAGCCCAGAGAAGGTGGAGTCCAGGGGACCTACGCCACAGGATCAATTGGCTCGAACTGAGGGCCATCCACCTGGCCCTCCTTCAGTTCTCACCCCACCAGACAGGGAGTCACGTGCTAGTACTGACGGACAATGTAACAGCAAAAGCGCACGTAAACAAGCAGGGCGGGACCAGGTCTGTGGCCCTCATGCAGGAGGCCAGGGAGCTGGGCCTATGGGCAGAGCAGCACCTGGCCTCGCTCAAAGCAGAACACATATCAGGGGAGGCAAACCATCAGGCGGACTCCCTCAGCAGAGTCACGGTAGACCACGCAGAGTGGAGGCTGGCCCCGGAATTGTTCGAGGCAATCTCGGACAGGTTCGGTCGGCCTTGCCTGGACCTCTTTGCGTCACCAGCAAACACACAGACTCACCGTTTCTTCTCCAGGTTCCAGACCCGGGGAGCGGAGGGGACTGACGCGCTCAGATGCAGATGGCCCCAGGGGCTACTGTACGCCTTCCCCCCTCCGCCCCTGATACAGGCAACAATCCGCAAACTGATACTGGAGCAGGCGGAGGTGGTACTAATTGCTCCATACTGGCCGAGGCGTCCGTGGTTTGCAGACCTGGTAGACCTATCGCTCTCGCCACTGTGGAGACTCCCTCCGAGTCAGGTATCCCTGAGCCAAGGGAAACTCCTACACCCAGACCCGCAGTGGCTTCAACTAGCCGCTTGGCACTTGAGCGGGAGAGCCTGAGCAGGCAGGCCTTCTCAGAAGGCGTCATCTCCGTCATCCAGGACGCTCGTCGACCCTCCACCAATAGGATCTACGATGCCACCTGGAGGAATTTCTCCTCCTGGTGCAGCAGGCAGGGGCTAAGCCCCCTGTCTGTCAACATTCCCAACATCCTAGAGTATTTGTGGGAGGGCATGAACGGGACTAGCGACCAACACCATCCGCAGGCAGGTAGCAGCCCTACAAACGGTCCTCATCTGCGAGGACCAGGGACCCCTGTCACAGCATTCAGCGGTGAGCGCCTTCCTAAAGGGGGCAGCCACGAGACGGCCCCCTGTGGTTCACCGCTTCCCGTCCTGGGACCTACATAAGGTCCTACAGGCGCTAACTGAGTCTCCCTTCGAACCGCTGGGGGACAGCTCACTCCGTTTCCTGACGCTGAAGGTGGCCTTCCTAGTGGCCATCACCTCAGCAAGACGGATTTTGGAGTTGGTGGCCCTCTCGGTCCGTCCAGATCTGATCACCTTTGCAGAGGGCAGAGTAACTCTGCGGCTGGACCCATCCTTCCTACCCAAGGTCAACACATGGTTCCACAGGTCCCAGGACCTGGTTCTCCCGGATTTCTGTCCAAATCCCACACACCGTCTGGAGAGACGATGGCACACACTGGACGTGCGCAGGGCTCTGCGCCACTATGTCAACAAGATAGCCACTTTCAGGAGGTCTGAGGCCTTATTCGTGTCCTACCATCCTTCGTCCAAGGGTCTGAAGGTATCTTCCTCGACCATTGGCAGGTGGATCAGGGCATGCATAGCCAAGGCCTATGAATCATTGGAATTGCAGGTACCAGCTAACATCACGGCTCACTCCACAAGGAGCGCGGCCACATCGGCAGCCTGGCGCACTCAGGCATCACTGGAGGAAATTTGTAGAGCGGCCACGTGGGCCTCTCCGTCCTCCTTTGTAAAAAATTACAAGATTGATCAATTTGCTGCAGCGGAGGGTTCGTTTGGCAGGAGAGCCCTGCAGCAGATAGTTGAGTCCCAGTAAGAGATAGCCTAGACTCCCACCCAAAGGGACTTATGAGGGCTTGGGTACATCCCATTGGTGGATTCGGAATCCACCCATGCTGGAGAAGAAGCATTGACTTACCTGAACGCCTTTTCTCAGCATGGGGGGATGGAGAATCCACACCCTCCTCTAGCTAGGCTAGGCAGAAATTCTCTTACAGGACACTGGAATGGAGCTACACGGTCCGATCTGATGAAGAGCTTCGCCTGTCAAAAACTGGGGAATGAAGCCGGAGGCGGAGCTAAATTTTGGACCTAGTCTTCTTATTGGGCAGCAGGCTTTGAATACCCATTGGTGGATTCTCCATCCCCGCATGCTGAGAAAAGGCGTTCAGGTAAGTCAACGCTTCATCTCACACCACAGAGATTTTAAATGGCCAACTTAGGGTCCTTCATTGGTATCTGTGGTGCTGCATTCTGGAGCAGTTGAAGGTTCTGGGTGGCCCAGTGTAGTGATCCAAATAGGTGGTGACAAAGGCATGAGTGACCCATGTGCACATCCCCCCTTTTGCCAAGCATCTGAATTTTGATCACGTGACCATTATTGGGGGGGCATATGCTGACACTAAACCGAGAGTGCTTTAAAGCTCTTAGGTGTAGTATATAAATCTAATAGTTATTGCTAAAATAAATTGCTTTTAAAGGTGATGACCAACACCTACACTGAATGGAAATGTCACCAGAGGGATTGTCGATCTTATTTTCTGAACTTATTTGGAGCTGAGGGCTTCCCCGGGGAAAACTGGTGCTTCAATCTTGCAGAGACTTTAGGTATCATTTCATCAGTTAAAGTCCCCACATCTCTAAAATTACCTCAGAAGGTTTGACAATAACTATTTTGGGACATTTTTTCAGGCTAAAATACACATGGATATTTTACATATTTACCTACATTCGTAGGCATGTAGATCTCTCTCTGTACACATTTGCATCTACAGTATATCATCCCCAGATATACAGGGCATAGAGAACATCTCCACACTTCTTGTAAAATGCCAGGTTTTGGGGATGTAAGTAAATCAGACCAAGACAAATCACCTCAGAATTTTTTCACCTTTAATATGACTTAAAAGTTGTACAGTTCAATTGAAAAACAAATATTTTATGAGGGAAAATAACAATAATAAACGTACAATAACATGGTTTCATAAAGATGCGCACCCTTAAATTCTTTTATCACAGCATGCAGGCTTTTGAGATAGGAGCCTGGCACATTCTTGCCTTGGGAATCTTTGCCCACTCTTCCTAGCAAATTGCCCCAAATCTGTCAGGTTGTGAGGGTCAGCCCAAGATTTTCAATGGGATTCAAGTCCCGCCTCTAGCTGGGCCATTCCAAAACTTAAATCTTCCTCTGGTGAGGCCATTGTTTTATTGATATGGAAGTATGCTCTGGCTCATTGAATGGTGAAATTATTCTTCATCTTCAGGATTCTGGCAGAGGCTTGAAGGTTTTGTGCCCAAATTGACTGATATTTAGAACAGTTCATAATTTTCTCCACCTTGACTAAAGCTCCAGTTCCAGGTGAAGAAAACCAGCCTCAAATCATAAGGCCGCCACCACCACCCTTCACTACAGCCACAAGAAGATTCATAAAATTGTAGGATTTAGAGAGCTTTCGATCTCCCCTAAAACCACTCCTGCAAAAAAAGGCAGAAATCTTTGAACCAGCTTTCTGCAAACTGGTTTCCTCCAAGTGTTTTTGCTGGAGCTGCTTGGGAATAATAAGGCTGAAAGGTAGGAAGGCTGGGAATTGGGAGGGCTCCTCTGAGCAATTCCGCTGCCTAGCAAGATTTAAACTCCCCAATAATACAGTCAGGAAGATCATATCTACCTCCTATCTAGATGGGGTTCAGAGGCAATGCCAGTGGCGCTTCCCGGTTGCTCCCGTGTTTCATTCTTCTATTAATAGGATCAGGGGTCTACAAACTTGGCCCTTTTATGACTTGAGGATTTCAACTCCCAGCACACCTGGCTGAAGAATTCTGGGAGTTGGAAGTCCACAAGTCATAAAAGGGCCAAGTCTGAAGACCCCTGAATAGGATGAAGCTGACAACTATATATGGACAAATACAAAAATACTTCAGGAAGTTTTAGGGCGCAGCACCTGCTAATCGTATGAAGCTAAGTAGGGTGAAGCTTCACTCTTATAGGTTCAATCATTTGCCGAGGCAGGTTTCAAGGAGTTATCTTGCACCCCCCAAGACAATGAAAAACTGGCTGGAACCATCGTCAGCAGCCCCAAAGGAAAGTGCCCTTTCTCGTTGGCTGTTGTCCATCATTTCCCCTTACTTGGTTTATACTTTACTTTGGTTGAGTTGCAGCAAGAGGGACAATGACTGCACTCTTGGGAGACCTGGAAGAAAAGGTTTGGGAGAGATGCTCAGGGAGAAAACCTATCGATGCGTTCGGTGGGAGAGGAATACGACTTGATGGTAGATAAGCCCAGAATCAATGAAAACATCTTGCCAACGCTTGAGGGTAGAGACAGGACGAGCGTGATTTTCAGCCTTATGTCGCTAGATGGCGCTCTACAAATCGGGAACACGCGTGCCTAGAAAGCCGAGAATACAGCAGCGGCATCGTTAGTATTAATTTCGTACCGGAGGGAGAAAGTCTGAGCTGGAACGAATTGAAACGATAGAGTATTGTATTCCTAGAGGGGATGTGGAGGAGAGGAGGCGGAGAAGAAAGGAACTTCCTTTTCCGGCCCAGCCACGGGAGAAAGAGGTGGTCGGCTGTTTCGAGGGTCGAAGCGGCTCCCGGGAGGTGAGTGGAGGGCAGGTCGGAGGAGAAGCCGGGAGCAAGTCGGGCTGTTTGGTTTCCTCCACGGTGTGGAAGCAGCGAAGGGACGAGGCTGAAAGATACCGGCGGCTGCTGCACGTTCCTTCCCTCCCTAAATTTTATTCCTCTGCGGCTGCACGATTTAAAACTGCTGCCTGTGATTTTCTGCTGGGAGATTTTTTTTTAAAAAAAAATATTTATTTCTATTTCATATTTTGTAACGGCCCATCTCCCTCAGCCTTTACGTAACACTTCATTCGTTGTGATTTATTGACACGTATTCTTGGCAAGCGAGGAGTTTCATGGGCAAAATGCACTTCTGGGGCATTTTGCACACTGAAATGCACATGATTGTTTGCATAAATAAATTCCTAGGTGTGGATTTCTGTGTCAATAGGCACACATATGCAGTGCGTTCAGAAAGTGTTCACTTTTGTCAAATTTGTTATGCTGCAGCCTGATTCTAGTTGTTGAAATTCATTTTTTTTCATTAGTCTACACTCAGTACCCCCATAATGCAGAGTGAAAACAGAATTTTAGAAATGTCTGTAAATTTATTTAAAAACGGGTTTTGGGGATAAAAAGAAAGTAAGACACTGTCTTGCTTTGGGGGAAACACGGTAGTAATTGTTGGCTACCTGCTAAGGCAGCCTCCCCAAATGGCTCCATTCATAAGTAAAGGAATGCTACAGGCAAAATCCATTCAGGAGACAAATACTTCAAAATCCCTTGCAGCAAAATTTACAGCTAACAATAGCAGAGCAATAGAAGCTAAGACAAGACATCAGCCATCAGCCAAATAGAAATTGCCAAATACTCCTTAAGAACACAAAGCCCACATTGCACATATCCCAGAACTTCAAAGTCACAAAAGCACATAAAAATCCTTCCACTCTCCATCTCCCCACCTCCCTCCTCCATGCCTCACCTCCAGGCATTGCTGCCTTTTTTCATTCCTCTTGGAGGGCAACCGCTCTCCCACTGCATTTCTTGCCTCTTTGCTGCTGCCAGCACAGGTGGCTACCACAGCAGTTGTAGATCGGCTCATGGCCGGCCTTCTTGATCTCCTCTTCCCCCACCCTCCTCTTCCTCTTCCCCCACCCAGAATTAGGCCCAGTATACCTTCTTCTTTAGTTCTCTCCTTTTGAATGACGAAGTTGTCAGCTAAGTTGGTTAGAAATCTGTTCCATCTCCCACTTGCTGCAGAATTTGTCTCCCAGCTCATAGCAGGGAAGCTAAAGTTTCCCATTACTACTGTGGTATGCTGCCTACATACATTTGTTAACTGATTAGCAAAGAGTTCATCTATTTCTTCTGCTTGGTTGGGTGACCTATAGTAATGTAATTTTTTTCCCCTTTTATATTGCCCCATATGGATTTTCATCCTTGGTTTTGTGTATTTCTATAGAGATGTAATGACCTTTTTATATGTAATGCAACAACACCTCTTTTGTTTGATCTGTTTCTTTTGGAACAGTTTGTATGCTTCCATCTTTCCAGTCATGAGTTGCATCCCACCAAGTTTCAGTAATAGCAACTATGTCATATCTGCCTTTGTGTACTAATGCTTCAAGTTCACCTTGTTTTCTAAACTTTTGAGTGTTAGCGTATAGGCATTTCATATGGGTTTTGGGTTTTTTCTTATATCTCCTACTTTGTAACTGGGATTTACGTCCTTTCCGTCACTCTCAACTTCATTATGTTTTTCTTTTTTTATTTCTTCTTTCTCTTTACTCTTTACTCCCTCCCTTCTGATGTGATTGGTTATCTTTTTGCATAAAATTATATTCTAAAGGTCACTCCCCCCCTTCAATTTTAGTTTAAAGCCCTTTTGAAAAGATGAGCCAGCCGTTTTCCTAATATTCTTTCCATTTTTTCTGAGGTTTACTCCATCCCTTGCCAGTAGCCCAACATGTAAGAAATGCAAACTAAGGTCTAGGAAGCTGAAGTCCTGTTGACAACACTAGTTTTAAGCCGGTAGTTCATTTCTAAAATACTCTGCTCCGTCATTGGATGTTGGCCTTTTGTTGGAAGCATAGATGAAAACACGACTTATGCTCCTAATTCTTTAATTTTCTTCCCAAACTGTTCGTAATCTCTTCTTATTGTTTTCAGATTCATTATTGTGTCATTGGTCCCCATATGTAGGAGAAGAAAGGGTAGTAATCCATGGGATTATTTTAATAAGGAACTCAGTTACGTGATTGATTTTTGCTACATGGAGACAATATACCTCCCTAGATAGGTAGAGATAGAGATAAAGCAGGGGTTCCCAACCAAGGGGCTTGCACCCTCTAGGAGTGCGAGACAATATTCCAGGGGGTGTGAAAACCTGGTTTTAGAAGTTTCAAAATTTTGCTGTACATGCACAATTCATTATTTCAACCATTTCTAAGGGGTGCAAAAATATATCAGAAGCATTCTGTGGTGCGGGGTATAGAAAAGGAGTATGATACACTGAGATAGAGAGTAATATAGATATAGAGAGTAATATAAATAGAATAATTACTCTCCCTCTCTCCATATACACAGACAGACAGACAGACAGAGTGACTCAGTCATAAAATTAGAAATAGAGTAATAGAGATATATAAAATAATAGAGAGTGAGTTAGTGTGTGAGAGAGAGATAAAGATAGATACGTGTTATCTACCCAAGCCCCCCAAAAATAGAAATTTATGATTGACTCAATATTTGAACATGAATCTAACTAGTCTTCTGTATGCTAAATGAATCATTAATATTAGAGGTTAAACTAGAATTTTGATGTTTTCATGGTAATATAAGGTTTTTTTTGCTGCTTTCACATATTCTGCAGCCATTTTTTTAAACAATAATGAATCTAACCCATTAATATGAATTTTACAGAGAAAGCGGATGTCAAGAAGAGCAATGTGAATGAGAAGAAGCCTTAAAATATACCATCAATCAAAATATTTTCTACTTCCTCCGGAAAGTGTAAAAACTCTTCTCCTTCCTCAGCAGATGAGAAACGACGGAGAGAATAACAAGAACAGAGTTTTGAGATGAAAAAATAAAGTATATAGAACTCAAGGATACATTAGATGAGAAGTCAAGGAGGTCAGTTTTCAAATAAAGAAAAAAAATGGGAAATAGCTGGAAGTCAGTGGGAAGGAAAAGATACCTTGGATATCCAAAATGGGCAGGTATTAATTAAAACCTTTGAGGAAGGAAAGAACAGCTTGAATCAAAGAACCTCCAAGTAAAACTAAGAGATCAGAAATATTTTTGGCCTCCTCAAGAATCCAAGATTATCGGTGTTGGAAAACCCCCACAGAGTGCCTATTGTGGGAAAAATACGGATTGCAGATCACGGCTGAATATGCGCGGGAGGATCCACCCTATGAAAAGTCAT
Source organism: Bothrops alternatus (assembly GCA_034064705.1). Lineage (NCBI taxonomy): Eukaryota > Metazoa > Chordata > Lepidosauria > Squamata > Viperidae > Bothrops > Bothrops alternatus. The sequence continues at coordinate 6,315,013 of JARGCV010000172.1, forward strand.
GGAATGTTTGGAGAGGGGAAAACTTTACTCAGAACAGCTTCTTCGTGATTCATGGAAGGACCGATACTTGAGAGAAACTCTACCACTGCTTCCGATACGACAATAGATTTAGCCTGCACACAAATCTGGTGATACACAGGACTCACAGTGGAAAGAAACCATGAGTGTCTACACTTTGGGAAAAGTTTCACTTGGAATTCCAAGCTGGTGATACACCAAAGTCACACAGGAGAAAAACTATATGAGTGTCTTGATTGTAGGAAAAGTTTCAGCTGGAATTCCAATTTGGTGAGAGATATGACGACTCACACTGAGGAGAAACTCTTTGAATGTCTTGATTGTGGCAAAGGCTTCAGTAATAATTCCAACCTGATCATACACCAGAGGAGTCACACAGGAGTGAAACCGTATAAGTGTCCAGATTGTGGGAAATGTTTCAGTCAGAATGGCAATCTAGTGAGACACCAAAGAACTCACAGAAGACAAAAACCATATGAATTATCTTCTCAGCTCGGCTTTCAATGAGTGATGAGAAATGAAGTTCAAGATACCTCTACAGGTGGAAATCAAAAAATTAAACTGTTTTAAATTTCTTGTTTCCTAGTTTCCATTACAAATGGCTCAACCCGGTTTTCATTTAGAAGGACTAGAACAATTTAGAGGTGGTGGAGGGAGTAGATGGATGAAGATTATACCTTGGACAGGAAATGGAGGTCTTGGTCCTATTGATTCAAGACTCAAAGCAGGACTTGCAAGACAGCTTGTTCGGGAGCTTACCCAAGAGCGCATTGTAACAGATCCTGATATGCGTGAGGCTATTGGAGGATTATCGATGGTAGGTGGATTAAGGATCAAAGATGACAAAATTTTAAGTCAAGATGACATTATAACACTCTTGAGAAACCGTCTAGCTGATGTTGCAGTAAATGTTGATGAAATGGTAGTGGCTACTGAAATCCCAGTAGATCGTCTAGTAGGAGATAGACCTGTAGTAATTGCACCACACCAAGGAGCTTATATTTTTAACCCAGATCACTGGCAAGCCTGGGTTGCTGACATTAGAGCAAATGCATTAAATCGAGTAGTTAACAATGTTCCTCAGAATGCTCCTGGAGGAGCAAATGTTCCTGTCAATGAGATTCATCCCTGGATGTTTGGGGGGTATATCAATCTTGACCTAACTAATGGACAAGCTGTAGCAGCCCCTGTTCCGGCCAGGAATGATAGATCACCATGGATTATTAGCATGCTACAAATCATTATGGCTGTGAGTCCTGTTGGTGTGAACACCAAGATATCTGGTATTAATCATCTTGCTCTGGGTATAGCAATAGTCACCAGTGGTGGTAACATGACTAATGCTAGATTAAGAAGAATTGTCTCTAGTGTTGCACGTGAAACTATCATTGCTCAAATTGATATCTCACGGGATATGGTAATGAAAGGGTGGGATTTCCTTTCAATTTATTGGGACCGTAGGGCAGGTGCCATAGGTAGAGATTTCCAAGATTTGTTCCATGCACTTGGGGATCAAGGGAGGAGGATTAGCTTACGTTTGGCACTAATGTGTGAACAAACAGAATACAAAATGTTGACTGGTATTATAACAACTGTAAGAGCAATCAATGGATTTCAGGACTTTCCTTGGGAACAGTTAAACGAGGCAATTAGAGGTATTACCGGGAGAGATGAACTGGTTCATGTTGCTGAGTACGCGCAATTTATTGCCCCAGACAACATTGTCCAACCTGCAGCACCAGCTGTGCCCATGCCTCCTCCAAATGGAGGTCATTGGGCAGGGTGGCTGTTCTCCTTACAAGGTGAGGCTCCGGCCGGTCGAACTATTGCAAATTATTGTAATCTATTATATGCTGCCCTACAGTTATCCATTTTGGTAGACGGAAATCAGTCACTTCGACAATATCAGGGACTTGATAACCATGTGGTGGCTGCTAGACCTCTCATTGATGCATGGGTTGCTAATTATGTAACTGCACTAACCCAAAATGCACCAGCTTTCCAAATAGTCGCACATGGTGTTGCTCCTATTGCCCCAGCCTTAAACAACATTCGTCATAGGAATGTTTAATCCATGGTTGGTTTTTTGTTATTATCTACCTCAATTTACTTAAGGTTAGGGTTAGGGTTAGGGTTAGTCCAGCTCAAGGTAATTCCACTTGGTTTACAGAAATAAAAATACAGAAAGCAATAAACTGACTATCTTGCAAACAGCGAAATGCAAAGCCTCCACATTTAACATGTACTTAAGCTGCAAATACAGGCCACTTCTAGCATGGCTGATTGAATTTTGATGTCTGGGCATCCGAAAAAGGTAATTCTTGCTATTGTTCGAATTTTGTTCAAGTGAACCAGGCCTCCTCGTCTTACTAACTACATTCGTGCCTCATGACATTCTTGGTCCAAACTGGAAAACTTTCTCCTTGCAAGGAGTTAAATTGGAGAAGTTACCCTCAGGATTAGCGGCCTATAAATTTGATAATTGAAGAAATGCATAGACCTTCGATACCTCAAGCGGGTTGCAGATGGGCAGCCTCAGCGGGGCCACATTTTGGATTCATTTCTTTTTCCTCCAATTTATTTAAAATATTTATGTAACCGCCCATATCAACAAACTGGCTGGGTCCCAATCAATAACTTAAAAAACATATTAAACCAAAATGCATTAAAGAAAAACCTGGTTCCAGTTCAAGCTTCTGATGTGCAGGCGCCTATTCTTATCCCAATGCTTAGGGCAATGGGGGCGAACCTATGGCACGCGTGCTAGAGGTGGCACTCAGAGCCCTCTCTTTGGGCACGTGCACCATTGCCCTAGCACTGCCTCCCCCCATAGCCCCCTCCTCACCAGCAGCTCCCTGGATGAGACTTGCCCCCGACCGCAGTCCGTTCAGAGCAGCACAGCACAGCCAAGGCCATGGCAGCCAGGCAGTGGGGACAAGACTCTGCCCTCGTGCCCTGTCACACACAGATGATGCTGCGGGGCATGGGCAGAGGGCATGGCTACCATGGCGCTGCTGGGCTGCCTGGTCAATCTGCTGTGGTGGGCTATGGAGCTGGTGAATGGCCATGCGGGTGGGTGGGGTGGAGAGGCGGGGGCGGTTTTTGGCCATCACCGGCTTAGGGGAAAAGCTAGATCTGCTTTGGTTTACGAAAGACTAGGAGGATAACGGCCTTCCATACTTCAGGGGGAAGAGTGTCTCATAGGGCAGGGTCTGCAACGGAAAAGGCTCACTTCCCAGCTCCTATTCAATGGCAATATTTAAAAAAAGGGGCTAGGAGCGTGCGCACCCTATCTGACCTGGGAGAAAGGAGAAAAATAATAAAGATGGGGCAACAATGACAGGTGCCCTGGTGTTTCAGTGGTTAGAAGGCAGTATTGCCAGCTGACTCTGCCTATAGCCTGGAATTCAATCCTGAAGGGGTTCACGGTTGACTCAGCCTTCCATCCTTCTGAGTTCAGTAAAATGAGAACCCAGATTGTTGGGAACAATATGGTGACTCTGTAAACCAAGAGGGCTATAAAACACTTTGGGGTGGTATATGATTATAAGTGCTATTGCTATAATAAAGAAGTAGCTTTAAAGGTGATGAGCAGCATGTTGAATTGCACCTTAAAGAAATGAATCCATTGCTTCTCCAGCATGGGTGGATTCCGAATCCACCAATGGGTATTCAAAGCCTGCTGCCCAATAAGAAGACTAGGTCCGAAATTTAGCTCCGCCTCCGGCTTCATTCCCCAGTTTTTTCCTAGTCTGAAGCCCAAAGACAGCTCTTTGTGATAGCTCCACAAAAAGTAAGGTTTTTGGTTAAAAAGGACTGGTAAAGTATTTTTTTGTTTTCATTTTGATCGTTATTTAGTAGTTTGTTTGTTTTTTAAACCTGTCAGGAATTCAATCCGCTTTGTCATTATTAAGGCAACTAACATTAAGTATAAGCTCTTATTACTAGGCATTAGTCATAGAACATAAACATTCAACATTGGGTGTTAGTTTTTTTATACATTTGATTTGTTAAACATTCTTCCCTCCTCCCGTCGAGCCTCAGCTAAACGCCAGCTGCATTCTGTTTGATTGGTGTCTCTCTTGGATATAGTCTATCCACAGTTTCCAGTCTGTCAAATATTGTTCATTAGAGCGATCTTTCAAGTATGCTGATATTTTCGCCATTTCCGCCAAATTTGTTACTTTCACAGTCCATTCTTCAAAAGGCGGTATTTCTGGATTCTTCCAGTATTGTCCCACCAACAATCTTGCTGCTGTAATTAAGTTCAGAAATAAGTTTATCTCTGAGGTAGTAAAATCCTTTGTGATCCCTAACAGATTTAGTAGTTTTTTAACAATTGGATAAACGAAATTTAGGGAATTTTTAAAGTTACCTGATTTTCCGACTGATTTTTTTCCGCACCCCCTTCTCTCCGCCGTCGGGGTCGCGAGGGAGGCCGCTAGGCCTAGGGCCTTGGGAGAGCGGGAGCCGCAGGGGGAAACATCCCTGGACTCCTGGCTGGCCACCGAACAGCGACCAGGAACCCCACCGGAACGTAGGCTTCGAACGAAGAGAACGTCTCCAGGCTTCGCGATCGACGCAGAAATAGCGGAGGACCGCTACTACTAACCGCAAGTGGGGTAATCGGAAGCGGGGAGGAGGCCGCCGGACCACCGGGTCGGTGGGCATAGGCGGGAGCCGCCTCAGCCGGGGCGGGTAGACCGGGGCCTGTGGGCGACAGGCACTGCGTGGTCGGGAGCATCGAGCTCCGACCAAAAAATTGGCGTGGCGGCCATCTTGAAAAATGGGAGGTCCCGGCCACTGGCGCGAATCGCCATCTTTTAAAGGGGGCGTTCCCTTACCGTCCGCGCCGTCTGATTGGTGTTCGTCGCTAGGGCGCGAAAAAACCATTCGGAGAAGAGGGCGTGCAAACCTCCTTTGTTTTACCTACTGGGGCCTAGGCCCAGGGAGGGAAGCGTCTGCCGGCAGGCAGAGATTGGTAGAGTCACCGGCCGGAACTGATAACTGGGCAGTGAGAGCCAGGGGTTGAAGGGGAGTGTGCGTTCCGGAGGTGTGTGCGTGCATTTGGAGTGTGCGTGCACTAGAACCGGAATATCAGGGCGGCCAGGTCAGAGGATCCTCGGTCGGAGGTTCTGCGAGCCGTTTTGACAGTATCGTCGTGCAGGTTAGGGATACACTCCCTTAAGCGCTGCCGACGTCAGCCGGGCCTGCCAGGCACCCGGACAAGGTCCTAGTCAGAGCATGGCCATGGCAGATGGCACTTCGGGCCAAGGCTCAGCGCCCCCTCCGTCGCCTCCACGCAGAACGGAGGAATCGGGGGGGGGCAAGAAGAAGGCCAAGACAAAACATCTAACTGAGCCATCAAAGGCAGCTGAGCGTCAGGCCATAAGGAGACACCAGGCCTTGGAGAAGGAGTTTGCCAAGGCCCAGAGGATCAGAGCCAGTGGAACAGAGAGAGCAGATCTGGCCCTTCTGGAGACACCCAGTTCCTTTGGGCCTTCGGGATCCACCGGACTGGGGACCAGGGAATGGCTTCCCAGGGGGGAGACGGAAGGAGAGTTGTCCCCTATATCGGTGCCATCATCACCAGCACACTCCGAACCCACAACCAGCCAGGAGGAGGCTGGACATAGAGGTAGGAAAAGAACAAGGTCTGGTAAGTGGTCATCTCAGGTTCATTCACTTTTACAGGAGGCCCTGGAACATCTCAGGTCCTCTAGGAGTGAGTCCCCTCCTCAGAGGTCTCACACACCAAGGAGACACGTCCCCCGTGGGGGGAGGGTAGTGTTCCATGACTCTGATGTGTCTGAGACTTCTTCACAGGTGGCAGACGAGGAGCTGGGGGACTGGGAAGACGAGGGAGCCCCGCTGTTGGAGAATGAGGAGACAGATCCACAGACGGCTCAGATTTCAGGTCTATTTGACCACACCCTCTTCCACACCCTCTTGCTTAAAACATGCTCCGTACTTGATCTGCCAGCAAAGACCAAGGAGGCCAGACCACCCTCCTCAGAAGAGGAAGACGCTAAGGACCCGATAATGTACTCACCGGTGTCAGAGGTAATACAGGTACCATGTACCAAGGTTTTCAGGTCAGCAGTACGGTCCCAGTGGACAAACTTGGGCGCCATCTGTTCACCAAATGGCGTGGAGAAGAAGATGTTTAATGTATGTAGCCCTCTCGCATCTCTTATAGAGGTGCCACAGGTCGACGCACCATTAATCTCTCTTTTTTCTTCCTCAGCCATCCCAGGGGACATGTCAGAGGCGATGAGGGCGGAGGATAAGAAGGTAGAACTCTCTCCGCAGAGTACATCACTCATCGGCCTGGGCCATTAGGGCCTCGTCCACCACATCTGTCATCTCCAGGGCCGCGATTAGGTGGCTGCGGGAGCTCCAGGCAAGCGTTCCTTCGGATCAGGTACGCATACAACAAATACTAACTAAGCTGCGCATGGCAGCGGAATTCATGGCGGACGCTACACTGTTTGCCTCACGATATTCGGCCAGAGCCATCGCAGGGACAGTGGCCGTTAGGAGGCTTACATGGCTCAAGAACTGGAAGACAGACCTGAAGTCAAAATGGAGACTGGCCACATCTAAGTATTCAGGATCAAAGCTATTTGGAGCGATCCTGGATCCTTACGTGATTGAAGACAAGACCAAAAGAAAGGTCTTAGCTCACCCCTCAAAAAAGACAGACAGGGGAACCCAGGAGTTCCGTAGACAGGCCCCCCGCCAAAACGGGGGTGGAGAATGGAGGCAGCCCTTTCAAGGGGGACGGTCCTGGGAGGGGCCCAGAACTCCGCGCACCTTCCCATACAGGCAAGAGCGCGGCCAGGACCGTCCAACATCTGGCAGGGGCCAACCTTCCAAACGCCCTTTTAAAGGGGGGGAGGCCGCTCCTACAGACGCAACAAGTGACGCCTGGTACTGTCCCATCGGGGGTCGCCTGGCGCTGTTCAGCGAAGCGTGGCAGGCGACCACGACGGATGCCTGGGTCAGGGAGACAGTGGCCCGGGGCCTAGCAATAGAATTTTACTCCATCCCGCCGGACCACTTCATAAGATGCCCGGTATCCCGCAACAAGACCAAGGTGGGTCTCCTAGACCGGGCCATAGAGCACCTGGAGGAAATAAGGGCTATAGAGCCGGTTCCTCCAGAGCAGGAGGGACAGGGGTTTTACTCCATCCTCTTCCTTGTGCCAAAGTCATCTGGGGATTGGAGGGCTATCCTCGATCTCAAACGTCTCAATCACTACGTGGTGTACAGGAAATTCAAGATGCAGTCCCTCAGGTCCATCCTGGCCAGCATCCGACGGGGGGATCTGCTATCATCCATAGACCTCACAGAGGCCTACCTACACATCCCAATAAGGGCAGAACACAGAAGGTTCCTCAGATTCTGCTACAGAGGGCGACACTACCAGTACAGGGCCCTACCATTCGGCCTGTCGTCAGCGCCCCGAGTGTTCACGAAGATCCTGGCAGCATTGGGAGCGCATCTACGCATGATACCGGTAAGAGTCCAATGTTACCTGGACGACATTTTGATTCTGTCAGGCTCACACCAGGCAGCGCTGGCAGATATTCAGATCACCATAGACACCCTCCAGACTCACGGCTTCTCAGTAAACCACAAGAAAAGCCAACTCACACCATCAAAGAGACTCCTACACCTAGGAGCCATCATAGACTCAGAACAGGGCATGGTATGCCTTTCACAGGAGCATCGGGAGAGCCTACAGAAGCTAGCGCTTCTGGTAACACACAGGAGGGTGGTTACCATAGTACAACTCTCTCAGCTCCTGGGAAAGATGATATCATGTCTGGGAATTGTCCCGTGGGCAAGGCTCCACTCCAGAAGTCTCCAATGGCTTCTGCTCCCCTTCCAAAGGCAGAACCAGAGCGCCTCGCTCAGGAGGGTCAGGGTCCCCCCTCAGGTCACGACATCCCTCAGATGGTGGAGATCAGGCGCCCTAAACAGGGGCACTCCACTCAGGGAACCCGACAGGATCACAGTCACGACAGACGCAAGTCTGTTCGGGTGGGGGGCCCACTCCATGGACATGATAGCCCAGAGAAGGTGGAGTCCAGGGGACCTACGCCACAGGATCAATTGGCTCGAACTGAGGGCCATCCACCTGGCCCTCCTTCAGTTCTCACCCCACCAGACAGGGAGTCACGTGCTAGTACTGACGGACAATGTAACAGCAAAAGCGCACGTAAACAAGCAGGGCGGGACCAGGTCTGTGGCCCTCATGCAGGAGGCCAGGGAGCTGGGCCTATGGGCAGAGCAGCACCTGGCCTCGCTCAAAGCAGAACACATATCAGGGGAGGCAAACCATCAGGCGGACTCCCTCAGCAGAGTCACGGTAGACCACGCAGAGTGGAGGCTGGCCCCGGAATTGTTCGAGGCAATCTCGGACAGGTTCGGTCGGCCTTGCCTGGACCTCTTTGCGTCACCAGCAAACACACAGACTCACCGTTTCTTCTCCAGGTTCCAGACCCGGGGAGCGGAGGGGACTGACGCGCTCAGATGCAGATGGCCCCAGGGGCTACTGTACGCCTTCCCCCCTCCGCCCCTGATACAGGCAACAATCCGCAAACTGATACTGGAGCAGGCGGAGGTGGTACTAATTGCTCCATACTGGCCGAGGCGTCCGTGGTTTGCAGACCTGGTAGACCTATCGCTCTCGCCACTGTGGAGACTCCCTCCGAGTCAGGTATCCCTGAGCCAAGGGAAACTCCTACACCCAGACCCGCAGTGGCTTCAACTAGCCGCTTGGCACTTGAGCGGGAGAGCCTGAGCAGGCAGGCCTTCTCAGAAGGCGTCATCTCCGTCATCCAGGACGCTCGTCGACCCTCCACCAATAGGATCTACGATGCCACCTGGAGGAATTTCTCCTCCTGGTGCAGCAGGCAGGGGCTAAGCCCCCTGTCTGTCAACATTCCCAACATCCTAGAGTATTTGTGGGAGGGCATGAACGGGACTAGCGACCAACACCATCCGCAGGCAGGTAGCAGCCCTACAAACGGTCCTCATCTGCGAGGACCAGGGACCCCTGTCACAGCATTCAGCGGTGAGCGCCTTCCTAAAGGGGGCAGCCACGAGACGGCCCCCTGTGGTTCACCGCTTCCCGTCCTGGGACCTACATAAGGTCCTACAGGCGCTAACTGAGGCTCCCTTCGAACCGCTGGGGGACAGCTCACTCCGTTTCCTGACGCTGAAGGTGGCCTTCCTAGTGGCCATCACCTCAGCAAGACGGATTTTGGAGTTGGTGGCCCTCTCGGTCCGTCCGGATCTGATCACCTTTGCAGAGGGCAGAGTAACTCTGCGGCTGGACCCATCCTTCCTACCCAAGGTCAACACATGGTTCCACAGGTCCCAGGACCTGGTTCTCCCGGATTTCTGTCCAAATCCCACACACCGTCTGGAGAGACGATGGCACACACTGGACGTGCGCAGGGCTCTGCGCCACTATGTCAACAAGATAGCCACTTTCAGGAGGTCTGAGGCCTTATTCGTGTCCTACCATCCTTCGTCCAAGGGTCTGAAGGTATCTTCCTCGACCATTGGCAGGTGGATCAGGGCATGCATAGCCAAGGCCTATGAATCATTGGAATTGCAGGTACCAGCTAACATCACGGCTCACTCCACAAGGAGCGCGGCCACATCGGCAGCCTGGCGCACTCAGGCATCACTGGAGGAAATTTGTAGAGCGGCCACGTGGGCCTCTCCGTCCTCCTTTGTAAAAAATTACAAGATTGATCAATTTGCTGCAGCGGAGGGTTCGTTTGGCAGGAGAGCCCTGCAGCAGATAGTTGAGTCCCAGTAAGAGATAGCCTAGACTCCCACCCAAAGGGACTTATGAGGGCTTGGGTACATCCCATTGGTGGATTCGGAATCCACCCATGCTGGAGAAGAAGCATTGACTTACCTGAACGCCTTTTCTCAGCATGGGGGGATGGAGAATCCACACCCTCCTCTAGCTAGGCTAGGCAGAAATTCTCTTACAGGACACTGGAATGGAGCTACACGGTCCGATCTGATGAAGAGCTTCGCCTGTCAAAAACTGGGGAATGAAGCCGGAGGCGGAGCTAAATTTTGGACCTAGTCTTCTTATTGGGCAGCAGGCTTTGAATACCCATTGGTGGATTCTCCATCCCCGCATGCTGAGAAAAGGCGTTCAGGTAAGTCAACGCTTCATCTCACACCACAGAGATTTTAAATGGCCAACTTAGGGTCCTTCATTGGTATCTGTGGTGCTGCATTCTGGAGCAGTTGAAGGTTCTGGGTGGCCCAGTGTAGTGATCCAAATAGGTGGTGACAAAGGCATGAGTGACCCATGTGCACATCCCCCCTTTTGCCAAGCATCTGAATTTTGATCACGTGACCATTATTGGGGGGGCATATGCTGACACTAAACCGAGAGTGCTTTAAAGCTCTTAGGGGTAGTATATAAATCTAATAGTTATTGCTAAAATAAATTGCTTTTAAAGGTGATGACCAACACCTACACTGAATGGAAATGTCACCAGAGGGATTGTCGATCTTATTTTCTGAACTTATTTGGAGCTGAGGGCTTCCCCGGGGAAAACTGGTGCTTCAATCTTGCAGAGACTTTAGGTATCATTTCATCAGTTAAAGTCCCCACATCTCTAAAATTACCTCAGAAGGTTTGACAATAACTATTTTGGGACATTTTTTCAGGCTAAAATACACATGGATATTTTACATATTTACCTACATTCGTAGGCATGTAGATCTCTCTCTGTACACATTTGCATCTACAGTATATCATCCCCAGATATACAGGGCATAGAGAACATCTCCACACTTCTTGTAAAATGCCAGGTTTTGGGGATGTAAGTAAATCAGACCAAGACAAATCACCTCAGAATTTTTTCACCTTTAATATGACTTAAAAGTTGTACAGTTCAATTGAAAAACAAATATTTTATGAGGGAAAATAACAATAATAAACGTACAATAACATGGTTTCATAAAGATGCGCACCCTTAAATTCTTTTATCACAGCATGCAGGCTTTTGAGATAGGAGCCTGGCACATTCTTGCCTTGGGAATCTTTGCCCACTCTTCCTAGCAAATTGCCCCAAATCTGTCAGGTTGTGAGGGTCAGCCCAAGATTTTCAATGGGATTCAAGTCCCGCCTCTAGCTGGGCCATTCCAAAACTTAAATCTTCCTCTGGTGAGGCCATTGTTTTATTGATATGGAAGTATGCTCTGGCTCATTGAATGGTGAAATTATTCTTCATCTTCAGGATTCTGGCAGAGGCTTGAAGGTTTTGTGCCCAAATTGACTGATATTTAGAACAGTTCATAATTTTCTCCACCTTGACTAAAGCTCCAGTTCCAGGTGAAGAAAACCAGCCTCAAATCATAAGGCCGCCACCACCACCCTTCACTACAGCCACAAGAAGATTCATAAAATTGTAGGATTTAGAGAGCTTTCGATCTCCCCTAAAACCACTCCTGCAAAAAAAGGCAGAAATCTTTGAACCAGCTTTCTGCAAACTGGTTTCCTCCAAGTGTTTTTGCTGGAGCTGCTTGGGAATAATAAGGCTGAAAGGTAGGAAGGCTGGGAATTGGGAGGGCTCCTCTGAGCAATTCCGCTGCCTAGCAAGATTTAAACTCCCCAATAATACAGTCAGGAAGATCATATCTACCTCCTATCTAGATGGGGTTCAGAGGCAATGCCAGTGGCGCTTCCCGGTTGCTCCCGTGTTTCATTCTTCTATTAATAGGATCAGGGGTCTACAAACTTGGCCCTTTTATGACTTGAGGATTTCAACTCCCAGCACACCTGGCTGAAGAATTCTGAGAGTTGGAAGTCCACAAGTCATAAAAGGGCCAAGTCTGAAGACCCCTGAATAGGATGAAGCTGACAACTATATATGGACAAATACAAAAATACTTCAGGAAGTTTTAGGGCGCAGCACCTGCTAATCGTATGAAGCTAAGTAGGGTGAAGCTTCACTCTTATAGGTTCAATCATTTGCCGAGGCAGGTTTCAAGGAGTTATCTTGCACCCCCCAAGACAATGAAAAACTGGCTGGAACCATCGTCAGCAGCCCCAAAGGAAAGTGCCCTTTCTCGTTGGCTGTTGTCCATCATTTCCCCTTACTTGGTTTATACTTTACTTTGGTTGAGTTGCAGCAAGAGGGACAATGACTGCACTCTTGGGAGACCTGGAAGAAAAGGTTTGGGAGAGATGCTCAGGGAGAAAACCTATCGATGCGTTCGGTGGGAGAGGAATACGACTTGATGGTAGATAAGCCCAGAATCAATGAAAACATCTTGCCAACGCTTGAGGGTAGAGACAGGACGAGCGTGATTTTCAGCCTTATGTCGCTAGATGGCGCTCTACAAATCGGGAACACGCGTGCCTAGAAAGCCGAGAATACAGCAGCGGCATCGTTAGTATTAATTTCGTACCGGAGGGAGAAAGTCTGAGCTGGAACGAATTGAAACGATAGAGTATTGTATTCCTAGAGGGGATGTGGAGGAGAGGAGGCGGAGAAGAAAGGAACTTCCTTTTCCGGCCCAGCCACGGGAGAAAGAGGTGGTCGGCTGTTTCGAGGGTCGAAGCGGCTCCCGGGAGGTGAGTGGAGGGCAGGTCGGAGGAGAAGCCGGGAGCAAGTCGGGCTGTTTGGTTTCCTCCACGGTGTGGAAGCAGCGAAGGGACGAGGCTGAAAGATACCGGCGGCTGGTGCACGTTCCTTCCCTCCCTAAATTTTATTCCTCTGCGGCTGCACGATTTAAAACTGCTGCCTGTGATTTTCTGCTGGGAGATTTTTTAAAAAAAAAAAATATTTATTTCTATTTCATATTTTGTAACGGCCCATCTCCCTCAGCCTTTACGTAACACTTCATTCGTTGTGATTTATTGACACGTATTCTTGGCAAGCGAGGAGTTTCATGGGCAAAATGCACTTCTGGGGCATTTTGCACACTGAAATACACATGATTGTTTGCATAAATAAATTCCTAGGTGTGGATTTCTGTGTCAATAGGCACACATATGCAGTGCGTTCAGAAAGTGTTCACTTTTGTCAAATTTGTTATGCTGCAGCCTGATTCTAGTTGTTGAAATTCATTTTTTTTCATTAGTCTACACTCAGTACCCCCATAATGCAGAGTGAAAACAGAATTTTAGAAATGTCTGTAAATTTATTTAAAAACGGGTTTTGGGGATAAAAAGAAAGTAAGACACTGTCTTGCTTTGGGGGAAACACGGTAGTAATTGTTGGCTACCTGCTAAGGCAGCCTCCCCAAATGGCTCCATTCATAAGTAAAGGAATGCTACAGGCAAAATCCATTCAGGAGACAAATACTTCAAAATCCCTTGCAGCAAAATTTACAGCTAACAATAGCAGAGCAATAGAAGCTAAGACAAGACATCAGCCATCAGCCAAATAGAAATTGCCAAATACTCCTTAAGAACACAAAGCCCACATTGCACACATCCCAGAACTTCAAAGTCACAAAAGCACATAAGAATCCTTCCACTCTCCATCTCCCCACCTCCCTCCTCCATGCCTCACCTCCAGGCATTGCTGCCTTTTTTCATTCCTCTTGGAGGGCAACCGCTCTCCCACTGCATTTCTTGCCTCTTTGCTGCTGCCAGCACAGGTGGCTACCACAGCAGTTGTAGATCGGCTCATGGCCGGCCTTCTTGATCTCCTCTTCCCCCACCCTCCTCTTCCTCTTCCCCCACCCAGAATTAGGCCCAGTATACCTTCTTCTTTAGTTCTCTCCTTTTGAATGACGAAGTTGTCAGCTAAGTTGGTTAGAAATCTGTTCCATCTCCCACTTGCTGCAGAATTTGTCTCCCAGCTCATAGCAGGGAAGCTAAAGTTTCCCATTACTACTGTGGTATGCTGCCTACATACATTTGTTAACTGATTAGCAAAGAGTTCATCTATTTCTTCTGCTTGGTTGGGTGACCTATAGTAATGTAATTTTTTTCCCCTTTTATATTGCCCCATATGGATTTTCATCCTTGGTTTTGTGTATTTCTATAGAGATGTAATGACCTTTTTATATGTAATGCAACAACACCTCTTTTGTTTGATCTGTTTCTTTTGGAACAGTTTGTATGCTTCCATCTTTCCAGTCATGAGTTGCATCCCACCAAGTTTCAGTAATAGCAACTATGTCATACCTGCCTTTGTGTACTAATGCTTCAAGTTCACCTTGTTTTCTAAACTTTTGAGTGTTAGCGTATAGGCATTTCATATGGGTTTTGGGTTTTTTCTTATATCTCCTACTTTGTAACTGGGATTTACGTCCTTTCCGTCACTCTCAACTTCATTATGTTTTTCTTTTTTTATTTCTTCTTTCTCTTTACTCTTTACTCCCTCCCTTCTGATGTGATTGGTTATCTTTTTGCATAAAATTATATTCTAAAGGTCACTCCCCCCCTTCAATTTTAGTTTAAAGCCCTTTTGAAAAGATGAGCCAGCCGTTTTCCTAATATTCTTTCCATTTTTTCTGAGGTTTACTCCATCCCTTGCCAGTAGCCCAACATGTAAGAAATGCAAACTAAGGTCTAGGAAGCTGAAGTCCTGTTGACAACACTAGTTTTAAGCCGGTAGTTCATTTCTAAAATACTCTGCTCCGTCATTGGATGTTGGCCTTTTGTTGGAAGCATAGATGAAAACACGACTTATGCTCCTAATTCTTTAATTTTCTTCCCAAACTGTTCGTAATCTCTTCTTATTGTTTTCAGATTCATTATTGTGTCATTGGTCCCCATATGTAGGAGAAGAAAGGGTAGTAATCCATGGGATTATTTTAATAAGGAACTCAGTTACGTGATTGATTTTTGCTACATGGAGACAATATACCTCCCTAGATAGGTAGAGATAGAGATAAAGCAGGGGTTCCCAACCAAGGGGCTTGCACCCTCTAGGAGTGCGAGACAATATTCCAGGGGGTGTGAAAACCTGGTTTTAGAAGTTTCAAAATTTTGCTGTACATGCACAATTCATTATTTCAACCATTTCTAAGGGGTGCAAAAATATATCAGAAGCATTCTGTGGTGCGGGGTATAGAAAAGGAGTATGATACACTGAGATAGAGAGTAATATAGATATAGAGAGTAATATAAATAGAATAATTACTCTCCCTCTCTCCATATACACAGACAGACAGACAGACAGAGTGACTCAGTCATAAAATTAGAAATAGAGTAATAGAGATATATAAAATAATAGAGAGTGAGTTAGTGTGTGAGAGAGAGATAAAGATAGATACGTGTTATCTACCCAAGCCCCCCAAAAATAGAAATTTATGATTGACTCAATATTTGAACATGAATCTAACTAGTCTTCTGTATGCTAAATGAATCATTAATATTAGAGGTTAAACTAGAATTTTGATGTTTTCATGGTAATATAAGGTTTTTTTTGCTGCTTTCACATATTCTGCAGCCATTTTTTTAAACAATAATGAAACTAACCCATTAATATAAATTTTACAGAGAAAGCGGATGTCAAGAAGAGCAATGTGAATGAGAAGAAGCCTTAAAATATACCATCAATCAAAATATTTTCTACTTCCTCCGGAAAGTGTAAAAACTCTTCTCCTTCCTCAGCAGATGAGAAACGACGGAGAGAATAACAAGAACAGAGTTTTGAGATGAAAAAATAAAGTATATAGAACTCAAGGATACATTAGATGAGAAGTCAAGGAGGTCAGTTTTCAAATAAAGAAAAAAAAATGGGAAATAGCTGGAAGTCAGTGGGAAGGAAAAGATACCTTGGATATCCAAAATGGGCAGGTATTAATTAAAACCTTTGAGGAAGGAAAGAACGGCTTGAATCAAAGAACCTCCAAGTAAAACTAAGAGATCAGAAATATTTTTGGCCTCCTCAAGAATCCAAAATTATCAGTGTTGGAAAACCCCCACAGAGTGCCTATTGTGGGAAAAATACGGATTGCAGATCACGGCTGAATATGCGCGGGAGGATCCACCCTATGAAAAGTCATGGAATGTTTGGAGAGGGGAAAACTTTACTCAGAACAGCTTCTTCGTGATTCATGGAAGGACCGATACTTGAGAGAAACTCTACCACTGCTTCCGATACGACAATAGATTTAGCCTGCACACAAATCTGGTGATACACAGGACTCACAGTGGAAAGAAACCATGAGTGTCTACACTTTGGGAAAAGTTTCACTTGGAATTCCAAGCTGGTGATACACCAAAGTCACACAGGAGAAAAACTATATGAGTGTCTTGATTGTAGGAAAAGTTTCAGCTGGAATTCCAATTTGGTGAGACTCACACTGAGGAGAAACTCTTTGAATGTCTTGATTGTGGCAAAGGCTTCAGTAATAATTCCAACCTGATCATACACCAGAGGAGTCACACAGGAGTGAAACCGTATAAGTGTCCAGATTGTGGGAAATGTTTCAGTCAGAATGGCAATCTAGTGAGACACCAAAGAACTCACAGAAGACAAAAACCATATGAATTATCTTCTCAGCTCGGCTTTCAATGAGTGATGAGAAATGAAGTTCAAGATACCTCTACAGGTGGAAATCAAAAAATTAAACTGTTTTAAATTTCTTGTTTCCTAGTTTCCATTACAAATGGCTCAACCCGGTTTTCATTTAGAAGGACTAGAACAATTTAGAGGTGGTGGAGGGAGTAGATGGATGAAGATTATACCTTGGACAGGAAATGGAGGTCTTGGTCCTATTGATTCAAGACTCAAAGCAGGACTTGCAAGACAGCTTGTTCGGGAGCTTACCCAAGAGCGCATTGTAACAGATCCTGATATGCGTGAGGCTATTGGAGGATTATCGATGGTAGGTGGATTAAGGATCAAAGATGACAAAATTTTAAGTCAAGATGACATTATAACACTCTTGAGAAACCGTCTAGCTGATGTTGCAGTAAATGTTGATGAAATGGTAGTGGCTACTGAAATCCCAGTAGATCGTCTAGTAGGAGATAGACCTGTAGTAATTGCACCACACCAAGGAGCTTATATTTTTAACCCAGATCACTGGCAAGCCTGGGTTGCTGACATTAGAGCAAATGCATTAAATCGAGTAGTTAACAATGTTCCTCAGAATGCTCCTGCAGGAGCAAATGTTCCTGTCAATGAGATTCATCCCTGGATGTTTGGGGGGTATATCAATCTTGACCTAACTAATGGACAAGCTGTAGCAGCCCCTGTTCCGGCCAGGAATGATAGATCACCATGGATTATTAGCATGCTACAAATCATTATGGCTGTGAGTCCTGTTGGTGTGAACACCAAGATATCTGGTATTAATCATCTTGCTCTGGGTATAGCAATAGTCACCAGTGGTGGTAACATGACTAATGCTAGATTAAGAAGAATTGTATCTAGTGTTGCACGTGAAACTATCATTGCTCAAATTGATATCTCACGGGATATGGTAATGAAAGGGTGGGATTTCCTTTCAATTTATTGGGACCGTAGGGCAGGTGCCATAGGTAGAGATTTCCAAGATTTGTTCCATGCACTTGGGGATCAAGGGAGGAGGATTAGCTTACGTTTGGCACTAATGTGTGAACAAACAGAATACAAAATGTTGACTGGTATTATAACAACTGTAAGAGCAATCAATGGATTTCAGGACTTTCCTTGGGAACAGTTAAACGAGGCAATTAGAGGTATTACCGGGAGAGATGAACTGGTTCATGTTGCTGAGTACGCGCAATTTATTGCCCCAGACAACATTGTCCAACCTGCAGCACCAGCTGTGCCCGTGCCTCCTCCAAATGGAGGTCATTGGGCAGGGTGGCTGTTCTCCTTACAAGGTGAGGCTCCGGCCGGTCGAACTATTGCAAATTATTGTAATCTATTATATGCTGCCCTACAGTTATCCATTTTGGTAGACGGAAATCAGTCACTTCGACAATATCAGGGACTTGATAACCATGTGGTGGCTGCTAGACCTCTCATTGATGCATGGGTTGCTAATTATGTAACTGCACTAACCCAAAATGCACCAGCTTTCCAAATAGTCGCACATGGTGTTGCTCCTATTGCCCCAGCCTTAAACAACATTCGTCATAGGAATGTTTAATCCATGGTTGGTTTTTTGTTATTATCTACCTCAATTTACTTAAGGTTAGGGTTAGGGTTAGGGTTAGTCCAGCTCAAGGTAATTCCACTTGGTTTACAGAAATAAAAATACAGAAAGCAATAAACTGACTATCTTGCAAACAGCGAAATGCAAAGCCTCCACATTTAACATGTACTTAAGCTGCAAATACAGGCCACTTCTAGCATGGCTGATTGAATTTTGATGTCTGGGCATCCGAAAAAGGTAATTCTTGCTATTGTTCGAATTTTGTTCAAGTGAACCAGGCCTCCTCGTCTTACTAACTACATTCGTGCCTCATGACATTCTTGGTCCAAACTGGAAAACTTTCTCCTTGCAAGGAGTTAAATTGGAGAAGTTACCCTCAGGATTAGCGGCCTATAAATTTGATAATTGAAGAAATGCATAGACCTTCGATACCTCAAGCGGGTTGCAGATGGGCAGCCTCAGCGGGGCCACATTTTGGATTCATTTCTTTTTCCTCCAATTTATTTAAAATATTTATGTAACCGCCCATATCAACAAACTGGCTGGGTCCCAATCAATAACTTAAAAAACATATTAAACCAAAATGCATTAAAGAAAAACCTGGTTCCAGTTCAAGCTTCTGATGTGCAGGCGCCTATTCTTATCCCAATGCTTAGGGCAATGGGGGCGAACCTATGGCACGCGTGCTAGAGGTGGCACTCAGAGCCCTCTCTTTGGGCACGTGCACCATTGCCCTAGCACTGCCTCCCCCCATAGCCCCCTCCTCACCAGCAGCTCCCTGGATGAGACTTGCCCCCGAGCGCAGTCCGTTCAGAGCAGCACAGCACAGCCAAGGCCATGGCAGCCAGGCAGTGGGGACAAGACTCTGCCCTCGTGCCCTGTCACACACAGATGATGCTGCGGGGCATGGGCAGAGGGCATGGCTACCATGGCGCTGCTGGGCTGCCTGGTCAATCTGCTGTGGTGGGCTGTGGAGCTGGTGAATGGCCATGCGGGTGGGCGGGGTGCAGAACCAGGGGTGGGTGGAGAGGCGGGGGCGGGTTTTGGCCATCACCGGCTTAGGGGAAAAGCTAGATCTGCTTTGGTTTACAAAAGACTAGGAGGATAACGGCCTTCCATACTTCAGGGGGAAGAGTGTCTCATAGGGCAGGGTCTGCAACGGAAAAGGCTCACTTCCCAGCTCCTATTCAATGGCAATATTTAAAAAAAGGGGCTAGGAGCGTGCGCACCCTATCTGACCTGGGAGAAAGGAGAAAAATAATAAAGATGGGGCAACAATGACAGGTGCCCTGGTGTTTCAGTGGTTAGAAGGCAGTATTGCCAGCTGACTCTGCCTATAGCCTGGAATTCAATCCTGAAGGGGTTCACGGTTGACTCAGCCTTCCATCCTTCTGAGTTCAGTAAAATGAGAACCCAGATTGTTGGGAACAATGTGGTGACTCTGTAAACCAAGAGGGCTATAAAACACTTTGGGGTGGTATATGATTATAAGTGCTATTGCTATAATAAAGAAGTAGCTTTAAAGGTGATGAGCAGCATGTTGAATTGCACCTTAAAGAAATGAATCCATTGCTTCTCCAGCATGGGTGGATTCCGAATCCACCAATGGGTATTCAAAGCCTGCTGCCCAATAAGAAGACTAGGTCCGAAATTTAGCTCCGCCTCCGGCTTCATTCCCCAGTTTTTTCCTAGTCTGAAGCCCAAAGACAGCTCTTTGTGATAGCTCCACAAAAAGTAAGGTTTTTGGTTAAAAAGGACTGGTAAAGTATTTTTTTGTTTTCATTTTGATCGTTATTTAGTAGTTTTTTTTTTTTTAAACCTGTCAGGAATTCAATCCGCTTTGTCATTATTAAGGCAACTAACATTAAGTATAAGCTCTTATTACTAGGCATTAGTCATAGAACATAAACATTCAACATTGGGTGTTAGTTTTTTTATACATTTGATTTGTTAAACATTCTTCCCTCCTCCCGTCGAGCCTCAGCTAAACGCCAGCTGCATTCTGTTTGATTGGTGTCTCTCTTGGATATAGTCTATCCACAGTTTCCAGTCTGTCAAATATTGTTCATTAGAGCGATCTTTCAAGTATGCCGATATTTTCACCATTTCCGCCAAATTTGTTACTTTCACAGTCCATTCTTCAAAAGGCGGTATTTCTGGATTCTTCCAGTATTGTCCCACCAACAATCTTGCTGCTGTAATTAAGTTCAGAAATAAGTTTATCTCTGAGGTAGTAAAATCCTTTGTGATCCCTAACAGATTTAGTAGTTTTTTAACAATTGGATAAATGAAATTTAGGGAATTTTTAAAGTTACCTGATTTTCCGACGGATTTTTTTCCGCACCCCCTTCTCTCCGCCGTCGGGGTTGCGAGGGAGGCCGCTAGGCCTAGGGCCTTGGGAGAGCGGGAGCCGCAGGGGGAAACATCCCTGGACTCCTGGCTGGCCACCGAACAGCGACCAGGAACCCCACCGGAACGTAGGCTTCGAACGAAGAGGACGTCTCCAGGCTTCGCGATCGACGCAGAAATAGCGGAGGACCGCTACTACTAACCGCAAGTGGGGTAATCGGAAGCGGGGAGGAGGCCGCCGGACCACCGGGTCGGTGGGCATAGGCGGGAGCTGCCTCAGCCGGGGCGGGTAGACCGGGGCCTGTGGGCGACAGGCACCGCGTGGTCGGGAGCATCGAGCTCCGACCAAAAAATTGGCGTGGCGGCCATCTTGAAAAAGGGGAGGTCCCGGCCACTGGCGCGAATCGCCATCTTGTAAAGGGGGCGTTCCCTTACCGTCCGCGCCGTCTGATTGGTGTTCGTCGCTAGGGCGCGAAAAAACCATTCGGAGAACAGGGCGTGCAAACCTCCTTTGTTTTACCTACTGGGGCCTAGGCCCAGGGAGGGAAGCGTCTGCCGGCAGGCAGAGATTGGTAGAGTCACCGGCCAGAACTGATAACTGGGCAGTGAGAGCCGGGGGTTGAAGGGGAGTGTGCGTTCCGGAGGTGTGTGCGTGCATTTGGAGTTTTTTAGCAGCACTAGAACCGGAATATCAGGGCGGCCAGGTCAGAGGATCCTCGGTCGGAGGTTCTGCGAGCCGTTTTGACAGTATCGTCGTGCAGGTTAGGGATACACTCCCTTAAGCGCTGCCAACGTCAGCCGGGCCTGCCAGGCACCCGGACAAGGTCCTAGTCAGAGCATGGCCATGGCAGATGGCACTTCGGGCCAAGGCTCAGCGCCCCCTCTGTCGCCTCCACGCAGAACGGAGGAATCGGGGGGGGGGGCAAGAAGAAGGCCAAGACGAAACATCTAACTGAGCCATCAAAGGCAGCTGAGCGTCAGGCCATAAGGAGACACCAGGCCTTGGAGAAGGAGTTTGCCAAGGCCCAGAGGATCAGAGCCAGTGGAACAGAGAGAGCAGATCTGGCCCTTCTGGAGACACCCAGTTCCTTTGGGCCTTCGGGATGCACTGGACTGGGGACCAGGGAATGGCTTCCCAGGGGGGAGACGGAAGGAGAGTTGTCCCCTATATCGGTGCCATCATCACCAGCACACTCCGAACCCACAACCAGCCAGGAGGAGGCTGGACATAGAGGTAGGAAAAGAACAAGGTCTGGTAAGTGGTCATCTCAGGTTCATTCACTTTTACAGGAGGCCCTGGAACATCTCAGGTCCTCTAGGAGTGAGTCCCCTCCTCAGAGGTCTCACACACCAAGGAGACACGTCCCCCGTGGGGGGAGGGTAGTGTTCCATGACTCTGATGTGTCTGAGACTTCTTCACAGGTGGCAGACGAGGAGCTGGGGGACTGGGAAGACGAGGGAGCCCCGCTGTTGGAGAATGAGGAGACAGATCCACAGACGGCTCAGATTTCAGGTCTATTTGACCACACCCTCTTCCACACCCTCTTGCTTAAAACATGCTCCGTACTTGATCTGCCAGCAAAGACCAAGGAGGCCAGACCACCCTCCTCAGAAGAGGAAGACGCTAAGGACCCGATAATGTACTCACCGGTGTCAGAGGTAATACAGGTACCATGTACCAAGGTTTTCAGGTCAGCAGTACGGTCCCAGTGGACAAACTTGGGCGCCATCTGTTCACCAAATGGCGTGGAGAAGAAGATGTTTAATGTATGTAGCCCTCTCGCATCTCTTATAGAGGTGCCACAGGTCGACGCACCATTAATCTCTCTTTTTTCTTCCTCAGCCATCCCAGGGGACATGTCAGAGGCGATGAGGGCGGAGGATAAGAAGGTAGAACTCTCTCTCCGCAGAGTACATCACTCATCGGCCTGGGCCATTAGGGCCTCGTCCACCACATCTGTCATCTCCAGGGCCGCGATTAGGTGGCTGCGGGAGCTCCAGGCAAGCGTTCCTTCGGATCAGGTACGCATACAACAAATACTAACTAAGCTGCGCATGGCAGCAGAATTCATGGCGGACACTACACTGTTTGCCTCACGATATTCGGCCAGAGCCATCGCAGGGACAGTGGCCGTTAGGAGGCTTACATGGCTCAAGAACTGGAAGACAGACCTGAAGTCAAAATGGAGACTGGCCACATCTAAGTATTCAGGATCAAAGCTATTTGGAGCGATCCTGGATCCTTACGTGATTGAAGACAAGACCAAAAGAAAGGTCTTAGCTCACCCCTCAAAAAAGACAGACAGGGGAACCCAGGAGTTCCGTAGACAGGCCCCCCGCCAAAACGGGGGTGGAGAATGGAGGCAGCCCTTTCAAGGGGGACGGTCCTGGGAGGGGCCCAGAACTCCGCGCACCTTCCCATACAGGCAAGAGCGCGGCCAGGACCGTCCAACATCTGGCAGGGGCCAACCTTCCAAACGCCCCTTTAAAGGGGGGGAGGCCGCCCCTACAGACGCAACAAGTGACGCCTGGGACTGTCCCATCGGGGGTCGCCTGGCGCTGTTCAGCGAAGCGTGGCAGGCGACCACGACGGATGCCTGGGTCAGGGAGACAGTGGCCCGGGGCCTAGCAATAGAATTTTACTCCATCCCGCCGGACCACTTCATAAGATGCCCGGTATCCCGCAACAAGACCAAGGTGGGTCTCCTAGACCGGGCCATAGAGCACCTGGAGGAAATAAGGGCTATAGAGCCGGTTCCTCCAGAGCAGGAGGGACAGGGGTTTTACTCCATCCTCTTCCTTGTGCCAAAGTCATCTGGGGATTGGAGGGCTATCCTCGATCTCAAACGTCTCAATCACTACGTGGTGTACAGGAAATTCAAGATGCAGTCCCTCAGGTCCATCCTGGCCAGCATCCGACGGGGGGATCTGCTATCATCCATAGACCTCACAGAGGCCTACCTACACATCCCAATAAGGGCAGAACACAGAAGGTTCCTCAGATTCTGCTACAGAGGGCGACACTACCAGTACAGGGCCCTACTATTCGGCCTGTCGTCAGCGCCCCGAGTGTTCACGAAGATCCTGGCAGCATTGGGAGCGCATCTACGCATGATACCGGTAAGAGTCCAATGTTACCTGGACGACATTTTGATTCTGTCAGGCTCACACCAGGCAGCGCTGGCAGATATTCAGATCACCATAGACACCCTCCAGACTCACGGCTTCTCAGTAAACCACAAGAAAAGCCAACTCACACCATCAAAGAGACTCCTACACCTAGGAGCCATCATAGATTCAGAACAGGGCATGGTATGCCTTTCACAGGAGCGTCTGGAGAGCCTACAGAAGCTAGGGCTTCTGGTAACACACAGGAGGGTGGTTACCATAGTACAACTCTCTCAGCTCCTGGGAAAGATGATATCATGTCTGGGAATTGTCCCGTGGGCAAGGCTCCACTCCAGAAGTCTCCAATGGCTTCTGCTCCCCTTCCAAAGGCAGAACCAGAGCGCCTCGCTCAGGAGGGTCAGGGTCCCCCCTCAGGTCACGACATCCCTCAGATGGTGGAGATCAGGCGCCCTAAACAGGGGCACTCCACTCAGGGAACCCGACAGGATCACAGTCACGACAGACGCAAGTCTGTTCGGGTGGGGGGCCCACTCCATGGCCATGATAGCCCAGAGAAGGTGGAGTCCAGAGGACCTACGCCAGAGGATCAATTGGCTCGAACTGAGGGCCATCCACCTGGCCCTCCTTCAATTCTCACCCCACCTGACAGGGAGTCACGTGCTAGTCCTGACGGACAATGTAACAGCAAAAGCGCACGTAAACAAGCAGGGCGGGACCAGGTCTGTGGCCCTCATGCAGGAGGCCAGGGAGCTGGGCCTATGGGCAGAGCAGCACCTGGCCTCGCTCAAAGCAGAACACATATCAGGGGAGGCAAACCATCAGGCGGACTCCCTCAGCAGAGTCACGGTAGACCACGCAGAGTGGAGGCTGGCCCCGGAACTGTTCGAGGCAATCTCGGACAGGTTCGGTCGGCCTTGCCTGGACCTTTTTGCGTCACCAGCAAACACACAGACTCACCGTTTCTTCTCCAGGTTCCAGACCCGGGGAGCGGAGGGGACTGACGCGCTCAGATGCAGATGGCCCCAGGGGCTACTGTACGCCTTCCCCCCTCCGCCCCTGATACAGGCAACAATCCGCAAACTGATACTGGAGCAGGCGGAGGTGGTACTAATTGCTCCATACTGGCCGAGGCGTCCGTGGTTTGCAGACCTGGTAGACCTATCGCTCTCGCCACTGTGGAGACTCCCTCCGAGTCAGGTATCCCTGAGCCAAGGGAAACTCCTACACCCAGACCCGCAGTGGCTTCAACTAGCCGCTTGGCACTTGAGCGGGAGAGCCTGAGCAGGCAGGCCTTCTCAGAAGGCGTCATCTCGGTCATCCAGGACGCTCGTCGACCCTCCACCAATAGGATCTACGATGCCACCTGGAGGAATTTCTCCTCCTGGTGCAGCAGGCAGGGGCTAAGCCCCCTGTCTGTCAACATTCCCAACATCCTAGAGTATTTGTGGGAGGGCATGAACAGGGGACTAGCGACCAACACCATCCGCAGGCAGGTAGCAGCCCTACAAACGGTCCTCGTCTGCGAGGACCGAGGACCCCTGTCACAGCATTCAGCGGTGAGCGCCTTCCTAAAGGGGGCAGCCACGAGACGGCCCCCTGTGGTTCACCGCTTCCCGTCCTGGGACCTACATAAGGTCCTACAGGCGCTAACTGAGGCTCCCTTCGAACAGCTGGGGGACAGCTCACTCCGTTTCCTGACGCTGAAGGTGGCCTTCCTAGTGGCCATCACCTCAGCAAGACGGATTTTGGAGTTGGCGGCCCTCTCGGTCCGTCCGGATCTGATCACCTTTGCAGAGGGCAGAGTAACTCTGCGGCTGGACCCATCCTTCCTACCCAAGGTCAACACATGGTTCCACAGGTCCCAGGACCTGGTTCTCCCGGATTTCTGTCCAAATCCCACACACCGTCTGGAGAGACGATGGCACACACTGGACGTGCGCAGGGCTCTGCGCCACTATGTCAACAAGACAGCCACTTTCAGGAGGTCTGAGGCCTTATTCGTGTCCTACCATCCTTCGTCCAAGGGTCTGAAGGTATCTTCCTCGACCATTGGCAGGTGGATCAGGGCATGCATAGCCAAGGCCTATGAATCATTGGAATTGCAGGTACCAGCTAACATCACGGCTCACTCCACAAGGAGCGCGGCCACATCGGCAGCCTGGCGCACTCAGGCATCACTGGAGGAAATTTGTAGAGCGGCCACGTGGGCCTCTCCGTCCTCCTTTGTAAAAAATTACAAGATTGATCAATTTGCTGCAGCGGAGGGTTCGTTTGGCAGGAGAGCCCTGCAGCAGATAGTTGAGTCCCAGTAAGAGATAGCCTAGACTCCCACCCAAAGGGACTTATGAGGGCTTGGGTACGTCCCATTGGTGGATTCGGAATCCACCCATGCTGGAGAAGAAGCATTGACTTACCTGAACGCCTTTTCTCAGCATGGGGGGATGGAGAATCCACACCCTCCTCTAGCTAGGCTAGGCAGAAATTCTCTTACAGGACACTGGAATGGAGCTACACGGTCCGATCTGATGAAGAGCTTCGCCTGTCAAAAACTGGGGAATGAAGCCGGAGGCGGAGCTAAATTTCGGACCTAGTCTTCTTATTGGGCAGCAGGCTTTGAATACCCATTGGTGGATTCTCCATCCCCGCATGCTGAGAAAAGGCGTTCAGGTAAGTCAACGCTTCATCTCACACCACAGAGATTTTAAATGGCCAACCTAGGGTCCTTCATTGGTATCTGTGCTGCTGCATTCTGGAGCAGTTGAAGGTTCTGGGTGGCCCAGTGTAGTGCTCCAAATAGGTGGTGACAAAGGCATGAGTGACCCATGTGCACATCCCCCCTTTTGCCAAGCATCTGAATTTTGATCACGTGACCATTATTGGGGGGGCATATACTGACACTAAACCGAGAGTGCTTTAAAGCTCTTAGGTGTAGTATATAAATCTAATAGTTATTGCTAAAATAAATTGCTTTTAAAGGTGATGACCAACACCTACATTGAATGGAAATGTCACCAGATTGGATGGTCGATATTATTTTCTGCCCTTATTTGGAGCTGAGGGCTTCCACGGGCAAAACTGCTGCTTCAATCTTGCAGAGACTTTAGGTATCATTTCATCAGTTAAAGTCCCCACATCTCTAAAATTACCTCAGAAGGTTTGACAATAACTATTTTGGGACATTTTTTCAGGCTAAAATACACATGGATATTTTACATATTTACATTCGTAGGCATGTAGATTTCGCTCTGTACACATATTTGCATCTACGGTATATCATCCCCAGATATACAGAGCATAGAGAACATCTCCACACTTCTTGTAAAATGCAAGGTTTTTGGGATGTAAGTAAATGAGACCAAGACAAATCACCTCAGAATTTTTTCATCTTTAATATAACTTAAAAGTTGTACAGTTCAATTGAAAAACAAATATTTTATGAGAGAAAATAACAATAATAAACTTACAATAACATGTTTTCATAAAGATGTGTACCCTTAAATTCTTTTATCACAGCATGCAGGCTTTTGAGATAGGAGCCTGGCACATTCTTGCCTTGGGAATCTTTGCCCGCTCTTCCTAGCAAATTGCTCAAAATCTGTCAGGTTGTGAGGGTCACCCCAAGATTTTCAATGGGATTCAAGTCCCGCCTCTAGCTGGGCCATTCCAAAACTTAAATCTTCCTCTGGTGAGGCCATTGTTTTATTGATATGGAGGTATGCTCTGGCTCATTGAATGGTGAAATTATTCTTCATCTTCAGGATTCTGGCAGAGGCTTGAAGGTTTTGTGCCCAAATTGACTGATATTTAGAACAGTTCATAATTTTCTCCACCTTGACAAAACTCCAGTTCCAGGTGAAGAAAACCAGCCTCAAATCATAAGGCCGCCACCACCATCCTTCACTAGAGTCACAAGAAGATTCATAAAATTGTAGGATTTAGAGAGCTTTCGATCTCCCCTAAAACCACTCCTGCAAAAAAAGGCAGAAATCTTTGGACCAGCTTTCTGCAAACTGGTTTCCTCCAAGTGTTTTTGCTGGAGCTGCTTGGGAATAATAAGGCTGAAAGGTAGGAAGGCTGGGAATTGGGAGGGCTGCTCTGAGCAATTCCACCGCCTAGCAAGATTTAAACTCCCCAATAATACAGACAGGAAGATCATATCTACCTCCTATCTAGATGGGGTTCAGAGGCAATGCCAGTGGGCGCTTCCCGGTTGCTCCCGTGTTTCATTCTTCTATTAATAGGATCAGCGGTCTTCAAACTTGGCCCTTTTATGACTTGAGGATTTCAACTCCCAGCACACCTGGCTGAGGAATTCTGGGAGTTGGAAGTCCACAAGTCATAAAAGGGCCAAGTTTGAAGACCCCTGAATAGGATGAAGCCGACAACTATATATGGACGCACACAGAAATACTTCAGGAAGTTTTAAGGCGCAGCATCTGTTAATCTTATGAAGCTAAGTAGGGTGAAGCTTCACTCTTACAGCTTCAATCATTTGCCGAGGCAGGTTTCGAGGAGTTATCTTGCACCCCCCAAGAAAATGAAAAACTGGCTGGAACCATCGTCAGCAGCCCCAAAGGAAAATGCCCTTTCTCGTTGGCTGTTGTCCATCATTTCCCCTTACATGATTTCTACTTTCCTTTGGTTGAGTTGCAGCAAGAGGGACAATGACTGCACTCTTGGGAGACCTGGGAGAAAAGGTTTGGGAGAGATGCTCAGGGAGAAAACCTATCGATGCGTTCGGTGGGAGAGAAATACGACTTCATGGTAGATAAGCCCAGAATCAATGAAAACATCTTGCCAACGCTTGAGGGTAGAGACAGGAGGAGCGTGATTTTCAGCCTTATGTCGCTAGATGGCGCTCTAGAAATCGGGAACACGCGTGCCTAGAAAGCCGAGAATACAGCAGCGGCATCGTTAGTGCTAATTTCGTACCGGAGGGAGAAAGTCTGAGCTGGAACGAATTGAAACGATAGAGTATTGTATTACTAGAGTGGATGTGGAGGAGAGGAGGCGGAGAAGAAAGGAACTTCCTTTTCCGGCCCAGCCACGGGAGAAAGAGGTGGTCGGCTGTTTCGAGGGTCGAAGCGGCTCCCGGGAGGTGAGTGGAGGGCAGGTCGGAGGAGAAGCCGGGAGCAAGTCGGGCTGTTTGGTTTCCTCCACGGTGTGGAAGCAGCGAAGGGACGAGGCTGAAAGATACTGGCGGCTGCTGCACGTTCCTTCCCTCCCTAAATTTTATTCCTCTGCGGCTGCACGATTTAAAACTGCTGCCTGTGATTTTCTGCTGGGAGATTTTTTTTTAAAAAAAAATATTTATTTCTATTTCATATTTTGTAACGGCCCATCTCCCTCAGCCTTTACGTAACACTTCATTCGTTGTGATTTATTGACACGTATTCTTGACAAGCGAGGAGTTTCATGGGCAAAATGCACTTCTGGGGCATTTTGCACACTTAAATGCACATAATTGTTTGCATAAATAAATTCCTAGGTGTGGATTTCTGTGTCAATAGGCACACATATGCAGTGCGTTCAGAAAGTTTTCACTTTTGTCAAATTTGTTATGCTGCAGCCTGATTCTAGTTGTTGAAATTCATTTTTTTTTTCATTAGTCTACACTCAGTAGCCCCATAATGACACAGTGAAAACAGAATTTTAGAAATGTCTGTAAATTTATTTAAAAACTGAAGTATCACATTGACATAAATATTCGGACCTTTCACTCTACACCACCATGCTGAGAAAAGGGGTTCAGGTAAGGCAACGCCCCTTCTTTGATTTCTTTTTTTCCCCAGTGATATTGTGTTGGATTGGGCTTTTATGGTTATATTTTTCAGAGTTTCCCATGCTTCTTGAGTTGTTTTCCCCTTTTGGATTTTCATCCGTGGTATTTTTTTTAGGCTCTCTCTGAGTTTGTTAAAATCAGCTCTTTTAAAGTTTAAGACTCTAATTCAGGGGTGTCAAGCTGCTGGCCCACGGGCCGGATGCATCATAGTGAAACCGCACCCATCCCACTGCTGGCAATGGCAAAAAAGTCACAATACGTTGCAAAACATCACATGACGTGAGTTTGACACCCTTGCTTTTGTTGGATCATATTCTATTGCTTGTGTTTGCATTATATTGAATTTAAATATGACATGGTGACTCTCGCTCAAGGTTCTGGCAATTTCAACTCCCTCTACCATTTCTCTATTAGTAAGAATTAGGCCCAGTATAGCTTCTCCTCTAGTTCTCTCTTTTTGAATGACGAAGTGGTCAGCTAAGTTGGTTAGAAATCTGTTCCATCTCCCACTTGCTGCAGAATTTGTCTCCCAGCTCATAGCAGGGAAGTTAAAGTTTCCCATTACTACTGTGGTATGTTTCCTACATACATTTGTTAACTGATTAGCAAAGAGTTCATCTATTTCTTCTGCTTGGTCGGGTGGCCTATAGCACTGTAATTTTTTTCCCCATTGGATGTTGGCCTTTTGTTGGAAGCATATGTGAAAACACGACTTATGCTCCTAATTCTTTAATTTTCTTCCCAAGATGTTCGTAATCTCTTCTTATTGTTTTCAGATTCATTGTTGTGTCATTGGTCCCCATATGTAGGAGAAGAAAGGGTAGTAAATCCACGGGATTATTTTAACAAGGAACTCAGTTACGTGAATGATTTTTGCTACATGGAGACAATATACCTCCCTAGATAGATAGAGATAGAGATAAAGCAGGGGTCCCCAACCAAGGGTGCTTGCACCCTCTGGGAGTGCAAGACAATATTCCAGAGGGTGTGAAAACCTGGTTTTAGAAGTTTCAAAATTATGCTGTACATGCACAATGCATTATTTCAACCATTTGAAAGGGGTGCAAAAATATATCAGAAGCATTCTGGGGTGTGGGGTATAGAAAAGGAGTATGATACACTGAGATAGAGAGTAATATAGATATAGAGAGTAATATAAATAGAATAATTACTCTCTCTCTCTCCATATAGACAGACAGACAGAGTGACTCAGTCATAAAATTAGAGATAGAGTAATAGAGATATATAAAATAATAGAGAGTGAGTTAGTGTGTGAGAGAGAGATAAAGATAGATACGTGTTATCTACCCAAGCCCCTCAGAAATAGAATTTTATGATTGACTCAATATTTGAACATGAATCTAACTAGTCTTCTGTATGCTAAATGAATCATTAATATTAGAGGTTAAACTAGAATTTTGATGTTTTCATGGTTATATAAGGTTTTTTTTCTGCTTTCACATATTCTGCAGCCATTTTTTTAAACAATAATGAAACTAACCCATTAGTATGAATTTTACAGAGAAAGCGGATGTCAAGAAGAGCAAGGTGAATGAGAAGCAGCCTTAAAATATACCATCAATCAAAATATTTTCTACTTCCTCCGGAAAGTGTAAAAACTCTTCTCCTTCCTCAGCAGATGAGAAACAAGGGAGAGAATAACAAGGACAGAGTTTTGAGATGAAAAAATGAAGTATATAGAACTCAAGGATACATTAGATGAGAAGTCAAGGAGGTCAGTTTTCAAATAAAGAAAAAAAAAGGGAAATAGCTGGAAGTCAGTGGGAAGGAAAAGATACCTTGGATATACAAAATGGACAGGTATTAATTAAAACCTTTGAGGAAGGAAGGAACGGCTTGAATCAAAGAACCTCCAAGTAAAACTAAGAGATCAGAAATATTTTTGGCCTCCTCAAGAATTCAAGATTATCAGTGTTGGAAAACCCCCCACAGAGTGCCTATTGTGGGAAAAATACGGATTGCAGATCACGGCTGAATATGCGCGGGAGGATCCACCCTATGAAAAGTCATGGAATGTTTGGAGAGGGGAAAACTTTACTCAGAACAGCTTCTTCGTGATTCATGGAAGGACCGATACTTGAGGGAAGCTCTACC
This sequence comes from Bothrops alternatus, assembly GCA_034064705.1. Classification (NCBI taxonomy): domain Eukaryota; kingdom Metazoa; phylum Chordata; class Lepidosauria; order Squamata; family Viperidae; genus Bothrops; species Bothrops alternatus. The sequence goes on from JARGCV010000172.1 coordinate 6,346,511, forward strand.
ACTGCTTCCGATACGACAAAAGATTTAGCCTGCACACAAATCTGGTGATACACAGGACTCACAGTGGAAAGAAACCATGAGTGTCTACACTTTGGGAAAAGTTTCACTTGGAATTCCAAGCTGGTGATACACCAAAGTCACATAGGAGAAAAACTATATGAGTGTCTGGATTGTAGGAAAAGTTTCAGCTGGAATTCCAATTTGGTGAGAGAAATGACGACTCACACTGAGGAGAAACTCTTTGAATGTCTTGATTGTGGCAAAGGCTTCAGTAATAATTCCAACCTGATCGTGCACGAGAGGAGTCACACAGGAGTGAAACCGTATAAGTGTCCAGATTGTGGGAAATGTTTCAGTCAGAATGGCAATCTAGTGAGACACCAAAGAACTCACAGAGGAGAAAAACCATATGAATGTTCAGATTGTGGGAAACGTTACAAATGGGATTCTTCCCTGGTGATACACCAGAGGACTCACACGGGAGAGAAACCATATAAGTGTCCAGATTGTGGGAAAGGTTTCAGGCAGAATTACAACTTGGTGATACACCAGAGGTCTCACACTGGAGAAAAACCATATGAGTGTCCAATCTGTGGGAAAGGTTTCCAGCAGAATGCTAACCTTGTGAACCATCAGAGTATTCACACGGGAGAGAAACCATATGAGTGTCTGAGTTGTGGGAAACGTTTCAGAAAGAATTCCAACCTGGTGATACACCAGAGGACCCACACAGGAGAAAAACCATATAAGTGTCCAGATTGTGGCAAAAGTTTCAGTCAGAATTCCTACCTGGTGAGACACCAAAAGACTCACACAGGAGTCAAACTGTATGAGTGTCCAGATTGTGGGAAAAGTTTCACTCAGTATGGCAATCTGGTGATACACCAGAGGACCCACACAGGAGAAAAACCATATGAGTGTCCAGATTGTGGCAAACGTTTCAATCGGAATGGCAATCTGGTGATACACCAGAGGACCCACACAGGAGAAAAACCATATGACTGTCTGCATTGTGGGAAAAGTTTCAGTAAGAATTCTAACCTCATTATACACCAGAGAACTCACACAGGAGAAAAACCATATCAGTGTTCAGATTGTGGGGAAAAATTCAGTCAAAATTCCTACCTGGTGAAACACCAGAGCACTCACACAGGAGAAAAACCATATGAGTGTCTGTTTTGTGGAAAAAGTTTCAGTCACAATTCGTACCTGGTGAAACACCAGAGGACTCACACAAGAGACAAATCATATAAGTGTCTGTTTTGTGGGAAAAGTTTCATTCAAAACTCGTGCCTTGTGATACATCAAAGGACTCACACAGGAGAGAAACCATATGAGTGTCTTGAGTGTGGGAAAAGTTTCATAAGGAATTCCAGTTTGGTGATACACTGGAGAACTCACACAGGAGAGAAGCTGTATGAGTGTCCGGACTGTGGGAAAGATCTTAGTAGTAGGACCAGCCTTATAAATCATGTAAGGTTACACACAGGTGAGAAACCATTCAAATGCCCAGATTGCGGAATGTGTTTCTCACGGAATTCCTCCGTTATCAAACACAAGAAATTCCACATGAGGCGAAATTTGATCTCTGTAGAGGTATCTTGAACTTCATTTCTCGTCACTCATTGAAAGCCAAGCTGAGAAGCTAAGCATTTAATTTTTTGTCTTATTCTTTTTAATCAAACATGTCTTAGTATCAAAAATGAGGGATGAGATCTGAGCTTCCTTTCTCTGGCCCAGTGCAGTTTTTTTCCTTTCACGGAGTTGAGGGAAATTGCTGTGCTGAGCCAAACAAAAGGAGCTTGGCTTTCTGTTAGGTATGCTTGCTGACTTGAAGTACTTGTATATATAATAAAGCAGGATAGAAATAGATATATTTTTATGCATTTTTATTTATTAAATATATATGGCAGTCCAGCTCAAGGTGATTCCACTTGGTTTACAGCAATAAAATCTTCATACAGAAAGCAATAAACTGACTATCTTGCAAACAGCGAAATGCAAAGCCTCCACATTTAACATGTACTTAAGCTGCAAATGCAGGCCACTTCTAGCATGGTTGATTGAATTTTGATGTCTGGGCATCCGAAAAAGATAATTCTTGCTTTTTTTCGAATTCTGATCAAGTGAACCAGGCCTCCTGGTCTTACTAACTACATTCGTGCCTCATGACATTCTTGGTCCAAACTGGAAAACTTTCTCCTTGCAAGGAGTTAAATTGGAGAATTTAACCTCAGGATTAGCGTCCTATAAATTTGATAATTAAAGAAATGCATAGACCTTTGGTGGGTCAAGCGAGTTGCAGATGGGCAGCCTCAGCGGGGCCACATTTTGGATTCATTTCTTTTCCTCCAATTTATTTAAAATATTTATGTAACCGCCCATATCAACAAACTGGCTGGGTCCCAATCAATAACTTAAAAAACATATTAAACCCAAATGCATTAAAGAAAAACCTGGTTCCAATTCAAGCTTCTGATGTGCAGGTGCCTATTCTTATCCCAATGCTTAGGACAATGGTGGCAAACCTATGGACTCAGAGTCCTCTCTTTGGGCACGTGCACCGTTGCCCCAGCTCCGCCTCACCCCATGGCCCCCTCCTCAGCAGCAGCTCCCTGGAGGAGACTTGCCCCCGAGCGCAGTCTGTGCAGAGCAGCACAGCCAAGGGCAGGGCAGCCAGGCAGCGGGGACAAGACTTTGCCCTTGTGCCCTGTCACACACAGATGATGCTGCGGGGCATGGGCGGAGGACATGGCCACCATGGCGCTGCTGGGCTACCTGGACAATCTGCTGTGGTGAGCTGTGGAGGCGGTGGGTGGCCATGCGGGTGGGTGGGGTGCAGAGTCGGGTGGGTGGGGAGGCAGGGGCAGTTTTTGGGCACTCGAAAAGGTTGTCCATCACCGGCTTAGGGGAAAAGCTAGATCTGCTTTGGTTTACGAAAGACTAGGAGGATAAAGGCCTTCCATCCTTCTGAGTTCAGTAAAATGAGAACCCAGATTGTTGGGAACAATATGGTGACTCTGTAAACCAAGAGGGCTATAAAACACTTTGGGGTAGTATATGATTCTAAGTGCTATTGCTATAATAAAGAAGTAGCTTTAAAGGTGATGACCAGCATGTTGAATTGCACCTTAAAGAAATGAATCCATTGCTTCTCCAGCATGGTGAATGTAGAATCCACTGATTGGGTTATTTCAGCCTTCCTGCTCAGAGAGACTAAGTCAGAGCTTTAGTCACGCCTCCCTTTGGGTGTGTCTTCCAAGTTTTGACTTAGTCTTAGGCTCAGCAGCAGGCAGTTTTCTTGGCTCCATTGGAATATTCTAATTTGATTACTTTAATTCGGTTTTGTTATTCTAGATTGATTCTAAATTTCTAAATTCTCTAAATTTATAGCTGTTTTGGGTTTTGGCTAATTGTTTAAAGACTCTGTCCTTCCTAGAGCCTCGAGCCTCTTGGGCTCCGGCAGCGCTCTTCTCCTCCCGTCAGGGCCCTCAGGCCTTCCGCACGCAGGACTCTCGGGTAGTTTTTCACCCATCTCTCCGACACCTCTGCAAGGTGAACGGACTCCACAGCCGGCGGATCTCCGTCCGAGCTCCAGGCACACGGGGTTCCGGCGTTTGATGCATCGCGGACTTTCACCTCCCTGAAATTCCAGGATGGGGGGGAGCGGGGAGCACAGCCTCTCATCGTGCTTCGTTTCCCCTTAGCTTTCAAGCCGTCTCCCTCGCCAGAGATACGAGGAGTTGCGGCCGCCATTTTGACCAGGTGGTCGCCATTTCAGACTCCGCTGACAGCCGCCATTTTGAATTAGGGCCTGCTAGGCCGCTCTTCGGAGCAGCTGTCGCTTTGACCTGGGCTGCTAGGTCCAAGCGGGGGACCAGATAGCGGAGCGTATTCAGGGGCTCTGAGGTCCATAGGCGGTCGCCATTTTGCCCTCCAGACCGGGTTGTGTCGGCTAAGCCGGGCCTTCAGTGGTTATCCGGGGCTGCGTGGCAAGTCTACAGGGAGGCATTTGCGAATATTTAGGGGTTTTTTTCTGTCTGTTTAAAAAAAAATATTATAATAATATTATTGTAAGACAATATAATTGTATTGTATTATTGTAAGGCAACATTAGGAGTCCTGGAGTGAGGGTTTCTTCTGACCGCCTGTTACTGTTAACAGTGGCCTTTAGCCACCAGGCCTAATCGGACAGGCTTACCAACCTGTCTGGCTGTCCTGTCCTTGCCATTTTGTTCAGTGAAGGCCGCGATTTCAACTTCTTTCTTCGCCAGAGCGGCCATCATGTGGCTCCGTGATCTTCAGACCTTGGTTCCTCCTGATCAGGTCAGAGTACACCAGACACTTGTCAAGCTGGTGGCGGCCTCACAATACATGGCGGACGCCTCTCTCCATTCAGCCAAGTGCTCGGCCTGATCCATCGGCGCCACAGTGGCCTCTCGCAGGCTACTATGGTTAAAACACTGGAGAACGGATTTAAAGGCCAAATGGTGTCTCTCCACTTCCAAGTACGCCGGAAAGGATCTGTTTGGCCCTATTCTCGACCCACACGTGGTCGAGGGTAAGGACAAGCGCAAGGTTCTGGTGCACCCCTCCAAGAAGTCCCATAGGCGGCCACAGCAGGACTCCCGCAGACAGTGCTTCCGTCCCTCGGGCTTTTGGGAGTGGCGACAGCCCTTTCGAGCAGTCCTGGGATTGGCCCAGAGGTTCGCGATCCTTCCCCCAGAGGCAGGATTGTCAGCAGGACCGCCCGAACACCGGAGCCAGGGGTCATTCTCAGGCCAAACGTCCCTTCAGAGATTCCGGGGGTCGTCCCTACAGACGCTCCAAGTGACGCCATCAGGGATTTTGCGATAGGAGGGCACCTGGAACAGTTTTACCAGGTCTGGGAGCAGACCACCACCGACTCTTGGGTCAGAGACACCGTCAGATGGGGTCTGGCACTCGAGTTTTATGCACTCCCTCACGATCGCTTCCTACAGTGCCCAGTATCACGGAATCCCTGAAAAGCATGTCTCGTATCCACTGCCATCAAACATCTCTTAGACATCAGGGCCATAGAGCCAGTACCAAGGGATCAAGTTGGAACAGGTTTCTACTCCATCCTGTTCGTGGTCCCCAAGGCATCAGGAGGATGGAGGGCGATACTGGACTTAAAGGGTCTGAACCGATTCTTTGTATACAGAAGGTTCAAGATGCAGACCGTAAAGTCAATACTGGCCGGTATCAGGAAGGGAGATTTTTTCTCTTCCATAGATCTTACCGAGGCCTACCTCCACATCCCAATCTTCCAGGAGCACCGCAGGTTCCTGCGCTTCTGTTACGCACACTGGCATTATCAATACCGGGCCCTCCCGTTTGGCCTGTCTTCGGCCCCAAGGGTCTTCACGAAGGTCTTAGCGGTATTGGCAGCCCACCTTCGGATGATACCGGTGCACATACAGTGCTACCTGGACGACATCCTCGTACAGTCCAGGTACCTTCAGTCAGCAAGATCAGATCTGTTGACCACCATTCTGATCCTTCAGGATCACGGCTTTTCAGTAAATTTCAGGAAAAGCCACACTTCCCCCACAAAACGTCTACTCCATCTAGGGGCCCTGATAGCCTCCGCCCTTTGCAGGGTCTATCTATCCCAGGAGCGACGGTTGAGCATCCGGAAATTAGTATCCTAGATTCGGGGTGCGAGGACGGTTCCTCTGGTACAGTTGTCCCAGCTCCTGGGAAAGATGGTATCTTGCATGGGCATAGTCCCGTGGGCAAGACTACACTCAAGGAGCCTCCAGTGGTTCCTCCTCCCCTTTCAGAAGCAGAACCTCAGCGCCTCCTCCAGAAAGGTCCAGGTTCCGTTCCACATCCTCTCATCCCTCCAGTGGTGGTCTTCCGCAGCCATGTCCAAGGGGACCATATTCAAGGAGCCCCTCAGGCTCGTCCTGACCACAGATGCCAGTCTGTTCGGTTGGGGGGCTCACCTCCAGACCCATTTGGCCCAGGGGCGATGGTCCAAGGCGGACCTCAAGGAAAATATAAATTGGCTGGAACTCAGGGCGATTCATCTGGCTCTCCGCCATTTCTCCTCCCTAGTGTCAGGCAAACATGTCCTAGTCCTGACAGACAACGTGGCGGCCGAGGCTCACATCAACAAGCAGGGGGGGGACACATTCCTGGCCCCTTCTCCAGGAGGCCATGGAACTAGGTTTGTGGGCAGAGGCCCACTTGGGCTCAATCAGGGCGGAACACATTTCGGGGGAGGCAAACCGACAGGCAAACTCCCTGAGCAGGGCGACTGTGGACCACTCAGAATGGTGTCTGGACACGAGGCTGTTCGATATGATAGCGAACAGGTTCGGCAGGCGATGCCTGGATCGCTTTGCCTCCCCGTCCAATGCCCAACTCCCCAGATTCTTCACCAGGATCCTGATGAGGGGGGCCGAAGGGACGGACGCCCTTCAGTGCAGGTGGCCCGAGGGTCTGCTATACACTTTCCTTTCCCTCACGCTGATACAAGCTACCGTTCGCAGACTGATGTTAGAGCAAGCGGAAGTAATATTGGTTGCTCCATATTGGCCTCGACCATGGTTTGCAGACCTAGTGGATCTGTCCCTGTCTCCGCCATGGAGGTTCTCCCCGGACCAGGTGGCTCTCAACCAGGGGGACTTCCTCCATCCGGACCCTCAGTGGCTCCAATTAGCCGCTTGGCACTTGAGCGGGAGAGTCTAGCTAGGCAGGCCTATTCCTCGGGGGTGATCTCTATGATACAGGCCTCCAGACGCCCCTCGACAAATCGGATTTACGATGCCACTTGGACAAATTTCTTCCAGTGGTGCACCTCACGTAAATTGGACCCTCTTTCAGTTACAGTCCCTAACATTTTGGATTATCTGCTGGATGGCATTTCCAAGGGCTTGTCCACTAACACCATCCGTAGGCAGGTTGCGGCCTTGTCTATGTTCCTCACCTGTGATACTCTGGGTCCACTTTCTCATCACCCAGCGATCTCCGCTTTCCTTAAAGGGGCGACCAATTCCAGTTCTCCCACACTACATAGATACCCATCTTGGGATTTACCTACTGTGTTGCAGGCCTTGACCACTGCTCCTTTCGAGCCTCTCTAATCTTGCTCTCTGCATTTTCTCTCTTTGAAGGTGGCCTTTTTAGTTGCTATCACCTCGGCCAGAAGGATTTCGGAGTTGGCCGCCCTCTCAGTCAGGGAAGATCTCTGTACCTTCCATGAGGACAGAGTGGTCCTTAGATTAGACCCCTCCTTTATCCCCAAAGTGAACACCGGTATTCATAGATCATTGGATCTAGTTTTACCAAGTTTCTGTCCAAGTCCTTCTCACAGGCTAGAACGCCAGTGGCACAAGCTGGATGTGCACAGGGCTCTGCGCCTCTACATAAAGCGTACTGGGTCCTTTCACAAGTCGGAGGCCTTGTTTGTCTCCTTTCAGCCATCTGCCATGGGCAGGAAGGTGTCCTCTTCCACCATTGGCAGGTGGATTAGGGCTTGTATTACTAGGGCATACGCCTCCCAGTCACTTCTGGTCCCAGCTCATATCACAGCTCACTCCACGCGCAGCGCAGCAACCTCTGCGGCCTGGTCTACCCAGGCTTCTGTAGAGGAGATTTGTAGGGCGGCATCTTGGTCATCCCCATCTTCATTCATTACACACTATAAGATTGATAGGTGTGCCGCGGCGGACGCCGCACTTGGTAGACGGGTTCTTCAACAGGTCGTTTCCTCTAGGGAGACACCAGCCTAGACCTTCCCCCCCACCCGAGGGGACATGGGGGGCTTTGGTATGTCCCAATCAGTGGATTCTACATCCACCATGCTGGAGAAGGGGCATTGTCTTACCTGAACGCGTTTTCTCAGCATGGTGGTGTAGAATCCACACCCTCTCTTGGACAGGTGTCTAGGCTTGTGTATTGTCATTTTTTTGTATTTTTGGAGTCATTGCGTCAGAGTTTGTCAGGATCCTTCGCCTTGTCAAAACTGGGAAGACACACCCAAAGGGAGGTGTGACTAAAGCTCTGACTTAGTCTCTCTGAGCAGGAAGGCTGAAATAACCCAATTACTGGATTCTACACCACCATGCTGAGAAAAGGCATTCAGGTAAGACAACGCCCCATCTCACACCACAGAGATTTTAAATGGCTAACCTAGGGTCCTTCACTGGTGTCTGTGCTGCTGCATTCTGGAGCAGTTGAAGGTTCTGGGTGGCCTAGTGTAGTGCTCCAAATAGGTGGTGACAAAGGTGCACATCCCCCCTTTTGCCAAGCATCTGAATTTTGATCACGTGACCATTATTGGGGGGCCATATACTGACACTGTAAACCGAGAGTGCTTTAAAGCTCTGAGGTGTAGTATATAAGTCTAATAGCTATTGCTAACATAAATTGCTTTTAAAGGTGATGAGCAACACCTACACTGAATGGAAATGTCACCAGAGGGATTGTCGATATTATTTTCTGCCCTTATTTGGAGCTGAGGGCTTCCACGGGCAAAACTGGTGCTTCAATCTTGCAGAGACTTTAGGTATCATTTCATCAGTTAAAGTCCCCACATCTCTAAAATTACCTCAGAAGGTTTGACAATAACAATTTTGGGACATTTTTTCAGGCTAAAATACACATGGATATTTTACATATTTACATTCGTAGGCATGTACATTTCTCTCTATACACATATTTGCATCTATGGTACATCATCCCCAGATATACAGGGCATAGAGAACATCTCCACACTTCTTGTAAAATGCCAGGTTTTGGGGATGTAAGTAAATGAGACCAAGACAAATCACCTCAGAATTTTTTCACCTATAATATAACTTAAAAGTTGTACAGTTCAATTGAAAAATGAATATTTTATGAGGGAAAATAACAATAATAAACTTACAATAACATGTTTTCATAAAGATGCGCACCCTTAAATTCTTTTATCACAGCAGGCAGGCTTTTGAGATAGGAGCCTGGCACATTCTTGCCTTGGGAATCTTTGCCCGCTCTTCCTAGCAAATTGCTCCAAATCTGTCAGGTTGTGAGGGTCACCCCAAGATTTTCAATGGGATTCAAGTCCCGCCTCTAGCTGGGCCATTCCAAAACTTAAATCTTCCTCTGGTGAGGCCATTGTTTTATTGATATGGAAGTATGCTCTGGCTCATTGAATGGTGAAATTATTCTTCATCTTCAGGATTCTGGCAGAGGCTTGAAGGTTTTGTGCCCAAATTGACTGATATTTAGAACAGTTCATAATTTTCTCCACCTTGACTAAAGCTCCAGTTCCAGGTGAAGAAAACCAGCCTCAAATCATAAGGCCGCCACCACCATCCTTCACTAGAGTCACAAGAAGATTCATAAAATTGTAGGATTTAGAGAGCTTTCGATCTCCCCTAAAACCACTCCTGCAAAAAAAGGCAGAAATCTTTGGACCAGCTTTCTGCAAACTGGTTTCCTCCAAGTGTTTTTGCTGGAGCTGCTTGGGAATAATAAGGCTGAAAGGTAGGAAGGCTGGGAATTGGGAGGGCTGCTCTGAGCAATTCTGCCGCCTAGAAAAATTTAAACTCCCCAGTAATACAGACAGGAAGATCATATCTACCTCCTATCTAGATGGGGTTCAGAGGCAATGTCAATAGGCGCTTCCCGGTTGCTCCCGTGTTTCATTCTTCTATTAATAGGATCAGGGGTCTTCAAACTTGGCCCTTTTATGACATGAGGATTTCAACTCCCAGCACACCTAGCTGAGGAATTCTGGTAGTTGAAGTCCACAAGTCATAAAAGGGCCAAGTTTGAAGACCCCTAAATAGGATGAAGCTGACAACTATATATGGACGCACACAGAAATACTTCAGGAAGTTTTAGGGCGCAGCACCTGCTAATCGTATGAAGCTAAGTAGGGTGAAGCTTCACTCTTACAGCTTCAATCATTTGCCGAGGAAGGTTTTGAGGAGTTATCTTGCACCCCGCAAGAAAATGAAAACCTGGCTGGAACCATCGTCAGCAGCCCCAAAGGAAAATGCCCTTTCTCGTTGGCTGTTGTCCATCATTTCCCCTTACATGATTTCTACTTTCCTTTGGTTGAGTTGCAGCAAGAGGGACAATGACTGCACTCTTGGGCGACCTGGAAGAAAAGGTTTGGGAGAGATCCTCAGGGAGAAAACCTATCGATGCGTTCAGTGGGAGAGGAATACGACTTGATGGTAGATAAGCCCAGAATCAATGAAAACATCTTGCCAACGCTTGAGGGTAGAGACAGGAGGAGCGTGATTTTCAGCCTTATGTCGCTAGATGGCGCTCTAGAAATCGGGAACACGCGTGCCTAGAAAGCCGAGAATCGTTGGTGCTAATTTCGTACCGGAGGGAGAAAGTCTGAGCTGGAACGAATTGAAACGATAGAGTATTGTATTACTAGAGTGGATGTGGAGGAGAGGAGGCGGAGAAGAAAGGAACTTCCTTTTCCAGACCAGCCACGGGAGAAAGAGGTGGTCGGCTGTTTGGAGGGTCGAAGCGGCTCCCGGGAGGTGAGTGGAGGGCAGGTCGGAGGAGAAGCCGGGAGTAAGTCGGGCTGTTTGGTTTCCTCCACGGTGTGGAAGCAGCGAAGGGACGAGGCTGAAAGATGTCGGCTGCTGCTGCACGTTCCTTCCCTCCCTAAATTTTATTCCTCTGTGGCTGCACGATTTAAAACTGCTGCCTGTGATTTTCTGCTGGGAGATTTTTTTAAAAAAAAAATATTTATTTCTATTTCATATTTTGTAACGGCCCATCTCCCTCAGCCTTTACGTAACACTTCATTCGTTGTGATTTATTGACACGTATTCTTGACAAGCGAGGAGTTTCATGGGCAAAATGCACTTCTGGGGCATTTTGCACACTGAAATGCACATAATTGTTTGCATAAATAAATTCCTAGGTGTGGATTTCTGTGTCAATAGGCACACATATGCAGTGCATTCAGAAAGTCTTCACTTTTGTCAAATTTGTTATGCTGCAGCCTGATTCTAGTTGTTGAAATTCATTTTTTTTCATTAGTCTACATTTAGTATCCCCATGATGACACAGTGAAAACAGAATTTTAGAAATGTCTAAATTTATTTAAAAACTGAAGTATCACATTGACATAAATATTCGGACCTTTCACTCAGTGTTTTGTTGAAGCACCTTTGGCAGCAATTACAGCCTCAAATGTTTTTGGGATATGGCGTGAGAAGCTTTACACACCTGGGGGATTTTCTGCCATTCTTCCATGCAAATTCTTTCAAGCTTAGGCAACTTTCAGTAGAGAGCCATTGCCAGGTCCCTCCAGAGATATTCAATAGGGTTCAAGTCAGAGCTCTGGCTGGGCCACTCTGGGAGATTCAGAGAGTTTTTTCTACGCCACTCCTGTGTTGTTTTGGCTGTGTGCTTAGAATCAGTGTAATGTTGGAAAGGTCCTGAGTTCTGTGAAATAGGTTTTCGTTTTTCTTTTTTTTCCCCAGTCTTTTTTATTAATTTTTTTCCTGTCAATATATGTTAATTTTTCCAATCAACAAGTTGTCTGAAATTTGCTAAAGTAATACATGTTCAATTCCTAATCCTTCCTTCTTTTCTCTAACCAAGAATAAAATAAATTCCAAATTTGATAATAGTCTGTGAAACAGGTTTTCATTGGCGATATCCCTGTGCTTTCCCAAAGTTTTCTAGTTTACCAAGAAGTAGGTTGTGGTCTACTTTGTTGAATGCCTTGCTGAAGTCTAAGTGTGCTATGTCCACAACATTTCACTGTTCTATTAATTTAGTCACTCTGTCAAAGAATGAAATAAGAGTGGTTTGGTATGATCTTTTTTTTAACAAACCTGTGCTGGCTACTAGTTTTTGATTATTTTTATCCAGTATCTTCCCAGGTATTGATGTTTTGCTAATTGGTCTGTAGTTCCAAAAGTGCTTGTTCAAAAGGCAACAGGACTTTCTTGTTTTTCTTTGAAGACGTTTTGCTTGTGCGAGGAGCTTCTTCAGCTCTCACTGGATGGTGGGGAACGGAAGGATTTATATTCCTTGCAGACAGCTGGTCATTTGCATTCTTTTAGAGAGTCATTAAGGCCACTTGGAGATTTGTCTGTGTCCTCAGGGTCACCTGGGTAGTGCAAATGGATGTGGAGCCTTCATGGAACTGCTGAAATGACTGTATTGTAGACCAGGGCTTTTCAACCTTTTCACCAATTGTACCACTTTTAGGATATGGCAATATTCAAGTACCACCTAGCAAGGTGTCAAAAACTTGGATGTGGAGCCTTCTTGGAACTGCTGAAATGACTGTATTGTAAACTGAAGATAGATGATGTGGTATTGCTCCCTCTCTGTTGAGAGAGGGCTGTTCTGTTTTGAGGGCTCAACGGAGAGGAAGTTCATCAGTTCCAAGAAGGCTCCACACCCATTTGCACTATCCAGTGTTCCAGGATATTTTAAATATATGGTACAATGATTCTGAAATAATATCTGCCAGCTCCTTCAGAACTCTGGGATGTAATCCATCAGGTCCCAGTGATTTATATTTATCAAGATCAGACGGGTGTTCTCTTACCATTTTCTTGCTTGTTTTAGTTTTTATTTCTAGTCTGTCTTACAGTTATAGTTTGGGCTATAATTTCATTTTGCATGAAGACTGATGCAAAGATAGAGTTAAGAAGCTCTTTTTTTCTCTCTACTGCCTGTTACTTCCTTGACATTTTCTGTCTTTAGTGGACCAACTATTTCCTTGACTTTTTTCTTGTTATTTATATGTTGAAAGGAACTTTTTTTTATTATCTTTGACTTTTGTTGCAAGTCTTTGTTCATTCTGAGCTTTTACTTTCCTGACTTCACCTTTGCAGATTCGAGCTATCTGCTGATATTCTGCCTTAGTTATGTATCCCTCTTTCCATTTTTTTGTACTAATCGTTTTTGTCTTTCACTTTATCAGAAAGATTTTTGTGCAAACATTTCTTCTTGGATTTCTTCTTTTTCATTGATATTGTGTTGCACTGGGCTTTTATGATCATATTTTTCAGAGCTTCCCATGCTCCTTGAGTTGTTTTCCTCTTTTGGATTTTCATCCATGATATTTTTCTTAGGCTCTCTGAGTTTGTTAAAATCAGCTCTTTTAAAGTTTAAGAGTCTAATTCAGGGGTGTCAAGCTGCTGGTCCATGGGCAGATGCATCATAGTGAAATCGCACCCACCCCACTGCCAGCAATGGCAAAAAAATTCAGAATACATTGCAAAACATCATGTGACATCAGTTTGACACCCCTGCTTTACTTGGATTATATTCTATTGCTTGTGTTTGCATTATATAGAATTTAAATATGATATGGTCACTGTCGCCCAAGGTTCTGGCAATTTCAACTCCTTCTACCAGTTCTTCTCTATTAGTAAGAATTAGGCCCTGTATAGCTTCTTCTCTAGTTGTCTCCTTTTGAATGACGACGTTGTCAGCTAAGTTGGTTAGAAATCTGTTCGATGTCCCACTTGCTGCAGATTTTGTCTCCCAGTTCATATCAGGGAAGTTAAAGTTTCCCATTACTACTGTGGTATGTTTCCTACATACATTTGTTAACTGATTAGTAAAGAATTTATCTATTTCTTCTGTTTGGTTGGGTGGCCTATAACAATATAATTTCCCCCCCTTTTATATTGTCCCATATGGATTTTCATCCTTGGTTTTGTGTATTTCTATACAAATTACGTGGTTGATTTTTGCTACATGGAGACAATATACCTCCCTAGATAGGTAGAGATAGAGATAAAGCAGGGGTTCCCAACCAAGGGTGCTTGCACTCTCTAGGAGCATGAGACAATATTCAAGGGGGCGCGAAAACCAGGTTTTAGAAGTTTCATAATTATGCTGTACATGCACAATTCATTATTTCAACCATTTGTAAGGGGTGCAAGAATATATCAGAAGCATTCTGGGGTGCGGGGTATAGAAAAGGTTGGGAACTTCTGAGATAGAGAGTAATATAGATGTAGAGAGTAATATAGATAGAATAATTACTCTCTCTCCATATAGACAGACAGACAAACAGACAGAGAAATGGAAATGAGAGATTGACTCAATCATAAAATTAGAGACAGTGTAATAGAGATATATAGAATAATAGAGAGTGAGTTAGTGTGTGAGAGAGATAAAGATAGATACATGTTATCTACCCAAGCTCCCCCAAAATAGAATCTTATGATTGACTCAATATTTGAACATGAATCTAACTAGTCTTCTGTATGCTAAATGAATCATTCATATTAGAGGTTAAACTAGAATTTTGATGTTTTCATGGTAATATAAGGTTTTTTTTGCCGCTTTCACATATTCTGCAGCCATTTTTTTAAAGAACAATGAAACTAACCCATTAATATGAATCTTACAGAGAAAGCGGATGCCAAGAAGAGCAATGTGAATGAGAAGCAGCCTTAAAATATACCATGGATATCCAAAATGGGCAGATATTAATTAAAGCCTTTGAGGAAGGAAAAAACAGCTTGAATCAAAGAACCTCCAAGTAAAACTAAGAGATCATAAATATTTTTGGCCTCTTCAAGAATCCAAGAATATCAGTGTTGGAAAACCCCCACAGAGTGCCTATTGTGGGAAAAATACGGATTGCAGATCACGGCTGAATATGCGCGAGAGGATCCACCCTATGAAAAGTCATGGAATGTTTGGAGAGCGGCAAAACTTTACTCAGAACAGCTTCTTCGTGATTCATGGAAGGACCGATACTTGAGAGAAGCTCTACCACTGCTTCCAATACGACAAAAGATTTAGCCTGCACACAAATCTGGTGATACACAGGACTCACAGTGGAAAGAAACCATGAGTGTCCAGACTTTGGGAAAAGTTTCACTTGGAATTCCAATTGGTGATACACCAAAGTCACACAGGAGAAAAACTATATGAGTGTCTTGATTGTAGGAAAAGTTTCAGCTGGAATTCCAGTTTGGTGAGAGATATGACGACTCACACTGAGGAGAAACTCTTTGAATGTCTTGATTGTGGCAAAGGCTTCAGTAATAATTCCAACCTGATCGTGCACCAGAGGAGTCACACAGGAGTGAAACCGTATAAGTGTCCAGATTGTGGGAAATGTTTCAGTCAGAATGGCAATCTAGTGAGACATCAAAGAACTCACAGAGGAGAAAAACCATATGAATGTTCAGATTGTGGGAAAAGTTACAAATGGGATTCTTCCCTGGTGATACACCAGAGGACTCACACGGGAGAGAAACCATATAAGTGTCCAGATTGTGGGAAAGGTTTCAGGCAGAATTACAACTTGGTGATACACCAGAGGTCTCACACTGGAGAAAAACCATATGAGTGTCCAATCTGTGGGAAAGGTTTCCAGCAGAATGCTAACCTTGTGAACCATCAGAGTATTCACACGGGAGAGAAACCATATGAGTGTCTGAGTTGTGGGAAACGTTTCAGAAAGAATTCCAACCTGGTGATACACCAGAGGACCCATACAGGAGAAAAACCATATGAGTGTCCAGATTGTGGCAAAAGTTTCAGTCAGAATTCCTACCTGGTGAGACACCAGAAGACTCACACAGGAAAAAAACCGTATGAGTGTCTCGAATGTGGGAAACGTTTCACTTGCAGTTCCAATTTGGAGACACACAAGAGGACTCACACGGGAGAGAAACTCTTTGAATGTCTTGATTGTGGCAAAGGCTTCAGTCATAATTCCAACCTGATCATACACCAGAGGAGTCACACAGGAGTGAAACTGTATGAGTGTCCGGATTGTGGGAAAAGTTTCAGCCAGAATGGTAATCTAGTGAGACATCAAATTACTCACACAGGAGAGAAACCATATGAGTGTCCAGATTGTGGCAAACGTTTCAGTCAGAATTCCTACCTGGTGATACACCAGAGGACCCACATAGGAGAAAAACCATATGAGTGTCTTGATTGTGGGAAACGTTTCAGTCAGAATTCATACCTGGTGAAACATCAGAAGACTCACACAGGAGAAAAACCATATGAGTGTTATTGTGGGAAAAGTTTCTCTCAAAATTTTGTTCTGGCGATACACCAGAGGACTCACACGGGAGAGAAACCATATCACTGTCCAGATTGTGGGAAAAGTTTCAGGCAGAATTCCAACTTGGTGATACACCAGAGGACTCACACGGGAGAGAAACCATATAAGTGTCCAGATTGTGGGAAAGGTTTCAGGCAGAATTCCAACTTGGTGATACACCAGAGGTCTCACACTGGAGAAAAACCATATGAGTGTCCAATTTGTGGGAAAAGTTTCCAGCAGAATGCTAAGCTGGTGAACCATCAGAGTATTCACACAGGAGAGAAACCATATGAATGTCTGTATTGTGGAAAACGTTTCAGTCAGAACTCCAACCTGGTGATACACCAGAGGACCCACATAAGAGAAAAACCATTTGAGTGTCTGGATTGTGGCAAAAGTTTCAGTCAGAATTCCTACCTGGTGAAACACCAGAAGACTCACACAGGAGAGAAACCATATGAGTGTCTTGAATGTGGGAAAAGTTTCAGTTGCAGATCCAATTTGGAGACACACAAGAGGACTCACACGGGAGAGAAACCATATAAGTGTCCAAATTGTGGGAAAGGTTTCAGTCATAATTCCAACCTGATCATACACCAGAGGAGTCACACAGGAGTGAAACCGTATGAGTGTCCAGATTGTGGGAAAAGTTTCAGTCAGAATGCCAATTTAGTGAAACATCAAATTACTCACACAGAAGAAAAACCATATGAGTGTTTGGATTGTGGGAAAAGTTTCAAATGGGATTCCTCTCTGGTGAAACACCAGAGAACTCACACAGGAGAGAAACCATGAGTATCCTGATTGTGGGAAAGGTTTCTCTCAAAATTCTGTCCTGGCAATACAGCAGAGGATTCACAGGGGAGAGAAACCATATCAGTGTGCAGACTGTGGGAAAAGTTTTAGTTGGAGTTCCAGTTTGGTGATACACGGGAAGACTCACACAGGAGAGGAACCGTATCAACGTTCAGATTGTGGTATAGATTTTTGTAGAAGATCTTGCCTTATAAATCATGTAGGGCTACACATAGGAGAGTAGCCATTCAGATGTCTTGATTGCAAACTGTTTCACACAAAATACCTCCCTTATCACACATAAGAAATTTCATGAGGAAAAATGTGTTGTGTGTAGTGGAATCTTGAATTTTGTTTTCTGTCTGACCTGAGCCTCCTTTTTTCTGGCCCAGTGCGCTAGTTCTCTTTCACGGAGTGGAATGGAACTGCCATGCTGGGTGAGAGTGAAGGAGCTTGCATCTATTAGGTATGTTTGCTACCTTGAGTTATTTCTACATAAAGGTAGGATATAAATATATATGTATGTATATATGTATTTCTGTTTGTTAAGAAAATATACATTGTAACTCAATTCACGGTGACTTTGGGTGGCTTGCAGCAATAACACCATATATTGCAAAATGGCAAACCTTAAAGCCTCTGCATTGAACATGTTGCCCTACAAATACAGGGCACTTCTAACAAGGTGGATGGCATTTTTGATGGTCTGGGTCCCACAAAAGTAATTCTTACTTCAGTTAAGAAGTTAACCAGGCCTCCTGGCCTTACTAACTACGTTCATGCCTGTTGCCATTCTTGCTCAAAACTTGCAAGGAGTTAAATTGAAGAAGTTAACCGCAGGGCTAGCGCCACATAAATTTGATAATTAAAGAAATGCATACACCTTCAGTGCCTGAAACAACTTGCAGATGGGCAGCCTCAGCAGGTCCATTTTTCAGACTCCTCTTTTTCCTCTGATTTATTTAAAACATTTATGCAGCCAGACATCTTATGACAAACTCTGGCTGGCTCACAATCAATTATTAACATAAAAGCTATAAAAACCAAAGGCATAAAACCAAAAATCTGGTGCCAAGTCAAGCTTCTGATGTGCAGGCGTCTCTTATCCCAGTGCTTAGGGGATAAAAGCCTGCCATACTTCAGGGGCAGAGTCTGCAATGGAAAAGGCTCACTTACTAGCTCCTGTCACATGGCAATATTTCAGGGCAGAGGCTAGGAGTGGGTCCACCCTATCAAACGTGGTAGAACAGATACATGCAAAAATAATAAAGGTGGGAAAACAATGACAAGTACCCTGGTGGCTCAGTGGTCAGAATGCAGTATTGCTACGGATTCTGCTGCCCACAGCCTGGAATTAGATCTGACAGGGCCTTCCATCCTTCTGAGATTGATAAAATGACGACCCGGATTGTTGAGAACAATATTCTTGCAGTGTAAACGGAGAGTGCTATAAAGCACTGTGGGGTGGTATATAATTGTAAGTGCAATTGCTATAATGAATAGCTTTAAAGATGACCAGCATCTTCAACTGCGCCTGTAAAGAAAAGAATCCAGGGCAGCTCGCACCACAAAGAAGTTACATGGACAACTTAAGGGCCCCCATTGCTGTGTGTACTGCTCTGTTCTGGACCAGTTAATGTTTCTGGGTGGCTCAGGCCAGAGATCCAAACGGGGGGGCGCCCAAGGCATGAGTTACCCATGTGCAAGGCCTGATCCAGGAAAGGACACAATTCGCGCACTAGATGAATCTCTGCAAAGCCCCTCCCCCGACCATGATCTCCTCAAGCAGGGGCCATGAGTCCAGGTTGTACACCAGCTCGGCCGCCCAAAGAGATCACATAACCCCAGAACACAAATTGTCAGATATGAGTCAATCGCCAAGCATCACAACTTTGTTCACGTGACAAGGGGAATGCTGCAATGGTTGCAAGTGTGAAAAATGGTCACAAGTCACTTTTTAAACTGCTGTTGTAACTTCAAATGGTTGATAATAAAATGTTGTAAGTCCAAGAGCACCTGTACGTTATTGGGTATCATAGGATGGGGAGGTCTCCGCTAGAGGTGTCATGTGGACCAAGGGTAGGCAACCTTGGCTTTTATATTTAACATTTATTTGCTACGTATATGTAGGGATGTGGGTTTAATACATATGTTGTGCATAGTATGTTTAGCTGCGTGTCATGTATGTGTTTCACTTTGAGAATGGGCAACTAAATTTCATTTTTGACGTGTCCCATTGTGCCCACAGTATAAAAATGACAATAAAGGTTATCTTATCTAACTCCCAGAATTCCTGAGCCGGCATGGCTCAGCTTGGAAACCTCTCCCATTCCCCTCAACGTGGCTGGCTCAGGAATTCTGGGAGTTGAAGTCCACGAGTCATAAAGAGCCAAGGTTGCCAACCCTTGATGTAGACGTTTAAAAAGAAAAGGAAAAAGCATCACAAACTGCAGGGGTCCGAGACTCGGCCCCTCTTCTCCTACCCACACCAACTGGAACCAGGCACGGAGGTAGAAGTAGGACCACCGTAATAAAGTGCCTCCCATTTCTAGTCCGGAATATCATGGTCGATAGTATTGAAACCTGATGAGAGGTCTAGGAGGGACATAATTGTTGCACCCCGTCTATCTCAAGTCCTCTAAAAGTTTCATGAGAATGGCAACTAATGCTGTTTTGTTGCTATGCCCTGGGCTCAACCCAAACCGAGAAGGGCCCAGGAGTCTTTCTCCTGCACAGCCCTTTCTCCAGATGGCAAAGTCAGAGCTGCAATCAGAGGGTGAGCTGAAGTTCCAGGCTGCCAACCTCTCATTGTCCTATTCGGCTGCAGTTAGACAAGATCTTAATCTGCAGCAATGCCTTGAGCTCCTCTGCCAGGAAAACCTCTCACGATTTTATTATGCACAGCAAACGGCTGTTGAAGGTATGAAGCCGGCCAGGATGCCAACTGTCCAGAAGGGGGGAAATGACTCTTTCAGGCCTCTCCTGAACTTGGGAAAGAAATATGGGTGGTTCTTGGGTTGTGACAGCAATTGGCGCTGGAATTTGCATAGCTAAGGAGGGATGGGGCACCAATAGGAAATACCGGGTTTGTTAGCTAAACATGGAAGTAAAAGAAAATACAACCACAGAAGGGACAATGGGGTCAAGCCTCAGTCCTGCAGCTTCGTTAAATTGTAGAGGCAGGTTTCGAGGAGTTATCCTGCACCCATAATCCCCAAGAGGAAAAACCATGGATCTAAGGGAGATGCAAAACAAACCAATCAAAATCTTTCCCACTTCTTCCAGAAAGTGTTAAAGCTTGTCATTCGTCAGCAGATGGAGACTGTGGAGAGAATAACAGGAACAGAGTGTTTTCAAGTGGGAAAAATAGATTATGTAGAACTCAAGAAAATATTGCCTGAAAAAGTAAAAAGATATAATTACCAAATTGAGAAAAAGAGGGAAATACCTGGAGGTAAGTGGGAAGGAAAAGGCCCCATGGATAGCCAAAATGGGCAGGCATTAATTAAAGCCTTTGAGGAAGGAAAGAGTGGCTTGAATCAAAGCGCCACCAGATAAGAGATCAGAAATATTTTCGGCCTCATCAATTCAAGAAGAGAGAAATCTGAAAAATGGTCCAGCTGAGGCTGCCTGTGTGCAAGTTGCCTTGAGGCACTGAAGGTCTTTGCAGTTCTTTATCGATCAAATTGATATGCCCTTAACCCTGAGGTAAACTTCGCTGATTTAACTCCTTGCAGGAATGGCATCAGGAATGAATGTAGATAGTAAGGTGAGGAGGCCTGTTTAACTTCTAATTTGAACAAAAGAAAAAAATCAACTTTTGGGGACTCCATGATCATCCAAAAGACATCAACCTTGCTAGAGGTGCCCTGTATTTGAGGGCAAGTACGTTAAATGCTGAAGTTTTGCATTTTGCCATTTGCAATATATGGGGTTTATTGGTTTCCGTATTAAAGTATTATTCCTGTAAACCATGTGGAGTCACCATGGGCTGCCATATACATTTTCTTGTAAGTAAAAATACATACATAGATGCATACACGTTTATAGAATATCCCTTTATTATATGTAGAAAAAGGCAAAGATATCTAAGAGATCCAAGCTTTTATATGCCCCAGCACAACAATTCACC
Organism: Bothrops alternatus; assembly: GCA_034064705.1. Taxonomy (NCBI): domain Eukaryota; kingdom Metazoa; phylum Chordata; class Lepidosauria; order Squamata; family Viperidae; genus Bothrops; species Bothrops alternatus. Next base: position 6,367,477 of record JARGCV010000172.1, read on the forward strand.
TTGACTCTGTAAAAGGAAAAAAACCTCACTGATCCAGAGAAAGGAAGCTGAGATCTCCTCCCTCATGGGTGAAACTAAGACACGTTTGACTAAGAATAAGGCAACTGGCCTTCCAATGAGAGATGAGAAAGAGAGTTCAAGATTCCTCTACACACATCTAATTTCACCTTGTTTGGAATTTCTTGTGTCTGATAAGGGAGGAATTTTGTGTGAAACACTTTCCGCAGTCTGGGCATTGGAATGGTTTCTCCCCTATATGTAACCTTACATGATTTATAAGACTAGACCTACTAGTGAAAATTTTCCCACAATCCTGACACTCAAAATGGTTTCTCTCCCATGTGAGTCCTCTGGTGTATCACCGGCTTTTAATTATGCTGAAAACCTTTCCCACAATATGGACACTCATAAGGTCTTTCGCCAGTGTGAGCCCGCTGGTGTATCACCAGGTGGGATTTCTGTCTAAAACTAATCCCACAATCTGGACACTCATCGTTTCTCTCCTGTGTGAGTCTTTCGGTGTATCACCAACTTGCAATTATTTTTTCCATTAAAAAGGCAGTGTGTCAGGTATTTGTAACACTGATATTCTTGCACATATGACTAGGCCAAAAATATTTCTAATCCCTTGTCTGGTGATGCTTTGATTCAAGACACTCTTTCCTTCCTCAAAGGCTTTCACAAATGATTTTGGCTATCCAAAGGATCTTTTCCTTCCCACAGAGGTTATACCTTTTTATCTTTACATGCAATACTTTATTGCATTCCACAATGTCTATTTTTCCACCTCAAAACTCTTTTTCTGTTATTCTCTCCGTTGTATCTCCTCTGCTGAGGAAAGAGAAGGATTTTAATACTTTCTGGAAGAATTAGAAAAGATTTTTGTTGATGCTTTGTTCTGCATTTTAATCCTGCTTCTCATTGTCTGTTATCCAGAGTCCTTCTCTTGGCATCCTCTTTCTCTAAAAGATTCAAATTAATGGACTATTTCCATTATTGTTTGGCGACTGGAAATAGGAGGCACTTTATGATGGTGCTTCTGCTTCTATCTCCATGGCCAGTTCCAGTCAATGTGGGTGGGAGGGGCTGAGTCCTAGGCCCCTGCAGTTTGCAGCTCCTCGGGGCTCAAGACTTTTGCTGCTCCTTTTTAATATCTACATGAAGCTGCTAGGGGAGGCCACCCATCCTATGACACCTAACTATGTACAGGTAGTCCTGGACTTATAACATTTCATTTAGCAACCATTTGAAGCTACAACAGCACTGAACAAAAGTGACCATTTTTTGCACTTGCAACCATTGCAACCCTTGTATCTCCTCTGCTGAGGAAAGAGAAGGCTTTTAACACATTCTGGAAAAATTAGAAAAGATTTTGATTGATGGTTTCTTCTGCATTTTAATGCTGTTTCTCATTGTCTGTTCTCCAGAGTCCTTCTCTTGGCATCCTCTTTCTCTAAAAGATTATTATTAATGGACTAGTTCCATTATTGTTTAAAGAATGTCTGCAGAATCTGTGAAAACAACAAAAAATAAAACCGCGTTACTGTGAAAAAAACATATCACCATGGTACATAAATCACTAACGTTAATTATAATTTATTCGGCACATAGAAGACTAGCAAGATCCAAGTTCCAATATTCACTCCTATATCCAAAGATGAAATTCTTTTTCTTTTTTGGCTTGGATAAATCACAAATTATTAGCATTGCAAATTGTTATTATAAAATATACCTGAAAATACTAAGGATTATACAGATACATGTATATGCACACAGAAATACACACCTATGAAGTTAGACAATAAATAAAATGGTGTCCAAATCCTATGAGACGTTGAAAGAAAGCATCTCCTCACTTCCCTGGAAAATACATGACAATAAAATCTCAAGGAATCAAGCGTGACGTGGAGGGAACTGGGTGGTTAAGAAATATGAAAAACAAAGATTTTTTTTTCCACTTGCACATTTAATCCATACAAAATTAGTGGTTACAAATTGCAAACACATATGTAAAAAATGATTCTTTCCTTTAAAAAATCATGTTTAGCTTGACAAAACAAGTATATCCTTTTTGAAGCAGGCTTTTTTTTTACATTCTTGGCACAATATTAACAAACACAAAAGACACGTATAAAGAAAAAAATGGTTTTCTGAATTTGACATTCTGATCTGCAAAAATGTTTTTTTTTCTTTATTTTCTTTGCTGTTAAATCCCTTTGTCCTAGGGACAAACCCCACAATTTGGCAAATGCTTGAAAGAGCAAGGTCAATTGCCGTATTTTAACAATATGTGATCAAAAACAAAGATTTCTTAAATGTCCCAAATCTCCAAGCAGAAAATCACAGGCAGCAGTTTTAAATCATGCGGCATAAGGATAACAACATTTGGGGAGGGAAAGCCTATACAGCAGCAGCCGGCATGTTTCGGCTTCGTCCCTTCGCTGCTTCCACACCGTGGAGGAAACCAAACAGCCCGACTTGCTCCCGGCTTCTCCTCCGACCTGCCCTCCACTCACCCGCCAGGAGCCGCCTCGACCCTCGAAACAGCGGAAGAAGCTCCGCCATCTTTCTCCCGTGGGTGAGTCGGGAGAGGAAGTTCCTCTATCCTCCATCTCCCCTCTAGCAATCCGATACTCTATCGTTTCATTTCGTTCCAGCTCAGCCTCTCTCCCTCCGGTACTATATTAGCACTAGCGATGCCGCAGCTATACTCTATTCTCTATCTTCTGGGCACGCGTGTTGCCGATTTGTAGCGCGCCATCTAGCGACATAAGGCTGAAAATCACTCTCGTCCTATCTCTACCCTTAAGCATTTGCAAGATGTTCTCATTGATTCCCGGCTTCTTTATGTGCCATCAAGTCGACTCGTATTCCACTCCCACCGAGCACATCGATAGCTTCTCTCCCCGAGGATCTATTCCAAACTTTTTCTTTCAGGTCTCCCCAAAGTGCAGTCGTTGTCCCTCTTCCTGCAACGAAACCAAAGGAAAGTATCAATCATGTAAGGGGAAATGATGGACAACAGCCAAAGAGAAAGGGTATCTTCCTTGGGGCTGGAGAACATGGTTCCAGCCACTTTTTCATTTTCTTGGGGTGTGTGCGTGCAAGATAACTCCTTGAAACCTGCCTCTGCAGCTTAGTGAAGCTGCGAAGCTTGACAGTACTTAACTTCATAAGTTTAATCAGCTGCCGCTCCCTAAAAGTTCATGAAGTTCTTTTTTGTCTAAACGGTTGCCAGCTTCGTCCTATTAACAGAACAATGAAACATTGGAGAAACCCTGAAGCACCCACTGGGATTTTAGGAAGCTGGTCTGAAGATTCCTCCTCTGCATGTTGTGATAAAATCAAAAAGTACTACAAGAAAGGCTGCACATCTTTATGAAACCATGTTAATTGTTTTTTATTGTCATTTCTTCCCCATAAAAGATTTCCGTTTGTATTTCAATTGAATTGTACAGTTTATATATTACAGGAAAGGTGGGAAAAAATTCCTAGTTGATTTATCTTGTTCTTTTTTTTCTCTTCCTACATCTCAAAAACTGGGCATTTTACGAGGGGTGTGTAGACTTTTTATATCCGCCATATAGCTGGAGGTTTGGGGGATAAGATTATATAGATGCAGATATATATGCAGGGAGAAGTACAACTACACTCAACTACAAATGTATATATGTTGAAAATCCACGTGTTTTCAGCCTGCAAATCTTCCCAAAATGGTTACAGTCAAACTTTCTCATCTAATTTTAGAGATGTGGGGGCTGTAACTGATGAAATGATGCCTAAAGCCTCTGCAAGATTTGAAGCACCAGTTTTGCCCATTGCAAGTCCCCAGCTCCAAGTAAGGGCAAAAAATATTGTCCACAACCCCTCTGGTGACATCCACATTCAAGTAATCCTCACCTACTGACCACAATTGGGACTGGCATCTGTGTCACTAAGAAGCCTGATCGTTAAACATGATGTCACATGACAGGGCCAGGAGAACCGTCAATCTAATAGCAGCATCAGCGGTGGCTGAGATCCGACATCCAACCAGAGGGGGCGCAGCAGAGCTGAAGGGCGTTAAAGCCATCGAGTATTGCTAGAAAGGATGTCGGGGAGAGTAGAAGAGGAGAGGAATTTCCTCTTCCTGCTCATCCATGGGAGGATGGATATATGGCGGGCGGTTCTCGTGCTCTTCCCGGGGCTAAAGCATCAGCTGGACGGTGAGTGGAGGGCAGGTCGGAGGAGAAGCTGGGAGCAAGTAGGGCAGCCTGGTTTCCTCCACGGTGTAAAAGCAGAGAAGCAACTAGGCTGAAGCATGCCGGCTGATTCTTTCTCTCCCCAAATGTTATTACTACTTATGCTGTATAATTTAAAACTTCTGCCTGTAATTTTGTGCTGGGAAATGAGAGAAAGTAAAATGTAAAGGCCTGGAGGCTAAAACATATGAAGAACGGTTGCAGGATTTGGGTTTGACCAGTTTGGAGAAAAGGAGGATTGGAGGGGGGGGACATGATAGCAGTATTCCAGTATTTGAGGGTCTGCCACAAAGAGGAGGGGATCGGTTTATTTTCTAAAACACCAGAAAGCAGGACAAGAAACAATGGGGGGAAAGTAATCAAGGAGAGAAGCAACCTGGAATTAAGGAGAAATTTCCTAACAGTGAGAACAAGTAATGGAACAGCTTGCTTTCAGAAGTTGTGGGTGCTTGGACATGAGATAAAGTAAAGAAATATTTGAGTAGGATTCATATTTTAATGCAGAAAATTCTTAAATATAAATATTAAACCAGAATCCATCCTTCCGGGCCTAATGGAAAAAGACTTGGAAACAAAATTTGAAACTTTGATTTTATATATGGTGATGGCAGCAAGACTGAAATATGCACAAAAATGGAAGGGTGTTCGAATCCTACTGTTGAAGGAAAAGTCTTCATCCTGGTTCATCCAAGCCAGGGATAAATAAACAACATGGCGACTGCTTTAGAAAGAAGGTTGCAGTTTATTGAAGAGCCAGACAGAAAATGGTTCTGGCAGGAAAGAGGAGAGAGAAAAGGGCTGAGCACATGTGGGGAGTAGGTTTTTATACCCTCTGATGAAAGTCTTTTGTTTGGAGTTGCTTCTTGTTCCTGTATTGAGTCTTTGTATTTCTTGTGTCTTATTCTGACCTGAGTCTGGGTGTGCCTTTCTGGTATTCTTAATGGTGGTAGGTTAGTCCTATTATGTCCCAAGGTCATATCCTGCTTCCCTGGTGCTGGGGCTAATGACTCTTAGAGTTTGGGTGGGGTATGCAGATTTTAGGTGTCTTTGTGTTCCTAAGCTTCTAGCTCCAACTTTCCTGATGGTTTACATCTGCATTTGTACAGGGCTGACTTCTGCTTGGGACAGAGAGACTTGGGGGCAGGGTTGGTTTCTGCTTTTAAAATCCTCTTGAGGAAATATATTTTTCTGCCCTTTTAATATTTCCTTCTTGGGGGGGGGCTGGCTTCCCATACTACCATGGTCTAATGGCTACAAAACTGATGGGATTAGCAGAGATGACTCAATTGTCTGTTTTGATAAAAGAAATGAATATAAGTACTTTGTTTCTACTTGGAAACCGCTTCTAGACTTTGTCCTTGAGGTGGAAGAAAACGATACCATGATTTTGGGTTTTACTGATGATTGTTTTGTTGATAGAGAAAGAGCTAACCAAGAAAAAAAAAGTTATGAGTGCTTCATCACTGGAGGTTTTTAAGAAAAGATTGGACAGCCAGTTGTCTGAAATGGTGTTGGGCAGTGATGGCAAACCTATGGCACACGTGCCAGAGATGGCACTCGGAGCTCTCTCTGTGGGCACAGGTGCCATTGCCCCAGCCTCGCCTCCCCCCCACAACTCGCTCCTCATCAGCAGCCCCCCTGGAGGAGAGTCACCCCTGAAAGTGGCCCATGCAGAGCATCGCAGCCAAGGACATGGCAGCCAGGCAGTATGGACAAGACTCTGCCCTCACGCCCCATCGCGCACAGTTGATGTGGGGCATGGGCAGAGGGCGCGGCTGCCATGATGCTGCTGGGCTGCATGGGTTATCTGCGGCTGGCCCTGCAGGCAGGCAGGGTGAGGGATGGGGGGGGACAGTGGGGGTGGGGCAGGGGTGGAGTGGGGGCGGGGCTAGTTTTTGGGCACTTGGTCTCCAGTTTGAGCTGGGATTGGCCTGGGAGTCCTACAAGCTGCTTTCCAACTCTATTCTGATTCATATACGGATGCATATGCACACCAAAGTACATAAATATTTCTCTGAGAATATATGTACGTCTATCTATCCAAGCCAAAAAGAGAATTTTATAATTGAATCAATATTTGAACTTGAATTTTCCTAGTCTTCTATATGCCAAATATATCATAAAAAATGTTAGAAGTTAAACTAGAATTTTGATGTTTTCATGGTAATATATGGGTTTGTTGGGGGAAGGTTCTGCTTTTACATGTCCTGCATCCATTTGTTGAACAATAATGAAGCTAATGCATTAATGTGAATCTTACAGAAAAAGAGGATGCCAAGAAGAGCACTCTGGACAAAAGAGAATGAGAAGCTTGACTCAAGGAACCTCCAAGTAAGAAAAAATTTTGGCCTCCTGAAGAATCCAAGAATTGAAAAAAAAAAACCACAGACTGCCTAAAGTGAGAAAATAAAGGTTGCAGATCACAGCTAATTCTGCACGAGACAATCCACCCACTGAAATGTGACACAGATATTGGGAGTGTGGCCAAAACCTTACTCAGAATGGCTTCCCCATGATTCATGGAAGGACCCATATCGGAGAGAAGCTCTACCAGTGCTCCCCATGTGGCAAAAGATTTGGCATGCACCACTAATATGGTGGTACACCAGAGGACTCACACAGGAGAGAAACCATATGAGTGCCCAGAGTGTGGGAAAGGTTTTTCTCGGAAATCTGACGTGGTTAATCATCAAAGGACTCACACAGGAGAGAAACAGTATAAGTGCCCAGAGTGTGGGAAAGGTTTCAGTCAGTATTCCTACATGCTGAAGCACCAGAGGACTCACACAGGAGATAAACCATATAAGTGCCCAGAGTGTGGGAAAGCTTTCAGTCAGTATTCCTATATGCTGAAGCACCAGAGGACTCACACAGGGGACAAACAATATCAGTGTCTGGATTGTGGGAAAAGTTTCCATCAGAATTCCAACTTGGTGATTCACCAGAAGACACATACAGGAGAAAAAACATATGAGTGCCTGGATTGTGGGAATAGATTCAGTTGGAATTTCCAACTGGTGATGCATCAGAAGATTCACACAGGAGAGAAATTGCATGAGTGTCCAGAATGTCGGGAAAGTTTCAGTTGCAAATCTGAACTGGTGAAGCACCAGAAGACTCACAGAGGAGAGAGACTGTATGAGTGCCTAGATTGTGGGAAAGGTTTCACTCAAAATTTCATGTTGGTGAGACACCAGAGAACTCACACAGGAGAGAAACCATATGAGTGTCTGTATTGTGGGAAAAGTTTCAGTCAGAATTCTCACCTGGTGAGTCACAAGAGAACTCACACAGGAGAGAAACCATATGAGTGTCCAGATTGTGGGAAAACGTTCAGTGAGAATTCCTCTCTTGTGGAACATCAGAGGACTCACACAGGAGAGAAACCATATGAGTGTCCAGAGTGTGGGAAATGTTTCAGTCAGAGTTCTCAACTGATGATACACCAGAGGACTCACACAGGAGAGAAACCGTATGAGTGCCCAGAGTGTGGGAAATGCTTCAGACAGAGTTCCAATATGGTGGTACACCAGAGGACTCACACAGGAGAGAAACCGTATGAGTGCCCAGAGTGTGGGAAAGGTTTTTCTTCAAAATCTTACCTGGTTAATCATCAAAGGACTCACACAGGAGAGAAACCATATGAGTGCCCAGAGTGTGGGAAAGGTTTTTCTTGGAAATCTTATCTGGTTAATCATCAAAGGACTCACACAGGAGAGAAACCGTATGAGTGCCCAGAGTGTGGCAAAGGTTTCAGTCAGAGTTCGAACATGGTGAAACACCAGAAGACTCACACAGGAGAGAAACCGTATGAGTGCCCAGAATGTGGGAAATGTTTCAGACAGAGTTCCAACATGGTGAAACACCAGAAGACTCACACAGGAGAGAATCTATGAGTGCCCAGAGTGTGGGAAAGGTTTCTCTTGGAAATCTGACCTGGTTAATCATCAAAGGACTCACACAGGAGAGAAACCGTATGAGTGCCCTGATTGTGGGGAAAAATTCCATCAGAATTCCAACTTGGTGATTCACCAGAATACTCAACACAGGAGAAAAACTACATGAGTGCCTGTATTGTGGAATGGATTTAGTTGGAATTTCCACCTGGCGATACACCAGAAGGCTGACACAGGAGAGAAACTGAGTGCCCAGAATGTCGGTAAAGTTTCAGTTGCAAATCTGAACTGGTAAAGCACCAGAAGACTAACAGAGCAGAGAGAGACTGTATGAGTGTCCAGATTGTGGGAAAAATTTCAGTAAGATTTCCTACCTCGGTGGCAAACCTATGGCGTGGGTGCCAGAGGCGGCACTCAGAGTCCTCTCTGTGGGCACACGCGCTGTCTCCCCAGTCCTAGGCCTTCAGCTGGGTTTTATAAAACCTTTTTGCTTTAGGCCTCCGCCGCCATGTGCAAAAAAAAAAAAGGTTCAATCAATCAGTCAATTTCAACTCGCAGAAAAATTTTTTTTTGCAAAGTTGGAATTGATTGAATGTTTAGTCCCACCCAGTCTGCCGTTACCACCGCAGCCACGCCCACCCAATGGGTCACACCCACCTAATGGGCCACACCCACTTGATGCACTCGGACGTACTTGGCGTGAGATCCTCAATGGAACAGTATATTGTGAGAGGAGCGTATTGGGGTGCCCCAGGGCTCTGTTCTGGGCTCAGTGCTCTTCAACATCTTCAGCAATGATTTGGATGGGAGGATACATGGGGACTCGTCAAACTTGCAGACAACACCAAGCTGGCAGGAATAGGCAACACTCCAGAAGATAGGCTTAAGATACAGATGGATCTTGATAGAATTGAAGATTGGGGGCTGGCTTGCCCTGGTCGACTCCCACTAACCTGGCGCGTCCTTCTTGGCCGGCGGTCCCTTCTTCTTGGATTTTGTCTGCTCGCTGGGGCTCAACCAGGCAGGGGTGCCAGATCATTCCCTGTGGCCTTCCTCCTCTTCCAGCCTCGGCTGCAGCCCGCTTTCTGCCATGGGTTGCACGCCTTGTGTGAATGCCAGAGCCACCTTGCCTGAGATTGAGCTCCGAGAGGCTTCGTGATCTGCCAGCCAGTGGGCAAGGCGGCACTGGTGTTCGCACCACAAAGCTCACAACCCAGTGGCAGAAATTCTACCAGAGGGCTTTGCACAATTGACTCCCCTGTGGGAGAGGCTGGCTGCTCAGGGATCCTTGCCCACCTGGTTGGAGTGCCTGGACCTGCAGGGCGCGAGCCTGCGTGAGCTCTTGCCGTCACCGCTGTCCTGGAAGGTGCCTTCCGAAGGGCTTCCCAGGCGAATAGACAAAAGCCAAGGGCCTGCTGGTGAAAAGGGGCATGCCAGGACAGTGGGAGTCGGCCAGGGTGGCAAGCTGCCTTGAGGTGCAGCCGGGCAGTGGGAGAGGTAGAGGTGGGAGAGCTGGAGCTGCGGTTCTTTGCTCAGAGATGCTACTTCCTTTTGGTCACCGGACTGGGCTTTGGCTGCAGAGTAATGGAGAAGCCATCATGAAGCGGGTGGTTTCTGTCCAGGGCCCCAGTCCCCTCGGGTGCTGCCTGCCCCGGGCAGGAATCTTGGGGACGAGGGGAGGGTCCGCCCCGGGGCAGAGACCAAAACAAGGTATCTGTTTCCATAGCCCCTCAGAAGCAGCAGTTAGGGAAAGGAGCAGAGGGAAGCTGGGGCTGGAGGGCAGCAGCGGGACCCCAACATGGAAGGCATTGTGCTTAAAGCAAGGCTGGGAGCCAGACTGGGGAGCGTCTGAGGCCGCACACAGCCGCCGAGGACCGTAGTGCCAGCACGAGTCGCCCGCCTTATTCACGCCCTGGAGCACCAGGAAGCCAGCCTGAAGCAGCTGCGGAGGTGCCTTCTCACTCAATAAGGGTGATGCATGGGCTCAATTCTGGCCACCCCCTTCCTACCTGGACCACTCCTTCAATCAGTTACCTGAGTGCGGTAGCCCCTCCTCTTTGAGAAGCCTCATTCAACTCTGCAGGGAATTCTGGTGAAGAGGGGGGTGCAATGAGCGTGAGGGAGAAGCGAATGGGCTACGGCAAGTGGGGGCTGTTCATTTGACAGCATGTGAACTGCAGGAGAGGCTGGTGGGAGGGAGGGGGAGCATGTGAACTGCAGGAGAGGCTGCTGGGATGGGAGGGAGAGCATGTGAACTGCAGGAGAGGCTGCTGGGATGGGAGGGAGAGGGAGGGGGAGCGAGAGCAGTTCATTGATTTCATAAATGCAATACACTACCGTAGCTTTTTATACATAGCATAAAGGTAAAAAAACAATATATGCAGTGTTATCTTCATTTTAGATGTCAAAAGGGTTTTGTGGCTCCCCGTGTTTTCTGTGGGAAACGGGTCCAAGATGCTCTTTGAGTGTTTAAGGTTGCCGACCCCTGGTATAGGTGGTACCTTGCTCAATATTAGTAACTGAGAGGGATCTCAGAGTCCTCGTGGACAATCACATAATTTCTCCTTAATTCCAGGTTGCTTCTCTCCTTGATTAGTTTTCACCCATTGTTTCTTGTCCTGCTTTCTGGTGTTTTAGAAAATAAACCGATCCCCTCCTCTTTGTGGCAGAACCTCAAATACTGGAATACTGCTATCATGTCCCCCCCCCCTCCAATCCTCCTTTTCTCTAGACTGCTCAAACCCAAATCCTGCAACCGTTCTTCATATGTTTTAGCCTCCAGGCCTTTAAATTTTACTTTCTCCCTTTTCACAGCACAAAATTACTGGCAGAGGTTTTAAATTATACAGCATAAGTAGTAATAACATTTGAGGAGAGAAAGAAGCGGCCAACATGCTTCAGCCTAGTTGCTTCTCTGCTTTTTACACCATGGAGGAAACCAGGCAGCCCTACTTGCTCCCAGGTTCTCCTCCAACCTGCCCTCCACTCACCATCTAGCTTGGGGGTTCTCAACTTTGGCAACTTTTAAGACTTGTGGACTTCAACTCCCAGAATTCCTCAGCTAGCTTTGCTGGCTGAGGAATTCTGGGAGTTGAAATCCACAAGTCTTAAAGTTGCCAAGGTTGAGAACCCCTGGTCTAGCTGAAGAGCATGACAGCCACCCATCACGCATCCATCCTCCCATGGATAAGCTGGAAGAGGAAGTTCCTCTCCTCTCCATCCTTTCTAGCAATATTCGATGGCTTTAACTCCCTGCTGCTCCCCCTCTGGCTGGATGTCAGATCTCAGCCACCATTGATGCCGCTATTAAATTTAGATTGATGGTTCTCCTGGCTCTGTCATGTGACATGTTTAATGATCAGGCTTCTTAGTGACACAGCTGCCAGTCCCAATTGTGGTCAGTAAGTGAGGACTACTTGAATGTGGATGTCACTAGAGGGGTTGTGGACAATATTTTTTTGTCCTTACGTGGAGTTGAGGAATTGCATGGGCAAAACTGATGTTTCAAATTTTGCAGAGGCTTTAAGCATCATTTCATCAGTTAAAGCCCCCACATCTCTAAAATTAGATCAGAAAGTTTGACTGTAACCATTTTGGGAAGATTTGCAGGCTGAAAACACGTGGATTTTTGACATATATACATTTGCATCTGTATGTAGTTGTATTTCTCTCTGCATATATCTGCATCTATATAATCTTATCCCCAAAACCTCCAGCTATATGGTGGATATAAAAAGTCTACACACCCCTTGTAAAATGCCAGATCTTTGAGATGTAGCACAAAAAAAAAGACCAAGGTAAATCAACTAGGAATTTCCCCCACCTTTCCTATAATGTATAAAATGTAGAATTCAGTTGAAATGCAAACTCAAATCTTTTATGGGGAAGAAATGACAATAAAAAACAATAACATGGTTTCATAAAGATGTGGATCCTTTCTTGTACTTTTTGATTTTATCACACAGCATGCAGAGGAGGAATCTTCGGACCAGCTTCCTGCAAACTGGTTGCCTCCTAGTGTTTTTCTTCAAGCTACAAGGGAATATGGCTGCTCTGAGCAATTCTGCCCCCTAGCAAGATTTAAACTCCCCAATAACACAGACAGGGAGATCATATCTACCTTCCAACTAGATGTGGCTCAGAGGCAATCCCAGTGGGCGCTTCCAGGTTTCTCCTATGTTTCATTGTTCTATTAATAGGACGAAGCTGGCAACCGTTTAGACAAAAAAAAACTTCATGAACTTTTAGGTAGCGGCAGCGCCTTTTTCTAACAGAATGCCCAGAACGGAGTTCCGGCACCTTTTTCAGATGGAACCTTGTGGGGTAGGCAAGGCAGGTTGTATGACATGTGTGAGTTCCAGCAAAAAAAGCACTGGGCAGCGGACTAATCTTATAAAGTTAAATACTGTCAAGCTTCGCTCTTACAGCTTCACTAAGCTGCAGAGACAGGTTTCAAGGAGTTATCTTGCGCACCCCCCCCCGAAGAAAATGAAAAAGTGGCTGGAACCATGTTCTCCAGCCCCCAAGGAAGATGCCCTTTCTCGTTGGCTGTTGTCCATCATTTCCCCTTACATGATTGATACTTTCCTTTGGTTTCGTTGCAGGAAGAGGGACAACGACTGCACTTTGGGGAGACCTGAAAGAAAAGGTTTGGAATAGATCCTCGGGGAGAGAAGCTATCGATGTGCTCGGTGGGAGTGGAATCCGAGTCGACTTGATGGCACATAAAGAAGTCAATGAGAACATCTTGCAAATGCTTAAGGGTAGAGATAGGACGAGAGTGATTTTCAGCCTTATGTCGCTAGATGGCGCGCTACAAATCGGCAACACGCGTGCCCAGAAGATAGAGAATAGAGTATAGCTGCGGCATCGCTAGTGCTAATATACCGTAGTACCGGAGGAAGAGAGGCTGAGCTGGAACGAAATGAAACGATAGAGTATCGGATTGCTAGAGAGGAGATGGAGGATAGAGGAATTTCCTCTCCCGACTCACCCACGGGAGAAAGATGGCGTCGGCGGAGCTTTTTCCGCTGTTTCGAGGGTCGAGGCGGCTCCCGGGAGGTGAGTGGAGGGCAGGTCGGAGGAGAAGCCGGGAGCAAGTCGGGCTGTTTGGTTTCCTCCACGGTGTGGAAGCAGCGAAGAGACGAGGCTGAAACATGCCGGCTGTTGCTGTATAGGCTTTCCCTCCCCAAATGTTATCCTTATGCCGCATGATTTAAAACTGCTGCCTGTGATTTTCTGCTGGGAGATTTGGGACATTTAAGAAATCTTTGTTTTTCATATTTCTTAACCGCCCAGTTCCCTCCGTCTTCACGTAACCCTTGATTCCTTGAGATTTTATTGTCATCTATTTTCCAGGGAAGTGAGGAGTTTCTTGGCCAAAAGGCATGCTTTCTTTCAACGTTTCATAGGATTTGGACACCATTTTATTTATTAGTGTCTCCCCACCTTCCTAAAAAAAATTACATAACTTCATAGGTGTGTATTTCTGTGTGCGTATACATGTATCTGTATAATCCTTAGTATTTTCAGTTATATTTTATAATAACAATTTGCAATGCTAATAATTTGTGGTTTATCCAAGCCAAAAAAAGAAAAAGAATTTCATCTTTGGATATAGGAGTGAATATTGGAACTTGGATCTTGCTAGTCTTCTATGTGCCCAATGAATTATAATTAACGTTAGTGATTTATGTACCATGGTGATATGTTAGTTTTTTTCACAATAACATGGTTTTATTTTTTGCTGTTTTCACAGATTCTGCAGCCATTCTTTAAACAGTAGTCCATTAATAATAATCTTTTAGAGAAAGAGGATGCCAAGAGAAGGACTCTGGATAACAATGAAAAGCAGCATTAAAATGCAGAAGAAACCATCAATCAAAATCTTTTCTAATTCTTCCAGAATGTGTTAAAAGCCTTCTCTTTCCTCAGCAGAGGACATACAAGGGTTGCAATGGTTGCAAGTGCGAAAAATGGTCACTGTTGTAGCTTCAAATGGTCGCTAAATGAAATGTTATAAGTCCAGGACTACCTGTACATAGTTGGGTGTCATAGGATGGGTGGCCTCCCCTAGCGGCTTCATGTAGATATTAAAAAGGAGCAGCAAAAGTCTTGAGCCCCGAGGAGCTGCAAACTGTAGGGGCCTAGGACTCGACCCCTCCCACCCACATTGACTGGAACTGGCCATGGAGATAGAAGCAGAAGCACCGTCATAAAGTGCCTCCTGTTTCCAGTCCCCAAAGCCCGTCCAGAAGGATATATCATGGTTGATGGTACTGAAACCTGATGAGAGGTCTAGGAGGGACAGAATGGTTGTACCCCATCCCAAGCCCTCCAAAAGTCCATGAGAGTCACAACCAATGCCGGTTTGGTGATGTACCCCGGCCTGAAAGTGAAGTGAAGAGGGCCCAGGTGCCTTTCTCCAGACTGCCAGCCTTAATGTGGATCTGCAGCAATGTCTTGAACTCCTGTGCTAGGAAAACCTCTCCTGATTGTCTTATGCGTAGCAAACTGCTGCTGAGAAGTATAAAGCTGGCCAGGATGCCAACTGTCCAGAAGGGGGGGAAAGACCTCTCCTGAGCTTGGAAAAGAAATATGGGTAGTTCTCGGGTTACGACAGCAATTGGCACCTAAATTTCCTTTGCTATGCAATGGGGTTATGAAAAGTGACGTCATATGGCCACATTCAGTGGTCATTACAAGCCCAGGACCACATGGGTCATTAACTGAGGCCCTCATGTGACTGTGCTGTGGGAAGAGATCTAGCTTTCCCCGTAAGGACTGGGATAGGAAGAGGCACCTGCACATCCGAAGCTTAAACTGGTACCGGGTTTTTCTTTTTATGCATTTGGTTTTAATACTGTTTTCAAGTTAATTATTGATTGAGAGCCGGCCAGAGTTTGCTGTTACTTGGATGGCTACATGAATATTTTAAATAAATCAGAGAGGGGAAAAATAAGCATGAAAAATGGCCCAGCTGAGGCTGCCCATCTGTAAGTGGCTTGTGGCCCCGGAGTTCTTTGCATTTCTTTAATTATCAAATTTGAATGCCGCTAATCCTGAGGTCATTTCTCCAATTTAACTCCTTGCAAGGAGAAAGATTACCAGTTTTCAGCAAGAATGGCTCCAGGCATGAACGTACTTAGTAAGGCCGGGAGGGTTGGTTAACTTCTAATTTGAACAAAAGCAGGAATCTCCTTTTTGAGACTCCCATGCCATCCAAAAGCCATCAGCTTTGCTAGAAGGGCCCTGTGTTTGAGGGCAAGGATATGTTAAATGTGGAGGCTTTGCATTTTACCCTTTGCATCGTATGGGGTTTATTGGTTTCTATTAAGGTTTAATCGCTGAAAACCGAGTGGAGTCACCACGAGTTGGGCTGCCGTGTACATTTTCTTAATAAATAAAAATGCATACAAACGTATTTTATATCCCTCTTTATTATACGTAAAAATAACTGAAGGCGACAAACATACCTAATAGAGACTCAAGCTCCTTTCTTGTGGCCCAGCAGACCAACTGCCCTGAATTCCGTGAAAGGGAAGGACTGCACTGGGCCAGAGAAAGGAAGCTCAGATCAGAGAAAGGAAAGAGAAAGAACAAAGGAAGCTCAGATCAGAGGCCTGCAGGCTTTAAACATATGGAGAAATGGGCATCACTAGTCTAGCGAAGAGGAGGACCAGGAATCTTCCAGTATTTGAGGGACTGTCACAGAGAGGAGCGGGACAACCTACTTTCCAAAGCACCTGAAGACAAGGAACAATGGATGGAAATAGCTTGCCTTCCGAATTTGTGGGTGCTTCATCACTGGAGGCCTTCCAGAAGAGACTGGACAGCCACTTGTCAGAAATGGTGCAGGGTCTCCTGCTTGAGCAGGGGGTGGGAGCGGATGACACACAAGGTCCCTTTAAACTCTGTAATTTAATTCCATTATATTCTTTTTCTCCCTCAATTTTGATACTAAGACATGTGTCACTAAAAACAATCAGCTGGGCTTCCAGAGAAAAGAAACAATCTACATCAATCAAATTCTGCCTTGTGTGGAATTTCTTGGGTGTGATAAGGGAGGAATTTTGTGTGAAAAACTATCTGCTCTCTAGGTGCTTGAATGGCTACGCCCCTATGTGTAACCTTACCTGATTGAAAAGACTAGAACTAGTGCTGAAAACTTTCCCACAAACCAGACATTCATACCGTTTCTCTGCTGTGTGAGTCCTCCACTATATCACCAAACTGGAATTACAACTGAAACTTTTCCCACATTTGACACGCTAATATGGTTAATAATAATAATGATGATGATAATATGTTGGATGGGACCTTGGAGGTTTGTCCAACGCCCTGCTCAGGCAGGAAACCCTATACCATTTCAGACAAATGGTTGTCCAGTCTCTTCTTAAAAACTTCCAGTGTTGGAGCATTCATCGCTTGTGAAGGCACGTTGTTCCACTGATTAATTGTTCTGTCAGGAAATTTCTCCTTAGTTCTAGGTTGCTTCTCTCGATTACTTTTTTTAAAAAAAGATTTTATTGAGTGCAAGGAAAAAAAAGGATTACAAACATTGAACATGGTAAATCATCTTTGACCGACATCTCAGTCCATATTGTACATTAATTACATATACAAGCTATACAATTCTGGTCTCTCTCTTAACTTATCTCTTTATTTGTGACCTCCATTTTTTCCCCCTCCATCTATACAATTTATTCCAAATTCAATAAAATTCTGTTTCTTCCTGAGTTTTTAATCTTTTAGTTATCCTATCTAGTTCTGCGCAATGCATAATTTTCTTTATTAATACTAATGCAACTGAGGTAGATGAAAAATTGCCATTAGGAGAAATGATAAAGTACTTTTGAATTATTTAACAGAGGTGATGTTTTGAAAGCATTAACTAATATTATAAACTGGCTGAGTGTGATGACCTGTGTGCATTTCTATGAAGAAACATTTTTACAAGAAGTGTCAACTGAAAGTCACAAATGGTGTAAGCAGCATCTCTGGGCAAAGAGCCGCGGCTCCGCCTCTCCCTCCTCTCCCTCCCCCACTGCCCGCCAGCACCACTTGTCCTGGCCCGGGCTGCACCTCCGGGCGGCCTGCTGCCCTGGCCAACTCCCACTGACCTGGCACGCCCTTTTTCACCGGTGGGCCCTTATTCTTCACTTTTGTCTGCTCGCCCGGGCAGCCCGTCAGAAGGTGCCTTCCAGGACAGTGGCGATGGCGAGAGCGAGGTGGGAGGGAAGCTCTTGAGCGGCATGGAGGACAGCTCGCTCAGGCTCACAGCCGGTGGCTCCGGCCACTCCGAGGGGGGCAAGAATTCCTGGGCAGCCTGGCTCTTCCACGGGGGAGTCGAGGGAACCCCCTCTGTCTGGTGATTGTGCAAAGCCCTCTGGTAGGCTTTCTGCAGCTGGGTTGTGCGCTTTGTGGTGCAAACGCCAGAGCTGACTTGCCCACTGCCTGGCAGATCACGAGGCCTCTCAGAGCTCAATGGGCTGACGATGATCTTGGGCAAGGCAGCTTTGGCGTTCACACAAGGCGTGCAACCCAGCAGCAGAAAACGGGCTGCAGCCGAGGCTGGAAGAGGCGGAAGGCCACAGAGAGCAATCTGGAACCCAGGCCGGGTTGAGCCCCAGTAAGCAGATGAAAGCCAAGAAGGACCCGCCAGCCAAGAAGGGCGCACCAGGTCAGTGGGAGGTGAACAGGGCAGCGGACCACCCAGAGGTGCAGCTGGGCCCAGGGCAAGCAGTGACCCACAGACCTTCTTTCCAGCAGTCCTCCGTCTCTTCCTACGCCACCCGCTACGTTCAGTCCCAAGAAGAAAAATGTGTGGGTAGTCCCACAAACAAAAGAATATAGAACCTTATTGAATTTTGTGTTGTTACATAGCCCCCAATGTTCAATTCTGTCAAGATCCTTCTGTATCTTAAGCCTGTCTTCTGGAGTGTTAAATTTGACGAGTCCCCATCTATCCTTCCATCCAAATCATTGTTGAAGATGTTGAAGAGCACTGAGCCCAGAACAGAGCCCAGGGGCACCCCAATACGCTCCTCCCACAATAAAGATGCAGTTCCATTGAGGACCTCACGTAGCGTATGTCCGATTAGCGAGTGTCAAATCCATCTACTGGTGATGCTGTCTAACCCACATTTTTCTATTTTATCAAGTAGTAGGTTGTGGTCTATTTTATCAAATGCCTTACTGAAGTCCAAGTAAAAAAAAAAATTCTCCTCTGAGTCCTCTGGTGCTTCACCAGGTAGAAATTCTAACTGAAATTTTCCCCACAATCTGGACACTCATACAGTCTCTCTACTCTGTTAGTCTTCTGGTGTTTCACCAGTTCAGATTTGCAACTGAAAATTTACCGACATTCTGGACATTAAGTTTCTCTCCTGTGTCAGTCTTCTGGTGTATCACCAGGTGGAAATTCCAACTGAATCTATTCCACAATCCAGGCATTCATATAGTTTTTCTCCTCTGTTGAATATTCTGGTGACTCACCAAGTTGGAATTCCGATGGAAACTATTTCCACAATCAGGGCACTCATAGTTTCTCTCCCGTGTGAGTCTCTGGTGTATCACGAGGTAGGAACTCTTACTGAAACATTTCCCACAATCACATTTATATGGTTTGTCTCCTATATGAGTTCTCTGATGTTTCACTAGGTCACATTTTGATAGAAACCTTTCCCACAATCAGGGCACTCATACGGTTTCTCTCCTGTGTGAGTTTTCTTGTGGCTCACCAGATCGGAACCCTGACTGAAACATTTCCCACACTCTGGGCACTCATACAGTTTCTCTCCTGTGTGAATTCTTTGGTGTATCACTAGTTGGGAACCCTAACCAAAACATTTCCCACACTCTGGGCACTCATAGAGTTTCTCTCCTATGTGAGTCCTTTTATGATTAACCAGGCCAAATTTCTGAGAGAAACCTTTCCCACATACTGGGAACTCATACAGTTTCTCTCCTGTGTGTCCTCTGGTGTTTCACCATGTTGGAACTCTCTCCAAAACATTTCCCACACTCTGGGCACTCATATGGTTTCTCTCCTGTGTGAGTCCTCTGGTGTCTCACCAGTGGGGAACTCTGGCTGAAACATTTCCCACACTCTGGGCACTTATATGGTTTCTCTCCTGTGTGAGTCCTTTGATGATTAACCAGGTCAGATTTCCAAGAGAAACCTTTCCCACACTCTGGGCACTCATACGGTTTCTCTCCTGTGTGAGTCCTTTGATGATTAACCAGGTGAGATTTCAAAGAGAAACCTTTCCCACACTCTGAGCACTCATACAGTTTCTCTCCTATGTGAGTCCTTTGATGATTAACCAGGTCAGATTTCCAATTGAAACCTTTCCCACACTCTGGGCACTCATACGGTTTCTCTCCTGTGTGAGTCCTTTGGTGTATCACTATGTAGGAACTCTGTCTGAAACATTTCCCACACTCTGGGCACTCATACGGTTTCTCTCCTGTGTGAGTCCTTTGATGAGGAACCAGGTCACATTTCCGAGAGAAACCTTTCCCACACTTTGGGCACTCATACGGTTTCTCTCCTGTGTGAGTTCTCTTGTGACTCACCAGGTGAGAATTCTGACTGAAACTTTTCCCACAATACAGACACTCATATGGTTTCTCTCCTGTGTGAGTTCTCTGGTGTCTCACCAACATGAAATTTTGAGTGAAACCTTTCCCACAATCCAGACACTCATACAGTCTCTCTCCTCTGTGAGTCTTCTGCTGCTTCACCAGTTCAGATTTGCAACTGAAACTTTCCCGACATTCTGGACACTCATGCAGTTTCTCTCCTGTGTGAGTCCTTTGATGATTAACCAGGTCAGATTTCCGAGAGAAACCTTTCCCACACTCTGGGCACTCATACGGTTTCTGTCCTGTGAGAGTCCTCTGGTGTACCACCATATTAGTGGTGCATGCTAAATCTTTTGCCACATGGGGAGCACTGGTAGAGCTTCTCTCCGATATGGGTCCTTCCATGAATTATGAGGAAGCCAGTGGGTGGATTGTCTCGTGCAGAATTAGCTGTGATTTGCAACCTCTATTTTCCCACTTTAGGCAGTCTATGTTTTTTTTTCTTCAATTCTTGAGGAGGCCAAAAATGTTTCTAAGCTCTTACTTGGAGGTTGTTTGAGTCAAACTTCTCACTCTCTGTTGTCCAGAATGCTCTTCTTGGCATCCTCTTTTTCTGTAAGATTCACATTAACGCATTAGTTTCATTATAGTTTAACAAATGGCGGCAGGACATGTAAAAACAGCAAAAAAAAAAACCAACAAACCCATATATTACCATGAAAACATCAAAATTCTAGTTTAACCTCTAACATTTTTATGATATATTTGGCACATAGAATACTAGGAAAATTCAAGTCCAAATATTGATTCAATTATAAAATTCTCTTTTTGGCTTGGATAGATAGACGTACATATATTCTTACGGAAATAGACACCTATCAATTTATGTATTTCGGTGTGCATATGCGTCCGTATATCAATCAGATCAGAGCTGGAAAGCACCTTGTAGGTCTCCCAGGCCAACCCTTGCTGAAGCTGGAGACCCTATACCAGGGGTAGGCAACCTCGGCTCTTTTATGACTCATGGACTTCAACTCCCAGAATTCCCGAGTCAGCTGTGCTGACTCAGGAATTCTGGGAGTTGAAGTCCATGAGTCATAAAAGAGCCAAGGTTGCCTACCCCTGCCCTATACCATTTCAGACAACTGGTTGTCCAATCTTTTCTTAAAAACCTCCAGTGATGAAGCACTCATAACATTTTTTTTTCTTGGTATCTCTTTCTGTATCATCAGTAAAATCATCAGCAAAACCCAAAATCACCGAATCGTTTTCTTCCACCTCAAGGACAAAGTCCAGAAGCGGTTTCCAAGTAGAAACAAAAGTACTTATATTCTTTTCTTTTATCAAAACAGACAATTGAGTCATCTCTGCTAATCCCATCAGTTCTGTAGCCATTCGACCATGGTAGTGTGGGAAGTCAGCCCCCCCCAAGAAGGAAATATTAAAAGGGCAGAAAATTATATTTCCTCAAGAGTGCCGGTGTCTGGAGGCTGTGAGGGTCTGGATGGGCGTTAACAGATTAAGGCTCAACCCTGACAACACAGAGTGGCTGTGGGTGATGCCTCCCAAGGACACTTCCATTACCCTGGGGGGTGAATCTATAAACCCCTCGGAGAAGGTGCGCAACTTGGGAGTCCTCCTCGATCCACAGCTGACATTGGAACACCATTTGTCGGCTGTGGCGACGGGGGCATTTGCTCAGGTTCGCGTGGTGCACTAGTTGCGCCCTTATTTGGATCTGGAGTCTCTCCTCACAGTCACACATGCCCTTGTCACCTCGAGGATCGACTACTGTAACGCTCTCTACATGGGGCTACCCTTGAAGAGTGTTCGGAGACTACATTTAGTGCAAAATGCAGCTGCGCGAGCAATTGTGGGCCTTCCACGTTGTGCCCACATTTCGCCAACTCTCCGCATGTTGCATTGGTTGCCTATTGGTCTCCGAGCGCAATTCAAACTGTTGGTCATTACCTATAAAGCCCTTTATGGCACTGGACCAGGCTACTTACAGGACCGTCTTCTGCCAAATACTTCTCTACGACCGGTGAAAGCGCACAGGATCGGCCTCCTCCGGGTCCCGTCAGCGAAACAATGTTGTCTGGCGGGTCCTAGGGGGAGGGCCTTCTCTGTTGTGGCGGCCACCCTCTGGAACCAACTGCCCCCTGAAGTCCGTGCTTCTCCCACCCTCCCGGCTTTCCGAAAGAATCTTAAAACCTATCTCTGCCGGCAGGCCTCGGGATGATTGTGGATTGTTGTTTGAATGATATATGTGTGTTGGGTTTTTATTTTTTTTTAAATACTTTTCTGATTTGGACTTAGACTGTGACTGATGTTTTATATATGTTGTAAGCCGCTCTGAGTCTTCGGAGAGGAGCGGCATATAAGTCCAAATAATAAATGAATAATAAAATAAATAAAAGCAGAAACCAACCCTGTCCCCAAGTCTCTCTGTCCCAAGCAGAAGTCAGCCATCTACAAATGCAGATGTAAGTTGGAGCTAGACGCTTAGGAACACAAAGACACCTAAAATCTGCATACCCCACCCAAACTCTAAGAGTCATTAGCCCCAGCACCAGGGAAGCAGGATATGACCTTGGGACATAATAGGACTAACCTATCACCATTAAGAATACCAGAAAGGCACACCCAGACTCAGGTCAGAATACGTGACACAGGAAATACAACGAGTCAATACAGGAACAAGAAGGAACTCCAAACAAAAGGCTTTCAGAGGGTATAAAAACCTACTCCCCACATGTGCTCAGCCCTTTTTTCTCTCCTCTTTCCTGCCAGAACTATTTTCTGTCTGGCTCTTCAATAAACTGCAACCTTCTTTCTAAAGCAGTCGCCTGGATGAGTCCTTTCCCCTTCTGGACAGTTGGCACCCAACTATGTACAGGTAGTCCTGGACTTATGACATTTCATTTTGTGACCATTTGAAGCTACAACAGCACTGAACAAAAGTTACCATTTTTCGCACTTGCAACCAACCCTTGTCACACAATCAAAATTGAGAGGCTTGGCAATTGACTCGTATTTGGGGCAGTTGCAGTGTCCTGGGGTCATGTGATCTCCTTTGTTGACTGAGCTCCTGCACAACCTGGGAGTCCTCCTGGACTCCCACTTCCTGCTTGAGAAGATCATAGGTGAGGAAGGACTTTGCAGAGATTCATCTGGTGCACCAATTGTGCCCTTTCCTGGACCAAAAAGGCCATGCAACACGGGTAACTCATGTTTCGGTCACCTCCTGTTTGGATCAGTGCCCTGGATCACCTAGAACAGGCATGTCAAACTGCCAGTCCGCGTGCCGGATGCGTCACACCGAAACAACCCCCAGCCCATTGCCTGCAATGGGGAAAAAAGTCACAATATGTCACGCAACATCATGGGTTTGACATGCCTGACATAGAAACTTCAGCTGGTTCAGAACGCAGCAGTGGAAAGAACAATGGGAGCCCCTAAGTTGTCTATGAAACATCTCTGTGATGCGAACTGCTCTGTATCTGTTCCTTTACAGGTGCAATTCAAGGTCATCACCTTTAAAGCCATTTCTTTCTTATAGCAATAGCACTGAGAATTTATATACCGCCCCACAGTGCTTTACAGCATTCTCAGTTTACACAGACATAATATTCCCCCTGAAGCGTGGCAGGCCATTATCCTCCTAGTCTTTCATAAAGCAAGGAAGATCTAGCTTTCCCCCTAAGCACTGAGATAAGAAGAGGCACCTGCAGATCAGAAGCTTCATTTGGTAACTGGTTTTTGCTTATATGCATTTGGTTTTAATATGGGTTTTAAGTAAATAATTGATTGGAAGTTGGCCAGAGCTTGTTATTTCATAGCTGGCTATTTCATAGGTGACACACCTATGAATTTATGTATGTAAAAATGTTTAGCAACAAAATGGTGTCCAAATCCTATGAAACGTTGAAAGAAAGCATCCCTTTTGCCCAAGAAACTCCTCACTTCCCTGGAAAATACATGACAATAAAATCTCAAGGAATCAAGCGTTACGTGAAGACGGAGGGAACTGGGCGGTTAAGAAATATGAAAAACAAAGATTTCTTAAATGTCCCAAATCTCCCAGCAGAAAATCACAGGCAGCAGTTTTAAATCATGCGGCATAAGGATAACAACATTTGGGGAGGGAAAGCCTATACAGCAGCAGCCGGCATGTTTCAGCCTCGTCCCTTCGCTGCTTCCACACCGTGGAGGAAACCAAACAGCCCGACTTGCTCCCGGCTTCTCCTCCGACCTGCCCTCCACTCACCTCCCGGGAGCCGCTTCGACCCTCGAAACAGCGGAAGAAGCTCCGCCATCTTTCTCCCGTGGGTGAGTCGGGAGAGGAAATTCCTCTATCCTCCATCTCCTCTCTAGCAATCCGATACTCTATCGTTTCATTTCGTTCCAGCTCAGCCTCTCTCCCTCCGGTACTTTATTAGCACTAGCGATGCCGCAGCTATACTCTATTCTCTATCTTCTGGGCACGCGTGTTGCCGATTTGGAGCGCGCCATCTAGCGACATAAGGCTGAAAATCACTCTCGTCCTATCTCTACCCTTAAGCATTTGCAAGATGTTCTCATTGATTCCCGACTTCTTTATGTGCCATCAAGTCGACTCGGATTCCACTCCCACCGAGCACATCGATAGCTTCTCTCCCCGAGGATCTATTCCAAGCCAGGAGAACCGTCAATCTAATAGCAGCATCAGCGGTGGCTGAGATCCGACATCCAACCAGAGGGGGCGCAGCGGAGCTGAAGGGAGTTAAAGCCATCGAGTATTGCTAGAAAGGATTTCGGGGAGAGTAGAAGAGGAGAGGAACTTCCTCTTCCTGCTCATCCATGGGAGGGTGGATGTATGGCGGGCGGATCTCGTGCTCTTCCCGGGGCTAAAGCATCAGCTGGACGGTGAGTGGAGGGCAGGGCGGAGGAGAAGCCGGGAGCAAGTAGGGCTGCCTGGTTTCCTCCACGGTGTAAAAGCAGAGAAGCAACTAGGCTGAAGCATGTCGGCTGCTTTTTTCTCTCCCCAAATGTTATTACTACTTATGCTGTATAATTTAAAACTTCTGCCTGTAATTTTGTGCTGGGAAATGAGAGAAAGTAAAATGTAAAGGCCTGGAGGCTAAAACATATGAAGAACGGTTGCAGGATTTGGGTTTGACCAGTCTAGAGAAAAGGAGGATTGGAGGGGGGGGGGCATGATAGCAGTATTCCAGTATTTGAGGGTCTGCCACAAAGACGAGGGGATCGGTTTATGTTCTAAAGCACCAGAAAGCAGGACAAGAAACAATGGGGGGAAAGTAATCAAGGAGAGAAGCAACCTGGAATTAAGGAGAAATTTCCTAACAGTGAGAACAAGTAATGGAACAGCTTGCTTTCAGAAGTTGTGGGTGCTTGGACATGATATTTGAGTAGGATTCATATTTTAATGCAGAAAATTCTTAAATATAAATATTAAACGAGAATCCTTCCTTCTGGGCCTAATATAAAAAGACTTGGAACAAAATTTGAAACTTTGATTTTATATATGGTGATGGCAGCAAGACTGAAATATGCACAAAAATGGAAGGGTGTTCGAATCCTACTGTTGAAGGAAAAGTCTTCATCCTGGTTCATCCAAGCCAGGGATAAATAAACAACATGGCGACTGCTTTAAAAAGAAGGTTGCAGTTTATTGAAGAGCCAGACAGAAAATGGTTTTGGCAGGAAACAGGAGAGAAAAAAGGGCTGAGCACATGTGGGTTTACAGGTGGTTTGCAGATGGTTTACATCTGCATTTGTACAGGGCTGACTTCTGCTTGGGACAGAGAGACTTGGGGACAGGGTTGGTTTCTGCTTTTAAAATCCTCTTGAGGAAATATATTTTTCTGCCCTTTTAATATTTCCTTCTTGGGGGGGGGGCTGACTTCCCACACTACCATGGTCTAATGGCTACAAAACTGATGTAATTAGCAGAGATGACTCAATTGTCTGTTTTGATAAAAGAAAAGAATACAAGTACTTTGTTTCTACTTGGAAACAGCTTCTGGACTTTGTCCTTGAGGTGGAAGAAAATGATACCAATCTTGTGGAAAACAAAAGGAACTTTTACGAATTCCAGAGGGTGCAGAGAGGTTTATTTGCACAAGGTTCAGAAGCAAATAACAACAGCAATTCTGAACTCCATGGGCGGGTCCAAATTACAATTTTATAGCTTTCTTTTCTCAGGAATAAAAAAGCACACATAGAAATCTACATTGTATTTCATCAGGTTAGTTTCTCACAAGCATACAATGAAAAGAGTTTTACTTGATACATTGTTTCTGAATGCAATGTGCTTTTGGTTAGTCACATATTTGCTAACACAGCTTTATTCCAGTAATTGTGCAGACACATAAGAACATAAGAAGAGCCATGCTGAATCAGGCCAAAGCCCATCGAGTCCAGCATTCTGTGTCACACAGTGGCCCACCAAATGTACATGGGGATCTTGAGCAGAAAGAGAAGGCAAAACCCTCCCTTTCCCTTGACCCCCAACAAATGGGACTCAAGGGAATCCTGCCTGCCTCAACCAACATAGAGGCGGCACATGGACATCCGTTTTAATAACCACCGATACACTTTGCATCCATGAATCTATCTAGCCCTGCCTTGAAGCTGTCAAGGCTGACAGCTGTCACGACCCCTTCAGGAAGTGAATTCCATAAATCAACAACCCTCTGGGTGAAGAAATATTTCCCTTTATTTGTCCTCACTTTCTTAGCTATAAGCTTTAGGGAGTGCCCCCTTGTCCTGGTATTGTGTGATAGAGAAAAGAATTTTTCTCTATCCACATTTTCTATCCCATGCATGATTTTATACACTTCGATCAAGTCACCCCTTAAACGTCGTCTTTCAAGGCTGAAGAGACCAAGGCGTTGCAATCTGGTTTCATAAGGGAGGCGCTCCATTTCCTTGATCATTCTTGTTGCCCTTTTTTGCACCTTTTCCAGTTCCATTATATCCTTCTTGAGGTGCGGTGACCAGAACTGTACACAGTACTCCAAGTGTGGTCTCACCATCAATTTGTACAGAGGCAATACAATACTTGCTGACTTATTTTCGATTCCCTTCCTAATCATGCCAAGCATGGAATTTGCTTTTTTTACTGCTGCTGCGCATTGGGTTGACATCTTCATTGAGCTGTCCACCAAAACCCCAAGATCCCTTTCTTGGGTTGTCTCAGAAAGTTTGGTCCCCATCAGTTGGTAAGTATAATTGGGGTTCTTTGCCCCGATGTGCATAACTTTGCACTTGTTTAGGTTAAAATGCATTTGCCACTTTGTTGCCCACTCACACAATTTCGAGAGATCCTTCTGGAGCTCCCGACAATCAGTTTCACTTTTCACAACCCGGAACAATTTAGTGTCATCAGCAAACTTGGCTACCTCACTATTAACTTCTACATCCAGATCATTGATGAATAAATTAAAAAGTAAAGGCCCCAAAACTGAACCTTGGGGTACACCACTTCTCACTTCTTTCCATCCGGAGAATTGTCCATTTATTGCCACCCTTTGCTTCCTACAATTTAGCCAGTTACCAATCCAGGACAAGACCTGTCCTCTAATTCCGTGGCTGGAGAGCTTTTTTATGAGCCTTTGGTGAGGGACTTTGTCAAAAGCCTTTTGAAAGTCAAGATATACAACACCATTTTACTTTAGTGATTTATCATTATTATTCTACTTTATTCTTCTTTATTCTTCATTACCATGATTTTGGGTTTTACTGATGATTGTTTTGTTGATACAGAAAGAGGTAACCAAGAAAAAAAAAGTTATGAGTGCTTCATCACTGGAGGTTTTTAAGAAAACTCTACATGGGGCTACCCTTGAAGAGTGTTCGGAGACTACAATTAGTGCAAAATGCAGCTGCGCGAGCGGTTGTGGGCCTGCCTCATCGGGCCCACATTTCGTCAACTCTCCGCATGGTGCACTGGCTGCCTATTGGTCTCCGAGCGCAATTCAAAGTGTTGGTTATCACCTATAAAGCCCTTCATGGCATTGGACCAGGATACTTACGGGACCGTCTTCTGCCACATACTTCCCTTCGACCGGTGAGAGCGCACAGGGTCGGCCTCCTCCGGGTCCCGTCAGCGAAACAATGCCGTCTGGCGGGTCCTAGGGGGAGGGCCTTCTCTGTTGTGGCGCCCACCCTCTGGAACCAACTGCCCCCTGAAGTCCGCGTTTCCCCCACTCTTCCGGCCTTCTGGAAGAATCTAAAAACTTATCTATGCCGGCAGGCCTGGGGATGACTGTGATTGCGTGTGAATTATGAATGTGTTCGGGGGGGGGGTTAAACGTTTTGTAGATTGCTTTTTGATTTTAAACTCTGTGATGTTCTTTTGTTTATGTTGTTAGCCGCTCCGAGTCCTTTGGAGAGGACCGGCATAAAAATTTAATTAAAAAAAAAAAAGATTGGACAGCCAGTTGTCTGAAATGGTATTGGGCAGTGGTGGTGAGCCTATGGCACGCGTGCCAGAGATGGCACTCGGAGCTCTCTCTGTGGGCACACGTGCCGTTACCCCAGCCTTGCCTCCCCCCCGCAACCCACTCCTCATCAGCAGCCCCCCTGGAGGAGAGTTGGCCCTGAGCGTGGTCCATGCGGAGCAGCGCAGCCAAGGACATAGCAGCCAGGCAGTATGGACAAGACTCTGCCCTCACGCCCCATCGCGCACAGTTGATGTGGGGCATGGGCAGAGGGCGCGGCTGCCATGATGCTGCTGGGCTGCATGGGTTATCTGCGGCTGGCCCTGCAGGCAGGCAGGGTGAGGGATGGGGGGGACAGTGGGGGTGGGGCAGGGGTTGAGTAGGGGCGGGGCCAGTTTTTGGACATTGGTCTCTAAAAGGTTCGCCATCACTGGTATAGGGTCTCCAGCTTGAGCTGGGATTGGCCTACAAGCTGCTTTCCAGCTCTATTCTGATTCATATATGGATGCATATGCACACCAAACTACATAAATAGGTGTCTATTTCTGTGAGAATATGTGTACGTCTATCTATCCAAGCCAAAAAGAGAATTTTATAATTGAATCTATATTTGAACTTGAATTTTCCTAGTCTTCTACATGCCAAATATATCATAAAAAATGTTAGAGGTTAAACTAGAATGTTGATGTTTTCATGGTAATATATGGGTTTGTTGGGGGGGGCGTTCTGCTTTTGTATGTCCTGCATCCATTTGTTGAACAATAATGAAACTAATGCATTAATGTTAATCTTACAGAAAAAGAGGATGCCAAGAAGAGCACTCTGGACAAAAGAGAATGAGAAGCTTGACTCAAGGAACCTCCAAGTAAGAAAAAATTTTGGCCTCCTGAAGAATCCAAAAATTGGAAAAAAAAAAAAAGCTCACAGACTGCCTAAAGTGAGAAAATAGAGGTTGCAGATCACCGCTAATTATGCACAAGACAATCCACCCAATGAAATGTGACACAGATATTGGGAGTGTGGCCAAAACCTTACTCAGAAAGGCTTCCCCATGATTCATGGAAGGACCCATATCGGAGAGAAGCTCTACCAGTGCTCCCCATGTGGCAAAAGATTTGGCATGCACCACTAATATGGTGGTACACCAGAGGACTCACACAGGAGAGAAACCGTATGAGTGCCCAGAGTGTGAGAAAGGTTTCTCTCGGAAATCTGACCTGGTTAATCATCAAAGGACTCACACAGGAGAGAAACTGCATGAGTGTCCAGAATGTCAGGAAAGTTTCAGTTGCAAATCTGAACTGGTGAAGCACCAGAAGACTCACAGAGGAGAGAGACTGTATGAGTGTCTGGACTGTGGGAAAGGTTTCACTCAACATTTCATGTTTCTGAGACACCAGAGAACTCACACAGGAGAGAAACCATATGAGTGTCTGTATTGTGGGAAAAGTTTCAGTCAGAATTCTCACCTGATGAATCACAAGAGAACTCACACAAAAGAGAAACCATATGAGTGTCCAGATTGTGGAAAAAGTTTCAGTCAGAATTCTCACCTGGTGAGTCACAAGAGAACTCACACAGGAGAAAAACCATATGAGTGTCTGTATTGTGGGAAAACGTTCAGTGAGAATTCCCAACTGATGATACACCAGAGGACTCACACAGGAGAGAAACCGTATGAGTGTCCAGAGTGTGGGAAATGTTTCAGTCAGAATTCCCAACTGATGATACACCAGAGGACTCACACAGGAGAGAAACCGTATGAGTGCCCAGAGTGTGGGAAATGCTTCAGACAGAGTTCCAACATGGTGCTACACCAGAGGACTCACACAGGAGAGAAACCGTATGAGTGCCCAGAGTGTGGGAAATGCTTCAGACAGAGTTCGAACATGGTGATACACCAGAGGACTCACACAGGAGAGAAACCGTATGAGTGCCCAGAGTGTGGGAAAGGTTTCTCTTCGAAATCTTACCTGGTTAATCATCAAAAGACTCACACAGGAGAGAAACCGTATGAGTGCCCAGAGTGTGGGAAAGATTTTTCTTGGAAATCTTACCTGGTTAATCATCAAAGGATTCACACAGGAGAGAAACCGTATGAGTGCCCTGATTGTGGGAAAGGTTTCAGTCAAAGTTCCAACATGGTGAAACACCAAAAGACGCACACAGGAGAGAAACCATAGGAGTGCCCAGAGTGTGGGAAAGGTTTCTCTTGGCAATCTGACGTGGTTAATCATCAAAGGACTCACACAGGAGAGAAACCGTATGAGTGCCCTGATTGTGGGAAAAATTTCCATCAGAATTCCAACTTGGTCATTCACCAGAATATTCAACACAGGAGAAAAACTACATGAGTGCCTGGATTGTGAAATTTCCACCTGGTGATACACCAGAAGGCTGACACAGGAAAGAAACTGAGTGCCCAGAATGTCGGGAAAGTTTCCATTGCAAATCTGAACTAGTGAAGTACCAGAAGACTAACAGAGCAGAGGGAGACTGCATTAGTGTCCAGATTGTGGGAAAATTTTCAGTTAGAATTCCTATCTCAGTGGTGGCAAACCTATGGCACGGGTGCCAGAGGCGGCACTCAGAGCCCTCTCTGTGATCACACGTGCTGTCTCCCCAGTCCTAGGCCTTCAGCTGGGTTTTATAAAGCCTTTTCGCTTTAGGCCTCCGCCGCCATGTGCAAAAAAAAAAAGTTTCAATCAGTCATTTTCAACTCGAAAAAAAAATCTTGTAAAATTGGAATTGATTGATTGTTTTAGTCTCACCCAGTCTGCTGTTACCACTGTAGCGACACCCAGCCAATGGGCCACACCCAATTTGCACTCGACGATGCATAGGTGGATTTTGGGTTGCAGTTTGGGCACTGGCTAACCGGACGTACTCGGTGTGAGGTCCTCAATGGAACTGCATGTATATTGTGGGAGGAGCGTATTGGGGGGCCCCAGGGCTCTGTTCTGGGCTCAGTGCTCTTCAACATCTTCAGCAATGATTTGGATGGGAGGATAGATGGGGACTCATCAGACTTGCAGACAACACCAAGCTGGCAGGAATAGGCAACACTCCAGAAGATAGGCTTAAGATACAGACGGATCTTGACAGAATTGAACATTGGGAGCCAGCTTGCCCTGGTCGACTCCCACTAACCTGGCGCGTCCTTCTTGGCCGGCGGGCCCTTGGATTTTGTCTGCTCGCCAGGGCTCAACCCGGCAGGGGCGCCAGATCACTCCCCATGGCCTTCCGCCTCTTCCAGCCTCGGCTGCAGCCCGCTTTCTGCCATGGGTTGCATGCCTTGTGTGAACGCCAGAGCCACCTTGCCTGAGATTGAGCTCCGCGAGCCTTCGTGATCTGCCAGCCAGTGGGCAAGGCGGCACTGGTGTTCGCACCAGAAAGCTCACAACCCAGTTGCAGAAATTATACCGGAGGGCTTTGCACGATTGACTCCCCCGTGGGAGAGGCTGGCTGCTCAGGGATTCTTGCCCACCTGGTTGGAGTGGCTGGAGCCGCAGAGCGCGAGCCTGAGTGAGCTGTCCTCCGTGCCAGTCGAGAGCTTCTGACTTTCTTGCTCTTGCCGTCGCCGCTGTCCTGGAAGGCACCCTCTGACAGGCTTCCCAGGCGAGTAGACGAAAGCCAAGGGCCTGCTGGTGAAAAAGGGCATGCCAGATCAGTGGGAGTTGGCCAGGGCAGCAAGCTGCCTGGAGGTGCAGTCAGGCCCAGGGCAAGTGCTGCTGGTGGGCAGTGGGAGAGGTAGAGGTGGGAGAGCTGGAGCCGCGGCTCTTTGCCCAGAGATGCTGCTTCCTGCAGAGTAGCGGAGAAGCCGTCATGAAGCGGGTGGTTTCTGTCCAGGGCCCCAGTCCTCTCGGGCGCTGCCCGCCCCGGGCAGGAATCTTTGGGAATGAGGGGAGGGTCTGCCCCGGGGCAGAGACCAAAGCAGGTAGCAGTTTCCACAGCCCCTCAGAAGCAGCAGATAGGCAGGGAAAGGAGCAGAGGGAAGGTGGGGCTGGAGGGCAGCAGTAGGAGCTCAACACGGAAGGCATTAGACTTAAAGCAAGGCTGGGACCCAGACTGGCGAGCGTCTGACGCCGGCTGCTCTCCCCACAACCGTCGAGGACCGTAGTGCCAGCACGAGTCGCCCGCCTTATTCACGCCCTGGAGCGCCAGGAAGGCAGCCAGAAGCAGCTGCCGAGGTGCCTTCTCACTCAATAAGGGTGATGCATGGTAAAGGCACTCTGGGTTCAATTCCGGCCACCCCCTTCCTACCTGGACCACTCCTTCAATCAGTTACCTGGGCGCGGTAGCCCCTCCTCTTTGAGAAGCCTCATCCAACTCTATGCAGGGGATTCTGGTGAAGAGGGGGGTGCAGTGAGTGTGAGGGAGAAGCGAGTGGGCTACGGCAAGTGGGGGCTGTTCATTTGACAGAGCATGTGAACTGCAGGAGAGGCTGGTGGGAGGGAGGGGGAGAGCATGTGAACTGCAGGATAGGCTGGTGGGAGGGAGAGGGAGGGGGAGCGAGAGAGAGCAGTTCATTGATTTCATAAATGCAATGCACTAGTTTTTTATACATAGCATAAAGGTAAAAAACTATATGCAGTGTTATCTTCATTTTAGATGTCAAAAGGGTTTTGTGGCTCCCAGTGTTTTCTGTGGGAAACGGGTGCAAGATGCTCTTTGAGTGTTTAAGGTTGCCGGCCCCTGGTATAGGGGGTACCTTGCTCAATATTAGCAACTGTGAGAGGGGTCTCAGAGTCCTCGTGGACAATCACATAATTATGAGCCAGCAGTGTGCTGCAGTTGCCAGAAAAACCAACACAGTGCTAGTCTGGATTAACAGGGATAGAATCAAGATCATGTGAAGTGTTAATACCACTTTACAATGCCTTGATAAGGCCATACTTGGAATGCTGCATCCAGTTTTGGTCACCACAATGTAAAAAGGCATCCTTAACCCCCGGTCCATGCATTCCACGGCATGCCTGAAACCAGGCTGTGCAAACAAGCAAATCCCCATCTGCAGGATGCAGGGAGCACATGAAACCACACCCCTTCTGACCCATGGAAAAACCTCTCTCCACGGAAACGGTCCCTAGTGCCCAAAAGATTGGGGACCTCTGGATTAGGGGACTGGAGGCTAAAACATAAAAAACCGTTGCTGTAATTGTGTATGTCTAGCTTAATGAAGAGAAGGACGAGGGGGGGGGCATGATAGCAGTCTTCCAATAGATCAGGGGTTGCCACAAAGAAGAGGGAGTCAAGCTATTCTCTAAAGCACCTGAAGGGAAGACAAGAAGCAATGGATGGAAACCGATCAAGGAGAGAAGCAAACCTAGAACTAAGGAGAAATTTCCTGACAGAACAATTAATCAGTAGAACAACCTGCCTCCAGAAGTTGTGAATGCTCTAGGACTGGAAGTTTTTAAGAAGAGACTGGACAACCATTTGTCTGAAATGGTATAGGGTTTCCTGCCTGAGCAGGGGGTTGGACAAACCTCCAAGGTCCCATCCATATTATCATCATCATTATTATTAACCATATTAGGGTGTCAAATGTGGGGAAAGTTTCAGTTGTAATTGCAGTTTGGTGATACAGTGGAGGACTCAGAGGAGAGAGACACCGTATGACTGTCCAGTTTGTGGGAAAGTTTTCAGCACTAGTTTTAGTCTTTTAAATCATGTAAGGTTACACATAGGGGCGTAGCCATTCAAGCACCTAGAGAGCAGATAGTTTTTCACACAAAATTCCTCCCTTATCACACCCAAGAAATTCCACACAAGGCAAAATTTGATATGTGTAGAGGAATCTAGTATTTTGTTTCTTTTCTCTGGAAGCCCAGCTGAGCAATTAAGCATTTACTTTCTTCCATGATTCTTTTTAGTGACACATGTCTTAGTATCAAAAATGACGGAGAAAAAGAATATAATGGAATTAAGTTACAGAGTTGAAAGGGACCTTGTGTGTCATCTACTCCTATCCCTTGCTCAAGCAGGAGACCCTGCAGCATTTCTGACAAGTGGCTGTCCTGTCTCTTCTTAAGAACCTCCAGTGATGGAGCACCCACAACATCTGAAGGCAAAGCTGTTCAATTTCTTGGTTGTCCTCACTGTTAGAAAATTTCTCTTTATTTCTAAGCTAAATCTCTCGATCAGTTTCCATCCATTGTTCCTTGTCTTCAGGTGCTTTGGAAAATAGGTCATCCTGCTCCTCTTTGTGACAGTCCCTCAAATACTGGAAGATTCCTGGTCCTCCTCTTCGCTAGACTAGTGATGCCCATTTCTCCATGTTTTAGCCTGCAGGCCTCTTATCTGAACTTCCTTTCTCTTCCTTTGTTCTTTCTCTTTCCTTTCTCTGATCTGAGCTTCCTTTCTCTGGCCCAGTGCAGTCCTTCCCTTTCACGGAATTCAAGGCAGTTGGTCCGCTGGGCCACAAAAAAGGAGCTTGAGTCTCTATTGGGTATGTTTGTCGCCTTCAGTTATTTTTACGTATAATAAAGAGGGATATAAAATACGTTTGCATGCATTTTTATTTATTAAGAAAATGTACACGGCAGCCCAATTCGTGGTGACTCCACTCGGTTTTCAGCGATTAAATCAGCGGTTCTCAACCTGTGGGTCATGACCCTTTTGGGGGTCGCACAAGCCTTTCACAGGGGTCGCTTAAGACCATCGGAAAACATTTCTGATGGTCTTAGGCAGGCCTTGTCAACCGCCTTCTCTCCCTCCCCCATCCGCTCCACCTCACTTGTTTGTGGAAAATATGCTGCTTGGCAGCAGTCTGCACAAACTCTACCAAATGTGCCCTGCAGCGGGTGCATGAAGAGCGCACACGCAGAGCAAGGCTCCGCCCTCCCCAGAGACTCATTGTGTAGCAACTGGATTGACTTCTTCTCGTGCACGCAGATAAGCGAAAGGGAGGCCACCGCAGCACCCAATTCCTGTGCCCGTCAGCTGGCGACCCCTGAACTTGCGCTTGTCAGCCAGTCTCCTTTGTCACCCTGCCCACCCTTGACTCCTCCGCCCGTTCATGTTGAGCCCACCAGGGCTTGACAGGGAGAGAGGGAGGGAAGGAGGAAGGGACTACTACTCTCCTAAGCGTCAAAGCACGATCGGCTTCCCAAGGGTGCCACAATCCTCATGAAAGTGGGGGGAGAGAAGCAAAGGGGTGAGAAAGCTCGCAGCGGGCTCGAAGGAGCACCTGTCAGCGTTGGTGACGACAAATTCCCCACAAACCCAGAGAAGGGGTGGAGAAAAGGAGCCACCTTTGGGAGGAAACCGCTGCCTTTTTCTCCTTGGCGTTGCGCTCTTCTGTTCCTCGGCAGCCGGGCTGCCAAGCCTCTGCGGGCTGGAACTTCCTTTCCTTCCCTCCCTCTTGGTCTCTTCCTCCTTTCCTCCCTCTCCCATTGTCCCTTCCTTAGCCTCCCTCTTTCTCCCTCCTACCCTCCCTCTCTCCCCTTGGCCCTTCCTGAATTAGTTTTCCCAGGGAGGGAAATAGAAGAATTAAACCTGATAGAGATAAACAAGGAAGATGTTCTTGCATGCCTTTCTAAACTAAACGTCAACAAATCGCCGGGTCCAGATGGCATCCACCCTAGAATTCTCAAGGAACTCAAGTGTGAAATTGCTGAACTTCTAGCTAAAATATACAATCTTTCTCTAAGATCAGGCACTGTACTGGAGGATTGGAGGGAAGCAAATATAACCCCGATCTTCAAGAAAGGATCCAGAGGTGATCCAGGAAACTATAGACCAGTCAGTCTAACCTCAGTTCCAGGCAAACTGATGGAAACCATTATTAAAGATAAAATTACAGGGCACATAGAAAAACAGGCATTGCTGAAAGAAAATCAACATGGTTTCTGCAAAGGCAAATCATGTCTTACTAACTTGTTAGAATTCTTTGAGGGTGTAAATAAATACATAGATAAAGGGGCCCCAGTTGATATTGTATATCTTGACTTTCAAAAGGCTTTTGACAAAGTCCCTCACCAAAGGCTCCTAAAAAAGCTCTCCAGCCACGGAATTAGAGGACAGGTCTTGTCCTGGATTGGTAACTGGCTAAATTGTAGGAAGCAAAGGGTGGCAATAAATGGACAATTCTCCGGATGGAAAGAAGTGAGAAGTGGTGTACCCCAAGGTTCAGTTTTGGGGCCTTTACTTTTTAATTTATTCATCAATGATCTGGATGTAGAAGTTAATAGTGAGGTAGCCAAGTTTGCTGATGACACTAAATTGTTCCGGGTTGTGAAAAGTGAAACTGATTGTCGGGAGCTCCAGAAGGATCTCTCGAAATTGTGTGAGTGGGCAACAAAGTGGCAAATGCATTTTAACCTAAACAAGTGCAAAGTTATGCACATCGGGGCAAAGAACCCCAATTATACTTACCAACTGATGGGGACCAAACTTTCTGAGACAACCCAAGAAAGGGATCTTGGGGTTTTGGTGGACAGCTCGATGAAGATGTCAACCCAATGCACAGCAGCAGTAAAAAAAGCAAATTCCATGCTTGGCATGATTAGGAAGGGAATCGAAAATAAGTCAGCAAGCGTTGTATTGCCTCTGTACAAATCGATGGTGAGACCACACTTGGAGTACTGTGTACAGTTCTGGTCACCGCACCTCAAGAAGGATATAATGGAACTGGAAAAGGTGCAAAAAAGGGCAACAAGAATGATCAAGGAAATGGAGCGCCTCCCTTATGAAACCAGATTGCAACGCCTTGGTCTCTTCAGCCTTGAAAGACGGCGTTTAAGGGGTGACTTGATCGAAGTGTATAAAATCATGCATGGGATAGAAAATGTGGATAGAGAAAAATTCTTTTCTCTATCACACAATACCAGGACAAGGGGGCACTCCCTAAAGCTTATAGCTAAGAAAGTGAGGACAAATAAAGGGAAATATTTCTTCACCCAGAGGGTCGTTGATTTATGGAATTCACTTCCTGAAGGGGTCGTGACAGCTGTCAGCCTTGACAGCTTCAAGGCAGGGCTAGATAGATTCATGGATGCAAAGTGTATTGGTGGTTATTAAAACAGATGTCCATGTGCCGCCTCTATGTTGGTTGAGGCAGGCAGGATTCCCTTGAGTACCATTTGTTTGGGGGTCAAGGGAAAGGGAGGGTTTTGCCTTCTCTTTCTGCTCAAGATCCCCATGTATATTTGGTGGGCCACTGTGTGACACAGAATGCTGGACTCGATGGGCTTTGGCCTGATTCAGCATGGCTCTTCTTATGTTCGTATGTTCTTATGTTCTTTCCTTTGCCTCCCTCTTTGTCCCTCCTTCCTTCCCTCTTTCCCCTTCTCCCTTCCGTCCTTCCCTCTTGTTCAGGATCGGGGTGAGCCTCTGCAGCTAATTCGCGGTTCTGCAGAGCAAACTTGGTTGAGCTTTGCTAGAAAACATGCCGCTTGCTAATTTAGCAGAAGCATGAATCAGCTGTAGCCCAGCGCTGATCCTGGAGCTTCTACTAACTTAGCAAGCTGCATGTCTTTCGGCGAAGCTGAGCAAGTGAGCTGGGCGGAGCTCTCCTGTGTGTCTGCCTGTGCACAGGCAAGTTTGCCGGCAGCAAAGCCCCCAGCCACACTGGCAGCCTATCCCTTTCCCCTTGTCCCTTCCTGGGCACGGAGGGGGGGAGGAAGGAAGGGACGAAGAGGGAGGGAAGGAAGGGACAATGAGAGGGAAGGAAGGAACAATGGAAGGGAGGGAAGGAAGGAAGGGACAAGGAGAGAGGGAAGGAAGGAGGAAGATACTAAAGGAGGTGAAGGAAAGGAAGGAGGGGACAATGGGAGAGGGAGAGAAGGAGGAAGAGACTAAAAAGGAGATGAAGAAAAAAAAGAAAAGGAAGGGACAATGGGAGAGAGGGAGGGAAGGAGGAAGAGACTAAGAAGGAGGTGAAGGAAAAGAAGGAAGGAAGGGACAATGGGAGAGAGGGAAGGAAGGAAGAGACTAAGGGAGGGGAAGGAAAGGAGGAAGGAACAATGGGAGAGGGAGGGAAGGAGGAAGAGACTAAGAAGGAGATGAAGGAAAGGAAGGAAGGGACAATGGGAGGGAGGGAAGGAGGAAGAGACTAAGAAGAAGATGAAGGAAAGGAAGGAAGGGACAATGGGAGAGGGAGGGAAGGAGGAAGACACTAAGAAGGAGGTGAAGGAAAGGAAGGAAGGAAGGGAAAATGGGAGAGAGGGAAGGAAGAAGAGACTACCTTCCCTCCCTCTTTCCCCTTGTCCCTTCCGTCCTTCCTTCCCTCTTGTCCAGGATCGGGGTGAGCCTCTACAGCTGATCCGCGGTTCTGCAGAGCAAACTTGGTTGAGCTTTGCTAGAAAACATGCCGCTTGCTAATTTAGCAGAAGCACGAATCAGCTGTAGCCCAGCGCTGATCCTGGAGCTTCTGCTAACTTAGGAAGCGGCATGTCTTCCGGCAAAGCTGAGCAGGTGAGCTGGGCAGAGCTCTCCTATGTCTCTGCCTGTGCACAGGCAAGTTTGCTGGCAGCAAAGCCCCCAGCCTATCCCGCTCCCCTTGTCCCTTCCTGGGCACGGGGGGGGGGGAGGAAGGAAGGGACGAAGAGGGAGGGAAGTAAGGGACAACGAGAGAGGAAAGGAAGGAAGGAACAATGGAAGGGGGGAAGAAAGGAAGGGACAAAGGGAAGGAAGGAAGGGACAAGGGGAGAGGGAGAGAAGGAGGAACACTAAGGGAGGTGAAGGAAAGAAGGAAGGAAGGGACAATGGGAGAAAGGGAGGGAAGGAGGAAGAGACTAAAAAGGAGGTGAAGGAAAGGAAGGAAGGAAGGGACAATGGGAGAGGGAGGGAAGGAGGAAGAGACTAAGGGAGGGGAAGGAAAGGAAGGAAGGGACAAGGGGGGAGAGGGAGGGAAGGAGGAAGAGACTAAGGGAGGGGAAGGAAAGGAAGGAAGGGACAAGGGGGGAGAGGGAGGGAAGGAGGAAGAGACTAAGAAGGTGAAGGAAAGGAAGGAAGGAACAAAGGGACAAGGAGAGAGGGAGGGAAGGAGGAAGAGACTAGAGGTGAAGGAAAGGAAGGAAGGAAGGAACAATGGGAAAGAGGGAGGGAAGGAGGAAGAGATAAAGGGAGGGGAAGGAAAGGAATGAAGTGAGAATGGGAGGGAGGGAAGGAGGAAGAGACTAAGAAGGAGAGGAAGGAAAGGAAGGAAGGAAGGAACAATGGGAGAGGGAAGGAGGAAGAGACTAAGGGAGGGGAAGGAAAGGAAGGAAGTGAGAATGGGAGAGGGAGGGAAGGAGGAAGAGACTAAGAAGAAGGTGAAGGAAAGGAAGTAAAGAAGGAAGGGACAATGGGAAAGAGGGAGGGAAGGAGGAAGAGACAGGGAGGTGAAGGAAAGGAAGAAAAGAAGGAAGGGACAAGGGGAGAGAAGGGAGTGAAGGAAGGCAGGCACTCACCCCAGTCCCATCCCAGAGACCCACAGATTCCCCCCCATAGGCACTCTGCAACCTGAGTAATCAGCTGGCCATGCCCCCTGGCCATTGATCACGTGACCCTGGGACACTGAATGTCATAAATATGAATCAGTTGTCAAGCATCCAAATGTAAATCACATGACCCTGGGGATGCTGCAAAAATCATAAGTGTGAAAAATGATCATAATTCGCTTTTCAGTGCTGTTGTAACTTCAAACAGTCACTAAGTGAATTGTTGTAAGTCGAGGACTACCTATACTTTCTCATTTTTTCCTCTTTTTTTGGTCAAATTTTTGATACCCCCCCCCCCCGGCCAGCTGGATGCGGGGTTGGGGGTCACCACAACATGAGGATCTGTATTAAAGGGTCGCGGCATTAGGAAGGTTGAGAACCACTGAATTAAACCTTAATAGAAACCAATATACCCCATACAATGCAAAGGGTAAAATGCAAAGCCTCCACATTTAACATATCCTTGCCCTCAAACACAGGGCCCTTCTAGCAAGGCTGATGGCGTTTGGATGGTCTGGGAGTCTCAAAAAGGAGATTCCTGCTTTTGTTCAAATTAGAAGTTAACCAACCCTCCTGGTCTTATTAAGTACGTTCATGCCTGGTGCCATTCTTGCTCAAAACTGGTAATCTTTCTCCTTGCAAGGAGCTAAATTGGAGAAGTGACCTCAGGATTAGCGGCATTCAAATTTGATAATTAAAGAAATGCAATGCCACAAGCAACTTACAGATGGGCAGCCTCAGCTGGGCCATTTTTCATGCTTATTTTTTTCCTCTCTGATTTATTCATGTTGACCACATTAATTTCGAAACAGATAGAAGAAACGCCAATCAAATAAAATGTAACAGGAGTATAGTTGAGACTAGACGCGAGGGGTGGGGGGGGGAAAAAGGCTTACTAATTCAGACTTTTTCAAAGACGAATACTTAGTATTGAATACCAGGTATCATGTTGATTGCTGCATAATATGTTTTTATGTCCAATGCTGATTGTTTTAATAAAAGAATTTAAAAAAAAAATCAATAATTAACTTGAAAACAGTAAAATTTGATAATTAAAGAAATGCAAAGAACTCCATGGCCAGTTCCGGTCAATGTGGGTGGGAGGGGTCGAGTCCTAGGCCCCTGCAGTTTGGGGCTCTCTGGGGCTCAAGACTTTTGCTGCTCCTTTTTAATATCTACATGAAGCCGCTAGAGGAGGCCACCCATCCTATGACACCCAACTATGTACAGGTAGTCCTGGACTTATAACATTTCACTTAGCGACCATTTGAAGCTACAACTTCCCTACGACCAGTGAGAGAGCACAGGGTCGGCCTCCTCCGGGTCCTGTCAGCGAAACAATGTCGTCTGGCGGGCCCTAGGGGGAGGGCTTTCTCTGTTGTGGCGCCCACCCTCTGGAACCAACTGCCTCCTGAAGTCCGCGTTTCTCCGACTCTCCCGGCCTTCCGGAAAAATTTAAAAACTCATCTTTGCCGGCAGGCCTGGGAATGATTGTAGTTGATTGTTGTATTGAATGTGTGTTTTTTATTGACTTTTTAGAAAGCTTTGTTTGGGTTTTTTATATTGTACTTTTTTGTTGTTTATATGTTGTTAGCCGCTCCGAGTCTCCGGAAAGGAGCGGCATACAAACCCAAATAAATAAATAAACAACAGCACTGAAGAAAAGTGACCATTTTTCGCACTTGCAACCGTTGCAGCAATCCCCTTGTCACATGATCAAAATTGAGAGGCTTGGCAATTGACTCGTATTTGGGGTGGTTTCCGTGTCCTGGGGTCATGTGATCTCCTTTGTCGACTGAGCTCGTGCACAACCTGGGAGTCCTCCTGGACTCCTGGTTCCCGCTTGAGGAGATCATAGGTGGAGGAAGTGCTTTGCACAGATTCATCCGGTGCACCAATTGTGCCCTTTCTTGAACCAGGGAGGCCTTGCAACACGGGTCACTCATGTCTTGGTCACCTCCTGTTTGGATCAGTGCCCTGGATCACCTAGAACAGGCATGTCAAAACTTCTGATCCATGGGCTGGATGTGTCACGCCGAAACCATGCCCACCCAATGGCCAGCATTGGGGGGAAAGTCACAATATGTTGTGCGATGTCACGTCATGTTGCGAGTTTGACATGCCTGACCTAGAAACTTCAGCTGGTTCAGAACGCAGCAGCGGAAACAACAATGGGAGCCCCTAAG
Source organism: Bothrops alternatus (assembly GCA_034064705.1). Lineage (NCBI taxonomy): Eukaryota > Metazoa > Chordata > Lepidosauria > Squamata > Viperidae > Bothrops > Bothrops alternatus. Next base: position 6,409,262 of record JARGCV010000172.1, read on the forward strand.
TTGTCTATAAAACATCTTTGTGATGCGAGCTGCTCCGTATCTGTTCCTTTACAGGTGCAATTCAAGGTCATGACCTTTAAAGGTCATTTCTTTCTTACAGCAATAGCACTGAGAATTTATATACCACCCCACAGTGCTTTATAGTACTCTCAGTTTACAGAGACACAATATTCCCCCAATAATCTGGGTCCTCATTTTACCGAAATCAGAAGGATGGAAGGCTGAGTCAACCTTGAGCCCTGTCAGGATCAAATTCCAGTTTGTGGGCAGAATCAGCCAGCCATACTGCCTTCTAACCATGGAGCCAACAAGGTATCTGTCATCAATGTTCCACTTTTATTATTTCTGCATCTATCTGTTCTACCAGGTCAGCTAGGGTGGGCACGCTCCTATCCCTTCTCTTAAATATTGCCGTCTGATAGCTAGGAAGTGAGTCTTTTCCGTTGCAGACCCTGCCCTGTGAAACACTCTTCGCCCTGAAGTATGGCAGGCCATTATCCTTGTCTTCCGTAAAGCAAGGAAGATTTAGCTTTCCCTGTTTAATTTGTTCCAGCTCAGCCTCTCTCCCTCCCATACCATATTAGCACTAGTGGTGCCACTGCTATATTCTGTTCTCTGCTTTTTAGGCATGCGTGTTCCCCATTTGTAGAGCGTCATCTAGCAACATAAGACTGAAAATCATGCTCATCCTATCTCTTATCCTCAAGGGTTTGCAAGATGTTTTCATTGATTCCGGGCTTATCTACCATCACGTCGTATTTCTCTGCCACCAAACGCATCAATTGGTTTTCTCCCTGAGAATCTCAACCAAACCTTTTCTTTCAGGTCTCCCAAGAGTGCAGTCATTGTCCCTTTCCTTCAACGAAACCAAAGGAAAGTATAAACCATATAAGGGGAAATGATGTAGAAGAACCAACGAGACATTACGTCTTCCTTGGAGGCTGGTGACGATGGTTCCAGCCAGTTTTTCATTTTCTTGGGGAGTGCAAGATAACTCCTCGAAACCTGCCTTGGCAAATGATTAACTTCTTAAGATTAGCAGGTGCTGCACCCTAAAACTTCAGAAGTATTTCTGTGTGTGTCCATACATAGTTGTCAGCTTCATCCTATTAATACAAGAATGAAACACGGAAGCAACCGGGAAGCGCCCACTGGCATTGCCTCTGAACCCCATCTAGATAGGAGGTAGATATGATCTTCCTGTCTGTATTATTGGGGAGTTTAAATCTTTCTAGGCGGCGGAATTGCTCAGAGCAGCCCTCCCAATTCCCAGCCTTCCTACCTTTCAGCCTTATTATTCCCAAGCAGCTCCAGCAAAAACACTTGGAGGAAACCAGTTTGCAGAAAGCTGGTCCAAAGATTTCTGCCTTTTTTTTGCAGGAGTGGTTTTAGGGGAGATCGAAAGCTCTCTAAATCCTACAATTTTATGAATCTCCTTGTGGCTCTAGTGAAGGATGCTTTGAGGCTGCTTTTCTTCACCTGGAACTGGGGCTTTAGTCAAGGTGGAGGAAATTATGAACTGTTTCTAAATATCAGTCAATTTTGGCACAAAATCTTCAAGCCTCTGTCAGAATCCTGAAGATGAAGAATAATATTACCTTTCAATGACCCAGAGCATATTCCCCAATCAATAAAACAACGGCGTCGCCAGAGGAAGATCAACGTTATGGAATGGCCCAGCTAGATCCTGGACCTGAATCCAAATGAAAATCTGTGGGGTGACCCTCCCAACTTGACAGATTTGGAGCCATTTGCAAAGATTCCCAAGGCAAGATGTGCCAGGCTCCTACCTCAAAAGCCTGCATGCTGTGATAAAATCAAAAATAGCTTCAAGAAAGAATTAGTTTAAGGGTGTGCATCTTTATGAAACCATGTTATTGTAGGTTTCTTATTATTTTTCCTCAAAAAATATTTGTTTTTCAGCTGAATTGTACAGTTTATACATTGTACAGTTTATACATTATTTGAAAGGTGGGGGAATAATCCTAGTTGATTTATCTTGGTACAAGTGTAGACTTTTTATATCCACCGTATAGTTGGAGGTTTTAGAGATAAGATTATATAGATGCAGATATATATGCAGAAAGAAGTACAACTACACACACACACTACATCCAAGTGGAGAGGTAGCTGATGCGTGAAACTGTGTTAAAACCATTGAGTATTGTTAGAAAGGATGGACAGGAGAGGAACTTCCTCTTCCGGCTCATCCATGGAAGAATGGAGGCATGGAGGGTGGCATGCATGCTCTTCCTGGGGCTAAAGCATCAGCTGGACGGTGAGTCGAGGGCAGGTCGGAGGAGAAGCTGGGAGCAAGTAGGGCTGCCTGGTTTCCTCCACGGTGTAAAAGCAGAGAAGCAACTAGGCTGAAGCATGTCGGCTGCTTCTTTCTCTCCCCAAATGTTATTACTACTTATGCTGTATAATTTAAAACTTCTGCCTGTAATTTTATGCTGGGAAATGGGAGAGAGTAAAATTTAAAGGCCTGGAGGCTAAAACCTATGCAAAATGGTTGCAGGATTGGGGTTTGGCCAGTCTAGAGAAAAGGAGGATTGGGCGGGGGGGGGGGGATATGCTACAAAGAGGAGGGGATCAGTTTATTTTCTAAAGCAGGGTTGAGAACCCCTGTTCTAAAGCATCAGAAGACAAGACACGAAACAATGGGTGGAAACTAAACAAGGAGAGGAGCAATTTGGAATTAAGGAGAAACTTCTTAACAGTGAGAGCAAATAATGGAACAGCTTGCCTTCAGAAGTTGTGGGTGCTTGGACATGTGATAAAGAAATATTTGAGTAGGATTCATAGTTTAATGCAGAAAATTCTTAAAGTGACTATAAAGAAAACAATATGTCCATAAAATCCCAGGGAATCAATCTTAACTTCAAGGAGACTTTTAAAATCTTCCAACCAGTAGAGAATTGAAGTCACCTGTTTTAGAGCTTACAGAACCAGCTGAGTAAAATCGGGGTTAGGAAGGAATAAGGAAGGGTTGCTTCTCTTCTTTTACATCATGGAGGAAACCAGGTAGCCCCACTTGCTCCCGGCTTCTCTGATCTGATCTGATCTGATCTGATCTGATCTGACCTCATCTCATCTTCCAGCTGCTCCTTCCAGCTCTGAGAAAAACAGGAGAGTTGCCGCCTCCCCCTTCCCATGCCTCCATCCTCCTGTGGGTGAGCCTGAAGAGGAGGTTCCTCTGCCCTTCGCCTCTCCTCAACATCCTTTCTAGCAATACTCACTGGTTTTAACTCCTTTCACTTCAATTGCCCCCCCTCCTGTTTGATGTCCCAACTCAGCCACCATCAACGCTGTTATTTGATGGATGTTTTTTTTAGGCGCTAGTCAGAACCCTCAATTATTAATCATGCATATTCTCTGGGTTTAGGTCAAGGCTTTTCAACCAGTGGTACACGTACCACTGGTGGTATGCGACCACCTGGCTGATGATACACGGCGTCACCTTCATCTCCCTCCCCCACATCGTTTCCCCCCCCCCCTCTGCTCCTTCCCAGCTCATTTGTTTGTGGAAAACGCTGCTTGGCGGCGGCCTGCACAAACCCTACTGAACGTGCCCTGCAGGGGGCGCACGAAGAGCGCAGGTGCAGAGCAAGGCCCCGCCCTCCTCAGGGACTCATTGTGCAACAACTGGATTGACTTCTTCTGGTGCACGCAGGTCAGTGGGATCCGTGTGGCCCTTCCCCTTCCTCTTCTTACTTCACAACAAGTGCTAGCCTGATAGCCCCTTCCGGACTGGGAGAAGTGCACGCCGTTGCCTGTATCGCAGGCTTAAAGTCTGAAACAGCCGGGCTCGTGGCTGACTGATCGCCTTTCTCTTTTCGGGAGATGTGCCTTTGCAGTAGGTTTCCCCTTCCGTTAATTATCAGAGGTTTGAAAGGCAAGCTACTCCCGGAGCGTAAAAGTAGAGGGCCCAAATGGCGAGAGTGACGCAGCTCTCCGACTCTCTGCTTCAGGGGACAAATGTAGAGGGGAAATGACTGGGAGAAGTAGCCGGTTCAAACGTACATGCCTGAAAACGGGAGGTGAACCGGCCACATCCCCACCCTGCCTGTGCGCTCTCCTCTGCCTCTGCGCGTGCACAGGCAGGGCCGTGATGTGTTGCTGCCTGCCAAAACCAGGCTGGGCTCTGGGTGGCGTAGCACAGGACGAAGGAACAAGGAAGGAAGGAAGGAAGGAAGGAAGGAAGGAAGGAAGGAAGGAAGGAAGGAAGGAAGGAAGGAAGGAAGGAAGGAAGGAAGGAAGGAAGGGACAATGGGAGCTGTAGCACTGCAGCCTTCTAGTCCCGTGAGCGTCCTTTGGCTGTGCTCCAGGCCTCACATTTATCAGCTGGAGGCTTTCAAGAAGAGACTGGATTGCCATCTGTCAGAAATGGTGTAAGTCTCCTGCTTGGGCAGGGGGTTGGACTAGATGACCTACAACAGACATGTCAAACACAAGGCCCGGGGGCCGGATGTGGCCCGTGAAGCCATCCTGGAAACAGTGAGGGAACGGCCCCCTCTGCCTTGGCCCTGGCCCAGGCCAGCTGAGAGCCAACGTCCAATTTTGTGGTGGCCATCTATGCTGAAATGCATTCAGTCTTAGTTCCATAAGCCCCCCCCCTGCATGGCCTGAGAGGAAGAGTGAGGCTCCTCCAGTGGACCATGCCTTGGCACTTGCCCTGGTCCCACCCCCTTCTGCCAGAGACCCTCAGATCTATCCCACTCCTGCCCAGGCCCCCACAGGCACCCTTGACGCGAACGGTGTAGAGCTGGCCACGCCCACCCAGTAGGCTGCACTCACCCTGGCCACACCCACCCAGCCCGGAGGGCAACCGCAATGCTGATGCAGCCCTCAATGAAATTGAATTTGACACCCCTGACCTACAAAGTCCCTTCCAACTCTGTTATTGTATCCTAAAAGTTAGACGGCCCTAATTCTAATGAGTCCTGTGCTTTAGTATTTGGCTCTCAATTCCTCTCCCAACCCCAGAAAGGAGCCGAGCCCTCTATATGTCTCAACTGCAGCTCTCACTTGCTGCTCTGCTTGCCTGGGACTCTTACCTCTTCCCACACTGCAGTCACATGAGGTCCTACCTTAATGACCCACAAGGTCCTGGAGTTGTAATGACATGTGGAACTGCCAGGATTGCCCTCACTAAGCAAAGTGGTCCCACGATGTCGCTTGTTATAAGACCCATTTCACAGCAATGGAAATTATGGCACCAATTGCTGTCACAACCTGAGAACTACCTATATTTCTTTTCCAAGCTCAGGAGAGGGCTGGAAGAGTCATTTCCCCCCCCCTTCTGGACAATTGGCATCCTGGCCGGCTTCATACCTTCAACAGCCCTTTGCTGTGCATAAGAAAATCATGAGAGGTTTTCCTGGCAGAGGAGTTCAAGGCATTGCTGCAGATTAAGATCTTCCATTAGTACAGCTGAAAGAGAGCAAGGAAACCCTGGCAGCCTGGAATGTCAACTCACGGATTGTGGTCAAAAAAATCAAGATAGTGGCCACAATGGTGTGATCAAACATCAGTTTTGTTTTTATCTGTGTTAACACACTCTAGAAAGAGAGTTTTCCATATCTCTACTATGTCTACTGGTCATCTAGAGCAGGGGTTCTCAACCTTGGCAACTTTAAGACTTGTGGACTTCAACTCCCAGAATTCCTCAGCCAGCAAAGCTGGCTGAGGAATTCTGGGAGTTGAAGTCCACAAGTCTTAAAGTTGCCAAGGTTGAGAACCCCTGATCTAGAGCTTTGCAATCAAGATATGCTATGTATAGCTGAGGGGCTGGTTTTAAATGACTTATTGTGTACCAGCAGGGCAATGGTATAATCTATCTTCTGCTTGCAACTCCGATTTTACCACCCGGAGAAAGGGCTGTGCAGGAAAAAGTCACCTGATCCCTTCTCAGGCTGGGTTCAGGCCAGGACACATCATCAAAACCGCATTGGTTGCAACGCTCATGGACTTTTGGAGGGCCTGGGATAGACGAGATGCAAGCATTTTGTGCCATGGAACCGGACAAGCTGCCTGGAAATGTTCAATGATGAGATTTATCCTGCTTCCCCAAGAGAAAGAACTGGCTGGAATAGACTTCAGTGATTCCCCAAGGGAGGTGCGTTCTTCTTGTTGCCTGATGGCACATTTTGTTTCTCCCTCGGATGCTTCCCTTTGGTTTAGTTCCTGCAAAAGAAGCTCCTGGCTCAGTTGGAGCGGCTATGAGGGCGTCCCTGCGATACCCGAAAGGACAGACTAGACTTGGATCGTCCTGGAGAAAAGTGACGCGTGTGGTCTCTAAGAATGGAAAACGGCACTTCATTAAAAAAAAAAAACGTTAGAAACTCCGGATAGAGAGAGAATGAGTGTATTTCCGCTAGGTGGAGCTCTAACACAACACCGGCGCCTGGAAAACGGCAGCTGAGGTGAAAGGAGTTAAAACCAGCGAGTATTGCTAGAAAGGCTGTCGAGGCGAGACGAAGGACAGAGGAACCTCCTCTTCCGGCTCATCCTTGGCAGGATGGAGGCTTGGAGGGCGGCGCTCGTGCTCTGCCCGGGGTCGAAGCAGCAGCTGGAAGGTGAGTGGAGGGCAGGTCGGAGGAGAAGCCGGGAGGAGATTCCTCCGCGGTGTGGAAGCGGCCAAGCAAAATACTAGGCTGCTGCTGCTCCGCGTTCCTTCTCTCCCCCAAATGTTATTACTACTTACGCTGTATAATTGAAAACTTCTGCCTGGAAGTTTTTAAGAAGAGACTGGACGGCCATTTGTCTGAAATGGTATAGGGTTTCCTGCTTGAGCAGCGGTCTTCTTCTCCTCCTCCTCCCCTCCTCCTCCCCTCCTCCCCTTCTTCTCCTCCCCCCCTCCCCCTCCCCTCCTTCTCCTTCTCCTCCCCCTCCTCTCCCTCCTTCTCCCCCTCCCCTCCTTCTTCTCCTCCTCCTCCTCCCCCTCCCCTCCTCCCCTTCCCTTCTACTTCTCCTCCTCCCCCTCCCCTCCTCCCCTTCCCTTCTACTTCTCCTCCTCCCCCTCCCCTTCTTCTCCTCCTTCTCCCCTTCTCCTCCTCCCCTCTCCTTCTCCTCCCCTTCTCCTCCTCCCCCTCCTCCTCCCCTTCTCCTCCTCCCTTCCCTTCTACTCCTTCTCCTCCTTCTCCCCTTCTCCCCCTCCCCTCCTCCTCCCCCTCCCCTTCTCCTCCTCCCCTCCTTCCCCTCCTCCTCCCCCTCCCCTTCTCCTTCTTCTCCTCCCCTTTCCCTTCTCTCCTTCTCCTCCTCCCCCTCCCCTTCTCTCCTCCCCTTCTCCTTCTCCCCTCCTCCTCCCCCTCCCCTTTCCCTTCTTCTCCTCTCCCCTTCTCTCCTCCCCTTTCCCTTCTCCTCCTCCCCTTCTCCTCCCCCTCCTCTTTCCATTCTCCTCCCCCTCCCCTTCTCCTTCTCCTCTCCTTCTCCTCCCCCTTTCCCTTCTCCTCCCCCTCCCCTTCTTCTCCTCCTCCCCTTTCCCTTCTCCTTCTCTCCTTCTCCTCCCCCTCCTCTTTCCCTTCTCCTCCCCCTCCCCTTCTCCTCTCCTTCTCCTCCCCCTTTCCCTTCTCCTCCCCCTCCCCTTCTCCTCCTCCCCTTTCCCTTCTCCTTCTCTCCTTCTCCTCCCCCTCCTCTTTCCTTTCTTCTCCCCCTCCCCTTCTCCTCCTCTCCTTCTCCTTCTCCCCTTTCCCTTCTCCTTCTCCTCTCCTTCTTCATTATATGGGAGAGAGACTGAAATGTAAAGGCCTGGAGGCTAAAACATTTGAACAATGGTTGCAGGATTTGGGTTTGGCAAGTGTAGAGAAAAGAAGAACTTTGGGGGGTGGGAACGACATGATAGCACTTTTCCAGTATTTGAGGGGCTGCCGCAAAGAAAAGGGGGTCAGTTTGTTTTCCAAAGCACCATAAGGTGGGAGTAGAAATAATGGGTGGAAACTAATCCAGGAAGGAAGCAACCTGGTACTAAGGAGAAATTGCCTAACAGTGAGAACAATTAGTGGAACAGCTTGCCTTCAGAAGTTGTGGGTGCTTCACCACTGGAGGTTTTTAAGGAGAGACTAGACTAGGGTCTCCTGCTTGAGCAGGGGGTTCAGCTAGAAGACCCACAATGTCCTTTCTAGTTCTATTCTGATTCAAATACGGACGTAGCTGCACACAGAATTACATACATTCTTAGGTGTCTATTTCTGTGGGCATGTGTGTGCATACATGTATGATCTATTCAAGCCAAAAAGAGAATTTTATGATTTAATCAATATTTTTAACTTGAATTTTGCTAGTCTTCTGTATGCCAAATGAATCATAAAGTTAGATGTTAAAATAGAATTCTGATGTTCTCATGGTAATATATGGGGTTGTTTTTTTGTTTTTTGTCTTGCTACTTTCACTTGTCCTGCACCCATTTTTTAAACAATAATGAACCTAAACCATTCATATGAATCTTACAGATAAAGAAGATGTGAAGAAGAGCACTCTGGACAACAGAGGATAAGAAGCAACATTAAAACGCAAAACAAACCAATCAAAATCTCTTTCACTTCCTCCAGAAAGTGTAAAAACTCTTCTCCTTCCTCAGCAGATGAGAAGCCAGGGAGAGAATAACAAGAACAAACTTTTGAGCTGGAAAAAATAGATTATGTGCAACTCAAGGAAACATTACACGAGAAGTCAAGAGGGATAATATCCAAGTTAAAAAAAAAAAGTGGAAACAACTAGGAGTCAGTGGAAAAGGTCCCTTGGATAGCCAAAATGGACAGGTATTAATTAAAGCCTTTGAGGAATAAAACAGCAGTTTGACTCAAAGAACCTCCAAGTAACCTCCATATCTGGTGAGAGACGAGGACTCACACAGGAGAGAAACCATATGAACGTCCTGATTGTGGGAAATGTTTCAGTCAGAATTCCTACCTGGTACTCATATGGGAGAGAAACCATATGAGTGCCAAGATTGTGGGAAAGGTTTCAGTTGCAATTCCTCCTTGGTGGAACATGAGAGAACTCAGACTGGAGAAAAAACGTATCAGTGTCCGGATTGTGGGGAAAGTTTCAGTCAGAATTCCAGTCTGGTGGAACACCAGACGACACATATGGCAGAGAAACCGTATGAGCGTTCGGATTGTGGGAAAGGTTTTAGTTGCAAATCTGAACTGGCGAAGCACCAGAGGACTCACACAGGAGAAAAACTGTATGAGTGTCCGGATTGTGGGAAATGTTTCCCTCGGAATTCCAAACTGGTAAGACACCAGAGAACTCACACAGGAGAGAAACCATATGAGTGTCTACATTGTGGGAAAAGTTTCAATCAGAATTCCAACCTGGTGATACATGAAAGAACTCACACAGGGGAAAAACCATTCAAGTGTCTGGATTGTGGGAAAAGTTTCAGTCAGAATTCCTACCTGGTGAGACACCAGAGGATACACACAGGAGAAAACCCATATGAATGTCCTGATTGTGGGAAAAGTTTCATTCGAAAATCCAACCTGGTTAAACATCAGAGGACTCACACAGGAGAGAAACCATATAAGTGTCCAGATTGTGGGAAAAGTTTCCGTCAGAGTTACTACCTGGTGATACACCAGAGGACTCACACAGGAGAGAAACCATATGAGTGCCCAGAGTGTGGAAAAGGTTTCACTTGCTATTCCTACCTGGTGGAACATCAGAGGACTCACACGGGAGAGAAACCATATGAGTGCCCAGATTGTGGGAAAGGTTTCTATCGAAAATGTCACCTAGTGAAACATCAGTCAACTCATATAGAAGAGAAACCATATAAATGTTGTGATTGTGGGGAATGTTTCAGTCAGAATTCCTACCTGGTGATACACCAGAGGATTCACATGGAAGAGAAACCATATAAGTGTGTAGATTGTGAGGAAAATTTTAGATGGAATTCTGACCTGGTGACACACCAGAGGATTCACACGGAAGAGAAAACATGTAAGTGTGTAGATTGTGGGAAAAATTTCAGATGGAATTCTCAGCTGGTGATACACCAGAGGACTCACACGGGAGAGAAGCCGTATGAGTGTCCAGATTGTGGGAAAGATTTCAGTAGTAGGTCTAGCCTTATAAATCATGTAAGGTTACACACAGGAGAGAAACCATTCAAATGCCCAGATTGTGGAAAATGTTTCACATATTATTCTGCCTGTTTCACACACAAGAAATTACACAGGCAAAATTTGATGTGTGTAGAGGAATCTTGAATTTCATTTCTCTTCTCTAATTGGAAGCCCAGCTGAGAAACTAAACTTTTAATTTCTTGCCATATTCTTTGTAGTCAGATGTGTTTTAGTATCAAACAGGAGGGAGAAGATCTGAGCTTCCTTTCTCTGACCTAGACAGTGAAAGCGAGCTTGCATCTATATTAAGTGTGTTTGCCGCCTTGAGCTATTTCTTCACCTAAATATATTATTGGTTAAGAAAATGTATATGCCAACCCAACTCATGGTGGGTTGCTTGCAGTAGTAAAGCCTTAATACAGAAACTGATAAATCACATATGTTGCAAAATGGCAACATTCAAAGCCTCTTACCTTTGCCCTCAAATACAGGGCACCTCTAGCAAGGTTGATGGCATTTGGATGGTCATGGAATCCCAAAATGGTAATTCTTGCTTTTGTTCAAATTAGAAATTAACCAGGCTGCTTGGTCCTATTATGGCCCTCCTTGTTCCATTCTTGTTCAAAAGAGGTCATCTTTCTCCTTGCAAAGAGTTAAATTGGAGAAGTTAACCACAGGATTAGATCTTCCTTGCTTTACCGAATACTAGGAGGATAATGGCCTGCCATACTTCAGGGGGAAGAGTGTCTCTTAGGGCAGGGTCTGCCACGGAAAAGGCTCACTTCCTAGCTCCTATCAGAGGGCAATAGTTAAGGGAAGGGGCTAGGTGCATGCCCACCCTATCTGACCTGGTAGAACAGATAGATGCAGAAATAATAAAAGTGGAACATTAATGACAGGTGCCCTGTTGGCTTAGTGGTCAGAATGCAGTATTGCTGGCTGACTCTGCCCACAGCCTGGAATTCGATCCTGAGGGGGCTCGAAGTTAACTCAGCCCTCCATCCTTCTCAGATCGGTAAAATGAGAACCCAGATTGTTGGGGAGAATATGCTGACACTATAAGCCGAGAGTGCTATGAAGCACAGTGGGGTGGGGTATTCATGCCAAGTACAATTGCTACAATAAAAAAACAGCTTTAAATGTGATGAGCAGCATCTTCAGTTGCACCTGTAAAGAAACAAAGCCTGCAGCAACTCGCACCACAAAGATGTGATATGGGCAACCTAGAGGCCTTTGTTACTTTGTGCGTTGAGGTGTTCTGGACCAGTTAGAATTTCTGGGTGGTCCAGGGCAATGATCCAACCTGGAGGTGACCAAGGCATGATTGAGGCCTGTGCAAGGCCTCCCTGGTCTAGGAAAGGACACAGTTGGCGCACCAGATAAACCTCTGCAAAGCCCCTCCCCCACCTATGATCTCAAGCAGGAGCCATGAGTCCAGGAGGATCCCCAAGGAGATCACATGACCCCAGGACACTGACACTCACAAATATGAGTCAATTGCCAAGTGTCATAATTTTGATGACATGACAAGGATGCGGCAATTGTGTGAAAAAATGGTCATATGTCACTTCTTTAGCACTGTTGTAATTCCAAATGGTCACTATATGAAATGTTATAAGTCAGGGCTACCTGTACATAATGGGCTATCATAGGATGGATGGCCTCCCCTAGTGGTTCATGTAGATGTTAGAAAGCAGCAGTGTAAGGCTTTTCTCCTGGGGCCTCCCCGAATTGCGAGAGGCCTGACTCCACACCGAGTGGAACCAGTGTGGAAAAAAGAGCTTATTGTTTTCACAGAACTATGAGAAGACACGCTAACCTCTGAAGCAAATAAATTGTATATATTTTAATCTCATGAGCCTTGCTTGAACTTGAGAATTGTATCTAGGAAGGTCTCTGCTATGCTGAAAACCGATCTTAACCAGAATTTACTGATATGATAGCAACTTTAGAGAAAACCCCTAGGAACTAACTGCCATAAAAGGTAATTTGTAAATAAGGGCAAGGGGTCATAGAATTAGGGGAATGGGAAAAGTAATTGGGGGTGGAGATAATATATTCACTTTAGAAGCTCTGCATAGATTGTGACAGCATTATTACTACACCAATGAAGAAGAGGCGGGAGGTCAATTTGTAATGGCAGTGGGGGAATATAAAGAACAAATACTGCAGATTTGAGGTGTCTCCACTGTGTGCTTCCATGCACAAGCAGCACCCCCCTTCCAAAGGAATACAAATAAATTATCATGGTTTTCTCTTGGAACCTTTCGCTTATGATTGTTTATTTCAACTAGACAACAAATCCTACACCAGGCTTGGAGACAGAAGTCTGCTCAGAAGGCTATTGTAAGGTTCTCCTCTTAACCTCACATACTTCTCTGGGCTACTCAGGAATTTTAAAAAGCCAAAGAAACTCCTGAGCTGAAGTTTTAGCAAGAAAACAAATTTTATTTTGATCAAAACACAGTGAGGTGTCCTACTCCCTTTCGTGGCTGCTTAGAGGGATGTAGGCACACACAGAAAAGATTTCTTCCACTCTATACCAGCGATTCTCAATCTTTTTCAGGCTGTGACCCCGACCTGCGCCGCGCATGCGTGCTGCTACCCCCTGCGCCGCACGTGCGTTGTGCTGCCCCTGCTCCTGGGCGGCTGCGGCGGTGACTGTGCAGGGAGACCACGGGGTGAGTCACCAGCTGGCCCAGCCCAAGGGAGGCCCCACACGCACCAAAAACCCCTGTGCCCGCCGCTGCCCTGCTAGCCTTACCTTCTCTGCCACCCGTTCGGGGAGGTGGCAGGCAGGCCCAGGCGCTCCTGGGCGGCCGCAGCAGTGACGGCGCAGGGCGACCACGGGCTGGGCCACCAGCTGGCCCAGGCCAAGGGAGGTTAAAAAAAAACCACCTCCCACCCCTGGCCCTCTTTTACTTACATTTTTAGTAGTTGCTCAGTAGGGAGGGGTGGAAACTTCCAGACAGCTCGCCTTCGCTGCAGACAAATTGCAGCACCGTTTGCAGACTGGGACTTTTGGCAGGCTCAGCAGGGCAGAGACAGCCTGGACAATTCCTATTGGCTTTTGAAAGCCAATAGAATTAGACTCTATTCAAGAGAGTCTATTCTATTGGCTTTCAAAAGCCAATAGAATAAGAGGGAGTAGCACAGCTAAGGAAAAGGGGGGGAAATGGTAGACTGAGTTGTTTGGCGACCCCCGTGAAATGGTCGTTCAACCCCAAATGGGGTCGCGACCCACAGGTTGAGAACCGCTGCTTAATACCCTTTCAGAACAAGGAGACCCAAGTCCCCACACCAGGATTAAGGAACCACAGAAAAACAAATTCCAAGGTCATGACTCGTACACATCAACCCAGGCTAGCTCACCTTCCATCTCCTTATTTCCCGGACCACTGAATCTCACGTTGCTCCTTTCATGTAAGCAATCTCCTCTATATTTAGCACAAAACATATGCTTTTATGTAAATAATTTCCCAATATAAGGCTGCTTGCACATGAACAAAATTATATATAAAATGATTACAAAATATCACTAGTATCAATATAAAATGGTTACAAAATAACACTTCTACTATCAACCTTAAGCAGAGTAAAATCATAAGCACAATAAAATCCCTTTAATTATCATGGTTGATTATACAGTATTGAAACTGATGAGAGGTCTAGCAGGAACAAAATGGCTGTACCCCGTCTATCCCGAGACCTCCAAAAGTCCACGAGAGTTGCAACCAATGCCGTTTTGGTGATGTGTCCCGGCCTGAGACCAGACCGAGAAGGGCCCAGGTGCCTTTCTCCTGCACAGCCCTTTCTGCGGGTGGCAAAGTCAGAGCTGCAATCAGAGGGCGAGTTGAAGTTCCAGGCTGCCAACCTCTCATTCCCCTCTTCAGCTCCACTGAGAAAAGGTCTTAATCTGCAGCAATGCCTTGAGCTCCTCTGCAAGAAAAACTGTCATGATTTTCTTATGCACAGCAAACGGCTGTTCAAGGTGTGAAGCTGGCCAGGATGTTCAAAAGGGAAGAAATGACTCTTCCAGCCCTCTCCTGAGCTTGGAAGAGAAATATAGGTAGTTCTCAGGTTGTGACAGCAATTCGAGCCCAAATTTCCTTTGCTTAGCCAGGATGGAGCACCAGTAGGAAATATGGTACTTGTTAACTGAAAATGGAAGTAAAAGAAAATAAAATCACAGACGAGACAAGGGGTCAAGCTTCAATTTTACAGCTTCGCTAAGTTGCAGAGGTAGATTTTGAGGAGTTATCCTGCACCCCCAACCCCCAAGATGAAAAACTGGCTGGAACAATCTTCACCAGCCCTCAAGGGAGGTGCACTTTCTCCTTGGCTGTTGTACATAATTTCCCCCCCAGGACACTTTCCTTCGATTTAGTTGGAGGAAGAGGGACAATGACTGCCCTCTTGGGAGACCTGAAAGAAAAGATTTAGGATAGATTGTCCTGGACAAAAACTATATATGTGCTCGGTGGGGGTCGAATACGACTTGACGGCCCCTAAAGAACCAGGAAATCCATGAAAAAACGCCTTGCAAACGCTTTAGGGAAGAGATAGGAGGAGCGTGATGTTCAACCTTACGTCGCTAGATGGCGATCTACAGAGAAGCAACACTCGTACCTAGAAAGCAGAGAATACAGTTCTGTACCCAGCAGCCGCATCGCTGGTGCCAACGTCATACGGGAGGGAGAGAGGCTGAGCTGGAACAAATGGAAACGATAGAGGATTGGACTGCTAGAGAGGATTTTGGGGAAAGGGCAGAGGAACTTCCTTTTCCGGCTCACTTATGGGAGGAGGATGGCGTCGGTGGATACCCTTGTGCAGATTCGAGGGTGGAAGCGGCTCCCGGGAGGTGAGTGGAGGGCAGGTCGGAGGGGACGCCGGGAGCAAATCGGGCTCTTTCTTTTCCTCCGCGGTGCGGAAGCAGCGAAGGGACGAGGCTGAAACGTGTCGGCGGCTGCTGCATATTCTTTCTCTCTCCCCAAATGTTCTTATCCTTAACGCTGCATGACTTAAAACTGCTGCCTGTGATTTTCTGCGGGGAGATGGAAAAATTGGGACATTTAAAAAATCTTTATTTCATATATTTTAACAGCCTTCCTCTCTCGGTCTTCATTCCTTGTGATGTTATTGACATGTTTTCCTTGCAAGGGAGGATTTTGGGTGTAAAACGGGTGCTTTAAATCTCGCATAGGCTTTGGGCACCGTTTCATCTGTTAGTGTCCCAGCTTTCTAAAATTAGATCAAACAAATTAAGTGAATCCACTTCTGAAACATTTTGAAAGTACAAAATACATATAAATTTTTCACATATATAAATTTATAGGTGTGTATTTATGTGTGCATATTCATGTATCTGTATAGACCTCAGTATTTTCAGGTATTTTTTGTAACAACTATTTGCAATGATAATAATTCGTGATTTACCCAAGCCAAGAAGAGAATTCCATGATTTGAAATATGAGTGGATAGTTGAACTTTGATTTTGTTAGTTTTCTTTGTGCCTGATGAATCATAATGAATCTTAGAGGTTAAATTAGCATTTTGATATGTTTGCTTTTTCATAGTGATAGATGGATTTTTTTTGTTGCTGTTTTCACAGGTTCAGCAGCCATTTTTTAAACAATAATGAAACTAATCCATTAATATGAATCGTATAGACAGAGAAGATGCCAAGAAGAGCACTCCGGACAACAGAGAATGAGAAGCTACATTAAAATGCAAAGCAAACCATCAATCAAAATGTTTTCCATTTCCTCCAGAAAGTGTTAAAACTTTTCTCTTGCCTTAACAGATGGAGGGAGACAAAGGAGAGAATAACAGCAACAGAGTTTTCAGGTAGAAAAAATAGATTATCTGGAAATCAAGAAAATATTGCATGAAAAAGTACAAAGGCATTAATGAAAGCATTTGATGAAGGAAAGCGTCTTGGATTAAAGCACCACCAGACAAGGGATCAGAAATATTTTTGGCCTCCTCATGAATTTCAGGAATATCAGTGTTGGAAAAATCCCACCGACTGCCTATTTTGGGAAAAACACAGATTGCAGATCACATCTGATTTTTGCATAACTCCATCCACCCCTTGAAAACCCATGCAAATGTGCCAAAGGCTTTACTCAGAACAGCAGTCCCATTATTCATGGAAGGACTGATGCAGGAGGAGCAGCACTACCAGTGCTCCCAGGGTGGGAAAAGATTTAGCATGCACACCAATCTGGTGAGACACAAGAGGACTCACACTGGGGAGAAACTCTTTGAATGTCCTTTTTGTGGGAAAAGTTTTAGTCAGAATTGCAAGCTGGTGAGTCACCAGAGGACTCACACGGGAGAGAAACCATATCAATGTCTGTACTGTGGGAAAAGTTTCAGTCATACTTCCAACCTGCTGAGACACAAGAGGACTCACACTAGGGAGAAACTCTTTGAGTGTCTGGATTGTGGGAAACGTTTCAGTCAGAATTCCAGCCTGGTAAAGCACCAGAGGACTCACATGGGAGAGAAACCATATGAATGTCTGTATTGTGGGAAAGGTTTCAGTCATAATTGCAAGCTGGTGAGTCACCAGAGAACTCACACGGGAGAGAAACCATATGAGTGTCTGTATTGTGGGAAAAGTTTCAGTCATACTTCCAACCTGGTGATACACCAGAGGAGTCACACGGGAGAGAAACCATATGAGTGTCTGTATTGTGGGAAAACTTTCAGGCTTAATTCCAAGCTCATAATACACCTGAGAACTCACACAGGAGAGAAACCGTATGAGTGTCTACATTGTGGAAAAAGATTCAGTCAGAATTCCAACCTGGTGATACATGAGAGAAGTCACACAGGAGAAAAGCCATTCAATTGTCTGGATTGTGGGAAAAGTTTCAGTCACAATTCCAACCTAGTTAAACATCAGAGGACTCACACAGGAGAGAAACCGTATGAGTGTCCAGATTGTGGGAAAAGTTTCATTCGCATTTCCAACCTGGTTAGACATCAGAGGACTCATACAGGTGAGAAACCATATGAGTGTCCAGATTGTGGAAAAAGTTTCCGTGAGAGTTACTATCTGGTGAAACACCAGAGGATTCACACGGGAGAGAAACCGTATGAGTGCCCAGAGTGTGGAAAAGGTTTCACTTGTTATTCCTACCTCTTTAGTCATCAGAGGACTCACACAGGGGAGAAACCATATGAGTGCCCAGATTGTGGAAAGGATTTCACTTGGAAACGTGACATGGTGAAACATCAGTCTACTCACATAGAAGAGAAATCATATAAATGTCCTGATTGTGGGAAATGTTTCAGTCAGAATTCCTACCTGGTGAAACACCAGAGGATTCACACAGAAGAGAAAACATGTAAGTGTGTAGATTGTGGGAAAATTTTCAGGTGGAATTCTCAGCTGGTGATACACCAGAGGACTCACACGGGAGAGAAGCCGTATGAGTGTCCGGATTGTGGGAAAGATCTCAGTAGTAGGACCAGCCTTATAAATCATGTAAGGTTACACACAGGAGAGAAACCATTCAAATGCCCAGATTGTGGAAAATGTTTCACATATTATACTACGTTTTTCAGACACAAGAAATCACACAGTCAAAATTTGATGTGTGTAGAATCTTGAATTTCATTTCTGTAATTGGAAGCCCAGCTGAGAAATTAAATTTTAATTTCTTGCCATATTCTTTTTAGTCAAATGTGTTTTAGTATCAAACATGAGGGAGAAGATCTGAGCTTCTTTCTCTGGCCCAGTGTGGTCCTTCCCTTCCACAGAGTCAAGGGGAACTGCTGTGCTGGGACAGTGAAAGCGAGCTTGCATCTGTATTAAGTGTGTTTGCTGCCTTTAGCTATTTCTTCACATAAATTTATTGTTTAAAAAATGTATATGCCAACCCAACTCATGGTGAGTGGGCAGCTTGCAGTAATAAAACCTTAATACAGATAATGGCCTGCCATACTTCAGGGGGAAGAGTGTCTCATAGGGCTGGATCTCCAGCAGGAAAGGCTCACTTCCTAGTTCCTATCAGACGGCAATAGTTACGGGAAGGGGCTAGGTGCATGCCCACCCTATCTGACCTGATAGAACAGATAGATGCAGAAATAATAAAGTGGAACATTAATGACAGGTGCCCTGTTGGCTCAGTGGTCAGAATGCAGTATTGCTGGCTGACTCTGCCCACAGCCTGGAATTCGATCCTGAGGGGGCTCGAAGTTAACTTAGCCCTCCATCCTTCTCAGATCGGTAAAATGAGAACCCAGATTGTTGGGGAGAATATGCTGACACTAAGCCGAGAATGCTATGAAGCACAGTGGAGTGGGGTATTAATGCCAAGAGCAATTGCTACAATAAAGAAATAGCTTTAAATGTGATGACCAGCATCTTCCATTGCACCTGTGAAGAAACAAAGCCTGCGGCAGCTCACACCACAAATGTGTGATATGGGCAACCTACACGCCCTCATTAGGTTGTGCGTTGGGGTTTCTGGACCAGTTAATATTTCCGGGTGGTCCAGGGCAGTGATCCAACCTGGAGGTGACCAAGGCATGATTGAGGCTTGTGCAAGGCCTCCCTGGTCTAGGAAAGGACAGTTGGCGCACCAGATAAATCTCTGCAAAGCCCCTCCCCTACCTATGATCTTCTCAAGCAGGAGCCATGAGTCCAGGAGGATCCCCAAGGAGATCACATAACCCCAGGACACTGAAACTCACAAATATGAGTCAATTGCCAAGCGTCATAATTTTGATCACGTGACAAGGGGGATGCTGCAATGGTTGTAAGTGTGAAAAATGGTCATGTCACTTTTTTATAGCACTGTTGTAACTTCAAATGGTCGCTAAATGGGCTACCTGTACATAATGGGGGTATCATAGGATGGATGGCCTCCCCTGCTAGTTTCATGAAGATGTTAGAAAGCAGCAGTGTAAGGCTTTTCTCCGGGGCCTCCTAAAGTGCCAGAGGCCCAACTTTAGAGAAAACCCCTAAGTAGTAACAGCCATAAAAGGTAATTCGTAAATAAGGACCGGGGCGATAGAATAAGGGGAATGGGGAAAGTGATCGGAGGGGGGGTGAGGTGGAGGTAATATATTCATTTTAGAAGCTTTGGATAGGTTGTGATGACATGATTACAGCATGATTACTAAGCCAATGAAGAAGAGCCGGGAAGTAAATTTGTAATGGCAATGGGGAATATAAAGAACAAATATTGCAGATTTGGGTTGTGTCCACTCTGTGCTTGCATGCAGAAGGAGCACCCCCCTTGCAAAGGAGTACAAATAAATTACCATTATTTTCCCTTGAAAATTTTGGCTTGTGATTGTTTATTTCAACTAGACAATGAATCCTATACCAGCCATGGAGACACAGACATATTTAGCACAAAACATATGCTTTTATGTAAATAATTTCCCAATATAAGGCACCCACAAAGCTGCTTGCACATGAATAAAATTATATATAAAATGATTACAAAATATCACTACTAGTATCAATATAAAATGGTTACAAAATAACACTACTACTATCAATCTTAAGCATAATAAAATCAAGCACAATAAAATCCCTTCAATATTATGGTCGATGATACAGTACTGAAAGCTGATGAGAGGTCTACTAGGGATATGATGGCTGTACCCCGTCTATCCTGAGGCCTCCAAACGTCCATGAGAGTTGCAACCAATGCCGGTTTGGTGATGTGTCCCGGCCTGAACCCAGACCGAGAAGGGCCCAGGTGTCTTTCTCCCACACAGGCCTTTCTACTGGTGGCAAAGTCAGAGCTGCAAGCAGAGGGCGAGTTGAAGTTCCAGGCTGCCAACCTCTCATTCCCCTCTTCAGCTGCACTGAGAAAAGATCTTAATCTGCAGCAATGCCTTGAGCTCCTCTGCCAGGAAAACCTCTCACGATTTTCTTATGCACAGCAAACTGTTGTTGAAGGTATGAACCTGGCCAGGATGCCAACTGTCCAGAAGGGGGGAAATGATTCTTCCAGCCCTCTCCTGAGCTTGGAAAAGAAATATAGGTAGTTCTCGGGTTGTGACAGCAATTGAAGCACATATTTCCTTTGCTTAGCAGGGTTGGGGCACCAGTAGGAAATAATGCTGCTTGTTAGCTAAAGATGGAAGTAAAGGAAAATAAAATCACAGACGAGACAAGGGGTCAAGCTTCAATTTTACAGCTTTGCTAAGTTGCAGAGGCAGGTTTCAGGGAGTTATGCTGCACCCCAACCCCCAAGATGAAAAACTGGCTGGAACAATCTTCACCAGCCCTCAAGGGAGGTGCACTTTCTGCTTGGCTGTTGTACATAAAAAACAATTTCCCCGTCTCCAGGACATTTTCCTTCGATTTAGTTGCAGGGAGAGGGACGAAGACTGCCCTCTTGGGAGACCTGAAAGAAAAGGTGTAGGGTAGATAGTCCTGGACAAAAGCTATCGATTTGCTCGGTGGGGGTCGAATACGACTTGACGGCCCCTAAAGAACCAGGGAATCCGTGAAAATGCCTTGCAAACGCTTTAGGGAAGAGACAGGAGGAGCGTGATTTTCAACCTTACGTCGCTAGATGGCGCTCTACAGAGAAGCAGCACTCGTACCTAGAAAGCAGAGAATACATACCGTAGCAGCCGTATCCCAGTGCCTACGTCATACGGAAGGGAGAGAGGCTGAGCTTGAACAAATTGAAACGATAGAGGATTGGACTGCTAGAGAGGGTTTTGGGAAAAGGGCAGAGGAACTTCCTTTTCCGGCTCCCTTGCGGGAGGAGGATGGCGTCGCTGGTACTTCTTCCGCTGTCTCGAGGGTGGAAGCGGCTCCCGGGAGGTGAGTGGAGGGCAGGTCGGAGGAGACGCCGGGAGCAAGTCGGGCTCTTTCTTTTCCTCCGCGGTGCGGAAGCAGCGAAGGGACGAGGCCGAAAGGTGTCGGCGGCTGCTGCATATTCTTTCTCTCTCCCCAAATGTTCTTATCCTTAACGCTGCCTGATTTTCTCATGTGCTCCTGGCTACTTTCCTTCGTGACCAGAGGCGAGCTCGCCTGGCCAGTAACGAGCCAAGACACAGTGAAGGCCTTTCGTTTCGTTTATTGCACTGAGCGGAAGAGAAGCTTTCAAAGATTGGTTCTCTTCAAAGTTTTAACCCCAAATATTTCCTTCTTTTATAAGCCGCTACATCCCTCCTCTTTCCCCACTGGCTGAGGTACTGTGAGGTTACACTCTTTCCGTCTGCTTATACACATTTCCTGATAACATGTTAAATCATACTCACATGTACAATAATAATAAGAAGAATTAGACATTTAAATGGTTATTTTAAACTCTGTGGATATTTATGTCCCCCTTTTAGAACAATAGGTTCTTTCCTGTTTTTCAATCCAGTGTGCCTTTCCTCTTATCTTATTCAGCTTATTTTCCTGTTTTCCAATTCAACATGTCTTTCCTGGCTAGCCATTTCCTTTTACAGCTATTTATATTTCATGGCTTCTCTTCTTCCTTTCTCAGACCCAGCTATTTTTGCCTATGTGTTTATCTTACTTCCTTTATGTTATGTTATGTTAAGTTTGATTTTGTTAGTTTCCTTTGTGCCTGATGAATCATAATGAACCTTAGAGGTTAAATTAGCATTTTGATATGTTTGCTTTTTCATAGTGATAGATGGATTTTTTTGTTGCTGTTTTCACAGGTTCAGCAGCAATTTTTTAAATATTAATGAAACTAATCCATTAATATGAATCTTATAGTCAGAGAAGATGCCAAGAAGAACACTCCAGACAACAGAGAATGAGAGGCAGCATTAAAATGCAAAACAAACCATCAATCAAAATCTGTTCCATTTCCTCCAGAAAGTGTTAAAACTCTTCTCTTTCCTTAACAGATGGAGGGACACAAAGGAGAGAATAACAGCAACAGAGTTTTCAGGTAGAAAAAATAGATTATGTGGAACTCAAGAAAAATTGGATCAAAGCACCACCAGACAAGGGATCAGAAATATTTTTGGCCTCCTCATGAATTTCAAGAATATCAGTATTGGAAAAATCCCATGAAATGCCTATTTTGGGAAAAACACGGATTGCAGATCACATCTGATTTTTGCATAACTCCATCCACCCCTTGAAAACCCATGCAAACGTTTGGACTGTGCCAAAAGCTTTACTCAGAACAGCAGTCCCATTATTCATGGAAGGACTGATGCAGGAGGAGCAGCACTACCAGTGCTCCCAGGGTGGGAAAAGATTTAGCATGCACACCAATCTGGTGAGACACAAGAGGACTCACACTGGGGAGAAACTCTTTGAATGTCCTTTTTGTGGGAAAAGTTTCAGGCAGAATTCCCACCTGTTGAGTCACCAGAGGACTCACACAGGAGAGAAACCATTCAAGTGTCTGGATTGTGGGAAAAGATTTAGTCAGAATTTTAATCTGGTGGTACACCAG
This sequence comes from Bothrops alternatus, assembly GCA_034064705.1. Taxonomy (NCBI): domain Eukaryota; kingdom Metazoa; phylum Chordata; class Lepidosauria; order Squamata; family Viperidae; genus Bothrops; species Bothrops alternatus. Next base: position 6,431,748 of record JARGCV010000172.1, read on the forward strand.
AGAACTCACACAGGAGAGAAGCCATATGAGTGTCCTGATTGTGGGAAAAGTTTCAGTCAGAATTGCAAGTTGGTGATTCACCAGAGGACTCACACGGGAGAGAAACCATATGAATGTCCTGATTGTGGAAAAGGTTTCATTCAGAATTCCCACCTGTTGAGTCACCAGAGGACTCACACAAGAGAGAAACCATTCAAGTGTCTGGATTGTGGGAAAACATTCAGTCAGAATTCTAATCTGGTGGTTCACCAGAGAATTCACACAGGAGAAAAACCGTGTGAGTCTCTGCATTGTGGAAAAAGATTCAGTGAGAATTCTAGTCTGGTGGTACATGAGAGAACTCACACAGGAATAAAACCATTCAAGTGTCTGGATTGTGGGAAAAGTTTCAATCATAATTCCCGCCTGGTGAGTCACCAGAGGACTCACACGGGGGAGAAACCATTCAAGTGTCTGGATTGTGGGAAAAGATTCAGTCAGAATTCTAATCTGCTGGTACACCAGAGAACTCACACAGGAGAGAAACCATATGAGTGTCCAGATTGTGGGAAAAGTTTCAGTCAGAATTGCAAGTTGGTGATTCACCAGAGGACTCACACGGGAGAGAAACCATATGAATGTCCGGATTGTGGAAAAGGTTTCATTCAGAATTCCCACCTGTTGAATCACCAGAGGACTCACACGGGAGAGAAACCATTCAAGTGTCTGAATTGTGGGAAAAGATTCAGTGAGAATTCTAGCCTGGTTGTACATGAGGGAAGTCGCACAGGAATAAAACCATTCCAGTGTCTGGATTGTGGGAAAAGTTTCAATCATAATTCCCGCCTGGTCAGTCACACGGGAGAGAAACCATATGAATGTCTAGATTGTGGGAAAAGTTTCAGTCACAATTCCAAGCTAGTTAAACATCAGAGGACTCACACAGGAGAGAAACCGTATGAGTGTCTGTATTGTGGAAAAAGATTTAGTCAGAATGGCAGTCTGGTGATACACAACAGAATTCACACAGGAGAAAAACCATTCAAGTGTTTGGATTGTGGGAAATGTTTCAGTCGGAATTCTTACCTGGTGGGACACCAGAAGATTCACACGGAAGAGAAACCGTATGAGTGCCCAGAATGTGGAAAAGGTTTCACTTGTTATTCCTACCTGTTTAGACATCAGAGATTTCATACAGGAGACAAACCATATGAGTGCCCAGATTGTGGAAAGAATTACTTTTGGAAAAGTGACATGTTGAAACATCAGTCTACTCACATAGAAGAGAAATCATATAAATGTCCTGATTGTGGGAAATGTTTCAGTCAGAATTCCTACCTGGTGACACACCAGAGGATTCACACGGAAGAGAAAACCTATAAGTGTGTAGATTGTGGGAAAAATTTCAGAAGGAATTCACAGCTGGTGACACATCAGAGGACTCACACAGGAGAGAAGCCGTATGAGTGTCCGGATTGTGGGAAAGATCTCAGTAGTAAGACCAGCCTTATAAATCATGTAAGGTTACACACAGGAGAGAAACCATTCAAATGCCCAGATTGTGGAAAATGTTTCACATATTATACTACGTTTTTCAGACACAAGAAATCACACAGTCAAAATTTGATTTGTGTAGAGGAATGTTGAATTTCATTTATCTTCTCTAATTGGAAGCCCAGCTGAGAAACTAAACTTTTAATTTCTTGCCATATTCTTTTTAGTCAAATGTGTTTTAGTATCAAACATGAGGGAGAAGATCTGAGCTTCCTTTCTTTGGCCCAGTGTGGTCCTTCCCTTCCATACAGTCAAGGGGAACTGCTGTGCTGGGACAGTGAAAGCGAGCTTGCATCTGTATTAAGTGTGTTTGCCGCCTTGAGCTATTTCTACACATAAATATATTATTTGTTAAAAAAATGTTTATGCCAACCCAACTTATGGTGAGTGGGTGGCTTGCAGTAATAAAACCGTAATACAGAAACTTATAAATCGCATCTGTTGTAAAAGAGCAAATGTTTAAAGCCTCCACCTTTGCCCTCAAATACAGGGCACCTCTAGCAAGGTTGATGGCATTTGGATGGTCATGGAATCCCAAAAAGGTGATTCTTGCTTCTTTTTTTAACAATATTTTATTGAGTTTAAGTAGTTAAGAAAAAATTAGGAACAATATAAGTATGGGAAGGGAAGGGGATGGGATGGGAAGGGAATAGGGGATTTAGGGTAAAATAAGGAAAGGTACAATCACATATTTTAACAAACAAGCAACTGTCCGGATCGTAATGAGTAAATATCATACTCAACCATTTTTAAAAGAAGCTTAACTTTAACCATATTGCAAACAATAATCAAATAAATTCATCTATTAAAAAACAACACGAATAATAAAATCTCAAAAAAATCCTAACTATCAACAGGTGATTTGCTTTTGTTCAAATTGGCCGCTTGGCTCTATTATGGCCCTCCTTGTGCCATTCTTGTTCAAAAGAGGTCATCTTTCTCCTTGCAAAGAGCTAAATTGGAGACGTTAACCACAGGATTAGATCTTCCTTGCTTTACCGAAGACTAGGAGGATAATGGCCTGCCATACCTAAGTGTCTCTTAGGGCAGGGTCTGCCGCGGAAAAGGCTCGCTTCCTAGCTCCTATCAGAAGGCAATAGTTAAGGGAAGGGGCTAGGTGCATGCCCACCCTATCTGACCTGGTAGAACAGATAGATGCAGAAATAATAAAAGTGGAACATTAATGACAGGTGCCCTGTTGGCTCAGTGGTGAGAATCCCTTCAATTATCATGGTCGATGATACAGTATTGAAAGGTGACGAGAGGTCTAGCAGGGACATGATGGCTCTATCCCGTCTATCCCGAGACCTCCAAAAGTCCCGGGCTGAACCCAGACCGAGAAGGGCCCAGGTGTCTTTCTCCTGTACAGCCCTTTCTGGGGGTGGCAAAGTCAGAGCTGCAGGCAGAGGGCGAGTTGAAGTTCCAGGCTGCCAGCCTTTCATTCCCCTCTTCAGCTCCACTGAGAAAAGGTCTTCATCTGCAGCAATGCCTTGAGCTCCTCTGCCAGGAAAACCTGCCACAATTTTCTTTTGTACAGCAGACAGCTGTTGAAGGTAGGAAGCTGGAAAGGATGCCAACTGTCCAGAAGGGGGGAAATGATTCTTCCAGCCCTCTCCTGAGCTTGGAAAAGAAATATAGGTAGTTCTCGGGTTGTGACAGCAATTGAAGCCCAAATTTCCTTTGCTTAGCCGGGATGGAGCACCAATAGGAAATACAGTGCTTGTTAGCTGAAAATGGAAATGAAAGAAAATAAAATCACACATGAGACAAGGGGTCAATGCTGCACCTCCAACCCCCAAGATGAAAAACTGGCTGGAACAATCTTCATCAGCCCTCAAGGGAGGTGCACTTTCTCCTTGGCTATTGTACATAATTCCCCCCCCCCAGGACACTTTCCTTCGATTTAGTTGCAGGGAGAGGGACGATGACTGCCCTCTTGGGAGACCTGAAAGAAAAGATTTAGGATAGATAGTCCTGGACAAAAGCTATCGATGGGCTCGGTGGGGCTCGAATACGACTTGACGGCCCCTAAAGAACCAGGGAATCCGTGACAACGCCTTGCAAACGCTTTAGGGAAGAGATAGGAGGAGCGCGATGTTCAACCGTGCGTCGCTAGATGGCGCTCTACAGAGAAGCAGCACTCGCACCTAGAAAGCAGAGAATACAGTTCTGTACACAGCAGCCGTATCCCATAGTGCCTACGTCATACGGAAGGGAGAGAGGCTGAGCTTGAACAAATTGAAACGATAGAGGATTGGACTGCTAGAGAGGGTTTTGGGAAAAGGGCAGAGGAACCTCCTCTTCCGGCTCACTTACGGGAGGAGGATGGCGTCGCTGGTACTTCTTCCGCTGTCTCGAGGGTGGAAGCGGCTCCCGGGAGGTGAGTGGAGGGCAGGTCGGAGGAGACGCCGGGAGCAAATCGGGCTCTTTCTTTTCCTCCGCGGTGCGGAAGCAGCGAAGGGACGAGGCTGAAACGTGTCGGCGGCTGCTGCATATTCTTTCTCTCTCCCCAAATGTTCTTATCCTTAACGCTGCATGACTTAAAACTGCTGCCTGTGATTTCCTGCTGGGAGATGGAAAAATTGGGACATTTAAAAAATCTTTATTTCATATATTTTAACAGCCTTCCTCTCTCGGTCTTCATTCCTTGTGATGTTATTGACATGTTTTCCTTGCAAGGGAGGATTTTGGGTGTAAAACGGGTGCTTTAAATCTCGCATAGGCTTTGGGCACCGTTTCCTCTGTTAGTGTCCCAGATTTCTAAAATTAGATCAAACAAATTAAGTGAATCCACTTCTGAAACATTTTGAAAGTACAAAATACACATAGATTTTTCACATATATAAATTTATAGGTGTGTATTTATGTGTGCATATTCATGTATCTGTATAGACCTCAGTATTTTCAGGTATTTTTTGTAACAACTATTTGCAATGATAATAATTCATGATTTACCCAAGCCAAGAAGAGAATTCCATGATTTGAAGTATGAGTGGATACTTGAAGTTTGATTTTGTTAGTTTCCTTTGTGCCTGATGAATCATAATGAATCTTAGAGGTTAAATTAGCATTTGATATCTTTGCTTTTTCATAGTGATAGATGGATTTTTTTTGTTGCTGTTTTCACAGGTTCAGCAGCAATTTTTTAAACATTAATGAAACTAATCCATTAATATGAATCCTATAGTTAGAGAAGATGCCAAGAAGAACACTCCAGACAACAGAGAATGAGAGGCAGCATAAAATGCAAAACAAACCATCAATCAAAATCTGTTCCATTTCCTCCAGAAAGTGTTAAAATTCTTCTCTTTCCTTAACAGATGGAGGGAGACAAAGGAGAGAATAACAGCAACAGAGTTTTCAGGTAGAAAGAATAGATTATGTGGAACTCAAGAAAATATTGCATGAAAAAGTACAAAGGCATTAATGAAAGCATTTGAGGAAGGAAAGCATCTTGGATCAAAGCACCACCAGACAAGGGATCAGAAATATTTTTGGCCTTCTCATGAATTTCAAGAATATCAGTATTGGAAAAATCCCATGAACTGCCTATTTTGGGAAAAACACGGATTGCAGATCACATCTGATTTTTGCATAACTCCATCCACCCCTTGAAAACCCATGCAAATGTTTGGACTGTGGCAAAAGCTTTACTCAGAACAGCAGTCCCAATATTCATGGAAGGACAGATGCAGGAGGAGCAGCACTACCAATGCTCCCAGGGTGGGAAAAGATTTAGCATGCACACCAATCTGGTGAGACACAAGAGGACTCACACTGGGGAGAAACTCTTTGAATGTCCTTTTTGTGGGAAAAGTTTTAGTCAGAATTGCAAGCTGGTGAGTCACCAGAGGACTCACACAGGAGAGAAACCATTCAAGTGTCTGGATTGTGGGAAAAGATTCAGTCAGAATTTTAATCTGCTGGTACACCAGAGAACTCACACGGGAGAGAAACCATATGAATGTCTAGATTGTGGGAAAAGTTTCAATCATAATTCCCGCCTGGTGAGTCACCAGAGGACTCACACGGGGGAGAAACCATTCAAGTGTCTGGATTGTGGGAAAAGATTCAGTGAGAATTCTAATCTGCTGGTACACCAGAGAACTCACACAGGAGAGAAACCATATGAGTGTCCAGATTGTGGGAAAAGTTTCAGTCAGAATTCCAGCCTGGTAAAGCACCAGAGAACTCACACGGGAGAGAAACCATATGAATGTCCTGATTGTGGGAAAAGTTTCACTCAGAATTCCAGCCTTGTGACACACCAGAGGACTCACACAGGAGAGAAACCATTCAAGTGTCTGAATTGTGGGAAAAGATTCAGTGAGAATTCTAGCCTGGTTGTACATGAGGGAAGTCGCACAGGAATAAAACCATTTCAGTGTCTGGATTGTGGGAAAAGTTTCAATCATAATTCCCGCCTGGTGAGTCACACGGGAGAGAAACCATATGAGTGTCCAGATTGTGGGAAAAGTTTCAGTCAGAATTCCAGCCTGGTAAAGCACCAGAGAACTCACACGGGAGAGAAACCATATGAATGTCCGGATTGTGGAAAAGGTTTCAGTCAGAATTCCCACCTGTTGAATCACCAGAGGACTCACACGGGAGAGAAACCATTCAAGTGTCTGAATTGTGGGAAAACATTCAGTGAGAATTCTAGCCTGGTTGTACATGAGGGAAGTCGCACAGGAATAAAACCATTCCAGTGTCTGGATTGTGGGAAAAGTTTCAATCATAATTCCCGCCTGGTGAGTCACACGGGAGAGAAACCATATGAATGTCTAGATTGTGGGAAAAGTTTCAGTCACAATTCCGAGCTAGTTAGACATCAGAGGACTCACACAGGAGAGAAACCGTATGAGTGTCTGTATTGTGGAAAAAGATTTAGTCAGAATGGCAGTCTGGGGATACACAACAGAATTCACACAGGAGAAAAACCATTCAAGTGTTTGGATTGTGGGAAATGTTTCAGTCGGAATTTTTACCTGGTGGGACACCAGAAGATTCACACGGAAGAGAAACCGTATGAGTGCCCAGAATGTGGAAAAGATTTCACTTGTTATTCCTACCTGTTTAGACATCAGAGGACTCACACAGGGGAGAAACCATATGAGTGCCCAGATTGTGGAAAGGATTTCACTTGGAAACGTGACATGGTGAAACATCAGTCTACTCACATAGAAGAGAAATCATATAAATGTCCTGATTGTGGGAAATGTTTCAGTCAGAATTCCTACCTGGTGACACACCAGAGGATTCACACGGAAGAGAAAACATATAAGTGTGTAGATTGTGGGAAAAATTTCAGAAGGAATTCACAGCTGGTGACACACCGGAGGACTCACACAGGAGAGAAGCCGTATGAGTGTCCAGATTGTGGGAAAGATCTCAGTAGTAAGACCAGCCTTATAAATCATGTAAGGTTACACACAGGAGAGAAACCATTCAAATGCCCAGATTGTGGAAAATGTTTCACACATTATTCTACCCTTTTCAGACACAAGAAATCACACAGGCAAAATTTGATGTGTGTAGAGGAATGTTGAATTTCATTTATCTTCTCTAATTGGAAGCCCAGCTGAGAAACTAAACTTTTAATTTCTTGCCATATTCTTTTTAGTCAAATGTGTTTTAGTATCAAACATGAGGGAGAAGATCTGAGCTTCCTTTCTTTGGCCCAGTGTGGTCCTTCCCTTCGATACAGTCAAGGGGAACTGCTGTGCTGGGACAGTGAAAGCGAGCTTGCATCTGTATTAAGTGTGTTTGCCGCCTTGAGCTATTTCTACACATAAATATATTATTTGTTAAAAAAATGTATATGCCAACCCAACTCATGGTGAGTGGGTGGCTTGCAGTAGTAAAGCCTTAATACAGAAACTGATAAATTGCATATGTTGCAAAAGAGCAAATGTTCAAAGCCTCCACCTTTGCCCTCAAATACAGGGCACCTCTAGCAAGGTTGATGGCATTTGGATGGTCATGGAATCCCAAAAAGGTGATTCTTGCTTCTTTTTTTTAACAATATTTTATTGAGTTTAAGTAGTTAAGAAAAAATTAGGAACAATATAAGTATGGGAAGGGAAGGGGATGGGGGGAAGGGAATAGGGGATTTAGGGTAAAATAAGGAAAGGTACAATCACATATTTTAACAAACAAGCAACTGTCCGGATCGTAATAATGAGTAAATATCATACTCAACCATTTTTAAAAGAAGCTTAACTTTAACCATATTGCAAGCAATAATCAACTAAATTCATCTATTAAAAAACAACACGAATAATAAAATCTCAAAAAAAACCCTAACTATCAACAGGTGATTCTTGCTTTTGTTCAAATTGGCCGCTTGGCTCTACTATGGCCCTCCTTGTGCCATTCTTGTTCAAAAGAGGTCATCTTTCTCCTTGCAAAGAGCTAAATTGGAGACGTTAACCACAGGATTAGATCTTCCTTGCTTTACCGAAGACTAAGGATAATGGCCTGCCATACTTCAGGGGGAAGAGTGTCTCATAGGGCAGGGTCTGCCACGGAAAAAGCTCGCTTCCTAGCTCCTATCAGAGGGCAATAGTTAAGGGAAGGGGCTAGGTGCATGCCCACCCTATCTGACCTGGTAGATGCAGAAATAATAAAAGTGGAACATTAATGACAGGTGCCCTGTTGGCTCAGTGGTGAGAATCCCTTCAATTATCATGGTCGATGATACAGTATTGAAAGGTGACGAGAGGTCTAGCAGGGACATGATGGCTCTATCCCGTCTATCCCGAGGCCTCCAAAAGTCCCGGCCTGAACCCAGACCGAGAAGGGCCCAGGTGTCTCTCCTTCACAGCCCTTTCTATCCTTTCTATCCACAGCCCCGTCTATCCTGAGGCCTCCAAACGTCCATGAGAGTTGCAACCAATGCCGGTTTGGTGATGTGTCCCGGCCTGAACCCAGACCGAGAAGGGCCCAGGTGTCTTTCTCCCACACAGGCCTTTCTACTGGTGGCAAAGTCAGAGCTGCAAGCAGAGGGCGAGTTGAAGTTCCAGGCTACCAACCTCTCATTCCCCTCTTCAGCTCCACTGAGAAAAGGTCTTCATCTGCAGCAATGCCTTGAGCTCCTCTGCCAGGAAAACCTGCCACGATTTTCTTTTGTACAGCAGACGGCTGTTGAAGGTAGGAAGCTGGAAAGGATGCCAACTGTCCAGAAGGGGGGAAATGATTCTTCCAGCCCTCTCCTGAGCTTGGAAAAGAAATATAGGTAGTTCTCGGGTTGTGACAGCAATTGAAGCCCAAATTTCCTTTGCTTAGCCGGGATGGAGCACCAATAGGAAATACGGTGCTTGTTAGCTGAAAATGGAAATGAAAGAAAATAAAATCACACATGAGACAAGGGGTCAATGCTGCACCTCCAACCCCCAAGATGAAAAACTGGCTGGAACAATCTTCATCAGCCCTCAAGGGAGGTGCACTTTCTCCTTGGCTATTGTACATAATTCCCCCCCCCCAGGACACTTTCCTTCGATTTAGTTGCAGGGAGAGGGACGATGACTGCCCTCTTGGGAGACCTGAAAGAAAAGATTTAGGATAGATAGTCCTGGACAAAAGCTATCGATGGGCTCGGTGGGGCTCGAATACGACTTGACGGCCCCTAAAGAACCAGGGAATCCGTGACAACGCCTTGCAAACGCTTTAGGGAAGAGATAGGAGGAGCGCGATGTTCAACCGTACGTCGCTAGATGGCGCTCTACAGAGAAGCAGCACTCGTACCTAGAAAGCAGAGAATACATAGCAGCCGCATCGCTAGTGCCAACGTCATACGGAAGGGAGAGAGGCTGAGGCGGAACAAATTGAAACGATAGAGGATTGGACTGCTAGAGAGGATTCTGGGGAAAGGGCAGAGGAACCTCCTCTTCCGGCTCACTTACGGGAGGAGGATGACTTCTTCCGCTGTCTCGAGGGTGGAAGCGGCTCCCGGGAGGTGAGTGGAGGGCAGGTCGGAGGAGACGCCGGGAGCAAGTCGGGCTCTTTCTTTTCCTCCGCGGTGCGGAAGCAGCGAAGGGACGAGGCCGAAAGGTGTCGGCGGCTGCTGCATATTCTTTCTCTCTCCCCAAATGTTCTTATCCTTAACGCTGCCTGATTTTCTCATGTGCTCCTGGCTACTTTCCTTCGTGACCAGAGGCGAGCTCGCCTGGCCAGTAACGAGCCAAGACACAGTGAAGGCCTTTCGTTTCGTTTATTGCACTGAGCGGAAGAGAAGCTTTCAAAGATTGGTTCTCTTCAAAGTTTTAACCCAGAATATTTCCTTCTTTTATAGCCGCTACATCCCTCCTCTTTCCCCACTGGCTGAGGTACTGTGAGGTTACACTCTTTCCGTCTGCTTATACACATTTCCTGATAACATGTTAAATCATATTCACATGTACAATAATAATAAGAAAAATTAGACGTTTAAATGGTTATTTTAAACTCTGTGGATATTTATGTCCCTCTTTTAGAACAATAGGTTCTTTCCTGTTTTTCAATCCAGTGTGCCTTTCCTCTTATTCAGCTTATTTTCCTGTTTTCCAATCCAACATGTCTTTCCTGGCTAGCCATTTCCTTTTACAGCTATATTATTTTTTATGGCTTCTCTTCTTCCTTTCTCAGACCCAGCTATTTTTTTTTAATATAAAAAATTCCTTTATTAAAAAAATCAGCATTGTACATAAGATCTTTGTATGCATCAAACATCATAGCATCTGATATACAACACTACGTATTATTCTTTGTAAATGTCTGGTTTGGTAAGCATTTTTCACTCCTCTCTTCAATCCTCTATTATACACCTGTTACATTTTTTATTCTCTATGATCCCTAACAATAGGTCCTGAGGTAGTAGTTAAACCTTAAATATAAGATCACATTAATAATCAGTCATCATAGATCACTACATATAGCACTAGGTATTAATCTTTGTAAACGTCTGGTTTGGTAAATATTCTTTACTCCTCACTTCCAGCCTCAACTATATGTCCGTTGTATTTTATCTTTTATGATCCCTAGCAAAAGATCCTGAGGTAGAGATTCAGTAACCTGGGGTAGAAGTTCAGTCCGCTTTTTCAATATTAAAGTGTTCAACCTTAAACATAAGATCATATTAATAAGCAATCATATTGAGAAGCAATCCTCGTAGAACATATCATACAACAATAGGGAGACATTCTTCACTCTTCACTTCAAGCCTCTACTATACACCTGCTACATTTTTTAAAAAACCTGCATGGTCCCTAATACTAGGTCCTGAGGTAGTAATTCAATAACCTGAGGTAGAAATTCAGTCTGCTTTTTCAATGTTACAAATGTTCAACATTAGCCATAAGATCTTATTAATAAACAATCATCATAGAACACCACTTATAACACTAAGTATTAATCTTTGTAAACGTCTGGTTTGGTAAATATTAGAACATATACATTCAACATTAGGTGTTAGTTTTTGTAAACATTTGATTTGTTATACATTTTTCCCTCTTCACGTCGAGCCTTAGCTAAACGCCAGATGCATTTTGTTTGATTGGTGTTTCTCTTGGATATAGTCTATCCATTGTTTCCAGTCTGTCAAATATTGTTCATTGGAACGACCCTTCATGTATGCTGATATTTTCGCCATCTCCGCCAGGTTTGTTACTTTCACAGTCCATTCTTCCATAGGCGGTATTTCTGGGTTCTTCCAGTATTGTCCCACCAACAATCTCGCTGCTGTAATCAAGTTCAGAAATAAGTTTGTCTCTGAGGTAGTGATGTCCTTTGTAATCCCTAACAAAAAAACCTGAGGTAGAAATTCTATACGCTTTGTGAAAATGGTTTGGAGTGTCCACCATATCTTCCTCCAGAAGGCTTTGATTTTTCTGCATGTCCACCATACATGAAAGTAGGTAGCTTCCCCGTCTCCACACCTCCAGCATTTGGGCTGGGAGTCTGGGTAGATGAGCGATAGTTTTTTCGGGTCAAGGTGCCACCTATAACATCTTGTAGAAGTTTTCCCTTAAGTGTTACGATTTCGTGAATTCTACATTCCTCACCCAGATTTTCTACCCAGCTATTTTTGCCTATGTGTTTATCTTACTTTATTTATGTTATCTTTTCCTCACTCCCACCAATTGTACTTATTTTTCTGTTCAATTAGTTTCCATTGTATTGTAGGTTTAACTGACTCTGAAGATTCATCATATTGATACATATTTATCAATTTAAAACTGCTGCCTGTGATTTTAAGCTGTGAGATGGAAAAATTGGGACATTTAGAAAATCTTTATCTCATATTCTTTTAACAGCCTGCCTCTCTCGGTCTTCATTCCTTGTGATGTTATTGACATGTTTTCCTGGCAAGTGAGGACTTTCGGGTGTAAAACGGGTGCTTTAAATCTCGCACAGTCTTTGGGCACCGTTTCATCTGTTAGTGTCCCAGCTTTCTAAAATAAGATCAAACAAATTAAGTGAATCCACTTCTGAAACATTTTGAAAGTACAAAATACACATAGATTTTTCACATATATAAATTTATAGGTGTGTATTTATGTGTCCATATTCATGTATCTGTATAGACTTCAGTATTTTCAGGTATTTTTTGTAACAACTATTTGCAATAATAATAATTCGTGATTTACCCAAGCCAAGAGGAGAATTCCATGATTTGAAGTATGAGTGGATACTTGAAGTTTGATTTTGTTAGTTTCCTTTGTGCCTGATGAATCATAATGAATCTTAGAGGTTAAATTAGCATTTTGATATCTTTCCTTTTTCATAGTGATAGATGGATTTTTTTGTTGCTGTTTTCATAGGTTCAGCAGCAATTTTTTAAACATTAATGAAACTAATCCATTAATATGAATCTTATAGTTAGAGAAGATGCCAAGAAGAACACTCCAGACAACAGAGAATGAGAGGCAGCATTAAAATGCAAAACAAACCATCAATCAAAATCTGTTCCATTTCCTCCAGAAAGTGTTAAAACTCTTCTCTTTCCTTAACAGATGGAGGGAGACAAAGGAGAGAATAACAGCAACAGAGTTTTCAGGTAGAAAAAATAGAGTATGTGGAACTCAAGAAAATATTGCATGAAAAAGTACAAAGGCATTAATGAAAGCATTTGAGGAAGGAAAGCATCTTGGATCAAAGCACCACCAGACAAGGGATCAGAAATATTTTTGGCCTCCTCATGAATTTCAAGAATATCAGTATTGGAAAAATCCCATGAACTGCCTATTTTGGGAAAAACACGGATTGCAGATCACATCTGATTTTTGCATAACTCCATCCACCCCTTGAAAACCCATGCAAATGTTTGGACTGTGCCAAAAGCTTTACTCAGAACAGCAGTCCCATTATTCATGGAAGGACTGATGCAGGAGGAGCAGCACTACCAGTGCTCCCAGGGTGGGAAAAGATTTAGCATGCACACCAATCTGGTGAGACACAAGAGGACTCACACTGGGGAGAAACTCTTTGAATGTCCTTTTTGTGGGAAAAGTTTTAGTCAGAATTGCAAGCTGGTGAGTCACCAGAGGACTCACACAGGAGAGAAACCATTCAAGTGTCTGGATTGTGGGAAAAGGTTCAGTCAGAATTTTAATCTGCTGGTACACCAGAGAACTCACACAGGAGAGAAACCATTCAAGTGTCTGGATTGTGGGAAAAGTTTCAATCATAATTCCCGCCTGGTGCGTCACCAGAGGACTCACACGGGGGAGAAACCATTCAAGTGTCTGGATTGTGGGAAAAGATTCAGTGATAATTCTAATCTGCTGGTACACCAGAGAACTCACACAGGAGAGAAACCATATGAGTGTCCAGATTGTGGGAAAAGTTTCAGTCAGAATTCCAGGCTGGTAAAGCACCAGAGAACTCACACGGGAGAGAAACCATATGAATGTCCGGATTGTGGAAAAGGTTTCAGTCAGAATTCCCACCTGTTGAATCACCAGAGGACTCACACGGGAGAGAAACCATATGAATGTCTAGATTGTGGGAAAAGTTTCAGTTACAATTCCGAGCTAGTTCAACATCAGAGGACTCACACAGGAGAGAAACCGTATGAGTGTCTGTATTGTGGAAAAAGATTTGGTCAGAAAGGCAGTCTGGGGATACACAACAGAATTCACACAGGAGAAAAACCATTCAAGTGTTTGGATTGTGGGAAATGTTTCAGTCGGAATTCTTACCTGGTGGGACACCAGAAGATTCACACGGAAGAGAAACCGTATGAGTGCCCAGAATGTGGAAAAGGTTTCACTTGTTATTCCTACCTGTTTAGACATCAGAGATTTCATACAGGAGACAAACCATATGAGTGCCCAGATTGTGGAAAGAATTACTTTTGGAAAAGTGACATGTTGAAACATCAGTCTACTCACATAGAAGAGAAATCATATAAATGTCCTGATTGTGGGAAATGTTTCAGTCAGAATTCCTACCTGGTGACACACCAGAGGATTGACACGGAAGAGAAAACATATAAGTGTGTAGATTGTGGGAAAAATTTCAGAAGGAATTCACAGCTGGTGACACACCGGAGGAGTCACACAGGAGAGAAGCCGTATGAGTGTCCAGATTGTGGGAAAGATCTCAGTAGTAAGACCAGCCTTATAAATCATGTAAGGTTACACACAGGAGAGAAACCATTCAAATGCCCAAATTGTGGAAAATGTTTCACACATCATACTACCTTTTTCAGACACAAGAAATCACACAGGCAAAATTTGATGTGTGTAGAGGAATGTTGAATTTCATTTATCTTCTCTAATTGGAAGCCCAGCTGAGAAACTAAACTTTTAATTTCTTGCCATATTCTTTTTAGTCAAATGTGTTTTAGTATCAAACATGAGGGAGAAGATCTGAGCTTCCTTTCTTTGGCCCAGTGTGGTCCTTCCCTTCGATACAGTCAAGGGGAACTGCTGTGCTGGGACAGTGAAAGCGAGCTTGCATCTGTATTAAGTGTGTTTGCCGCCTTGAGCTATTTCTACACATAAATATATTATTTGTTAAAAAAATGTATATGCCAACCCAACTCATGGTGAGTGGGTGGCTTGCAGTAGTAAAGCCTTAATACAGAAACTGATAAATTGCATATGTTGCAAAAGAGCAAATGTTCAAAGCCTCCACCTTTGCCCTCAAATACAGGGCACCTCTAGCAAGGTTGATGGCATTTGGATGGTCATGGAATCCCAAAAAGGTGATTCTTGCTTCTTTTTTTTAACAATATTTTATTGAGTTTAAGTAGTTAAGAAAAAATTAGGAACAATATAAGTATGGGAAGGAAAGGGGATGGGGGGAAGGGAATAGGGGATTTAGGGTAAAATAAGGAAAGGTACAATCACATATTTTAACAAACAAGCAACTGTCCGGATCATAATAATGAGTAAATATCATACTCAACCATTTTTAAAAGAAGCTTAACTTTAACCATATTGCAAACAATAAATAAATTCATCTATTAAAAAACAACACGAATAATAAAATCTCAAAAAAAACCTAACTATCAACAGGTGATTCTTGCTTTTTTTCAAATTGGCCGCTTGGCTCTACTATGGCCCTCCTTGTGCCATTCTTGTTCAAAAGAGGTCATCTTTCTCCTTGCAAAGAGCTAAATTGGAGACGTTAACCACAGGATTAGATCTTCCTTGCTTTACCGAAGACTAGGAGGATAATGGCCTGCCATACTTCAGGGGGAAGAGTGTCTCATAGGGCACGGTCTGCCACGGAAAAGGCTCGCTTCCTAGCTCCTATCAGAGGGCAATAGTTAAGGGAAGGGGCTAGGTGCATGCCCACCCTATCTGGCCTGGTAGATGCAGAAATAATAAAAGTGGAACATTAATGACAGGTGCCCTGTTGGCTCAGTGGTGAGAATCCCTTCAATTATCATGGTCGATGATACAGTATTGAAAGGTGACGAGAGGTCTAGCAGGGACATGATGGCTCTATCCCGTCTATCCCGAGACCTCCAAAAGTCCCGGGCTGAACCCAGACCGAGAAGGGCCCAGGTGTCTTTCTCCTTCACAGGCCTTCCTGTGGGTGGCCAAGGCAGAGCTGCAGGCAGAGGGCGAGTTGAAGTTCCAGGCTACCAGCCTCTCATTCCCCTCTTCAGCTCCACTGAGAAAAGGTCTTCATCTGCAGCAATGCCTTGAGCTTCTCTGCCAGGAAAACCTGTCACGATTTTCTTTTGTACAGCAAAGGGCTGTTGAAGGTATGCAGCTGGCCAGGATGCCAACTGTCCAGAAGGGGGGAAATGACTCTTCCAGCCCTCTCTTCAGGTTGGAAAAGAAATATAGGTATAGTTCTCAGGTTGTGACAGCAATTGAAGCCCAAATTTCCTTTGCTTAGCCGGGATGGAGCACCAATAGGAAATACGGTGTTTGTTAGCTGAAAATGGAAGTAAAAGAAAATAAAATCACAGATGAGACAAGGGGTCAATGCTGCACCCCCAACCCCCAAGATGAAAAACTGGCCGGAACAATCTTCACCAGCCCTCAAGGGAGGTGCACTTTCTCCTTGGCTATTGCACATAATTCCCCCCCCCCAGGACATTTTCCTTCGATTTAGTTGCAGGAAGAGGGACGATGATTGCCCTCTTGGGAGACCTGAAAGAAAAGGTTTATGGTAGATAATCCTGGACAAAAGCTATCGATGTGCTCGAATACGACTTGACGGCCCCTAAAGAACCAGGGAATCCATGAAAACGCCTTGCAAACGCTTTAGGGAAGAGATAGGGGGAGCATGATTTTCCACCTTACGTCGCTAGATGGCGCTCTACAGGGAAGCAGCACTCGTACCTAGAACGCAGAGAATACATAGCAGCCATATCCCATAGTGTCAACGTCATACGGGAGGTAGAGAGGCTGAGCTGGAACAAATTGAAACGATAGAGGATTGGACTGCTAGAGAGGGTTTTGGGAAAAGGGCAGAGGACCTTCCTTTTCCGGCTCACTTACGGGAGGAGGATGGCGTCGCTGGTACTTCTTCCGCTGTCTCGAGGGTGGAAGCGGCTCCCGGGAGGTGAGTGGAGGGCAGGTCGGAGGAGACGCCGGGAGCAAGTCGGGCTCTTTCTTTTCCTCCGCGGTGCGGAAGCAGCGAAGGGACGAGGCCGAAAGGTGTCGGCGGCTGCTGCATATTCTTTCTCTCTCCCCAAATGTTCTTATCCTTAAGGCTGCCTGATTTTCTCATGTGCTCCTGGCTACTTTCCTTCGTGACCAGAGGCGAGCTCGCCTGGCCAGTAACGAGCCAAGACACAGTGAAGGCCTTTCGTTTCGTTTATTGCACTGAGCGGAAGAGAAGCTTTCAAAGATTGGTTCTCTTCAAAGTTTTAACCCCAAATATTTCCTTCTTTTATAGCCGCTACATCCCTCCTCTTTCCCCATTGGCTGAGGTACTGTGAGGTTACACTCTTTCCGTCTGCTTATACACATTTCCTGATAACATGTTAAATCATACTCACATGTACAATAACAATAAGAAAAATTAGACATTTAAATGGTTATTTTAAACTCTGTGGATATTTATGTCGCCCTTTTAGAACAATAGGTTCTTTCCTGTTTTTCAATCCAGTGTGCCTTTCCTCTTATCTTATTCAGCTTATTTTCCTGTTTTCCAATTCAACATGTCTTTCCTGGCTAGCCATTTCCTTTTACAGCTATTTATATTTTTTATGGCTTCTCTTTTTCCTTTCTCAGACCCAGCTATTTTTGCCTATGTGTTTATCTTACTTCCTTTATGTTATCTTTTCCTCAGTCCCACCAATTGTACTTATTTTTCTGTTCAATTAGTTTCCATTGTATTGTAGGTTTAACTGACTCTGAAGATTCATCATATTGATACATATTTATCAATTTAAAACTGCTGCCTGTGATTTTAAGCTGGGAGATGGAAAAATTGGGACATTTAGAAAATCTTTATTTCATATTTTTTAACAGCCTGCCTCTCTCGGTCTTCATTCCTTGTGATGTTATTGACATGTTTTCCTGGCAAGGGAGGACTTTCGGGGGTAAAACGGGTGCTTTAAATCTCGCATAGGCTTTGGGCACCGTTTCCTCTGTTAGTGTCCCAGCTTTCTAAAATTAGATCAAACAAATTAAGTGAATCCACTTCTGAAACATTTTGAAAGTACAAAATACACATAGATTTTTCACATATATAAATGTATAGGTGTGTATTTATGTGTGCATATTCATGTATCTGTATAGACCTCAGTATTTTCAGGTATTTTTTGTAACAACTATTTGCAATGATAATAATTCGTGATTTACCCAAGCCAAGAGGAGAATTCCATGATTTGAAGTATGAGTGGATACTTGAAGTTTGATTTTGTTAGTTTCCTTTGTGCCTGATGAATCATAATGAATCTTAGAGGTTAAATTAGCATTTGATATCTTTGCTTTTTCATAGTGATAGATGGATTTTTTTTGTTGCTGTTTTCACAGGTTCAGCAGCAATTTTTTAAACATTAATGAAACTAATCCATTAATATGAATCCTATAGTTAGAGAAGATGCCAAGAAGAACACTCCAGACAACAGAGAATGAGAGGCAGCATTAAAATGCAAAACAAACCATCAATCAAAATCTGTTCCATTTCCTCCAGAAAGTGTTAAAATTCTTCTCTTTCCTTAACAGATGGAGGGAGACAAAGGAGAGAATAACAGCAACAGAGTTTTCAGGTAGAAAAAATAGATTATGTGGAACTCAAGAAAATATTGCATGAAAAAGTACAAAGGCATTAATGAAAGCATTTGAGGAAGGAAAGCATCTTGGATCAAAGCACCACCAGACAAGGGATCAGAAATATTTTTGGCCTCATGAATTTCAAGAATATCAGTATTGGAAAAATCCCATGAACTGCCTATTTTGGGAAAAACACGGATTGCAGATCACATCTGATTTTTGCATAACTCCATCCACCCCTTGAAAACCCATGCAAATGTTTGGACTGTGGCAAAAGCTTTACTCAGAACAGCAGTCCCAATATTCATGGAAGGACAGATGCAGGAGGAGCAGCACTACCAATGCTCCCAGGGTGGGAAAAGATTTAGCATGCACACCAATCTGGTGAGACACAAGAGGACTCACACTGGGGAGAAACTCTTTGAATGTCCTTTTTGTGGGAAAAGTTTTAGTCAGAATTGCAAGCTGGTGAGTCACCAGAGGACTCACACAGGAGAGAAACCATTCAAGTGTCTGGATTGTGGGAAAAGATTCAGTCAGAATTTTAATCTGCTGGTACACCAGAGAACTCACACGGGAGAGAAACCATATGAATGTCTAGATTGTGGGAAAGGTTTCAATCATAATTCCCGCCTGGTGAGTCACCAGAGGACTCACACGGGGGAGAAACCATTCAAGTGTCTGGATTGTGGGAAAAGATTCAGTGAGAATTCTAATCTGCTGGTACACCAGAGAACTCACACAGGAGAGAAACCATATGAGTGTCCAGATTGTGGGAAAAGTTTCAGTCAGAATTCCAGCCTGGTAAAGCACCAGAGAACTCACACGGGAGAGAAACCATATGAATGTCCTGATTGTGGGAAAAGTTTCACTCAGAATTCCAGCCTTGTGACACACCAGAGGACTCACACAGGAGAGAAACCATTCAAGTGTCTGAATTGTGGGAAAAGATTCAGTGAGAATTCTAGCCTGGTTGTACATGAGGGAAGTCGCACAGGAATAAAACCATTTCAGTGTCTGGATTGTGGGAAAAGTTTCAATCATAATTCCCGCCTGGTGAGTCACACGGGAGAGAAACCATATGAGTGTCCAGATTGTGGGAAAAGTTTCAGTCAGAATTCCAGCCTGGTAAAGCACAAGAGAACTCACACGGGAGAGAAACCATATGAATGTCCGGATTGTGGAAAAGGTTTCAGTCAGAATTCCCACCTGTTGAATCACCAGAGGACTCACACGGGAGAGAAACCATTCAAGTGTCTGAATTGTGGGAAAACATTCAGTGAGAATTCTAGCCTGGTTGTACATGAGGGAAGTCGCACAGGAATAAAACCATTCCAGTGTCTGGATTGTGGGAAAAGTTTCAATCATAATTCCCGCCTGGTGAGTCACACGGGAGAGAAACCATATGAATGTCTAGATTGTGGGAAAAGTTTCAGTCACAATTCCGAGCTAGTTAGACATCAGAGGACTCACACAGGAGAGAAACCGTATGAGTGTCTGTATTGTGGAAAAAGATTTAGTCAGAATGGCAGTCTGGGGATACACAACAGAATTCACACAGGAGAAAAACCATTCAAGTGTTTGGATTGTGGGAAATGTTTCAGTCGGAATTTTTACCTGGTGGGACACCAGAAGATTCACACGGAAGAGAAACCGTATGAGTGCCCAGAATGTGGAAAAGGTTTCACTTGTTATTCCTACCTGTTTAGACATCAGAGGACTCACACAGGGGAGAAACCATATGAGTGCCCAGATTGTGGAAAGGATTTCACTTGGAAACGTGACATGGTGAAACATCAGTCTACTCACATAGAAGAGAAATCATATAAATGTCCTGATTGTGGGAAATGTTTCAGTCAGAATTCCTACCTGGTGACACACCAGAGGATTCACACGGAAGAGAAAACATATAAGTGTGTAGATTGTGGGAAAAATTTCAGAAGGAATTCACAGCTGGTGACACACCGGAGGACTCACACAGGAGAGAAGCCGTATGAGTGTCCAGATTGTGGGAAAGATCTCAGTAGTAAGACCAGCCTTATAAAGCATGTAAGGTTACACACAGGAGAGAAACCATTCAAATGCCCAGATTGTGGAAAATGTTTCACACATTATTCTACCCTTTTCAGACACAAGAAATCACACAGGCAAAATTTGATGTGTGTAGAGGAATGTTGAATTTCATTTATCTTCTCTAATTGGAAGCCCAGCTGAGAAACTAAACTTTTAATTTCTTGCCATATTCTTTTTAGTCAAATGTGTTTTAGTATCAAACATGAGGGAGAAGATCTGAGCTTCCTTTCTTTGGCCCAGTGTGGTCCTTCCCTTCGATACAGTCAAGGGGAACTGCTGTGCTGGGACAGTGAAAGCGAGCTTGCATCTGTATTAAGTGTGTTTGCCGCCTTGAGCTATTTCTACACATAAATATATTATTTGTTTAAAAAATGTATATGCCAACCCAACTCATGGTGAGTGGGTGGCTTGCAGTAGTAAAGCCTTAATACAGAAACTGATAAATTGCATATGTTGCAAAAGAGCAAATGTTCAAAGCCTCCACCTTTGCCCTCAAATACAGGGCACCTCTAGCAAGGTTGATGGCATTTGGATGGTCATGGAATCCCAAAAAGGTGATTCTTGCTTCTTTTTTTTAACAATATTTTATTGAGTTTAAGTAGTTAAGAAAAAATTAGGAACAATATAAGTATGGGAAGGGAAGGGGATGGGGGGAACGGAATAGGGGATTTAGGGTAAAATAAGGAAAGGTACAATCACATATTTTAACAAACAAGCAACTGTCTGGATCGTAATAATGAGTAAATATCATACTCAACCATTTTTAAAAGAAGCTTAACTTTAACCATATTGCAAACAATAATCAACTAAATTCATCTATTAAAAAACAACACGAATAATAAAATCTCAAAAAAAACCTAACTATCAACAGGTGATTCTTGCTTTTGTTCAAATTGGCCGCTTGGCTCTACTATGGCCCTCCTTGTGCCATTCTTGTTCAAAAGAGGTCATCTTTCTCCTTGCAAAGAGCTAAATTGGAGACGTTAACCACAGGATTAGATCTTCCTTGCTTTACCGAAGACTAAGGATAATGGCCTGCCATACTTCAGGGGGAAGAGTGTCTCATAGGGCAGGGTCTGCCACGGAAAAAGCTCGCTTCCTAGCTCCTATCAGAGGGCAATAGTTAAGGGAAGGGGCTAGGTGCATGCCCACCCTATCTGACCTGGTAGATGCAGAAATAATAAAAGTGGAACATTAATGACAGGTGCCCTGTTGGCTCAGTGGTGAGAATCCCTTCAATTATCATGGTCGATGATACAGTATTGAAAGGTGACGAGAGGTCTAGCAGGGACATGATGGCTCTATCCCGTCTATCCCGAGGCCTCCAAAAGTCCCGGCCTGAACCCAGACCGAGAAGGGCCCAGGTGTCTCTCCTTCACAGCCCTTTCTATCCTTTCTATCCACAGCCCCGTCTATCCTGAGGCCTCCAAACGTCCATGAGAGTTGCAACCAATGCCGGTTTGGTGATGTGTCCCGGCCTGAACCCAGACCGAGAAGGGCCCAGGTGTCTTTCTCCCACACAGGCCTTTCTACTGGTGGCAAAGTCAGAGCTGCAAGCAGAGGGCGAGTTGAAGTTCCAGGCTACCAACCTCTCATTCCCCTCTTCAGCTCCACTGAGAAAAGGTCTTCATCTGCAGCAATGCCTTGAGCTCCTCTGCCAGGAAAACCTGCCACGATTTTCTTTTGTACAGCAGACGGCTGTTGAAGGTAGGAAGCTGGAAAGGATGCCAACTGTCCAGAAGGGGGGAAATGATTCTTCCAGCCCTCTCCTGAGCTTGGAAAAGAAATATAGGTAGTTCTCGGGTTGTGACAGCAATTGAAGCCCAAATTTCCTTTGCTTAGCCGGGATGGAGCACCAATAGGAAATACGGTGCTTGTTAGCTGAAAATGGAAATGAAAGAAAATAAAATCACACATGAGACAAGGGGTCAATGCTGCACCTCCAACCCCCAAGATGAAAAACTGGCTGGAACAATCTTCATCAGCCCTCAAGGGAGGTGCACTTTCTCCTTGGCTATTGTACATAATTCCCCCCCCCCAGGACACTTTCCTTCGATTTAGTTGCAGGGAGAGGGACGATGACTGCCCTCTTGGGAGACCTGAAAGAAAAGATTTAGGATAGATAGTCCTGGACAAAAGCTATCGATGGGCTCGGTGGGGCTCGAATACGACTTGACGGCCCCTAAAGAACCAGGGAATCCGTGACAACGCCTTGCAAACGCTTTAGGGAAGAGATAGGAGGAGCGCGATGTTCAACCGTACGTCGCTAGATGGCGCTCTACAGAGAAGCAGCACTCGTACCTAGAAAGCAGAGAATACATAGCAGCCGCATCGCTAGTGCCAACGTCATACGGAAGGGAGAGAGGCTGAGGCGGAACAAATTGAAACGATAGAGGATTGGACTGCTAGAGAGGATTCTGGGGAAAGGGCAGAGGAACCTCCTCTTCCGGCTCACTTACGGGAGGAGGATGACTTCTTCCGCTGTCTCGAGGGTGGAAGCGGCTCCCGGGAGGTGAGTGGAGGGCAGGTCGGAGGAGACGCCGGGAGCAAGTCGGGCTCTTTCTTTTCCTCCGCGGTGCGGAAGCAGCGAAGGGACGAGGCCGAAAGGTGTCGGCGGCTGCTGCATATTCTTTCTCTCTCCCCAAATGTTCTTATCCTTAACGCTGCCTGATTTTCTCATGTGCTCCTGGCTACTTTCCTTCGTGACCAGAGGCGAGCTCGCCTGGCCAGTAACGAGCCAAGACACAGTGAAGGCCTTTCGTTTCGTTTATTGCACTGAGCGGAAGAGAAGCTTTCAAAGATTGGTTCTCTTCAAAGTTTTAACCCAGAATATTTCCTTCTTTTATAGCCGCTACATCCCTCCTCTTTCCCCACTGGCTGAGGTACTGTGAGGTTACACTCTTTCCGTCTGCTTATACACATTTCCTGATAACATGTTAAATCATATTCACATGTACAATAATAATAAGAAAAATTAGACGTTTAAATGGTTATTTTAAACTCTGTGGATATTTATGTCCCTCTTTTAGAACAATAGGTTCTTTCCTGTTTTTCAATCCAGTGTGCCTTTCCTCTTATTCAGCTTATTTTCCTGTTTTCCAATCCAACATGTCTTTCCTGGCTAGCCATTTCCTTTTACAGCTATATTATTTTTTATGGCTTCTCTTCTTCCTTTCTCAGACCCAGCTATTTTTTTTTAATATAAAAAATTCCTTTATTAAAAAAATCAGCATTGTACATAAGATCTTTGTATGCATCAAACATCATAGCATCTGATATACAACACTACGTATTATTCTTTGTAAATGTCTGGTTTGGTAAGCATTTTTCACTCCTCTCTTCAATCCTCTATTATACACCTGTTACATTTTTTATTCTCTATGATCCCTAACAATAGGTCCTGAGGTAGTAGTTAAACCTTAAATATAAGATCACATTAATAATCAGTCATCATAGATCACTACATATAGCACTAGGTATTAATCTTTGTAAACGTCTGGTTTGGTAAATATTCTTTACTCCTCACTTCCAGCCTCAACTATATGTCCGTTGTATTTTATCTTTTATGATCCCTAGCAAAAGATCCTGAGGTAGAGATTCAGTAACCTGGGGTAGAAGTTCAGTCCGCTTTTTCAATATTAAAGTGTTCAACCTTAAACATAAGATCATATTAATAAGCAATCATATTGAGAAGCAATCCTCGTAGAACATATCATACAACAATAGGGAGACATTCTTCACTCTTCACTTCAAGCCTCTACTATACACCTGCTACATTTTTTAAAAAACCTGCATGGTCCCTAATACTAGGTCCTGAGGTAGTAATTCAATAACCTGAGGTAGAAATTCAGTCTGCTTTTTCAATGTTACAAATGTTCAACATTAGCCATAAGATCTTATTAATAAACAATCATCATAGAACACCACTTATAACACTAAGTATTAATCTTTGTAAACGTCTGGTTTGGTAAATATTAGAACATATACATTCAACATTAGGTGTTAGTTTTTGTAAACATTTGATTTGTTATACATTTTTCCCTCTTCACGTCGAGCCTTAGCTAAACGCCAGATGCATTTTGTTTGATTGGTGTTTCTCTTGGATATAGTCTATCCATTGTTTCCAGTCTGTCAAATATTGTTCATTGGAACGACCCTTCATGTATGCTGATATTTTCGCCATCTCCGCCAGGTTTGTTACTTTCACAGTCCATTCTTCCATAGGCGGTATTTCTGGGTTCTTCCAGTATTGTCCCACCAACAATCTCGCTGCTGTAATCAAGTTCAGAAATAAGTTTGTCTCTGAGGTAGTGATGTCCTTTGTAATCCCTAACAAAAAAACCTGAGGTAGAAATTCTATACGCTTTGTGAAAATGGTTTGGAGTGTCCACCATATCTTCCTCCAGAAGGCTTTGATTTTTCTGCATGTCCACCATACATGAAAGTAGGTAGCTTCCCCGTCTCCACACCTCCAGCATTTGGGCTGGGAGTCTGGGTAGATGAGCGATAGTTTTTTCGGGTCAAGGTGCCACCTATAACATCTTGTAGAAGTTTTCCCTTAAGTGTTACGATTTCGTGAATTCTACATTCCTCACCCAGATTTTCTACCCAGCTATTTTTGCCTATGTGTTTATCTTACTTTATTTATGTTATCTTTTCCTCACTCCCACCAATTGTACTTATTTTTCTGTTCAATTAGTTTCCATTGTATTGTAGGTTTAACTGACTCTGAAGATTCATCATATTGATACATATTTATCAATTTAAAACTGCTGCCTGTGATTTTAAGCTGTGAGATGGAAAAATTGGGACATTTAGAAAATCTTTATCTCATATTCTTTTAACAGCCTGCCTCTCTCGGTCTTCATTCCTTGTGATGTTATTGACATGTTTTCCTGGCAAGTGAGGACTTTCGGGTGTAAAACGGGTGCTTTAAATCTCGCACAGTCTTTGGGCACCGTTTCATCTGTTAGTGTCCCAGCTTTCTAAAATAAGATCAAACAAATTAAGTGAATCCACTTCTGAAACATTTTGAAAGTACAAAATACACATAGATTTTTCACATATATAAATTTATAGGTGTGTATTTATGTGTCCATATTCATGTATCTGTATAGACTTCAGTATTTTCAGGTATTTTTTGTAACAACTATTTGCAATAATAATAATTCGTGATTTACCCAAGCCAAGAGGAGAATTCCATGATTTGAAGTATGAGTGGATACTTGAAGTTTGATTTTGTTAGTTTCCTTTGTGCCTGATGAATCATAATGAATCTTAGAGGTTAAATTAGCATTTTGATATCTTTCCTTTTTCATAGTGATAGATGGATTTTTTTGTTGCTGTTTTCATAGGTTCAGCAGCAATTTTTTAAACATTAATGAAACTAATCCATTAATATGAATCTTATAGTTAGAGAAGATGCCAAGAAGAACACTCCAGACAACAGAGAATGAGAGGCAGCATTAAAATGCAAAACAAACCATCAATCAAAATCTGTTCCATTTCCTCCAGAAAGTGTTAAAACTCTTCTCTTTCCTTAACAGATGGAGGGAGACAAAGGAGAGAATAACAGCAACAGAGTTTTCAGGTAGAAAAAATAGAGTATGTGGAACTCAAGAAAATATTGCATGAAAAAGTACAAAGGCATTAATGAAAGCATTTGAGGAAGGAAAGCATCTTGGATCAAAGCACCACCAGACAAGGGATCAGAAATATTTTTGGCCTCCTCATGAATTTCAAGAATATCAGTATTGGAAAAATCCCATGAACTGCCTATTTTGGGAAAAACACGGATTGCAGATCACATCTGATTTTTGCATAACTCCATCCACCCCTTGAAAACCCATGCAAATGTTTGGACTGTGCCAAAAGCTTTACTCAGAACAGCAGTCCCATTATTCATGGAAGGACTGATGCAGGAGGAGCAGCACTACCAGTGCTCCCAGGGTGGGAAAAGATTTAGCATGCACACCAATCTGGTGAGACACAAGAGGACTCACACTGGGGAGAAACTCTTTGAATGTCCTTTTTGTGGGAAAAGTTTTAGTCAGAATTGCAAGCTGGTGAGTCACCAGAGGACTCACACAGGAGAGAAACCATTCAAGTGTCTGGATTGTGGGAAAAGGTTCAGTCAGAATTTTAATCTGCTGGTACACCAGAGAACTCACACAGGAGAGAAACCATTCAAGTGTCTGGATTGTGGGAAAAGTTTCAATCATAATTCCCGCCTGGTGCGTCACCAGAGGACTCACACGGGGGAGAAACCATTCAAGTGTCTGGATTGTGGGAAAAGATTCAGTGATAATTCTAATCTGCTGGTACACCAGAGAACTCACACAGGAGAGAAACCATATGAGTGTCCAGATTGTGGGAAAAGTTTCAGTCAGAATTCCAGGCTGGTAAAGCACCAGAGAACTCACACGGGAGAGAAACCATATGAATGTCCGGATTGTGGAAAAGGTTTCAGTCAGAATTCCCACCTGTTGAATCACCAGAGGACTCACACGGGAGAGAAACCATATGAATGTCTAGATTGTGGGAAAAGTTTCAGTTACAATTCCGAGCTAGTTCAACATCAGAGGACTCACACAGGAGAGAAACCGTATGAGTGTCTGTATTGTGGAAAAAGATTTGGTCAGAAAGGCAGTCTGGGGATACACAACAGAATTCACACAGGAGAAAAACCATTCAAGTGTTTGGATTGTGGGAAATGTTTCAGTCGGAATTCTTACCTGGTGGGACACCAGAAGATTCACACGGAAGAGAAACCGTATGAGTGCCCAGAATGTGGAAAAGGTTTCACTTGTTATTCCTACCTGTTTAGACATCAGAGATTTCATACAGGAGACAAACCATATGAGTGCCCAGATTGTGGAAAGAATTACTTTTGGAAAAGTGACATGTTGAAACATCAGTCTACTCACATAGAAGAGAAATCATATAAATGTCCTGATTGTGGGAAATGTTTCAGTCAGAATTCCTACCTGGTGACACACCAGAGGATTGACACGGAAGAGAAAACATATAAGTGTGTAGATTGTGGGAAAAATTTCAGAAGGAATTCACAGCTGGTGACACACCGGAGGAGTCACACAGGAGAGAAGCCGTATGAGTGTCCAGATTGTGGGAAAGATCTCAGTAGTAAGACCAGCCTTATAAATCATGTAAGGTTACACACAGGAGAGAAACCATTCAAATGCCCAAATTGTGGAAAATGTTTCACACATCATACTACCTTTTTCAGACACAAGAAATCACACAGGCAAAATTTGATGTGTGTAGAGGAATGTTGAATTTCATTTATCTTCTCTAATTGGAAGCCCAGCTGAGAAACTAAACTTTTAATTTCTTGCCATATTCTTTTTAGTCAAATGTGTTTTAGTATCAAACATGAGGGAGAAGATCTGAGCTTCCTTTCTTTGGCCCAGTGTGGTCCTTCCCTTCGATACAGTCAAGGGGAACTGCTGTGCTGGGACAGTGAAAGCGAGCTTGCATCTGTATTAAGTGTGTTTGCCGCCTTGAGCTATTTCTACACATAAATATATTATTTGTTAAAAAAATGTATATGCCAACCCAACTCATGGTGAGTGGGTGGCTTGCAGTAGTAAAGCCTTAATACAGAAACTGATAAATTGCATATGTTGCAAAAGAGCAAATGTTCAAAGCCTCCACCTTTGCCCTCAAATACAGGGCACCTCTAGCAAGGTTGATGGCATTTGGATGGTCATGGAATCCCAAAAAGGTGATTCTTGCTTCTTTTTTTTAACAATATTTTATTGAGTTTAAGTAGTTAAGAAAAAATTAGGAACAATATAAGTATGGGAAGGAAAGGGGATGGGGGGAAGGGAATAGGGGATTTAGGGTAAAATAAGGAAAGGTACAATCACATATTTTAACAAACAAGCAACTGTCCGGATCATAATAATGAGTAAATATCATACTCAACCATTTTTAAAAGAAGCTTAACTTTAACCATATTGCAAACAATAAATAAATTCATCTATTAAAAAACAACACGAATAATAAAATCTCAAAAAAAACCTAACTATCAACAGGTGATTCTTGCTTTTTTTCAAATTGGCCGCTTGGCTCTACTATGGCCCTCCTTGTGCCATTCTTGTTCAAAAGAGGTCATCTTTCTCCTTGCAAAGAGCTAAATTGGAGACGTTAACCACAGGATTAGATCTTCCTTGCTTTACCGAAGACTAGGAGGATAATGGCCTGCCATACTTCAGGGGGAAGAGTGTCTCATAGGGCACGGTCTGCCACGGAAAAGGCTCGCTTCCTAGCTCCTATCAGAGGGCAATAGTTAAGGGAAGGGGCTAGGTGCATGCCCACCCTATCTGGCCTGGTAGATGCAGAAATAATAAAAGTGGAACATTAATGACAGGTGCCCTGTTGGCTCAGTGGTGAGAATCCCTTCAATTATCATGGTCGATGATACAGTATTGAAAGGTGACGAGAGGTCTAGCAGGGACATGATGGCTCTATCCCGTCTATCCCGAGACCTCCAAAAGTCCCGGGCTGAACCCAGACCGAGAAGGGCCCAGGTGTCTTTCTCCTTCACAGGCCTTCCTGTGGGTGGCCAAGGCAGAGCTGCAGGCAGAGGGCGAGTTGAAGTTCCAGGCTACCAGCCTCTCATTCCCCTCTTCAGCTCCACTGAGAAAAGGTCTTCATCTGCAGCAATGCCTTGAGCTTCTCTGCCAGGAAAACCTGTCACGATTTTCTTTTGTACAGCAAAGGGCTGTTGAAGGTATGCAGCTGGCCAGGATGCCAACTGTCCAGAAGGGGGGAAATGACTCTTCCAGCCCTCTCTTCAGGTTGGAAAAGAAATATAGGTATAGTTCTCAGGTTGTGACAGCAATTGAAGCCCAAATTTCCTTTGCTTAGCCGGGATGGAGCACCAATAGGAAATACGGTGTTTGTTAGCTGAAAATGGAAGTAAAAGAAAATAAAATCACAGATGAGACAAGGGGTCAATGCTGCACCCCCAACCCCCAAGATGAAAAACTGGCCGGAACAATCTTCACCAGCCCTCAAGGGAGGTGCACTTTCTCCTTGGCTATTGCACATAATTCCCCCCCCCCAGGACATTTTCCTTCGATTTAGTTGCAGGAAGAGGGACGATGATTGCCCTCTTGGGAGACCTGAAAGAAAAGGTTTATGGTAGATAATCCTGGACAAAAGCTATCGATGTGCTCGAATACGACTTGACGGCCCCTAAAGAACCAGGGAATCCATGAAAACGCCTTGCAAACGCTTTAGGGAAGAGATAGGGGGAGCATGATTTTCCACCTTACGTCGCTAGATGGCGCTCTACAGGGAAGCAGCACTCGTACCTAGAACGCAGAGAATACATAGCAGCCATATCCCATAGTGTCAACGTCATACGGGAGGTAGAGAGGCTGAGCTGGAACAAATTGAAACGATAGAGGATTGGACTGCTAGAGAGGGTTTTGGGAAAAGGGCAGAGGACCTTCCTTTTCCGGCTCACTTACGGGAGGAGGATGGCGTCGCTGGTACTTCTTCCGCTGTCTCGAGGGTGGAAGCGGCTCCCGGGAGGTGAGTGGAGGGCAGGTCGGAGGAGACGCCGGGAGCAAGTCGGGCTCTTTCTTTTCCTCCGCGGTGCGGAAGCAGCGAAGGGACGAGGCCGAAAGGTGTCGGCGGCTGCTGCATATTCTTTCTCTCTCCCCAAATGTTCTTATCCTTAAGGCTGCCTGATTTTCTCATGTGCTCCTGGCTACTTTCCTTCGTGACCAGAGGCGAGCTCGCCTGGCCAGTAACGAGCCAAGACACAGTGAAGGCCTTTCGTTTCGTTTATTGCACTGAGCGGAAGAGAAGCTTTCAAAGATTGGTTCTCTTCAAAGTTTTAACCCCAAATATTTCCTTCTTTTATAGCCGCTACATCCCTCCTCTTTCCCCATTGGCTGAGGTACTGTGAGGTTACACTCTTTCCGTCTGCTTATACACATTTCCTGATAACATGTTAAATCATACTCACATGTACAATAACAATAAGAAAAATTAGACATTTAAATGGTTATTTTAAACTCTGTGGATATTTATGTCGCCCTTTTAGAACAATAGGTTCTTTCCTGTTTTTCAATCCAGTGTGCCTTTCCTCTTATCTTATTCAGCTTATTTTCCTGTTTTCCAATTCAACATGTCTTTCCTGGCTAGCCATTTCCTTTTACAGCTATTTATATTTTTTATGGCTTCTCTTTTTCCTTTCTCAGACCCAGCTATTTTTGCCTATGTGTTTATCTTACTTCCTTTATGTTATCTTTTCCTCAGTCCCACCAATTGTACTTATTTTTCTGTTCAATTAGTTTCCATTGTATTGTAGGTTTAACTGACTCTGAAGATTCATCATATTGATACATATTTATCAATTTAAAACTGCTGCCTGTGATTTTAAGCTGGGAGATGGAAAAATTGGGACATTTAGAAAATCTTTATTTCATATTTTTTAACAGCCTGCCTCTCTCGGTCTTCATTCCTTGTGATGTTATTGACATGTTTTCCTGGCAAGGGAGGACTTTCGGGGGTAAAACGGGTGCTTTAAATCTCGCATAGGCTTTGGGCACCGTTTCCTCTGTTAGTGTCCCAGCTTTCTAAAATTAGATCAAACAAATTAAGTGAATCCACTTCTGAAACATTTTGAAAGTACAAAATACACATAGATTTTTCACATATATAAATGTATAGGTGTGTATTTATGTGTGCATATTCATGTATCTGTATAGACCTCAGTATTTTCAGGTATTTTTTGTAACAACTATTTGCAATGATAATAATTCGTGATTTACCCAAGCCAAGAGGAGAATTCCATGATTTGAAGTATGAGTGGATACTTGAAGTTTGATTTTGTTAGTTTCCTTTGTGCCTGATGAATCATAATGAATCTTAGAGGTTAAATTAGCATTTGATATCTTTGCTTTTTCATAGTGATAGATGGATTTTTTTTGTTGCTGTTTTCACAGGTTCAGCAGCAATTTTTTAAACATTAATGAAACTAATCCATTAATATGAATCCTATAGTTAGAGAAGATGCCAAGAAGAACACTCCAGACAACAGAGAATGAGAGGCAGCATTAAAATGCAAAACAAACCATCAATCAAAATCTGTTCCATTTCCTCCAGAAAGTGTTAAAATTCTTCTCTTTCCTTAACAGATGGAGGGAGACAAAGGAGAGAATAACAGCAACAGAGTTTTCAGGTAGAAAAAATAGATTATGTGGAACTCAAGAAAATATTGCATGAAAAAGTACAAAGGCATTAATGAAAGCATTTGAGGAAGGAAAGCATCTTGGATCAAAGCACCACCAGACAAGGGATCAGAAATATTTTTGGCCTCATGAATTTCAAGAATATCAGTATTGGAAAAATCCCATGAACTGCCTATTTTGGGAAAAACACGGATTGCAGATCACATCTGATTTTTGCATAACTCCATCCACCCCTTGAAAACCCATGCAAATGTTTGGACTGTGGCAAAAGCTTTACTCAGAACAGCAGTCCCAATATTCATGGAAGGACAGATGCAGGAGGAGCAGCACTACCAATGCTCCCAGGGTGGGAAAAGATTTAGCATGCACACCAATCTGGTGAGACACAAGAGGACTCACACTGGGGAGAAACTCTTTGAATGTCCTTTTTGTGGGAAAAGTTTTAGTCAGAATTGCAAGCTGGTGAGTCACCAGAGGACTCACACAGGAGAGAAACCATTCAAGTGTCTGGATTGTGGGAAAAGATTCAGTCAGAATTTTAATCTGCTGGTACACCAGAGAACTCACACGGGAGAGAAACCATATGAATGTCTAGATTGTGGGAAAGGTTTCAATCATAATTCCCGCCTGGTGAGTCACCAGAGGACTCACACGGGGGAGAAACCATTCAAGTGTCTGGATTGTGGGAAAAGATTCAGTGAGAATTCTAATCTGCTGGTACACCAGAGAACTCACACAGGAGAGAAACCATATGAGTGTCCAGATTGTGGGAAAAGTTTCAGTCAGAATTCCAGCCTGGTAAAGCACCAGAGAACTCACACGGGAGAGAAACCATATGAATGTCCTGATTGTGGGAAAAGTTTCACTCAGAATTCCAGCCTTGTGACACACCAGAGGACTCACACAGGAGAGAAACCATTCAAGTGTCTGAATTGTGGGAAAAGATTCAGTGAGAATTCTAGCCTGGTTGTACATGAGGGAAGTCGCACAGGAATAAAACCATTTCAGTGTCTGGATTGTGGGAAAAGTTTCAATCATAATTCCCGCCTGGTGAGTCACACGGGAGAGAAACCATATGAGTGTCCAGATTGTGGGAAAAGTTTCAGTCAGAATTCCAGCCTGGTAAAGCACAAGAGAACTCACACGGGAGAGAAACCATATGAATGTCCGGATTGTGGAAAAGGTTTCAGTCAGAATTCCCACCTGTTGAATCACCAGAGGACTCACACGGGAGAGAAACCATTCAAGTGTCTGAATTGTGGGAAAACATTCAGTGAGAATTCTAGCCTGGTTGTACATGAGGGAAGTCGCACAGGAATAAAACCATTCCAGTGTCTGGATTGTGGGAAAAGTTTCAATCATAATTCCCGCCTGGTGAGTCACACGGGAGAGAAACCATATGAATGTCTAGATTGTGGGAAAAGTTTCAGTCACAATTCCGAGCTAGTTAGACATCAGAGGACTCACACAGGAGAGAAACCGTATGAGTGTCTGTATTGTGGAAAAAGATTTAGTCAGAATGGCAGTCTGGGGATACACAACAGAATTCACACAGGAGAAAAACCATTCAAGTGTTTGGATTGTGGGAAATGTTTCAGTCGGAATTTTTACCTGGTGGGACACCAGAAGATTCACACGGAAGAGAAACCGTATGAGTGCCCAGAATGTGGAAAAGGTTTCACTTGTTATTCCTACCTGTTTAGACATCAGAGGACTCACACAGGGGAGAAACCATATGAGTGCCCAGATTGTGGAAAGGATTTCACTTGGAAACGTGACATGGTGAAACATCAGTCTACTCACATAGAAGAGAAATCATATAAATGTCCTGATTGTGGGAAATGTTTCAGTCAGAATTCCTACCTGGTGACACACCAGAGGATTCACACGGAAGAGAAAACATATAAGTGTGTAGATTGTGGGAAAAATTTCAGAAGGAATTCACAGCTGGTGACACACCGGAGGACTCACACAGGAGAGAAGCCGTATGAGTGTCCAGATTGTGGGAAAGATCTCAGTAGTAAGACCAGCCTTATAAAGCATGTAAGGTTACACACAGGAGAGAAACCATTCAAATGCCCAGATTGTGGAAAATGTTTCACACATTATTCTACCCTTTTCAGACACAAGAAATCACACAGGCAAAATTTGATGTGTGTAGAGGAATGTTGAATTTCATTTATCTTCTCTAATTGGAAGCCCAGCTGAGAAACTAAACTTTTAATTTCTTGCCATATTCTTTTTAGTCAAATGTGTTTTAGTATCAAACATGAGGGAGAAGATCTGAGCTTCCTTTCTTTGGCCCAGTGTGGTCCTTCCCTTCGATACAGTCAAGGGGAACTGCTGTGCTGGGACAGTGAAAGCGAGCTTGCATCTGTATTAAGTGTGTTTGCCGCCTTGAGCTATTTCTACACATAAATATATTATTTGTTTAAAAAATGTATATGCCAACCCAACTCATGGTGAGTGGGTGGCTTGCAGTAGTAAAGCCTTAATACAGAAACTGATAAATTGCATATGTTGCAAAAGAGCAAATGTTCAAAGCCTCCACCTTTGCCCTCAAATACAGGGCACCTCTAGCAAGGTTGATGGCATTTGGATGGTCATGGAATCCCAAAAAGGTGATTCTTGCTTCTTTTTTTTAACAATATTTTATTGAGTTT
Organism: Bothrops alternatus; assembly: GCA_034064705.1. Taxonomy (NCBI): domain Eukaryota; kingdom Metazoa; phylum Chordata; class Lepidosauria; order Squamata; family Viperidae; genus Bothrops; species Bothrops alternatus. The sequence goes on from JARGCV010000172.1 coordinate 6,465,918, forward strand.
AAGTAGTTAAGAAAAAATTAGGAACAATATAAGTATGGGAAGGGAAGGGGATGGGGGGAACGGAATAGGGGATTTAGGGTAAAATAAGGAAAGGTACAATCACATATTTTAACAAACAAGCAACTGTCTGGATCGTAATAATGAGTAAATATCATACTCAACCATTTTTAAAAGAAGCTTAACTTTAACCATATTGCAAACAATAATCAACTAAATTCATCTATTAAAAAACAACACGAATAATAAAATCTCAAAAAAAACCTAACTATCAACAGGTGATTCTTGCTTTTGTTCAAATTGGCCGCTTGGCTCTACTATGGCCCTCCTTGTGCCATTCTTGTTCAAAAGAGGTCATCTTTCTCCTTGCAAAGAGCTAAATTGGAGACATTAACCACAGGATTAGATCTTCCTTGCTTTACCGAAGACTAAGGATAATGGCCTGCCATACTTCAGGGGGAAGAGTGTCTCATAGGGCAGGGTCTGCCACGGAAAAAGCTCGCTTCCTAGCTCCTATCAGAGGGCAATAGTTAAGGGAAGGGGCTAGGTGCATGCCCACCCTATCTGACCTGGTAGAACAGATAGATGCAGAAATAATAAAAGTGGAACATTAATGACAGGTGCCCTGTTGGCTCAGTGGTGAGAATCCCTTCAATTATCATGGTCGATGATACAGTATTGAAAGGTGACGAGAGGTCTAGCAGGGACATGATGGCTGTATCCCGTCTATTCCGAGGCCTCCAAAAGTCCCGGCCTGAACCCAGACCGAGAAGGGCCCAGGTGTCTCTCCTTCACAGCCCTTTCTGCGGGTGGCCAAGGCAGAGCTGCAGGCAGAGGGCGAGTTGAAGTTCCAGGCTACCAGCCTCTCATTCCCCTCTTCAGCTCCACTGAGAAAAGGTCTTCATCTGCAGCAATGCCTTGAGCTCCTCTGCCAGGAAAACCTGTCACGATTTTCTTTTGTACAGCAAAGGGCTGTTGAAGGTATGCAGCTGGCCAGGATGCCAACTCTCCAGAAGGGGGGAAATGACTCTTCCAGCCCTCTCTTGAGGTTGGAAAAGAAATATAGGTAGTTCTCAGGTTGTGACAGCAATTGAAGCCCAAATTTCCTTTGCTTAGCCGGGATGGAGGACCAATAGGAAATACGGTGCTTGTTAGCTGAAAATGGAAGTAAAAGAAAATAAAATCACAGATGAGACAAGGGGTCAATGCTGCACCCCCAACCCCCAAGATGAAAAACTGGCTGGAACAATCTTCACCAGCCCTCAAGGGAGGTGCACTTTCTCCTTGGCTATTGTACATAATTTCCCCCCCCCCAGGACATTTTCCTTCGATTTAGTTGCAGGAAGAGGAACGATGACTGCCCTCTTGGGAGACCTGAAAGAAAAGATTTTGGGTAGATAGTCCCGGACAAAAGCTATCGATGGGCTCGGTGGGGGTCGAATACGACTTGACGGCCCCTAAAGAACCAGGGAATCCGTGACAACGCCTTGCAAACGCTTTAGGGAAGAGATAGGAGGAGCGCGATGTTCAACCGTACGTCGCTAGATGGCGCTCTACAGAGAAGCAGCACTCGCACCTAGAAAGCAGAGAATACAGTTCTGTACACAGCAGCCGTATCCCATAGTGCCAACGTCATACGGGAGGGAGAGAGGCTGAGCTTGAACAAATTGAAACGATAGAGGATTGGACTGCTAGAGAGGGTTTTGGGAAAAGGGCAGAGGACTTTCCTCTTTCGGCTCCCTTGCGGGAGGAGGATGGCGTCGCTGGTACTTCTTCCGCTGTCTCGAGGGTGGAAGCGGCTCCCGGGAGGTGAGTGGAGGGCAGGTCGGAGGAGACGCCGGGAGCAAGTCGGGCTGTTTCTTTTCCTCCGCGGTGCGGAAGCAGCGAAGGGACGAGGCCGAAAGGTGTCGGCGGCTGCTGCATATTCTTTCTCTCTCCCCAAATGTTCTTATCCTTAACGCTGCCTGATTTTCTCATGTGCTCCTGGCTACTTTCCTTCGTGACCAGAGGCGAGCTCGCCTGGCCAGTAACGAGCCAAGACACAGTGAAGGCCTTTCGTTTCGTTTATTGCACTGAGCGGAAGAGAAGCTTTCAAAGATTGGTTCTCTTCAAAGTTTTAACCCAGAATATTTCCTTCTTTTATAGCCGCTACATCCCTCCTCTTTCCCCATTGGCTGAGGTACTGTGAGGTTACACTCTTTCCGTCTGCTTATACACATTTCCTGATAACATGTTAAATCATACTCACATGTACAATAATAATAAGAAAAATTAGACATTTAAATGGTTATTTTAAACTCTGTGGATATTTATGTCCCCCTTTTAGAACAATAGGTTCTTTCCTGTTTTTCAATCCAGTGTGCCTTTCCTCTTATCTTATTCAGCTTATTTTCCTGTTTTCCAATTCAACATGTCTTTCCTGGCTAGCCATTTCCTTTTACAGCTATTTATATTTTTTATGGCTTCTCTTCTTCCTTTCTCAGACCCAGCTATTTTTGCCTATGTGTTTATCTTACTTCCTTTATGTTATCTTTTCCTCAGTCCCACCAATTGTACTTATTTTTCTGTTCAATTAGTTTCCATTGTATTGTAGGTTTAACTGACTCTGAAGATTCATCATATTGATACATATTTATCAATTTAAAACTGCTGCCTGTGATTTTAAGCTGGGAGATGGAAAAATTGGGACATTTAGAAAATCTTTATTTCATATTTTTTAACAGCCTGCCTCTCTCGGTCTTCATTCCTTGTGATGTTATTGACATGTTTTCCTGGCAAGTGAGGACTTTCGGGGGTAAAACGGGTGCTTTAAATCTCGCATAGGCTTTGGGCACCGTTTCCTCTGTTAGTGTCCCAGCTTTCTAAAATTAGATCAAACAAATTAAGTGAATCCACTTCTGAAACATTTTGAAAGTACAAAATACACATAGATTTTTCACATATATAAATTTATAGGTGTGTATTTATGTGTGCATATTCATGTATCTGTATAGACCTCAGTATTTTCAGGTATTTTTTGTAACAACTATTTGCAATGATAATAATTCGTGATTTACCCAAGCCAAGAAGAGAATTCCATGATTTGAAGTATGAGTGGATACTTGAAGTTTGATTTTGTTAGTTTCCTTTGTGCCTGATGAATCATAATGAATCTTAGAGGTTAAATTAGCATTTGATATCTTTGTTTTTTCATAGTGATAGATGGATTTTTTTTGTTGCTGTTTTCACAGGTTCAGCAGCAATTTTTTAAACATTAATGAAACTAATCCATTAATATGAATCCTATAGTTAGAGAAGATGCCAAGAAGAACACTCCAGACAACAGAGAATGAGAGGCAGCATTAAAATGCAAAACAAACCATCAATCAAAATCTGTTCCATTTCCTCCAGAAAGTGTTAAAATTCTTCTCTTTCCTTAACAGATGGAGGGAGACAAAGGAGAGAATAACAGCAACAGAGTTTTCAGGTAGAAAAAATAGATTATGTGGAACTCAAGAAAATATTGCATGAAAAAGTACAAAGGCATTAATGAAAGCATTTGAGGAAGGAAAGCATCTTGGATCAAAGCACCACCAGACAAGGGATCAGAAATATTTTTGGCCTCATGAATTTCAAGAACATCAGTATTGGAAAAATCCCATGAACTGCCTATTTTGGGAAAAACACGGATTGCAGATCACATCTGATTTTTGCATAACTCCATCCACCCCTTGAAAACCCATGCAAATGTTTGGACTGTGGCAAAAGCTTTACTCAGAACAGCAGTCCCATTATTCATGGAAGGACTGATGCAGGAGGAGCAGCACTACCAGTGCTCCCAGTGTGGGAAAAGATTTAGCAAGCACACCAATCTGGTGAGACACAAGAGGACTCACACTGGGGAGAAACTCTTTGAATGTCCTTTTTGTGGGAAAAGTTTCAGGCAGAATTCCCACCTGTTGAGTCACCAGAGGACTCACACAGGAGAGAAACCATTCAAGTGTCTGGATTGTGGGAAAAGATTCAGTCAGAATTTTAATCTGGTGGTACACCAGAGAACTCACACAGGAATAAAACCATTCAAGTGTCTGGATTGTGGGAAAAGTTTCAATCATAATTCCCGCCTGGTGAGTCACCAGAAGACTCACACGGGGGAGAAACCATTCAAGTGTCTGGATTGTGGGAAAAGATTCAGTCAGAATTCTAATCTGCTGGTACACCAGAGAACTCACACAGGAGAGAAACCATATGAGTGTCCAGATTGTGGGAAAAGTTTCAGTCAGAATTCCAGCCTGGTAAAGCACCAGAGAACTCACACGAGAGAGAAACCATATGAATGTCCGAATTGTGGAAAAGGTTTCATTCAGAATTCCCACCTGTTGAATCACCAGAGGACTCACACGAGAGAGAAACCATTCAAGTGTCTGAATTGTAGGAAAAGATTCAGTGAGAATTCTAGCCTGGTTGTACATGAGGGAAGTCGCACAGGAATAAAACCATTCCAGTGTCTGGATTGTGGGAAAAGTTTCAATCATAATTCCCGCCTGGTGAGTCACACGGGAGAGAAACCATATGAATGTCTAGATTGTGGGAAAAGTTTCAGTCACAATTCCCAGCTGGTGATACACCAGAGAACTCACACAGGAGAGAAACCGTATGAGTGTCTGTATTGTGGAAAAAGATTTAGTCAGAATGGCAGTCTGGGGATACACAACAGAATTCACACAGGAGAAAAACCATTCAAGTGTTTGGATTGTGGGAAATGTTTCAGTCGGAATTCTTACCTGGTGGGACACCAGAAGATTCACACGGAAGAGAAACCGTATGAGTGCCCAGAATGTGGAAAAGGTTTCACTTGTTATTCCTACCTGTTTAGACATCAGAGATTTCATACAGGAGACAAACCATATGAGTGCCCAGATTGTGGAAAGAATTACTTTTGGAAAAGTGACATGTTGAAACATCAGTCTGCTCACATAGAAGAGAAATCATATAAATGTCCTGATTGTGGGAAATGTTTCAGTCAGAATTCCTACCTGGTGACACACCAGAGGATTCACACGGAAGAGAAAACATATAAGTGTGTAGATTGTGGGGAAAATTTCAGAAGGAATTCACAGCTGGTGACACACCAGAGGACTCACACAGGAGAGAAGCTGTATGAGTGTCCAGATTGTGGGAAAGATCTCAGTAGTAAGACCAGCCTTATAAATCATGTAAGGTTACACACAGGAGAGAAACCATTCAAATGCCCAGATTGTGGAAAATGTTTCTCATATTATTCTACCCTTTTCAGACACAAGAAATCACACAGGCAAAATTTGATGTGTGTAGAGGAATGTTGAATTTCATTTATCTTCTCTAATTGGAAGCCCAGCTGAGAAACTAAACTTTTAATTTCTTGCCATATTCTTTTTAGTCAAATGTGTTTTAGTATCAAACATGAGGGAGAAGATCTGAGCTTCCTTTCTCTGGCCCAGTGTGGTCCTTCCCTTCCATACAGTCAAGGGGAACTGCTGTGCTGGGACAGTGAAAGCGAGCTTGCATCTGTATTAAGTGTGTTTGCCGCCTTGAGCTATTTCTACACATAAATATATTATTTGTTAAAAAAATGTATATGCCAACCCAACTCATGGTGAGTGGGTGGCTTGCAGTAATAAAACTGTAATACAGAAACTGATAAATTGCATATGTTGCAAAATGGCAACGTTCAAAGCCTCCACTTTTGCCCTCAAATACAGGGCACCTCTAGCAAGGTTGATGCTATTTGGATGGTCATGGAATCCCAAAAAGGTGATTCTTGCTTCTTTTTTTTAATAATATTTTATTGAGTTTAAGTAGTTAAGAAAAAATTAGGAACAATATAAGTATGGGAAGGGAAGGGGATGGGGGGAAGGGAATAGGGGATTTAGGGTATAATAAGGAAAGGTACAATCACATATTTTAACAAACAAGCAACTGTCCGGATCGTAATAATGAGTAAATATCATACTCAACCATTTTTAAAAGAAGCTTAACTTTAACCATATTGCAAACAATAATCAACTAAATTCATCTATTAAAAATCCTAACTATCAACAGGTGATTTGCTTTTGTTCAAACTGGCCGCTTGGCTCTACTATGGCCCTCCTTGTGCCATTCTTGTTCAAAAGAGGTCATCTTTCTCCTTGCAAAGAGCTAAATTGGAGACGTTAACCACAGGATTAGATCTTCCTTGCTTTACCGAAGACTAGGAGGATAATGGCCTGCCATACTTCAGGGGGAAGAGTGTCTCATAGGGCAGGGTCTGCCGCGGAAAAGGCTCGCTTCCTAGCTCCTATCAGAGGGCAATAGTTAAGTGAAGGGGCTAGGTGCATGCCCACCCTATCTGGCCTGGTAGATGCAGAAATAATAAAAGTGGAACATTAATGACAGGTGCCCTGTTGGCTCAGTGGTGAGAATCCCTTCAATTATCATGGTCGATGATACAGTATTGAACGGTGATGAGAGGTCTAGCAGGGACATGATGGCTGTATCCCGTCTATCCCGAGGCCTCCAAAAGTCCCGGCCTGAACCCAGACCGAGAAGGGCCCAGGTGTCTTTCTCCTTCACAGCCCTTTCTGCGGGTGGCCAAGGGAGAGCTGCAATCAGAGGGCGAGTTGAAGTTCCAGGCTGCCAACCTCTCATTCCCCTCTTCAGCTCCACTGAGAAAAGGTCTTCATCTGCAGCAATGCCTTGAGCTCCTCTGCCAGGAAAACCTGTCACGATTTTCTTTTGTACAGCAAAGGGCTGTTGCAGGTATGAAGCTGACCAGGATGCCAACTGTCCAGAAGTGGGGAAATGACTCTTCCAGCCCTCTCCTGAGCTTGGAAAAGAAATATAGGTAGTTTTCAGGTTGTGACAGCAATTCAAGACTGAATTTCCATTGCTTAGCATGGATGGGGCACCAGTAGGAAATATGGTGCTTGTTAGCTGAAAATGGAAGTAAAAGAAAATAAAATCACACATGAGACAAGGGGTCAATGCTGCACCCCCAACCCCCAAGATGAAAAACTGGCCGGAACAATCTTCACCAGCCCTCAAGGGAGGTGCACTTTCTCCTTGGCTATTGCACATAATTCCCCCCCCCCAGGACATTTTCCTTCGATTTAGTTGCAGGAAGAGGGACGATGATTGCCCTCTTGGGAGACCTGAAAGAAAAGGTTTATGGTAGATAATCCTGGACAAAAGCTATCGATGTGCTCGAATACGACTTGACGGCCCCTAAAGAACCAGGGAATCCATTAAAACGCCTTGCAAACGCTTTAGGGAAGAGATAGGAGGAGCGTGATTTTCCACCTTACGTCGCTAGATGGCGCTCTACAGGGAAGCAGCACTCGTACCTAGAACGCAGAGAATACATAGCAGCCATATCCCATAGTGTCAACGTCATACGGGAGGGAGAGAGGCTGAGCTGGAACAAATTGAAACGATAGAGGATTGGACTGCTAGAGAGGGTTTTGGGAAAAGGGCAGAGGAACTTCCTTTTCCGGCTCACTTGCGGGAGGAGGATGGCGTCGCTGGTACTTCTTCCGCTGTCTCGAGGGTGGAAGCGGCTCCCGGGAGGTGAGTGGAGGGCAGGTCGGAGGAGAAGCCGGGAGCAAGTCCGGCTGTTTCTTTTCCTCCGCGGTGCGGAAGCAGCGAAGGGACGAGGCCGAAAGGTGTCGGCGGCTGCTGCATATTCTTTCTCTCTCCCCAAATGTTCTTATCCTTAACGCTGCCTGATTTTCTCATGTGCTCCTGGCTACTTTCCTTCGTGACCAGAGGCGAGCTCGCCTGGCCAGTAACGAGCCAAGACACAGTGAAGGCCTTTCGTTTCGTTTATTGCACTGAGCGGAAGAGAAGCTTTCAAAGATTGGTTCTCTTCAAAGTTTTAACCCCAAATATTTCCTTCTTTTATAAGCCGCTACATCCCTCCTCTTTCCCCATTGGCTGAGGTACTGTGAGGTTACACTCTTTCCGTCTGCTTATACACATTTCCTGATAACATGTTAAATCATACTCACATGTACAATAATAATAAGAAGAATTAGACATTTAAATGGTTATTTTAAACTCTGGATATTTATGCCCCCGTTTTAAAACAATTGGTTCTTTTCCTGTTTTTCAATCCAGTGTGCCTTTCCTTTTATACAGCTTATTTTCCTGTTTTCCAATTCAACATGTCTTTCCTGGCTAGCCATTTCCTTTTACAGCTATATATATTTTATGGCTTCTCTTCTTTCTTTCTCAGACCCAGCTATTTTTATCTTACTTCCTTTATGTTGTCTTTTCCTCACTCCCACTAATTGTACTTATTTTTCTGTTCAATTAGTTTACATTGTATTGTAGGTTTAACTGACTCTGAAGATTCATCATATTGATACATATTTATCAATTTAAAACTGCTGCCTGTGATTTTAAGCTGGGAGATGGAAAAATTGTGACATTTAGAAAATCTTTATTTCATATTTTTTTAACAGCCTGCCTCTCTCGGTCTTCATTCCTTCTGATGTTATTGACATGTTTTCCTGGCAAGGGAGGACTTACAGGTGTAAAACGGGTGCTTTAAATCTCGCATAGGCTTTGGGCACCGTTTCATCTGTTAGTGTCCCAGCTTTCTAAAATTAGATCAAACAAATTAAGTGAATCCACTTCTGAAACATTTTGAAAGTCCGAAATACATTTAGATTTTCCACATATATAAATTTATGGGTGTGTATTTATGTGTGCATATTCATGTATCTGTACAGACCTCAGTATTTTCAGGTATTTTTTGTAACAACTATTTGCAATAATAATAGTTCGTGATTTACCCAACCCAGGAAGAGAATTCCATGATTTGAAATATGAGTGGATACTTGAAGTTTGATTTTGCTAGTCTCCTCTGTGCCTGATGAATCATAATGAACCTTAGAGGTTAAATTAGCATTTTGATATGTTTGCTTTTTCATAGTGATGGATGGATTTTTTTTTGCTGTTTTCACAGGTTCAGCAGCAATTTTTTAAACATTAATGAAACTAATCCATTAATATGAATCTTATAGTTAGAGAAGATGCCAAGAAGAACACTCCAGACAACAGAGAATGAGAGGCAGCATTAAAATGCAAAACAAACCATCAATCAAAATCTGTTCCATTTCCTCCAGAAAGTGTTAAAACTCTTCTCTTTCCTTAACAGATGGAGGGAGACAAAGGAGAGAATAACAGCAACAGAGTTTTCAGGTAGAAAAAATAGATTATGTGGAACTCAAGAAAATATTGCATGAAAAAGTACAAAGGCATTAATGAAAGCATTTGAGGAAGGAAAGCATCTTGGATCAAAGCACCACCAGACAAGGGATCAGAAATATTTTTGGCCTTCTCATGAATTCAAGAATATCAGTATTGGAAAAATCCCACCGACTGCCTATTTTGGGAAAAACACAGATTGCAGATCACATCTGATTTTTGCATAACTCCATCCACCCCTTGAAAACCCATGCAAATGTTTGGACTGTGGCAAAAGCTTTACTCAGAACAGCAGTCCCAATATTCATGGAAGGACAGATGCAGGAGGAGCAGCACTACCAATGCTCCCAGGGTGGGAAAAGATTTAGCATGCACACCAATCTGGTGAGACAGAAGAGGACTCACACTGGGGAGAAACTCTTTGAATGTCCCGTTTGTGGGAAAAGTTTTAGTCAGAATTCTCACCTGTTGAGTCACCAGAGGACTCACATGGGAGAGAAACCATATGAATGTCCTGATTGTGGAAAAAGTTTCAGTAAGAATTCCAGCCTGGTGAGTCACCAGAGGATTCACACGGGGGAGAAACCATATGAATGTCCTTTCTGTGGGAGACGTTTCAGTCAGAATTCCAGCCTGGTAAAGCATCAGAGGATTCACACAGGAGAGAAACCATATGAATGTCTGTATTGTGGGAAAGGTTTCAGTCAGAATTCCTACTTGATGAAACACCAGAGAACTCACACAGGAGAGAAACCATATGAATGTCCTGATTGTGGAAAAGGTTTCAGTCAGAATTCCCACCTGTTGAGTCACCGGAGGACTCACACGGGAGAAAAACCATTCAAGTGTCTGGATTGTGGGAAAAGATTCAGTCAGAATTCTAATCTGGTGGTACACCAGAGAATTCACACAGGAGAGAAACCGTATGTGTGTCTGCATTGTGGAAAAAGATTCAGTGAGAATTCTAGTCTAATGATACATGAGAGAACTCACGCAGGAATAAACCCATTCAAGTGTCTGGACTGTGGGAAAAGTTTCAGTTACAATTCTCATCTGGTGAATCACCAGAGGATTCACACGGGAGAGAAACCATATGAATGTCTGGATTGTGGGAAAAGTTTCAGGCTTAATTCCAAGCTGGTGAGACACCGGAGGACTCACACAGGAGAGAGACCGTATGAGTGTCTGCATTGTGGAAAAAGATTCAGTCAGGATTTCAGTCTGGTGATACATAACAGAATTCACACAGGAGAAAAACCATTGAAGTGTCTGGATTGTGGGAAAGGTTTCCGTGATAATTCCTCCCTGGTGGGACACCAGAGGACTCACACAGGAGAGAGACCGTATGAGTGCCCAGAGTGTGGAAAGGATTTCTCTTGGAGAAGTGACATGGTGAAACATCAGTCTACTCACATAGAAGAGAAATCATATAAATGTCCTGATTGTGGGAAATGTTTCAGTCAGAATTCCTACCTGGTGAAACACCAGAGGATTCACACAGGAGAGAAGCCGTATGAGTGTCCAGATTGTGGGAAAGTTCTCAGTAGTAGGTCTGGCCTTATAAATCATGTAAGGTTACACACAGGAGAGAAACCATTCAAATGCCCAGATTGTGGAAAATGTTTCTCATATTATTCTACCCTTTTCAGACACAAGAAATCACACAGGGAAAATTTGATGTGTGTAGAGGAATGTTGAATTTTATTTCTCTTCTCTAATTGGAAGCCCAGCTGAGAAACTAAACTTTTAATTTCTTGCCATATTCATTTTAGTCAAATGTGTTTTAGTATCAAACATGAGGGAGAAGATCTGAGCTTCCTTTCTGTGGCCCAATGTGGTCCTTCCCTTCCACAGAGTCAAGGGGAACTGCTGTGCTGGGACAGTGAAAGCGACCTCTCATCTGTATCAAGTGTATTTGCTGCTTTGAGCTATTTCTTCACATAAATATATTATTTGTTAAGAAAATGTATTTGCCAAGTTAACTCATGGTGGATTGCTTGCAGTAGTAAAGCCTTAATACAGAAACTGATAAATTGCGTATGTTGCAAAATGGCAATGTTCAAAGCCTCCACCTTTGCCCTCAAATACAGGGCACCTCTAGCAAGGTTGATGGCATTTGATGGTCATAGAATCCCAAAATGGTGATTCTTGCTTTTGTTGAAATTAAAAATTAACCAGGCCGCCTGGCCCTATTATGGCCCTCCTTGTGCCATTCATGTTCAAAAGTGGTCATCTTTCTCCTTGCAAAGAGTTAAATTGGCGAGGTTTAACCATAGGATTAGATCTTCCTTGCTTTACCGAAGACTAGGAGATAATGATAGGTGCCATGTTGGCTCAGTGGTCAGAATGCAGTATTGCTGGCTGACTCTGCCCACAGCCTGGAATTCGATCCTGAGGGGGCTCGAAGTTAACTCAGCCCTCCATCCTTCTCAAATCGGTAAAATGAGAACTCAGATTGTTGGGGAGAATATGCTGACACTATAAGCCGAGAGTGCTATAAAGCACAGTGGGGTGGGTTATTCATTCCAAGTGCAATTGCTACAATAAAAAAAATAGCTTTAAATGTGATAGCCAGCATCTTCAGTTGCACCTGTAAAGAAAGAAACCTGCGGCAGCTCGCACCACAAAGATGTGATATGGGCAACCTAGAGGCCCTCATTACTTTGTGTGTTGGGGCATTCTGGACCAGTTATAATTTCCGGGGGGTCCAGGGCAGTGATCCAAATTGGAGGTGACCAAGGCGTGATTGAGGCCTGTGCAAGGCCTCCCTGGTCTAGGAAAGGACGCAGTTGGTGCACCAGATAAACCTCTGCAAAGCCCCTCCCCCACCTATGATCTTCTCAAGCAGGAGCCATGAGTCCAGGAGGATCCCCAAGGAGATCACATGACCCCAGGACACTGAAACTCACAAATATGAGTCAATTGCCAAGTGTCATAATTTGGTCACATGACAAGGGGGATGCTGCAATGGTCATATGTCACTTTTTTTAGCACTGTTGTAATTTCAAATGGTCACTATATGAAATGTTATAAGTCCAGGGCTACCTGTACATAATGGGCTATCATAGGATGGATGGCCTCCCCTAGTGGTTTCATGTAGATGTTAGAAAGCAGCTTTTCTCCCGGGGCCTCCTGAATTGCGAGAGGCCCGACTCCACACCGAGTGGGAAAAAGAGCTTATTGAGAACTATGAGAAGACATGCTACTCTGTGAAGCAAATCAATTGTATATATTTTAATCTCATGAGCCTAGCCTGAAGTTTGAGAATTGTATCTAGGAAGGTCTCTGCTATGCCGAAAACCGATCTTAACCAGAATTTACTGATATGATAGCAACTTTAGAGAAAACCTGTAGGAACTAACAGCCATAAAAGGTAATTCGTAAATAAGGGCCAGAGGCCATAGAATTAGGGAAATGGGAGAAGTAATTTGGGGCGGAGATAATATATTCACTTTAGAAGCTTTGGATAGGTTGTGATAGCATTATTACTACACCAATGAAGAGAAGCTGGAACAAATTGAAGATTTGGGGTGTCTCCACTGTGTGCTTGCATGCACAAGGAGCAGCCCCCCTTCCAAAGGAGTACAAATAAATTACCATTATTTTCTCTTGGAACTTTTGGCTTCTGACTGTTTATTATAACTAGATAACGAATCCTACACCAGCTATGGAGATAGAAGTCCCCAAAGTCCGCTCAGAAGGATATTGTAAGGTTCTCCTCTTAACCTCACATACTTCTCTGGGCTAGTCAGGAATTTTAAAAAGCCAAAGAAACTCCTGAGCTGATGTTTCAGCAAGAAAACAAATTTTATTTTGATCAAAACAGAGTCGGGTGTCCTACTCCCTCTTTGTGGCTGCTTATGAAGGCACACATAGAAAAGATTTCTTCCACTCTTTATACCCTTTCAAAACAAAAAGACTCAAGTCCCCAGCTATCTCCTCCACATTTAGCATGAAACATTTGCTTTTATGTAAATAATTTCCCAATATCAGGCTCCTACAGAGCTGCTTGCGCATGAACAAAATTATATATAAAATGATTACCAAATATCGCTACTAGTGTCAATATAAAATGGTTACAAAATAACACTACTACTATCAATCTTAAGCACAATAAAATCCCTTCAATATCATGGTCGATATTGAAACTGATGAGAGGTCTACTAGGGATATGATGGCTGTACTCCATCTATCCCGAGGCCTCCAAACGTCCACGAGAGTTGCAACCAGTGCCGTTTTGGTGATGTGTCCCAGCCTGAACCCAGACCGAGAAGGGCCCAGGTGTCTTTCTCCTTCACAGCCCTTCCTGCGGGTGGCAAAGTCAGGGCTGCAGGCAGACGGCGAGTTGACGTTCCAGGCTGCCAACCTCTCATTGCCCAATTCAGCTCCACTGAAGAAATCTGCAGCAATGCCTTGAGCTCCTCTGCAAGAAAAACTCTCATGATTTTATTATGCACAGCAAACTGTTGTTGAAGGTAGGAAGCTGGCCAGGATGCCAACTGTCCAGAAGGGGGGAAATGACTCTTCCAGCCCTCTCCTGAGCTTGGAAAAGAAATATAGGTAGTTTTCAGGTTGTGAGAGAACGGGAGGGAGGGAGGGAGGGAGAGAGGTCGAGCTGGAACAAATTGAAACGATAGAGGATTGGACTGCTAGAGAGGACTTTGGGGAAAGGGCAGAGGAACCTCCTCTTCCGGCTCACTTATGGGAGGAAGATGGCGTCGCTGGTACTTCTTCCGGTGTCTCGAGGGTGGAAGCGGCTCCATGGAGGTGAGTGGAGGGCAGGTCGGAGGAGACGCCGGGAGCAAGTCGGGCTCTTTCGTTTCCTCCGCGGCGTGGAAGCAGCGAAGGGACGAGGCTGAAACGTGTCGGCGGCTGCTGCATATTTCTTTCCCTCCCCAAATGTTCTTATCCTTAACGCTGCACGATTTAAAACTGCTGCCTGTGATTTCCTGCTGGGAGATGGAAAAATTGGGACATTTAAAAAAAATCTTTATTTCATATTTTTTTTAACAGCCTGCCTCTCTCGGTCTTCATTCCTTGTGATGTTATTGACATGTTTTCCTGGCAAGGGAGGACTTTCGGGGGGTAAAACGGGTGCTTTAAATCGGGTGTTTTCTCTTTTCTCCTTTCTCCTTCCAAGGAGTAAAATTGGAGAAGTTAACCTCAGGACTAGCGGCAATATCAATTTGAAAATTAAATAAATGCATAGATCTTCCGTGCCTCAAGCACCTTGCAGATGGGGAGTGTCAGAGGATTCATTCGTTCATCTCTTTCCTCTGATTTATTTAAAATATTTATGTAGCCACCCAAGTTATAACAAACTCTGGCCGGGTTCCAATCAATAATTAACTTACAAACCGCATCTAAGCAAAAACCTGGTGCCAAATCAAGCTTCAGAAGTGCAGGTGCCTCTTCTTATCCCAGTGCTTATGGGAAAAGCTAGATCTTCTTTGCTTTATAAAAGACCAGGAGGATAAAGGCCTGCCACACTTCAGGGGGAAGAGTGTTTCATAGGGCAGGGTCTGCAACGGAAAAGGCTCACTTCCTTGCTCCTTATCTGATGACAATATTTAAAGGAAGGGACTAGGAGCGTTCCCCACCCCCATCAGTCCTGGTAGAATGGATAGATGCAAAAATAATAAAAGTGGGGCAATAATGACAGGTGCCCTGTTGGCTCAGTGCTTAGAATACAACATTGCCGGTTGACTCTGCCCATAGCCTGATGTTTGATCCTGACTGGGCTCCAGGTTGACTCAGCCTTCCATCCTATTGAGATCAGTAAAATGACCCAGTTTGCTGGGAACAATGTGCTGACTCTGTTAAGCTGAGAGTGCTATAAAGCACTGTGGGTTGGTATATGTGTTTAAGTGCTATTGGTATTGCTATAATTAAAAATAGCTTTAAAGGTAATAAGCAGCATCTTAACTTACACCTGAAAAGAAACAAATCCAGGGCAGCTTGCACCACAAAGGTGTTACATGGACAATCTAAGGGCCACCCCTGCTGTTTGCACTGCTGCGTTCTTGACCAGCTGAAGGTTTTGGATGGTCCAGTGCAGTGATCCAAACAGGAGGTGACCAATGTATGAGTGACCCATGTACAAACCCCCCTCCTGCCAAATGTCTGAATTTTGATCATATGACCCTGGACATGCGGCAATGGTCTTTAAATGTGAAAAATGGTCATGTCACTTTTTTCAATGCCGTCGTACGTTCAGATGGTCACTAAATGAAGTATTGTAAACTGAGGATTACCTGTACATCATAGGATACCATAGGATGGATGGTCTTCCCTAGCAGTTTCATATAGATGTTAAACCACATTGCTTAGTGAGAGCAATCCTGGCAGTTCCAGGTGCCATTACAACTCCAGGTCCCCGTGGGTCATTAAGTGAGGACCTCATGGGATTGTGATTTGGGAAGAGGTAGGAGCCTCAGGCCAGCAGGCCAGCAAGTGAGAGTCATGGGGAAGTGGGTGGTCTCCAGGCCTGCTGCTTTCTGGGGCTGGGAGAGGAATTAAGAGCCAACTACTGAAGCTCTGGAATCTTTAGATCAGCTTTCTAAAAGCCACAGTAGCTCCCTCCAAATGTTTTGCCCAAACTGCCTGGGAATATTCAATGCCGGAATCAAAACTCCTCTGGAAATTGGGAAGGCTGCTCAGAGGAATTCTGCCCTCTAGTGAGATTTAGGCAATAATATCTCTTCTCTAGATGTGTTTGGAAGCAATATGGGTGGGTGCTTCAAGGTTTTGTCCCGTATTTCATTTTTCTATTAATGGGATGAAGCTGGAAAGTGTTTAAGGCTGCACGTACAAACAAGACCTTTATCAACCTTTATGATGCAGCACCTGGTTAATCTTGTGAAGCTAAAGTAGGGTCAAGCTTCACTCTTCAAACTTCTTTCCGTTGCAAAAGTAGTTTTGGAGAGTTATCCTGCACCCCCAAGACGAAGAACTGGCTGGAAGAATCTCACACTGATCCCCAAGGGAAGTGCTCTTCCTGGTTGCCTGATGGCCTGTTTGCCTGATGCTTTCCCTCGGTTTAGTTTCTGCAAAAGAAGCTCCTGGCTCAGTTGTAATGACGATGAGGGCGTCCCTGCGAGACCCCAAAGGACAGACTAGGGCTAGATCGTCCTGGAGAAAAGGGATGGAGATGGTGGCTAAGAATGGAAAATGGCTCTTAATTTTAAAAAATCCTAGAAACATCAGATAGAGACAGAATTATCGTATTTTCAGTCCTGTGTCACCAGATGGAGCCCTAAAAGAACACCAGGGCCTCGAAATCCATCAGTCTGATAGCAGCATTGTAATTTATTATTATTGTTGTTGTTGTTTGTTTGTTTGTTTGTTTGTTTGTTTATTTAATTTCTACGCCGCCCTATTCCGGAGAACTCAGGGCGGCTCACAACATGATAGAAATTACAATAAAATACATAAATATAAAAACCCTTAGTTAAAAAAGAAACCAATCATTCCACAAACATACACACAAACATACACTGGCTAGGGGCAAGGTGTTAGCTGCCCCAGGCCTGCCGGCAAAAGTGTGTTTTAAGCAATTTACGAAAGGCGGAGAGGGTGGGGGCGACACGGATCTCCGGGGGAAGTTTGTTCCAGAGGGCCGGGGCCACAACAGAGAAGGCTCTTCCCCTAGGCCCCGCCAGGCGACACTGTCTGGCTGACGGGACCTGGAGAAGGCCCACTCTGTGGGCCCTAACGGGCCGCTGGGATTCATGAGGCAGCAGGTGGTCCCGTAAATAACAATTTCCAATTGAATCAATCAGAATACAGCTAGAAGGGACCTTGGAGGTCTTCTGGTCCAGCCTTCTGCTCAAGCAAGAGATCCTATACCATTTCAGACAAGTGACTGTCCGGTTTCTTCCTAAAAACCTCCAGGGATGGAGCACCCACGACTTCTGAAGGCAAAGCTGTTCCACAGGTTAATTGTCCTCACTGTTAGGAAGTTCCTCCTTAATTCCAGGTTGCTTCTCTCCTTGATTGGTTTCCATCCATTGTTTCTCATCTTGCCCCCAGGTGCTTTGGAAAACAAATTGACTCCCTCATCTCTGTGGCAGCCCACAGACTGGAATATTGTTATCATGTTCCCCCCCCCCAACCCTCAGTCCTTATCTTCTAGACTGGCCAAACCCAGATTCTGCAACTGTTCTTCATATGTTTCTGAAACTGAGTAGGGTTAAGCATCACTCTTTTTAAGCTTCCCTCAGTTGCAAAGGTAGTTTTGGGGAATTAGCATCAGGTGGATGGTGAGTTTAGGACAGGTCAGAGGAGAAGCTGGGAGCAAGTTAGGCTATTTGGTTCCCTCCACGGTGTAAAAGCAGAGAATCGACTAGGCTGAAAGTTGTCAGCTATTTATCCTTCCCACCCCATATTTTATTGCACTGGTGCTGCAGTCCTTCAAACTAATGCCCACCATTCTCTGCTGGTTGGAAGATTTAAAAAGCCTCCTTCAGGTGAAAATTGATTCCTTGGGATTTTATGGCCATGTTGTTTTCTTTGCAACAATATGCGACTGGTCTCTTTTGGCACTTTACTTTCTTTTATTTCCATGTTTAATCTAATGAGCACGGTATTTGCTATTGGAGCCCCATCAGTATATTAACCAGGTTCAACTGTGGTTAACCCACTAATTTATATATATATATATAAAATAACTATTGAGGATGTTAGAAATTCTGTTTTATTACATTGAAATGGTAGCAGAGGATTATCATACAGCCATACAGATTTTTTTTAATTTTTTTATTTGGGTTTGTATGCCGCTCCTCTCCGGGGACTCGGAGCGGCTAACAACATATATATAACAGAAAATTACAATATAAAAAACCCAAACAAGATATCTAAAAGCCAATAAAAAAACACACATTCAATGCAACAATCAACCACAATCATCCCCAGGCTTGCCGGCAAAGATGAGTCTTTAGGTTTTTCCGGAAGGCCGGGAGAGTTGGAGAAACGCGGACTTCAGGAGGCAGTTGGTTCCAGAGGGCGGGCACCGCAACAGAGAAAGCCCTCCCCCTAGGACCCGCCAGACGACATTGTTTCGCTGACGGGACCCGGAGCAGGCCGACCCTGTGCGCTCTCACCGGTCGTAGAGAAGTATGTGGCAGAAGGCGATCCCGTAAGATTGGTAGCAGAGGATCCTTTGTGAGGTTCAGTTGTATATAGGCAGTCCTCGCTTACCATTTGTTCCCTGAGCCTTCAGTACTGTAAAAGAATACATAAACCTGTTCCACATATTTGTGGCCATCGTGGCACTTATTCAGTGATGGCACTTCCTTTGGTGCAGGAAAAGGAGTTGCACCAATTTGGGTGCTGTCAAGTGGTGCACATTTATGGTCCTATTTTTGTGACCTTCCCAGCCAACTTCTCACAAGGGGATGGTGACAAGAGGTTGTCAGTCACAGTCATGTGAAAGTGCCTTTAACAACCCATAGTGATGAGCTTAACAATGGCAGAGGAGCAGATGTACGTTGGCACTGTCATGTTACATGATACTTAATGATCGGGTTTCTTAGTGACACCGATGCCACTCCCAAATGTGGTCAGTAAGTGAGGACCACTTTAATGGGGATGTCACCATTTCATCTGCTAGTGTCCCCACCTTTCTAAACGTAGATCAAACAAATTGAGTGAATCCACTTCTGAAACCTTTTGAAGACTGAAATAAAGATCTACATCCATAAATTTATAGGTGAGGGTATACGTGTATCTATGTAAAGTATTTTCAGGTATTTCAATAACAATTTGCAATGATAATAATTTGTGATTGACTCAAGCCAATGAGAATTTCATGATTTGAAATATGAGTGGATATTTGTACTTGGATTTTGCTAGTCTTCTATGTGCCTAATGAATCATAATGAATGTTAGAAGTTAAACTAGCATTTTGATGTTTGCTTTTTCATAGTAATACATGGATGGTTTTTTTACTGTTTTCACAGGTTCTGCAGCAATTTTTTTAAACGATAATGAAACTAACCCATTAATGTGAATCTTATAGACAAAGAGGATGCCAAGAAGAGCACTCTGGACAACAGACAATGAGAAGTAGCATTAAAATGCAAAACAAACCATCAAACAAAATCTTTTCCACTTCTTCCAGAAAGTGTTAAAACTCTTCTCTTTCCTCAGCTAATAGAGATAAGGGAGAGAATAACAGGAACAGAGTTTTCAGGTAGAAAAAATAGATTATGTGGAACTCACGGACATATTGCATAAAAAGGTAAAATGATATAATTACCAAATTCAGAAAAAGGGGGAAATATCTGGACATCAATGGGAAGGAAAAGGTCCCTTGGATAGCCAAAGGCATTAAAGACTTTGAGGAAGGAAAGAGTGTCTTGAAATCAAAGCACCACCAGATAAGGAAGGGATCAGAAATATTTTTGACCTCATCAGAATATCAGTGTTGAGCAAAAAAAACCCCCCACAGACTGCCTATTTTGGCAAAAGCACAGATTGCAGATCTCATCTGATTTATGCATAAATCAATCCACCTCATGAAAAGCCATATAAATGCTTGGAGTGCAGCAAAAGCTTTACCCAGAACAGCAGTCCGATGATTCACATAACGACAGATGCAGGAGGAACCGCTCTACCAGTGCTCCCAATGTGGTAAAAGATTTAGCATGCAAACCAATCTAGTGAGACACAAGAGTACTTCGCACTGGGGAGAAACTCTTTAAACGATCTGCTTGTAGGAAAATTTTCACTTAGAATTCTGGCCTGGTGATACACCAGAGGATTCACACTGGAGAAAAAACATATGAGTGTATTGTGTGAAAAGTTTCAGTCAGAATTCAAACCTGGTGATACACCAGAGGACTCATATGGGAGAGATACCATATGAGTGTCTGGATTGTGAGAAAAAATTCAGTGACAAATCGCACCTGGTGAAACACCAGACAATGCACATGGAAGAGAAACCACATGAGTTTTCTGATTGTCAGAATTCCAAGCTGGTGAGACACAACAGGGCTGATACGGGAGAGAACCCATATGAGTGTCTGGATTGTGGAAAAAGTTTCAGTCAGAATTCCAAGCTGGTGAGACACCAGAGGATTCACATGGGAGAGAACCCATATGAGTGTCCAGATTGTGGGAAAGGTTTCAGTCAGAATTCCAAGCTGGTGAGACACCAGAGGACTCACAAGGGAGAGAAACCACATGAGTGTCCAGATTGTGGGAAGAGTTTCAACTGGAATTCGGAACTTGTGGTACACCAGAGGATTCACACAGGAGAGAAACCATATAAGTGTTCTGATTGTGGGAAAAGTTTCAGTCACAATTCCACCCTGGTGATACACAAGAGGACTCACACAGGTGAAAAACCATATGACTGTCCAGATTGTGGGAAAAGTTTCAGTCAGAATTACAACCTGGTGATACACCAGAGGAATCACACGGGAGAGAAACCATATAAGTGTTCTGATTGCGGGAAAGGTTTCCATCGAAATCCCGACTTGGTGATACACAAGAGGACACACACAGGAGAAAAACCATATGAGTGTCTGGATTGTGGGAAAAGTTTCAGTCACAATTCCACTCTGGTGACACACAAGAAGACTCACACGGGAGAAAAACCATATGAGTGTCCGGATTGTGGGAAAAGTTTCAGTCACAATTCCAACCTGGTGATACACCAGAGGAATCACACGGGAGAGAAACTGCATAAGTGTCCAGATTGTGGGAAATGTTTCAACTGGAATTCTGAACTTGTGGTACACCAGAGGATTCACACAGGAGAGAAGCCATATAAGTGTCCAGATTGTGGGAAAGACTTCCATCGAAATTCTGACTTGATGATACACAAGAGGACACACACAGGAGAAAAACCATATGAGTGTCCAGATTGTGGAAAAAGTTTCAGTCACAATTCCAATCTGGTGATACACGTGAGAACTCACACAGGGGAAAAACCGTATGAGTGTCCGGATTGTGGAAAAAGTTTCAGTCACAATTCCAGCTTGGTGAAACACATGAGAACTCACACGGGGGAAAAACCGTATGAGTGCCCGGATTGTGGGAAAGATTTCAGTACTAGATCTAGCCTTATAAATCATGTAAGGTTACACATAGGGGAGTAACCATTCAAATACCCAGATTGTGGACAGTTTTACACCCAAAATTCCTCCCTTATCACAGAAGAAGTTCCACATGAGGAATTAACAAGTTCCACATGAGGAATTAACACATGATCTGTGCAGAGGAATATTGAATTTCGTTTCTTGTCTCTTATTGGAAGCTCAGCTGAGAAATAATTTAATTTCTTGCATGATTTTGTTTAGTCAAGCATGTCTTATTATTAAACATGAGGGAGGAGATCTGGACTTCCTTTGGCCCAGTGTGGTCGTTCCCTTTTATGGCCTCCAGGGGAACTGCTGTGATGGGCCAGAGAAAGCGAGGTTAGATCTGTATTAGGTATGTTTGCCATCTTGAGTTATGTCTACATGTACTAAATGTGGGGCTTGTATCTTTATTTAGTAAGAAAATGTATATGGCAGCCCAACTCATGGTGAATCCACATGATTTACAGCAATAAAACCTTAATACAGAAACCAATAAATCCCATATATTGTAAGGCAAAATGCAAAACCTCATTTAACATGTACTTGGTCTGCAACTGGAAGGCATTTCTAGCAAGGTTGATGGTATTTTGATGGTCTGGGAATTTCAAAAAGCTGATTCTTTTGTCCAAATTAACAGTTAACCAGGCTTCTGCCCTATTATGTTCATGCCCTGTGCTGTTCTTGCTTAAAAATGATAAACTTTCTCCAAGGAGAGAGAGAGACAGATAGATGCATAGCAGCATATAACTTTGATGAATGAATGAATTGAATGCTCTTCAGTGTCTCAAGCAACTTGCAGATGGGCAGCCTCAGTGGATTCATTCATTCCTTTTTCCTCTGATTTATTTAAAATATTTATGTAGCCATCTGTGTTATGAAAAATTTTGGCCGGGTCCCAATCTAATTTACTTAAAAACCACTTAGAGTTATTTCTACATATAATAAGTGCGGGGTATTTATCTTCATTGGTTAAGAATATGTATGTGGCACCCCAACTATGGTGACTGCACACGATTTAAAGCAATAAAACCTGAATACAGAAACCAATGGACCCCATACTTGGCAAATGGCAAAATGCAAAGCCCCCACAGTTAACATTTACTTGCCCTATAAATACAGGGCACTTCAAGCAAGATTGATGGCATTTTGATGGTCTGCGAGTCCCAAAAGTGATTCTTGCTTTTGTTCAGTTTAGAAGTTAACCAGGCTTCCTGGCTTTACTAGCCAACCATTGGGAAACAACGTTTAATATGGCAGAGTACTTGAGTAAAATGGTTTGGTTGAGATCAGCATATGTGGGACTTATTGGGGTAGATTTTAGGGGTGATACTGAAATATAATTCTATCTTATTTCACTTATCTATGTATCAAATTGTTGTATTTTACTCCCAATTTTATTTTAATTTGTTTTAGAGGGTTTTTATTAATAATTGATGTTTGGAATTCTGTATTCTCTGCTATGGCCTATGGGCTAATCAATAAACTATTAAAACCAAATGCATAGAAACAAAAACCTGGTTTCAGTTCAAGCTTGTGATGTGCAGGCACCTTTTCTTATCCCAGTGTTTAGAGGGAAAGCTAGTTCTTTCTTTATGGAAGACCAGGAGTATAAAGGCACCTGCCTTCTAGCAAGATTTAAGACTCCCCAATAATACAGTCAGGAAGATCATATCTACCTCCTTTCTTAGATGTGTTTCAGCGGCAATGCCAGTGGGCGCTTCTGAGTTGTTCCCTGTTTCATTGTTCTATTAATAGGATGGAGCTGGCAACTATTTAGGCCCACACACACACACACACAAGCAAGAATTTCACGAACTTTTGGGGCTCAGCACTTGGCTAACCTTTTGAAGCTAGGGTAGGGTCAAGCTTCAGTCATTTACAGAAATCACATTGGCGTAATTATTCAGACTCTTCACTAAGTACTTTGTTGAAGCACCTTTGGCAGCAATTAGAGTCTCCCATTTTGTTTGTTTGTTTGTTTGTTTATGACATGAGAAACTTTGCCAAGACAACACAGGAATGGCTTAGGGACAACTTTGTGAATCTCCCAGAGTGGCTCAGCCAGAGGCCTGACTTGAACCCTATTGAACATCTCTGGAGGGATCTGGCAATGGCTGTCCACCAATGATCACCATCCAACCTGACTGAGCTTGAGAAGATTTGCAAGGAAGAATGGCAGAAAATCCCCCAATCCAGATGTACAAAGCTCACATCGTAACCAAAAAATGTCAAGGCTGTAGGCGCTGCTAAAGGTGCTTCCACAAAGTTACTGAGTGAAGGGTCTGGATACTTACGTCGATGGGATATTTCAGTTTTTTCTTTTTAATAAATTTACAAACATTTTTAAAATTCTGTTTTCACTTTGTCATTAAGAGTGTAGATTAATGAGCAAAAAGGAATTTCAACAACTGTAGAATCAGGCTGCAGCGTAACAAAAATGATTGAAGTGAAGAGGGTCTGAATACTTGGATACTTTCCGAATGCACTGTATGCGCGATGCACCCCGTCGCGCCGCAGATGCGCAATGCGGGCCGGGGTCGAGCCCCGGAAAAGGTTGAGAACCGCTGAATTAGGGGAATGGGAGAAGTAATTGGGGGCGGAGATAGTATCTTCACTTTAGAAGCTCTGCATAGGTTGTGACCACATGATTACAGCATGATTACTAAGCCAATGAAGAAGAGGCGGGAGGTCAATTTGTAATGGCAATGGGGGAATATAAAGAACAAATACTGCAGATTTGGGGTGTGTCCACTGTGTGCTTGCATGCACAAAGAGCAGCCCCATTGCAAAGGAGTACAAATAAATTACTATTGTTTTCTCTTGGAACTTTTGGCTTGATTGTTTATTTCAACTAGATAACGAATCCCACACCAGCCATGGAGACAGAAGTCCCCAAAGTCTGTTCAAAAGAATATCATGGTCGATGATACAGTACTGAAAATTGATGAGAAGTCTACCTTCTCTGTTGATTGAATAAAGAACTGTTGCTTTAACTCTTTAGTCTGATCAATGCCTCACCGAACCCAGTATTTAACAGATATCATGGTCGATGATACAGTACTGAAAGCTGATGAGAGGTCTACGAGGAATATAATGGTTGCACCCCGTCTATCCCGAGGCCTCCAAAAGTCCATGAGAGTTGCAACCAATGCCATTTTGGTGAGGTGCCCCAGCCTGAATCCAGACCGAGAAGGGCCCAGGTGTCTTTCTCCTGCACAGCCCTTTCTACTGGTGGCAAAGTCAGAGCTGCAATCAGAGGGCGAGTTGAAGTTCCAGGCTGCCAACCTCTCATTGCCCTGTTCAGCTGGACTTAGAAAAGGTCTTCATCTGCAGCAGTGCCTTGAGCTCCTCTGCAAGAAAAACTCTCATGATTTTATTATGCACAGCAAACTGTTGTTCAAGGTAGGAAGCTGGCCAGGATGCCAACTGTCCAGAAGGGGGGAAATGACTCTTCCAGCCCTCTCCTGCGCTTGGAAAAGAAATATAGGTAGTTCTCAGGTTGTGAGAGAACGGGAGGGAGGGAGAGAGGTTGAGCTGGAACAAATTGAAACGATAGAGGATTGGACTGCTAGAGAGGACTTTGGGGAAAGGGCAGAGGAACCTCCTCTTCCGGCTCACTTATGGGAGGAGGATGGCGTCGCTGGTACTTCTTCCGCTGTCTCGCGGGTGGAAGCGGCTCCCGGGAGGTGAGTGGAGGGCAGGTCGGAGGAGACGCCGGGAGCAAGTCGGGCTGTTTCTTTTCCTCCGCGGCGTGGAAGCAGCGAAGGGACGAGGCTGAAACGTGTCGGCCGCTGCTGCAAATTCTTTCTCCAAATGTTATTACTCTGGTGCTGCACGGTTTAAATTGCTTGGTGCTGGGAGATTTCAAGAAATCTTTATACATTGTTCATATTTCTTAACCACCCATCTCCCTAGCCTTCGCGTGACAACGATTCGTCGTGATTTTATTGACATGTTGTTTTCCTGGCAAGTGAGGAGTTTCACGGGCAAAAGGGATGCTTTAAATCGCGTAGGCTTTGGGCACCATTTCATCTGTTAGTGTCCCCACCTTTCTAAACGTAGATCAAACAGATTGAGTGAATCCACTTCTGAAACCTTTTGAAGATTGAAATAAACAAAGATCTACATCCATAAATTTATAGGTGAGGGTATACGTGTATCTACGTAAACCTAAGTATCTTCAGGTATTTTAATAACAATTTGCAATGATAATAATTTGTGATTTACTCAAGCCAATGAGAATTTCATGATTTGAAATATGAGTGGATATTTGTACTTAGATTTTGCTAATCTTCTATGTGCCTAATGAATCATAATTAATGTTAGAAGTTAAACTAGCATTTTGATGTTTGCTTTTTCATAGTAATACATGGATGTTGTTGTTTTTTTGCTGTTTTCACAGGTTCTGCAACAATTTTTTTAAACAATAATGAAACTAACCCATTAATGTGAATCTTATAGACAAAGAGGATGCCAAGAAGAGCACTCTGGACAACAGACAACAGACTGACTATTTTGGCAAAAGCACAGATTGCAGATCCCATCTGATTTATGCATAAATCAATCCACCCCATGAAAAGCCATATAAAAGCTTGGAGTGCAGCAAAAGCTTTACCCAGAACAGCAGTCCGATGATTCACATAACGACCGATGCAGGAGGAACCGCTCTACCAGTGCTCCCAATGTGGTAAAAGATTTAGCATACAAACCAATCTGGTGAGACACAAGAGTACTTCACACTGGGGAGAAACTCTTTAAATGACCTGTTTGTAGGAAAATTTTCACTTGGAATTCTGGCCTAGTGATACACCAGAGGATTCACACTGGAGAAAAAAACATATGAGTGTCTGGATTGTGAGAAAAAATTCAGTCACAAATCACACCTGGTGAAACACCAGACAATGCACATGGAAGAGAAACCGTGTGAGTTTTCAGATTGTCAGAGTTCCAAGCTGGTGAGACACGAGAGGGCTCACACAGGAGAGAACCCATATGAGTGTCTGGATTGTGGGAAAAGTTTCAATCAGAATTCCAAGCTAGTGAGACACCAGAGGATTCACACGGGAGAGAAACCATATGAGTGTCCAGATTGTGGGAAACGTTTCAGTCAGAATTCCAAGCTGGTGAGACACCAGAGGACTCATACGGGAGACAAACCACATGAGTGTCCAGATTGTGGGAAAAGTTTCAATTGGAATTCAGAACTTGTGGTACACCAGAGGATACACACAGGAGAGAAACCATATAAGTGTTCTGATTGCGGGAAAGGTTTCCATCGAAATCCCGACTTGATGATACACAAGAGGACACACACAGGAGAAAAACCATATGAGTGTCCGGATTGTGGGAAAAGTTTCAGTCACAATTCCACCCTGGTGATACACAAGAGGACTCACACAGGAGAAAAACCGTATGAATGTCCGGATTGTGGCAAAGATTTCAGTAACAATTCCAACCTGGTGATACACCAGAGGAATCACACGGGAGAGAAACTACATGAGTGTCCAGATTGTGGGAAAAGTTTCAATTGGAATTCTGAACTTGTGGTACACCAGAGGATTCACACAGGAGAGAAACCTTATAAGTGTCCTGATTGTGGGAAAGATTTCCATCGAAATTCTGACTTGGTGATACACAAGAGGACACACACAGGAGAAAAACCATATGAGTGTCCAGATTGTGGAAAAAGTTTCAGTCACAATTCCAGCCTGGTGATACACATGAGAACTCACACAGGGGAAAAACCATATGAGTGTCCGGATTGTGGGAAAGATTTCAGTACTAGGTCTAGCCTTATAAATCATGTAAGGTTACACATAGGGGAGTAACCATTCAAATACCCAGATTGTGGACAGTTTTACACCCAAAATTCCTCCCTTATCGCAGAAGAAGTTCCACATGAGGAATTAACACATGATCTGTGCAGAGGAATATTGAATTTCGCTTCTTGTCTCTTATTGGAAGCTCAGCTGAGAAATAATTTAATGTCTTGCATGATTTTGTTTAGTCAAGCATGTCTTATTATTAAACATGAGGGAGGAGATCTGGACATCCTTTGGCCCAGTGTGGTCGTTCCCTTTCATGGCCTTGAGGGGAACTGCTGTGCTGGGCCAGAGAAAGCGAGGTTAGATCTGTATTAGGTATGTTTGCCATCTTGAGTTATGTCTACATATAATAAATGTGGGGCTTGTATCTTTATTTAGTAAGAAAATGTATATGGCAGCCCAACTCATGGTGACTCCACATGATTTACAGCAATAAAACCTTAATACAGAAACCAATAAATCCCATATATTGCAAGGCAAAATGCAAAGCCTCTTATTTAACATGTACTTGGTCTGCAACTACAAGGCATTTCTAGCAAGGTTGATGGTATTTTGATGGTCTGGGAATTTCGAAAAGCTGATTCTTTTGTCCAAATTAACAGTTAACCAGGCTTCTGCCCTATTATGTTCATGCCCTGTGCTGTTCTTGCTTAAAAATGATAATCTTTCTCCTTGCAAGGAGTTAAGTTGGAAAAGTTAACCTCAGGATTAGCAGCATATAAATTAGGTGGGTAGGTAGGTAGGTAGGTAGGTATATAGATAGATAGATAGATAGATAGATAGATAGATAGATAGATAGATAGATAGATAGCAGCATATAAATTTGATGAATAGCTCTTCAGCGTCTCAAGCAACATGCAGATTGGCAGCCTCAGTGGATTCATTCCTTTTTCCTGATTTATTTAAAATATTTATGTAGCCATCCATATTATGAAAAAAATTGGCTGGGTCCCAATCTAATTTACTTAAAAACCACTTAGGGTTTTTTCTACATATAATAAGTGCGGGGTATTTATCTTTATTGGTTAAGAATATGTATGTGGCACCCCAACTCGTGGTGACTCCACATGATTTAAAGCAATAAAACCTGAATACAGAAACCAATATACCCCATACATGGCAAAATGCAAAGCCCCCACAGTTAACATTTACTTGCCCTATAAATACAGGGCACTTCAAGGAAGATTGATGGCATTTTGATGGTCTGCGAGTCCCAAAAGTGATTCTTGCTTGTGTTCAATTTAGAACAGCGGTTCTCAACCTGTGGGTCGCGACCCCATTTGGGGTCGAATGACCATTTCACGGGGGTTGCTAAACAACGCAGTCCGCCATTTTTTTCCCCCTTTTCCTTAGCTATGCTACTCCCTCTTATTCTTTTGGCTTTTGAAAGCCAATAGAATAGACTCTCTTGAATAGAGTCTAATTCTATTGGCTTTCAAAAGCCAATAGGAATTGTCCAGGCTGTCTCTGCCCTGCTGAACCCGCCAAAAGTCCCAGTCTGCAAACGGTGCTGCGAGTTGTCTGCAGCAAAGGTGAGCTGTCTGGAAGTTTCCACCCTTCCCTGCTGAGCAACTACTAAAAATGTAAGTAAAAGAGGGGCAGAGGTGGGAGGCCGGCGGGCGCAGGGATAGTTGCTGACACGCGTGGGTGGTCACCCTGCGGCACCACACATGTGCGGCGCTCCCGGACAGGGAAATATTCCTCGACTTACGACCGGTTGGGGGGTCCTCGACTTACGACTGGTTGGGTAGTCCTCGATTTACGACCAGTTGGGGGTCGCGGCATTAAAAAGGTTGAGAACCGCTGATTTAGAAGTTAACCAGGTCTCCTGGCCTTACTAACTAACCATTGGGAACCCCATATTAATACAACGTATCTTAATGTACGGCCAGAATTTGAAAGCATTTAATATGGCAGAGTACTTGAGTAAAATGGTTTGGATGAGATCAGCATATGTGGGACATATTGAAGTAGATTTTAGGAGTGATACTGAAATATAATTCTATCTTATTTCACTTATCAATGTATGAAATTGTTGTATTTTACTCCCAATTTCATTTTAATTTGTTTTTAGAGGGTTTTTATTAATAATTGATGTTTGGAATTCTGTATTCTCTGATATGGCCTATGGGCTAATCAATAAACTATTAAAACCAAATGCATAGAAACAAAAACCTGGTTTCAGTTCAAGGTTGTGATGTGCAGGGACCTTTTCTTATCCCAGTGCTTAGAGGGAAAGCTAGTTCTTTCTTTATGGAAGACCAGGAGCATAAAGGCTCCTGCCTTTTAGCAAGATTTAGACTCCCCAATAATGCAGTCGGGAAGATCATATTTACCTCCTTTCTTAGATGTGTTTCAGCGGCAATGCCAGTGGGCGCTTCTGAGCTGTTCCCTGTTTCATTGTTCTCTTAATAGGATGGAGCTGGCAACCATTTAGGGCAGTGTTTCTCAACCTTGACAATTTACTCCCACTATTGGCTGTCGAAAGCCAATGCTGGCAAACTTTGCACATGCAAGTTGTCTGTATTATTGTTGCAATGAATAAAATGTTTCTTTTATTTATAATATTTTTTTCTTCAATTTATTTGTGTCCTCCTTTTCATTGTAAAAAAGTTGGTCACCTTAACGAGGACGTCCCTCTTGAGAGACCTGAAAGAAAGGGATTAAGATAGATCAAGAGTAGGCAAACTGGGCTCTTTTATGACTGGTGGACTTCAACTCCCAGAATTCCTGAGCCAGCATGGCTCAGCTTGGAAACCTCCCTTTCCCCTCAGCATGGCTGGCTGAGGAATCCTGGGAGTTGAAGTCCACGAGTCATAAAGAGCCCAGGTTGCTTACCGCTGGGATAGATCATGAGTAGGCAACCTGGGCTGGCTGAGGAATTCTGGGAGTTGAAGTCCACGAGTCATAAAAGAGCCCAGGTTGCCTACCCCTGGGATAGAGATCCTCAGGGAGGAAAGCGATCGACGAGCTCGTCGGGAGCCGAATACGACTGGATGGCAGATAAGGAAGTATGAAAGCAGTGAAAACAAAGGCTTTAAGGTAGGACGAGCGTGATTTTCAACCTCACGTCGCTAGATGGCGCTCTACAAAGAAGCCTCAGTCGTGCCTAGAAAGCAATGAATACAGTGGTAGAGCAGCCGCATCGCTAGTATTGACATCGTAGTGGGGGGCAAAGAGGCCGAGCTGGAACGAATCGAAACGATAGAGTATTGGATTGCTAGAGAGAATGCGGAGGGGGAGCAGGCGAAGGACAGAGGAACTCCCAATTCCGGCTCGCCCACGGGAGGAGGAGGAGGAGGAGGAGGATGGCGTCGGTGGAGCCTTTTGTTCTGTTTTGAGAGTCGAAGCGGCTCCCGGGAGGTGAGTGGAGGGCAGGTCGGAGGAGAAGCCGGGAGCAAGTCGGGCTCTTTGGTTTCCTTCACGGCGTGGAAGCAGAGCAAGCAACGAGGCTGAAAAGATGTCGGCTTGCTGCTGCATATTCTTTCTCTTCCCCAAATGTTATTACCCTTCTGCCGCATCACTTAAAACTGCTGCCTGCCATTTTCTGCTGGGAGATTTGGGACATTGGAAACGTCTTTGTTTTTCATATTTTTTTAACCGCCCATCTCCCTTGATTCCTTCTGATTTTATTGACAGGTTGTTTTCTTGGCAAGCCAGGAGTTTCTCGGGCAAAACGGATGGTTTAAATCTCTCGTAGGATTTGGACACCGTTTCATCTATTAGCGTCCCCCGCTTTCAAAATTAGGTCAAAATAATTGAGTGGCTGTACTTCTGTGGGGCATTTTGCAGATCGGAATACAGACCATTCTTTACCTAAACCAATTCTTAGGAGTGTATTTCTGTGTCAATAAGCACCCATATACAGTGCATTCAGAAAGTACTCAGTCCTCCTTCACGTCTGTCAGTTTTGTTACGCTGCAGCCTGATTTTACAGTTGTTGAAATTCATTTTTTTCCTCATTAATCTATTCATGATGACAAAGGGAAAAACAGAACTTTAGAAGTGTCTGTAAATTTATTAAAAACAAAAACACTGAAATCACATTGGCGTAATTATTCAGACTCATCACTAAGTACTTTGTTGAAGCACCTTTGGCAGCAATTAGAGTCTCCCATTTTTTTTGTTTGTTTGTTTGTTTATGACATGAGAAACTTTGCCAAGACAACACAGGAGTGGCTTAGGGACAACTTTGTGAATCTCCCAGAGTGGCTCAGCCAGAGGCCTGACTTGAACCCTATTGAACATCTCTGGAGGGATCTGGCAATGGCTGTCCACCAATGATCACCATCCAACCTGACTGAGCTTGAGAAGATTTGCAAGGAAGAATGGCAGAAAATCCCCCAATCCAGATGTACAAAGCTCACGTCGTAACCAAAAAAAGTCAAGGCTGTAGGCGCTGCCAAAGGTGCTTCCACAAAGTACTGAGTGAAGGGTCTGGATACTTACGTCGATGTGATATTTCAGTTTTTTTCTTTTTAATAAATTTACAAACATTTTTAAAATTCTGTTTTCACTCTGTCATTAAGAATGTAGATTAATGAGCAACAACTGTAGAATCAGGTGCAGCGTAACAAAATTGATAGAAGTGAAGAGGGTCTGAATACTTTGGATATTTTCTGAATACACTATATGTGTAATTTACTGAAGCCAAACAGAGAATTTTCTGATTGAGTTGATATTTGGATCTGTTAGTCTTTCTGCATATCAAATGAATCATACTGTTACAGGTTAAACTAGAATTTTGATGTTTGTTTTTTCATAGTAATATATGGGATATTTTTGCGCCTTTCATATGTACTGAAGCCATTTTTTAAACAATAATTAAACTAACCCATTAATATGGATCTTACAGACAAGGAGGACGCCAAGAAGAGCACTCTGGACAACAGAGAATGAGAAGCAGCATTAAAATGTAAAACAAAGCATCAATCAAAATCTGTTCCACTTCTTCCAGAAAGTGTAAAAACTCTTCTCCTTCCTTAGCTGATGAGAGACAATGGAGAGAACAACAAGAACAAAGTTTTCAGCTGGAAAAAAATAGAGTAAATGCAACTCAAGAAAGCATTACAGGAAAAGTCAAGGAGGATAATTTCCAATAAAGAAAAAGTGGAAATAACTGGAAGTCAGTGGAAGGAAAAAGTCCCTTGGATAGCCAGAATAGGCAGGCTTTAATTAAAGCCTTTGAGTGGCTTGAATGAGTGGCTTGAATCAAAGCAGCCCCAGGTAAGAATAGAATAGAAAAAATAGAATAGAATAGAATTACAATAGAATTAGAATAGAATTAGAATAGAATAGAATAGAATAGAAACTTGGAGGTCTTCTACTCCAGCCCCCTGCTCAAGCAGGAGAACATATACCATTTCAGACAAGTGACTGTCTAGATCAGAAATATTTTTAGCCTCCCGAAGAATCCAAGAATATCACTGTTGGGAAAACCCAACAGACTGCCTATTGTCAGAAAAACACAGATTGCTGACCATTGGTGAGATGATCTACCCAGAGAAAAGCTATACAAATGTTTGAAGAGCAGCCAAAATTTTACTCAGAACAGCTCCCTCATGACTCCTGGAAGGATCCATGCTGGAGATTAGCTCTACCATTGCTCCAATCTGGCAAAAGATTTAGCATGCAAAGCACTCTAGTGAGACACAAGAGAACTGACATTGGGGAGAAACCATATGAGTGTCTGTATTGTGGGAAACGTTTTCTGCATAATTCCAAGCTGGTGATACACCAGAGGAGTCACACAGGAGAGAAACCATACGAGTGTCCGGATTGTGGGAAAAGGTTCAGTCAGAATTCCAACCTGGTAATACACCGAAGGACTCACACTGGAGAAAAACCATATGAGTGTCTGGATTGTGGGAAAAGTTTCCAACAGAATTCTAAGCTGGTGATACACCAGAGGAGTCACACAGGAGAGAAACCATATAAATGTCCAGATTGTGGGAAAGGTTTTAACTGGAATTCTGAGTTGGAAGTACACCAGAGGACTCACACAGGAGAAAAACCATATGAGTGCCCGGATTGTGGGAAAAGTTTCAGTCGGAATTCCCACCTGGTGGAACACCAGAGGACTCACACAGGAGAGAGACCATATGGGTGTCCAGATTGTGGGAAAAGTTTCCAGCAGAATTCCAAGTTGGTGCTACATCAGAGGACTCACACAGGAGAGAGACCATATGGGTGTCTGGATTGTGGGAAAAGTTTCAAGCAGAATTCCAAGCTGGTGATACACCAGAGGAGTCACACAGGAGAGAAACCATATGAGTGTCCGGATTGTGGGAAAAGTTTCAGTCAGAATGCCAACCTGGTGATCCATCAGAGGACTCATACGGGAGAGATACCTTATGAGTGTCCAGATTGTGGGAAGCTTTTTAGTAGAAATTCCAAACTGCTCATGCACCAGAGGACCCACACGGGAGAGAAACCGTATGAATGTCCAGATTGTGAAAAAAGTTTCAATTGGAATTCTGACCTGGTGATACACCAGAGGATTCACACAGGAGAAAAACCGTATGAGTGTCTGGAGTGCGGGAAACGCTTCATTCGAAATTCCCACCTTGTGCAACACCGCAGGACTCATACAGAAGAGAAACCATATAAATGTCCAGATTGTGAGAAAGGTTTCTATCGGAATTCCCACCTGGTAATACACCAGAGATCTCACACAGGGGACAAACCTTATCAGTGTCTGGATTGTGGTAAAAGTTTCAATTGGAATTCCACCCTAGTGATACACCAGAGGACTCACACAGGAGAAAAGCCATATGAGTGTGTCGAGTGTGGGAAAAGTTTCATTCGAAATTCTGACTTGGTGATACACCAGAGGACTCACACAGGAGAGAAACTGTATGAGTGTCTGGATTGTGGAAAAAGTTTCAATCAGAATTCCCACCTGATGTTACACCAGAGGTCTCACACAGGAGAGAAACCATATGAATGTCTGTTTTGTGGGAAAGGTTTCAGTCAGAATTCCTACCTGGTTAAACATCAGAGAATTCACACGGGAGAAAAACCATATGAGTGTCCCGAATGTGGGAAAAGGTTCATTCGGAATTCTGGCTTGGTGATACACTGGAGGACTCACACAGGGGAGAAACCGTATGAGTGTCCGGATTGTGGGAAAGATTTTAGCATTAGATCTAGCCTCATAAATCATGTAAGGTTACACACAGGGGAGAAGCCATTCAAATGCCCAGATTGTGAACAGTGTTTCACACAAAATTCCTCTCTTTCCGCACACAAGAAGCTCCATATGAAGCAAAAATTGATGTGTGTGGAGGAATGTTAAATTTCATTTCTCTTCTCTCGTTTGACACCCAGTTGAGGAATTAACCATTTAATTTCTTGCCTTATTCTTTGTAGTCATATGTGTCTCAGTATCAGACATGAGGCAGGAGATCTGGGCTTCCTTTTTCTGGCCCAGTGTGGTCCTTCCCTTTCCCAGCATTGAGGGGAACGGCTGTGCTGGGCCAGAGAAAAGGAACTCGGCTGTCTATTAGGTATGTTTGCCTGGCGCTGATCCTGGCGCTTCCACTGAGCCCCGACAGCCCTGCAGCTCCAGCCATCTTTTGCTCAGGCTTGTGTGGTGCTGCCACCAGTTCAGTTCATTCCCCTCCCCCTCCCACTTTTCTAGGATGGTCGCGTACCACCTGCCGGGTGCCAATGTACCACAGGTGGTACCCGTACCGCTGGTTGAAAAGCCATGTTCTAGTGCAGGGGTTCTCAGCCTTGGCCACTTTAAGACTTGTGGACTTCAACTCCCAGAATTCCTCAGCCAGCTTTGCTGGCTGAGGAATTCTGGGAGTTGAAGTCCACAAGTCTTAAAGTGGCCAAGGTTGAGAACCCCTGTTCTAGTGCAAACCCCTGCTCAAGCAGGAGACCCTATACCAGTGATGGCGAACCTTTTAGAGACCGAGGGCCCAAACTGCAACCCAAAACCCACTTATGCATCGTCGGGTGCCAGGTGGGAGTGGCCAATTGGGTAAGTGTGGCCCATTGGGTGAGTGTGGCTGCGGTGGTAACAGCAGACTGGGTGGGACTTAAAAGTTCAATCAATTCCAACTTTGCAAGATCTTTTTTTTTCCCCACGAGAAGTTGAAATTGACTGAGTGAATCTTTTTTTTTTTTTTGCACACGGCAGCGGAGGCCTAAAGCGAAAAGGTTTTATAAAACCCAGCTGAAGGCCTAGGATTGGGACGACGGCGCGCGTGCCCACAGAGAGGGCTCTGAGTGCCGCCTCTGGCACCCGTGCCATAGGTTCGCCACCACTGGCCTATACCATTTCAGACAAGTGACTGTCCAGTCTTTTCTTAAAAACCTCCAATGATGAAGCACCCACAACTTCTGAAGGCAAAGCTCTTCCACTTGTTAATTGTTCTCATTGTTAGAAAGCTTCTCCTTAATTCTGAGTTGCTTCTCTCCTTGATTAGTTTCCACCCATTGTTTCTTGTGCCTTCTGGTGCTTTGGAAAAATGAGTTGACCCCCTTCCTCTTTGTGGCAACCTCTCAAATATTGGAATACTGCTATCATGCCCCACCCCCCAGTCCTTTTCTTTAGACTGGCCATACCCAAATCCTGTAACCGTTCTTCATGTGTTTTAGTCTCCAGGCCTTTAATCATCTTAGTTCCAGTTTGCACTTTTTCAATATATTTTTGTAATGCGGTGACCAAAACTGGATACAGTATTCCAGGTATGGTCTTACTAAGGCTTTACAAAATGGTAGCAATTGGTCAGTACGTGAAGTTTTGTCAGTCAAGGACTACCTGTACATAGTTGGGTATCGTAGGATGGATGACGTCTCCTAGCGGTTTCACATATATGTTGAAAAGGAGCAGTGAAAGGCTTGAGCCCTGGGCATCCCAAACTGCAAGAACCTAGGACTCAGCCTCTCTTCTCCTACCCACACCAACTGGAACTGGGCATAGAGGCAGAAGTAGAACCACCTAATAAAATGCCTCCCATTTCCAGTCCCCAAAGCTGGTCCAGACGAATATCATGTCAATAGCATTGAAACCTGATGAGAGGTCTAGGCAGGACAAATTGGTTGCACCCCGTCTATCCCGAGGCCTCCAAAAGTCCATGAGAGTTGCAACCAATGCCGTTTTGGTGATGTGCCCTGGGATGAACCCAGACTGAGAAGGGCCCAGGTGTCTCCCGCACAGCCCTTTCTGCCGGTGGCAAAGTCAGAGCTGCAAGCAGAGGGTGAGTTGAAGTTCCAGGCTGCCAACCTTTCATTGTCCTCTTCAGCTGCACTTAGAAATTATCTTAAGTTGAAGTTTCTAGGTGGTCCATAAAGAAAAAGTCCCAAACTTGTCTTTTTTAAAAAGTTGCAGATTTTCTTGAAACTCTTCTTTCCGTTGTGTTGAGAGATTTATAGTTAAACCATCATAATAAAAGTTGGTGTCAGGTTTATATTCCAAAATTGCAATTGACTCCTCTGCATTTTCAGCTACGGTACTTGTGAAGATGTCTCAGTAGTTTGGTAACTTTCTACACATGTTTGCATCTCTAAAGTAGTTTGAGAAGATTTTTTTTAAATCATCCTTGGAACACAGCTGGTCTACAAGCTGGTGGATTTTTAAAGATAATTTTCAAATACATCTCTAATAATGTGCTCCTCCATCTTGACTCCCTCTTTGGTCCAAGCGTGGAAAAATCCAATGAAAGAAACAAAAAAAACAGCAACACAAAGCAATACTTCTTACTTTTAAGATTCAGAGGTTTATTTCAGCAATAATTTGGAACACGCACATAAACATCATTTACGTTAAAAACCCATTGCAATGAGGACCAATGACATAGCAGATCCAATAAGGACAGCTATTGGGCAATGGCAAATCAATCAGGTCTGGTCCCAACCTCTTTTTTTTTTTCATTCCCAAATAAGTATCTTTTTTTAAAAAAAAAATTATTAAGTATATATTTGTAAATATAAACAAAGAAAAAATTCAAGTTGAATGCTATTATGCCATTTCCCATCCTAAAATCGCAGACAGCTGGTAGCAATCTAGCACTTTCTGCAGACATTTTGCTGACCATAACTGTCCTCATACCCATGTACATCTGAACCCGCACGTGTCAACTACCTTCAGTTCCCCATTTCTCACAATTCCAGTCCTTGTGTTCTAAATATATTTGAAACAAGCAAGCTTAGCAAAATCATATTAAAAGTACAGTTGCAGTTTAGATTACAAATAGCTCCTTCGGATTGTAAAACTGAACATAGCACAGACTTTGGTTTTTCCACGAGGCCTCATTAGTTCACCTGGGCCTAAATCTGGCATAGAAAAACAATAGCCAATATTTTCATCTTCCACACAAGAATAGATTAGAAATTGCTAGCCCTTCAGGAATCATAAAATTCAAATAGTTAGCCATCCACAGCAAAGCAGACAAAGCTACAAATTACTACAATTCATAAACTAAAACCACAACTTTCTGTCTTTATGTCTCGCTTTTTAAAAAAATTTCGCTCCACACTTCCTTATTTTGGCTTGTTTTAGCAGCTTTCTTATTGTTTAACACAAGAAATCCTCTAAATGGCGCAGGTCTTCAAAAAGGCATAGCAGGCTGTAACTAAAGAGACCCTCTTTTAACTTAGTAAAGATTAATACAGTAGTCATTACAGGTGATTAAGAAATGAAAGGCACAAATTTCCATTTAAAAAGTAAATTTTAAAATGGCGGTTTTAACAACAAACAGATTGCACCTTTCCCCCCTCCCAGCTTTCAGCACCCAGTTGCTTTGAAGCACAGCTCCTGAAGTTACTTGCAGACCTTAGC
Organism: Bothrops alternatus; assembly: GCA_034064705.1. Classification (NCBI taxonomy): domain Eukaryota; kingdom Metazoa; phylum Chordata; class Lepidosauria; order Squamata; family Viperidae; genus Bothrops; species Bothrops alternatus. The sequence continues at coordinate 6,503,825 of JARGCV010000172.1, forward strand.
TGTATCAGAGGATCTTGAAGGGTAATTCTAAGACTCTTCTCTAAATCAGGAGAGTCATATAAACTGAAAGATAGATAACCTTTATTGTCATTTTTTTACTGCGGGCACAATGGCACACATTAAAAATAAAATTTAGTTGCTTGCTCTCAAAAAGTGTACACATACATAACACACATTTAAATATACTATATACAACATACGTATAGACCTACACCCTTACATATAAGTAATATATAAATATTAATCACTGTCCATCTTGAATACATAATGGAAAGAGGAAGCTTTAGAGTTCACAAGGGTAATACTGTATGGAACAAAGCTGTGACTGTATCTGGATGTTCTGCTTTGGATACCACGGAGCCCCCTCCTCCCAGAAGGTAACAAGGAAACAAGGAATGCCAGTTCCTTCCATTAGTAGTTGAAGACCTACAGTCCAGGGGGAAAAAAATCCTTCAGGGATCCCTCCCTGGACATGTACTCAGTTGGCCATTTTCACAGGAAGGTTGAGAATTCCTTGAGAAAAAGGGAGGCTTATAACTACTTGTGAACTATCCAGACAAGAAAAAGATTTTACTCCATGAAGACAAGCTGGAAGGAGCGACTTAATGAGCTACCTGGATCTGGGATGGATTTTTATATGTTTGATATTTGTAATTGAAGTAAAGTCTTAATCTAAAATTTAAAAATGTACTTTATGTGCTACTTCAAAGAAAAATTTAGAATTTTAAAAAGGATGTATACAAAAGAAAAATATGTATTATTCTATGAGGGTCGTTTGGAGGAAGGGATCTAAATTTAACACTGAAGTTTAAAGCATGTATGTTAAGAAGTTAAAAGAATGTATTAGAAAGCTTTGACTTTAGAAATGTATTTAAAGAAGTTTAGCATTTTAACAAGGATAAAAAAGAAAAAAAATTCCTGTAAGGAGAAAGAATCTGAAAGAAAGCTATTCTCCAGAGCGCCTGAAGGTAGAACAAGAAGCAACGGATGGAAACTAATCAAGGAGAGAAGCAACCTAGAATTAAGGAGAAACTTCCTGACAGAACAATTAATCAGTGGAACAACCTGCCTCCAGAAGCGGTGAATGCTCCAACACTGGAAGTCTTTAAGAAGAGACTGGACGACCATCTGTCCGAAATGGTATAGGGTTTCCTGCCTGAACAGGGAGTTGGACTAGATGACCTCCAAGGTACCTTCCAACTCTATTATTATTGCTGTTATTGTTGTAGTTAGAATACATCGAACCTTGTTAATATAAATGGTGATAGTTCACAAAGATTATTAGGTGCAAATAGAATTATATATTTCCACAGCAAGGAAGATACAGCAGAAATTGTTAAACTGATCATTTTATTCAAAGAGGAGAATATACTTATGCTTTTCATTTGGATATCACCTCTGGATTTTATGTTTGTGATGAAAAAAATGAAACTGACTTTGGTTTTATCGATTAGATTTGTTGTTATAGAAATGGCTGGTTATATTCTATTGTGTAAAAGCAAAAAGTTGGGGCTGGAGTGTTTTTATCTTGTACTGTGCTAAAAAGAGTGAGAGGTCAATGCTTTTTTTTTTCTTTTTTCCCCTTGTACCTTACATTTTCTTTTCTCTTTCCCTTCTCCTAATTTCCCATTTCTACTTCTCTTCGTAATTTATGTAGAGATAAAACAACAATAAAAAAAAGTTTCTGAGTGGTCCAGTGCAGTGATCCGAACAGGAGGTGCCCAAGGCTTGAGTGACCCATTGTGCAAGGCCTTCCTGCTCCAGGAAAGAGCACAATTAGCACACCAGATGAATCTGCCAAGCCCCTCCCTCAGTCATGGCCTCTTCAAACAGGCACCCTGAGTCCAGGAGGACCTCCAGGTTGTGCACCCTCAGTCGACAACGGTGATCACATGACCCCAGGACACTGACACTGTCACAATTGCCAAGTGTCTCAATTTTGATCACGTGACAAGGGGGAATGCTGCAATGGTTGCAAGTGCAAAAAATGGTCATAAGTCACTTTATGCCAGACATGTCAAACACAAGGCCCGGGGGCCGGATGCGGCCCACGAAGTGGTTTCATGTGGCCCGCGAAGCCATCCTGGAAACAGTGAGGGAACGGCCCCCGCTGCCTTGGCTCTGGCCCAGGCCGGCCAGGATCCAATGTACAATATTATGGTGGCCATCTATGCTGAAACGCATTCAGTCTTAGCTCCACAAGGCCATTTGGAAACAGCGAGGAACCGGCTCCACCCCCTGGGTGCATGCTGGGGAGGTGTCACCCTTTGTGAGGAATGAAGAAATGGACCATGCCTTGGCGCATTGCCCCGGTCCCACCCCCTTCCGCCAGAGACCCAGACCTGTCCCACTCCTGCCCAGGCCCCCACAGGCCTCCTTGACACGAACGATGTAGAGCTGGCCATTCCTACCCAGTAGGCCACACCCACTCCATGCCCACCCAGTAGGCCGCACTCACCTTGGCCACCCCCCCCCCAGGGCAACTGCAATGCTGATGCGGCCCTCAGTGAAATTGAGTTTGACACCCCTGCTTTATGCAGTGCTGTTGCAACTTCAAATGGTCGCTAGAGGAAACGTTTTCAGCCCGAGACTACCTGTATATAATTGGGTATCATAGAATGGATGGCCTCCCCTAGCAGTTTCATCTAGATTTTAAAAAGCAGCAGCAAAAGGTTTTTGTGCAGGGGCATCCCAAATGGCAGGGGCCAAGACTCAGCCCCTCTTCTCCTCCCCACACCAACTGAACCTGCTGTGAAATGCCTCCCATTTCCAGTCCCCAAAACCAGTACATAAGGATATCATGGTTGATGGTATTGAAACTTGATTAGAGGTCTATCCCGAGGCCTCCAAACGTCCATGAGAATTGCAACCAGTGCAATTTTGTTGCTGTGCCCTAGACTGAACCCAGATCGAGAAGGGCCCAGGTGTCTCAGCAAACGGCTGTTGAAGGTATGAAGCTGGCCAGGATGCCAACTGTCCAGAAGGGGGAAAATGACTCTTCCAGCCCTCTCCTGCGCTTGGAAAAGAATTATAGGTAGTTCTTCAGCTGTGACACCAATTGGTGCCCGAATTTCCATTGCTTAGCAGGGGTGGGGCACCAGTAGGAAATATGGTGCTTGTTAGCTAAACATGGAAGTAAAAGAAAATAAAATCACAGAAGACACAAGGGATCAAGCTTCAGTCTTTCACCTTCCCTAAACTGCAGAGGCGAATTTCGAGTTATCTTGTACTCCACCTCCCCAGAGAAAAAAGCGGCTTGAACAAAGGGAGGTGCACTTTCCCACTTCCTATTTGCACACCATTTCCATCCCCCCCAACCCCCCAAAGGGCGATTTCCTTTGGTTTAGTTGCCGCTTCTTTGCAAACGAAAAGCTGTGGGATAGATCCTCAGGGAGAAAAGCTATGGATGTGCTCGGTGGGAGTCGAATGCGACTTGATGGCACAGAAGGAAGCCCGGAATCCATGAGAACGTCTTGCAAACGCCTTGTGGTGGGGTCGGACGAGCGTGGTTTTCTCGCCTTCTGTCGCTAGATGGCGCTCTACAAAAAAGCAACACTCACGCCTGGAAAGCAGGTAAGGTACAGCGGCAGCCGAACTATTCTAGGGGAGGGGAATAGACTGAGCTGGAACGAGTTGAAACGATAGAGAGTATTGAAACGATAGAGAGTATTACTAGAGAGGACGTGGGGGAAAAAGGCGAAGGAAAGAGGAACTTCCTCTTCCGACTCACCCAAGGGAGGAGGATGGCGTCGGTGTTATTTCCACGGTGGAAGCGGCTCCTGGAAGGTGAGTGGAGGGCAGGTCGGAGGAGAAGCCGGGAGCAAGTCGAGCAGCGAAGCAACGAGGCCGAAACGTGTGGGCTGCTGTTGCTGCATAATCTTTCTCTCCCCAAATTTTATTCCTCTGGGGTTGCACGATTTAAAGTTGCTGCCTGTGATTTTCTGCTGGCAGATTTGGGAGATTTAAAAAAATCTTTATTTCTATTTGACATTTCTTCACCGCCCATTCTTCATCCTTCACGTGACATTTGATTCTTTGTGATTTTATTTGACATGTTTTCCTGGCAAACGAGGCGGGGCACCATTTCATCAGTTAGCCCCCCGAATGTGTGTGTGTGTGTATGTGTATTTCTGTGGGCCTATGCATGCATGTATGAGTGATTTACCCAAGCCAAAAACTTAACTCTGCAATGATTTGGATAGTGCTAGTCTTCTATATGCCAAATGAATCATAATTAATATTAGAGGTTAAACTAGAATGTCGGTGTTTCTTTTTTCATGGTAATATAAGGTGTTTTTTTTTTGCTGCTTTCACATGTTCTGCAGTCATTCTTTAAACAAAAATAAAACTAAACCATTAATATTAATCTTACAGACAAAGAGGATGCCAAGAAGAGCACTCTGGACAACAGAGAATGAGAAGCAGCATTAAAATGCAAAACAAGGCATCAATCAAATTTATTTTCCACTTCCTTCAGAAAGTGTAAAAACTCTGCTCCTTCCTCAGCAAATGAGAAACAAAGTAGAGAATAACAAGGGCAGAGTTTTGAGCTTGAAAAAAAGAGTGTGTGCAACTCAGGGAAACATTACATGAGAAGTCAAAGGAGATAATTTCCAAAGAAAGAACAAGTGGGAAATACATGGAAGTCAATGAGAAGGAAAAGGTACTTTGGATAGCCAAAATGGGCAGGCATTAATTAAAGCCTTTGAGGAAGGAAAGAGTGGCTTGAATCAAAGAACCACCAGGTAAGAGATCAGAAATATTTTTGGCCTCCAAGAATCCAAGAATATCAGTGTTGGAAAAACCGCACAGACTGCCTATTGTGGGAAAAATACAGATGCACAAGTGGATCTACCCCTTCAAAAGCAATACAAATGTTTGAAGTATGGCAAAAGCTTTACTCAGAACAGGTCTCTCATGATTCATGGAAGGACTCAGATCGAAGAGAAGTTCTATTAGTGCTCTCATTGTGGCAAAAGATTTAGCATGCAAACCAATCTGGGGAGACACAAGAGGACTCACCCTGGAGAGAAACCATATGAGTGTCTGTATTGTGGGAAAAGTTTCCAGCATAATTCCAAGCTGATGATACACCAGAGAACTCACACGGGAGAGAAACCATATGAGTGTCTGTATTGTGGGAAAAGTTTCAGTCAGAGTTGCAACCTGGTGAAACACCATAGAACTCATACAGGAGAAAAACTATATGAGTGCGCTGATTGTGGGAAAACTTTCACGCAGAATTCCAACCTGCTTGTCCATCAGAGAGCTCATACAGGAGAGAAACCCTTTGATTGTCCTGATTGTGGGAAAAGTTTCAGTTATAATTCCAACCTTCTGAAACATCGGAGGACCCACACAGGAGATAAACCATATGAATGTCCAGATTGTGAGAAAGGTTTCAGTTGGAATTCTGACTTGGTGAAACACAAGAAGACTCACACGGGAGAAAAACCATATCAGTGCCTGGATTGTGGGAAAGGTTTCAGTCAGAATTCACATCTGGTGGAACACCAGAGAATTCACACAGGAGAAAAACCATATGAGTGTCCTGATTGTGGGAAAGGTTTCTCTCGGAATTCCTACCTAGTGGTACACCAGAGAAATCATACAGGGGAAAAAGTGTATGAGTGTCAAGTGTGTGGGAAAAATTTCAGTTGGAAGTCTGAACTGGTAAAGCACCAGAAGACGCATACAGGGGAGAAACCATTTCAGTGTCTGGATTGTGGTAAAAGTTTCAGTTGGAATTCCGCCCTGGTGATACACCAGAGGTCTCACACAGGAGAAAAACCATATGAGTGTGTCGAGTGTGGGAAAGGTTTCACTCGAAATTCTGACTTGGTGATACACCAGAGGACTCACACAGGAGAGAAACTGTACGAGTGTCCAGATTGTGGAAAAAGTTTCAGTCAGAATTCTCACCTGATGTTACACCAGAGGACTCATACAGGAGAGAAACCATATGAGTGTATGTATTGTGGGAAATGTTTCAGTCATAATTCCAACCGAATGAAACACCAGAGAACTCACACAGGAGAGAAACCGTATGAATGTCTCGAGTGTGGGAAAAGTTTCAGTCAGAATTCGTACCTGATGAAACACCAGAGAATTCACACAGGAGAAAAACCATATGAGTGTGTCGAGTGTGGGAAATGTTTCTACCGGAATTACGACTTGGTGATACACTGGAGGACTCACACAGGAGAGAAACCATATGAGTGTCCGGATTGTGGAAAAGATTTTAGCATTAGGTCTAACCTTATAAATCATGTAAGGTTACACACAGGGGAGAAACCATTCAAATGCCCAGATTGTGGACAGTGTTTCACACGAAATTCCTCCCTTATCGCACACAAGAAATTCCACATGAGTCAAAATTTGACGTGTGTAGAGGAATCTTGAACTTTGCTTCTCGTCTCTCATTGGGAACCCAGCTGAGAAATTAACCATTTGATTTCTTGCATGATTCTTTTTAGTCAGACATGTATTCGTATCAGCTTCCTTTTTCTGGCCCAGCACAGTCATTTCCTTTTAGAGAGTCAAGAGGAACTGCCGTGCTTGGCAGAGAATATGAGCTAGGATCTGTATTAGATATGTTTGCTGTCTTGGTTTATTTCTACGTATCATAAAGGAGGATATAAATATGTATGCATGCATTTTTATTTATTAAGAATATGTATATGGCAGCCCAACTCATGATGACATGGTTAACAGCAATGAAACCCAATACAGAAACTAATAAACCCCATATATAGCAAATGGTAAAGTTCAAAGCGTCCACATTTGACATGTACTTGCTCTGCAAATACAGGGCACCTCTAGAATGGTTGATGGTCTGGGAATTCCAAAAAGGCAATTATTGCTTTTTTTCAAATTAGAAATTAACCAGATCTCCTTGCCTTACTAACTATGTTCATTCCCGGTGCCATTCTTGCTCAGAACTGGTCATCATCTTGCAAGGAGTTGAATTGGAGAAGTTAAGCACAGGATTTGTGTCTTGTAGGGTAGGGTCTGTAATGGAAAATTGGTACAGCAATCGGTGCCAGAATTTCCATTGCTATGCAACGGGGTTATAAAAAGTGACATCACATCACCACTTTGCTTAGTGGGGGCAATCCTGGCAGTTCCACTTGCCATTGCAACTCGAGGACCCTATGGGTCATTAGATGAGGACCTCATGTGACTGTGATGTGGGAAGAGATAGGAATCCCAGGCAGGCAGATCAGCAGGTGAGAGGCACAGGTAAGAGCCACGGGTAGTGGGTAACTTCCTGGCCTCCTTTCTGGGGCTGGGAGACGAATTGGCCCAATCCACCTCCCCACCCGCAGACTTCCTGCCTAGGATTCACCGTTTCCTGGGTTCCTAGACTCAGGCCTTAACTCCTACACCAAAATATAAGATTTTAATTTCCTACTTTCTGCAAGGCCTATGCCTACTCTATACTTTCAAAAGGCCTGTATCACTATATCTTCTTTCTCTATTCATAAGCTCTACATTTCTCTAATCCTAATCTCCATATGTCATCATTTATCTATATCTCTGTCTGTCTATATCTATCAGATATCTATCATATCTGTCATCCTGATCTGTAATCTATTTCATCTCTGTCCGTCTGATATCTGTCATCCTGATCTGTATCGTTGTATTTCATCTCATATCTATCTATCTATCTATCTATCTATCTATCTATCTATCTATCTATCTATCTATCTATCTATCTATTCTTCACTTTCTATAGAGTTCAGTATATCTTCTCTACTGGTATCTGCTCCGTCAATACCTTGACTTCCTTCAATAGCCAGCAGATGCAATTCTCACACCTTTTCTGTTTGTTTCCTTTTTCATTATTCCTCTCTACTGACTCCTGCAGGATAGGAGGGCTTTCTGCTTGCTCCAGTGTCACCCAGGGCTCCAGGTTTAGGACTTCAAGGTCAGCTAGCCTATGGCTTTTTGCTGTGCTTTTGGGTGTTTGCCAAACTCCTCTGCCCTGTGTTACCCCTAGTGGATCTTATAAGGGGAGAGGAAGGTGGGTCTATGCTTAGCAAAAAGAATCCAGAGACTCATTGGACTTTTTCAGATTAACAAATGTTATTAAAAATTAGGAGTTAATTTATAAGGGCAATCTGTCTCAAATATAACCTGCATCTGCATAACCGGCCTGTCTCCCAATTCTTTCCCCACAAACTCTGTGTAAATCCTACATCAGTCTAAGTCGGTGTTTCTCAACTTTGAGATGTCTGGACTTCAATTTCTAGAAAATTCCACACATCTAAATATTCCACACATCTAATAGAATCATAGAGTACTGAAAGAGACCTTGGAGGTCTTCTAGTCGGCATGCTAGCAACCAGTCCGCACAAACAAGCAAAGCCCCATCCGTGGCATGTAGGCAGCACACAAAACTACACATCCTCAGGTCCGCAGAAAAACCTCTTTCCAGGGAACTGGTCCCTGGTGGCCAAAAGGTTAGGGACCTCTGTTCTAGTCCAGCCCCAGGCTCAAGACAGGACTCTTATACCATCTCAGTCAAATGGTTGTCCATTCTATTTTTGAAAACCTCCAGGGGCAGAACAGCCACCATCCCAGGAGGCAAGCTATTCCATTGATGAATTGCTCTCGCTGTTAGAAAATTTCTCCTCCTAGTTTGGTTCTCTCTTTGACAAGCTTCAGCTGTGGCTTGCAAAAGTTTATGCCTGCTCAGAAAAGGGGGTATGGGACCTCTGTTTTGCCTCAGCTGCCTTTACTTCTTTTCACTTGGTGGCCTGCTTTGACCTGTACTGGCATGTTGCAGCCGCAGCTGCCTAGCTTCAAGGCAGCCAAAAAATGCTGTTTGTATAAACAGAGGCCTGGAATCCAAATCGTGTGAAGTATTAGTATTGCTTTATAAAGCCTTAGTTAAGGCCCCATCTGGAATCCTGCATCCAGTTTTGGTTACCACATTACAAAAAAAGAGGTTGAGACTTTGGGAAAAAGTGCAAAGAAGAGCAACTAAGATGATTAAGGGCCTGGAGAGTAAAACATAAGAACAGTTACAGGATTGGGTTATGGCTAGTCTAGAGAAAAGAAGGCCTTTCAAACAGATGCTGAATGAATGGTTGAAACGTGAGGACCATCTATATCGGGTAGGCAACCTTGGCTCTTTTATGACTCGTGGACTTCAACTCCCAGAATTCCTGAGCCAGCCATGCTGAGGGGAAAGGGACAGGTTTCCAAGCTGAGCCATGCTGGCTCAAGAATTCTGGGAGTTGAAGTCCACGAGTCATAAAACAGCCAAGGTTGCCTACACCTGGATAGGGTTGCCTGTTTGAGCAGGGGGGTTGGCTAGAAGACCTATAAGGAGCCTTCAAGCTCTATTCTGAATTAAATTAAATCTGATATTTCCCCCCCTCCACCACTGCCCCTTTGGAAAACACTGCTTAGTTGCTCCTTCTGGTATCCTGACATTGGAGAAGCAGGAGGAAGGGAGGGGGAGGGAAGCACGTTGCATTGGTTGCCTATTGGTCTCTGAGCGCAATTTAAAGTGTTGGTTATTACCTATAAAGCCCTTCATGGCACTGGACCAGGATACTTACGGGACCGTCTTCTGCCACATACTTCCCTTCGACTGGTGAGAGTGCACAGGGTCAGCCTCCTCCGGGTCCCCTCAGTGAAACAATGTCGTCTGGCAGGTCCTAGGGGGAGGGCCTTCTCTGTTGCGGCGCCCACCCTTTGGAACCAACTGCCCCCTGAAGTCCGTGTTTCCCCCACTCTCCCGGCCTTCCGGAAGAATCTAAAAACCTATTTATGCCGGCAGGCCTGGGGATGACTGTGATTGTGTGCGAATGATGAATGTGTTTGGGGTCTTTTTAAACGCTTTTTAGCTTTGGTTTTAGTTTTGAAATGTTGAAATGTTTTATTTATGCTGTTAGCCGCTCCGAGTCTTCGGAGAGGAGCGGCATAAAAATTTAATTAATAAATAATAAATAAATGAAGGGACCTGCAATCCACCAGGACAGGTGTCCCCAACCCCCGGTCCATGGGAAAATTTTTCTCCACAGAACCGGTCTCTCGAAATTGTGTGAGTGGGCAACAAAGTGGCAAATGCATTTTAACCTAAACAAGTGCAAAGTTATGCACATCGGGGCAAAGAACCCCAATTATACTTACCAACTGATGGGGACCAAACTTTCTGAGACAACCCAAGAAAGGGATCTTGGGGTTTTGGTGGACAGCTCGATGAAGATGTCAACCCAATGCGCAGCAGCAGTAAAAAAAGCAAATTCCATGCTTGGCATGATTAGGAAGGAAATTGAAAACAAGTCAGCAAGTGTTGTATTGCCTCTGTACAAATCGATGGTGAGACCACACTTGGAGTACTGTGTACAGTTCTGGTCACCGCACCTCAAGAAGGATATAATGGAACTGGAAAAGGTGCAAAAAAGGGCAACAAGAATGATCAAGGAAATGGAGCGCCTCCCTTATGAAACCAGATTGCAACGCCTTGGTCTCTTCAGCCTTGAAAGACGGCGTTTAAGGGGTGACTTGATCAAAGTGTATAAGATCATGCATGGGATAGAAAAGGTGGATAGAGAAAAATTCTTTTCTCTATCACACAATACCAGGACAAGGGGGCACTCCCTAAAGCTCATAGCTAAGAAAGTGAGGACAAATAAAGGGAAATATTTCTTCACCCAGAGGGTCGTTGATTTATGGAATTCACTTCCAGAAGGGGTCGTGACAGCTGTCAGCCTTGACAGCTTCAAGGCAGGGCTAGATAGATTCATGGATGCCAAGTGTATCGGTGGTTATTACGGTAAAACGGATGTCCATGTGGCGCCTCTATGTTGGTTGAGGCAGGCAGGATTCCCTTGGGTACCATTTGTTGGGGGTCAAGGGAAAGGGAGGGTTTTGCCTTCTCCTTCTGCTCAAGATCCCCATGTACAATTGGTGGGCCACTGTGTGACACAGAATGCTGGCCTTGATGGGCTTTGGCCTGATTCAGCATGGCTCTTCTTATGTTCTTATGTTCTTATGACCATCTTTCAATTGGGACTTGTTTTTAGCAAAGCAACATATGATACCCAGTGACATCCCTTACAGATATCGGACAACTGGTCCAGTCAGTTTTATTGGCTTCTTTTGGCAGCCACCGCCAGGATTTCCAAAATTCCTGTCCAGCAATCTCAGAAATTGAGCAAAGACATGCAACAACAGCTTCCATGTCAACGCGACAATATTTTACCAACTCTCATTTGCTTGACTTTAAAGAGCAGCGTGTTTCCCAACCTCTGCAATTTTTAAGATGAGTGAACTTCAATTCCCAGAATTCCTCCCTAACATTGCTACTTGGGGAATTCTGGGAGATGAAGTCCATACATTTAAAAGATGTCAAGATTGAGAAACATTGTTTGGAGAGCCGACAGGCCAGGTGTCTGCTTTTTTGGTTGTTGATTTTTCCCTTTAATTTTGTCTGATTCTCAGAGATAAGTTTTGAAGTTTCTTGGCAAAGATTTTTAGAAGTGGTTGGCCATTGCCCACTTTCTAGGGCTGAGAAAAAGTGACTGGCACCCTAAGTTTATCTACAGTCACTTGCAACTGGCTACTGTTTATGGCGCACCACAACAAAAACATATTTTGTCTATGGAGATTCTCAGTCATCCAGGTTATAGTTGTCCCAAAAATGCTTTTCCAGGCCCAGTTGCCTCGTGAAAAAGCATCTTTGGGACAACAACACATTTTGGAAAAGATACCACAAACGTCATTGAGGGAGTTTTATCACTGGAAGCTTTCAAGAAAAAACTGGATGGACATCTGTCAGAAATGGTATAGGGTCTCCTGCTTGGGCGGGGTGGTGGTGTTTGACTAGAATGACCTACAAGATCCCTTCCAACTCTGTTATCTTATTTTTGCAACACCAAACCCACAGAGCTGCTGCCACTCTGGTCCTTTATCACGTTGTGAATCTCATCGATGATGCAACCATGAAAAATAGGCTGGGGAAAAGATCAAGGATGAAGGCAGTCACCGAGAAGATCCAGCTGCCTCTTTCAAAAGCCATAATCCAGGGGTTCTCAACCTTGGCAACTTTAAGACTTGTGGACTTCAATTCTGGGAGTTGAAGTCCACAAGTCTTAAAGTTGCCAAGGTTGAGAACCCCTGCAAATCGGATCACAGGAATCAGGGCAAGCCCTACCTATTCGAGATCCCAGATCCAGGCAAAATGATAGGGTTGTGGGTTATTTTTTGTTCTGTTTTTTTTTTTTTTTTTTTTTTTGCAAAAACAAGAATCCTGTTTTGCAAAAACAAGAATCCTCCTACCCTACAATCCTGCACCTGGAAAGCAAGGGTGACCCGCGCTGCACGAGTGGAACGGAGACAGAGACCACGCCGCTGCCCCCCCCCTTTCCTTCTTTCCCTTGCGCTTTCTTTACACGCGATCCTCTGCCTCGGGAACAGCCGCTGCCTTTTTCCCCCGCAATCGGCGTTCCTTCTTGCTCCGAGCCACCCGCGCTGCAGCCTTTGCCACGCTCCTCCTTTCCAGGCGGCGCTACCTGCGTCCTCCTCCTAATGGGATGGGGAGACCTCTAGAGGCCTTTCTAGGAGGCATAGATCTATGGCTTTAACTCTTTCTTGCTTCCTGGGGCAATCCAGAGCTCAAGGCAGGAATTGCATCTTAATAATAATAAAGTCGGAAGGAACCTTGGAGGTCATCTAGTCCAGACCCTTGCTCAGGCAGGAAACCCTATACCATTTCAGACAAATGGCTGTCCAGTCTCTTCTTAAATAGTTCCAATGTTGGAGCATTCACAGCTTCTGGAGGCAGGTTGTTCCACTGGTTAATTGTTCTCTAACTGTCAGGAAGTTTCTCCTTAGCTCTAGGTTGCTTCTCTCCTTGGTTAGTTTCCACCCGTTGCTTCTTGTCCTGCCTTCAGGCGCTTTGGAGAATAGCTTGACTCCCTCTTCTTTGGGGCAGCCCGAGATATTGGAACACTGCTATCATGTCCCCCCTCGTCCTTCTCTTCATTAAACTAGACACACCCAATTCCAGCAACCGTTCTATGTTTTAGCCTCCAGTCCTATGTTTGTTCTACAAACACATCCCTTGGTGTGATTTAAGGCAGTGGTCCCCAACTTTTGGGGTTCCAGGGGCTGGTTCTTAAGTTTGGGAATTTTGTTTCAGGATGATTGTTATAGTGAGTTGTGAGAAATCCACAGCCCTCTCTTATTATTGCTCAGTACTAGCCAATATTCAGAGATTCCTAGATGCTGAAGGCTCGGAACTTGTCGAATTCACTTTTGTTTCTTTACTACAAAATAAGTCCACCTTGTCCCAAAGGTGCTTTTGCAACTGGACTTTTTTTTTTGTTTTTCTCTAAAGACGTTTCGCTTCTCATCCAAGAAGCTTCTTAAACTCAGCTCTTCGGAAATGAAGAAGCTTCTTGGACGAGAAGTGAAACGTCTTCAAGGAAAAACAAAAAGAAGTCCAGTTGCCTCTTGAAAAAGCATCTTTGGGACAACCATGACCTGGATGACAATCTGTCTCCATAGATATTTAGCTATGAACTTTGGAATGAACACTCTTCGAATGATGCGGGAGTATGGATGGATTTTCAGAAAACATTGCAGACTACAGGACCATTTGTGCTTCAGTTTGAGATGCAGACAACACAGATTCAACCCCACCAGCCTGCTCCTGTGTTCAGTGAAGGGATATAGGGCAGAAAATATCCTGCAGGAAGCACAGATCCACAACACAGTCCTTTCAGCGGTTCCAAGATGGCTCCACACCCATTTGCACTACTCAGGTCAACCTGAGGATACAGTCAAACTTCCAAGTGGCCTCAACGACTCGAGTCTCTAAAAGAATGCAAATGACCAGCTGTCTGCAAGGAATATTAAATCTTTCCATTCCCCACTGTGGAAAGTCACCCCACCCCCCAGAGAAAGAATATTTAAAAGGCAGAATATATTAAAATATATTTAAAATCCCTAAAGGATTTTAAAAGCAGAAACCAACCCTGTCCCCCCTCCAAGTTCATGCCACAGGAACAACTCCAAACGAAAGGTTCTAGAGGGTATAAAAACCCACTCCCTACATGTGCTCACTCTCTCTTTTCTTCCAGCACCATCCTTCTATCTGGCTCTCCTCTTCAATAAACTGCAACCTTCTTTCTAAAGCAGTCGCCATGTTGTTTATTCCTGGCTTGGACTGAACCATGATGAAGACTTTTCCTTCAACACCACCATCCAGACAGAGCTGAAGAAGCTTCTTGGATGAGAAGTGAAACGTCTTCAAAGAAAAACAAGAAAGTCCAGTTGCCTCTTGAAAAAGCGCCTTTGGGACAACCATGATCTGGAAGACTGAGAACTTCCATAAACAGTAAATCCTCCTTGTTTTCTTGACAATAAAAATAGAAGGTAAGTTACTATTGGTTCCCTCCATGGTGCCTCTTCTAAAGGGCTTCTTAGTGGTCTCCCATCCCATTACTAAGCTACATCACTATGGTTAGCTTCCCAACCCAGCCAAAATCAGCCTGAGCTTTCATTTGCGGAGATTTGACAGATTGAGGCATTCAGAGTGGATCGGGGGCGGGGGGGGGGGTGTTGTGCCAGGAAGAAAATGAATGGAGCTGAGGAGGAAGAGAACGAAAGTGTACATGTCACAATCAGCAGTAATAATTTTATTTCTATACATTCTTTTTCCTGCAAATAAGTGCAAAAATATTTTCCCAGCACTACATCATGGTTCTGGGTCTGGTTCCAGACATTTTTTAGACATTTAACAAGTTTTGCTCTTAAAACAAGCCCTTAGTTTCATTTTAGAAACTTTTCAGTTTATTAGGATTACTTCCCCCCCCCCCCGTGGAAAACAAAGCTGTCCATAAATAGTCAAAAAAAAAGTCAAAATGGCAGGCACAACAGTTCAGTCCATGACCTGCCTGGTTTGCAGCTCCATCTCCTATTTCTTAAGACTCTTCCTGTGGGTAAAGACCAGCCCTGACAGAAGCAAGGATTTTGGGGAAGGAATCATGTTTTGTTTTGTTTTTTAATCTTATCAGGAAGTATAGAAACATGATGAAAGTCCGGTCCCAGTTCACCTCTCATTTTGCCTGCACAGGAAAGCTGCCTGGGGAATTCTGGGAGTTGAAGTCCACACATCTTCAACTTGCCACAGTTGAGAGCCACCGATGCAGTTTATTGATTTAAATAGTTTTCACTTTAATTCTTTTCTTGCCGACCAGTTCTTATTTTTTTGAGAAGAGCAGCCATACAAATGGTTCAAAACATAAAACATCACCAAAGAAAAATACTATTACATTTGCCATGTCATTTGTATGCCACCTAACCTTCAATGGCTCTGGATGGCGTTTTAACCACAGGACTAATTTAGCTAATCACAGGAGAGATCATGAAGTAGGCCTCGATAAAACTGTGAGGGTGAGGAATGAGTGAGGGCAAAAATCCCCCTTTTGCCTTCCGAATATTCCCTACGGAATAAATTTTGCTAGGTTAGACTGCAGCTCATTTCCCAAAACCTGTATGGAGGCCAAATATATGCACGAGGCATCCCATTACACAAAGCGACATCCCTTACGGAGATCAACCCCCTGACCTATTTTATTTGTTTATTTGTATCGCATCTTTATTAGTTTTATAAATAATCCAAGGCGGCAAACCCATCCAACACGCCTCCCTTCTCCTATTTTTCCCTGTGAGGTGAGTTACACTGAGAGAGAGAATGACTGGCCTAAGGCCACCCACCTGACTTTCGTGGCTAAGGTAGGACTAGAATTCAGGGTCTCCTGTACCACCAAGATTTGAGAGCAGGGCCATTTCTAGCCTGCCTGCTATCCTAGAGGTTGAACAAAAGCAGTTCAGTATGAAACAGGTGCTGCTTTGTTAACACTTTAATGTGTCAATGTTTTTAAAAGCCATCAGCCTTGTTCCGTTGTGCTTCCTCTCTGCTGTCCGATGTTGCGCTCCAATGGCTGGTGTCGTTTTCACCATCTCTGAGACTGCGTGTTAGACCTGAACACCAACCCTTCCCTCTAGGGAAAATCCTGAAGGGATTTTTCATATCTTTATGAAGCATGGAAGAACTGCAGGATCTTTTCTCACACACCCAGCATCTTTATGGTTCCTCTCAGGTGTGAATCCACTGGCGGGCCGCCATTTTCTAATGGAGGTTTTTCCCACCATGGAAGAACCTATGGGGCTTTTTAAGCCTGTGCACCGTAATATGCTTCCTGAGATGTGAGCTACAAACCAGGTCTTTTCACACTGAGGACACACCCCTGTGGCCTCTCCTGTGTGGGCCCTTGTGTGGATCACGAGCCGTGAGTGAAGATCTGCATTCTGCCTGATACGACTTCGGTACACGTCACATTTCACCAGCCATCCTCTCTCATCCTCTTTTGCCGAGGTCTAAATGTGAAGTTTCTTGCCTCTCTGGGTTTAAGATGGCAGCTTTTCCCACAGTTGGAGCATTCATAAGGCTTCTCTCCTTCACTTGTGTTTGATGAGGACATCTCACCCAAGGAAGCTTTTGCTGCAGTTGAGAGCATCTATGTGGCTTTCCCCCCCCCCTCAGGGACTTGACCAGAACCCCCCCTTTCTTAAAAAAAAAATAAGCTTTTCCACATTCGGTGCATCTGTACAGCTTCTCTCCCATGCAGAACTTTCTCATACTGAATCAGAGTTGATTTTGTGTTGAAGCTTTTGCTGCAGTTTGTATGTTTATACAGCGTCCTTCCCGTTTGGATTATCTTGTTCTTCAGGAGGTTTGCTTTAAAACCCAAGTTTTTCTGCGCTCTGAGCAAACGTGATTTTTTTTTTCTTGCAGAAGGTTTTCCTGTGGAATACACGGAGCTTGCCGTTAATGTTCTAAAAGAGTATAAATTTACTCCGTTATCCTGTACTTGCACATTTGAACACTAATAGTTCCACACTATCTCGGGCTCCTCTTAATTCCAGCTGAATTTTGTGCCCAGCTGAAAATTGGCTTCACTTAAATTTTGATCACCGTCTTCAGGCAGAAAAGCTTCGCTGGCTTTCTTTCCTGTGTGCCTTTGTGCTCTGGCAGATCTACTGGCTTTCCTTAATCCTGGAACCCCAGAGAAATGATCGTTGGACTCCTTTCAATGGAATCTTCCCAAATCTACTTCTTCAGATCTTCCCACCTGGAAGGTCTTCTTATGAGTTGTCCCATATCCTTCATATTCTGAGAGAAACAGAAAAGAGTTTATGTCACATTGTCCCCCCAACAATGAATGTCATTTCAAAAAATATCTGGTATAAATTCCAGTGTTCATGGGTCTTCTACTTCAGGGCTTTTCAACTTTTTCGCTCATTGTACCACTTTTAGGATATGGCAGTATCCGAGTACCACCAGTTGCCTAGCAAGGTGTCAAAAACTTGATGACCCCCCCCCAAAAGGAAAAAAGTGATAAAGTAAGCCCTTGACTTACAAAAGTTCGCTTAATGACTGTTCGCAGTTACAATGGCACTGAAAAAGTACCCCCCAAGGCACAGCCGAACAAGACACCTGCCTGCCCACCCGGTGGCGCTCTTCCTCCTGTCCGAGGTTTTCATTGTTGTGAGCATTTCTGTTGAGGATTGGCAGTGGGAGTCGGGTGGAGGGGTGTTTGGTTTTTATTCCCCCCCCCCCCGTCTGCTGGGTGGTTGCAGCAGGTTTTGGTCACTTCACATGACCCTGGGACACTGTGACCATCATAAATATGAATCAGTTGCCAAGCATCTGAATGTAAATCACAAGACCCTGGAGATGCTGCAACATTCCAGCTGATTGGTGCTTCTTCTGGGCTCAGCAGAAGTGCCAGGATCAGCGCCGAGCTCCAGCTGGAGCCTGGCGCTGATCCTGGCGCTTGCACTGAGCCCTGACAATCCTGAAGAAGCGCTGATCCTGGCACTTCCACTGAGCCCTGACAGCTCTGCAGCTCCAGCCATCTCTCGCTCAGGCTTGTGCGTGCGGTGCTCCCACCATTTCAGCTCATTCCCCTCCCCCACTACCACTTTTCTGGGATGGTCGTGTACTACCTGCCAGGTGCCAATGTACCACAGGTGGTACCTGTACCACTGGTTGAAAAGCCCTGATCTATTTGACTTTGTCTCTTAAAGACCATCTTGGCTTCTCCTTCCTGTTTGATTTAAGCTATCCCTAGTTCAAACAGAATAACAGAGTTGGAGGTCTTCTAGTCCAACCCCCTGCTCAGGCAGAAGACAAATGGCTGTCCACTCTCTCAAGTATCCTCGTTTGATGGTTTTCAGCATCTATCTCAAGACCTTGGGACACCTCCTCATCAAGAAGACTCTTTTTGAAGCTGACAGAGTTCACAGATCACTAAGCCACTGGTTTACTTAAAACATTCTTTAATTAAACACATCTAATGGGCTCATTCGCCAACATTTTCAATACCATCGTCACCTGGTCCATGCAATATTCTACGCCAGTGGTTCTTCACCATGCCCCCTCCCCTTTAAATACCTTTTGTAGCCACGGGCCATGGCCATGGACCCCCCAAGACTTAACTCAATATTTCAATCATAACATTTCTTCAAACCTTTGCAGACCCCCTGTGATGACACTGTGTCCCCCCCAGAGGTCTGCAGACCACAGGTTGAAAACCACGGTTCTAAGCCGTTCAAACCACCTTACATCCATGTTCAACTTCCCTAGATGGCCACAGTTCAGTTCCCAGAATCCTTCATTCCTGATCTGTGCAGTAGATAGCAATGGGCCAGGAGGATGAGCAGCTCCACTTTATTATGAAACTAGATACCCGTGTTTCCCCTAAAGCAAGACAGGGTCACACTTTCTTTTTATCCCCAAAAGCCCACTATGTCTTACTTTCGGGGTACGGCTTATATTGATTGGAAAACAATTGTCAGTTTTATTTTAAGTATTTTAAGTATATTAAGTATTTTAAGTATTTTAAGTATTTAAGTATTTTAAGCAGGAGGCGGAAGTGGGCAGGAGTAATATGTCTTACTTTCGTGGTACGGCTTATATTAGCCGACCCCCTGAAAACCCCGATACGTCTTACAATCGGGGGTGTCTTACTATCGGGGAAACACGGTAGCTATGTTGGCAATGGCTGAATATGGATTTCCACTCAGAGCCAGGGTTTGGTGGACACATCAGATGGGAAGGACTGCACAACCAATTTGTTCTGCAAGATGCTGGCACTTCCCAGGGCTTCAAAAAGACAGCAGAAGCAGAAAACCAGCAAAGCCCTCCCTATTTGCAATGACTGACAGTCTATATCAGCGGTTCTCAACCTTTTGCAGGCCGTAACCCCGACCTGCGCTGCGCATGCGTGGCGCGACCCCGACCTGCATCGCGCATGCACGGCGGCCCGCATTGCGCATGCACGGCGTGTGCGCGATGACCCGCATCGCGCATGCGCGGCGCATGCCCGGCGCGACGGCCCGCATCGCGCATGCACGGTGCTACCCTGCGCATGCGCGGTGCTGCCCCCTGCCCCGGCTGAGGAGAAAAGGGGGAAAAAATGGCGGACTGCGGTGTTTGACGACCCCCGTGAAATGGTCGTTCGACCCCAAATGCGGTCGCGACCCATAGGTTGAGAACCGCTGGTCTATATCCTTACCTAGAGAGTTGGCCTCCTCTTCATTCTCTTGCTTTATCTCCAGGGAAAGCTTCACCTTCACAATCTCCAAGGCCTCTTCCTCCAAGTTGGGAGATATTAGTATCGTATAATGCAGGGATTGGGATGCCTGAAAACAAAAAATGGGAAAGTTGATTCAATTCAAAGAAGTCTTGCCATCAGGCTTTCTCTCCAGTCCCCCCAAGATGAGTAAGACTCAAACTCTGTTGGAAGAGAGGGGATCCAACTTGGAGGTCAATCAATCAAGCAATCCAGAATAGAGCCGGAAGGGACCTTGGAGGTCTTCTAATCCAACCCCCCTGCTCAAGCAGGAGACCCTATACGATTTCAGACAAGCGGCAACTGTCTTTGACTCCACTGTTTGTTTTACGATCCTCAAGTGCTCTTTTAGAGCATGAACACTTGAGGATCGTAAAACAACCAGTGGAGTCAAAGACCGTTTGCCTGATGCGGAACAACTCGGTGCCATACGGATTAACACAATCAACGGGCCGATGACGCGCTCAAGGAGCCGGGCGCAGAGGCAGGAGGCTATATGAGCTGCCTTGCCGATCTCCTGCTATTCTAACTCTGATGACGCCGGCAGTTTTTTGGCCGGACGAAAGCTTAGTGACTCTTCTTAACCACAGGATTGTTTATATTAAACAGGCTGGTTTATTATATCCTGGTGTTCGTTTTTTCTTTTATTTGTTAGCATAATGCCCAGGATTCACGTTTCGATGAAGTCCCATTTGTCATCTTCAGGCTGGTGTTTTCGGCTTCGTGCTTCTAGGAGCAAGGTGTGATTGTAGCTGTTTCTTCCTTTTAACTGCCAGTGGGGGTTTGAACTGATTGGCTGGGAGCTCGGCTGTGTTCTGATTGGGTGGAGGTGTGTTCTGATTGGTTAGGGGCTTGGCTGTGCTCTGATTGGCTGGGGGAGTGTTCTGTTTGGGTGGGGGCTTTGTTGTGCTCAGGTTAGTCTGAGTTGCAGGGGGATTAGAGATGGTGAGACAAACAGCTATGCAGCTCACCATCTCTAATCCCCCTGCAACTCAGACTAACCTGAGCAGAACAAAGTCCCCACCCAAACAGAACACTCCCCCAGCTAATCAGAACACAGCCAACCCCCCAGCCAATCAGAGCACAGCCAAGCCCCTAACCAATCAGAACACACCTCCACCCAATCAGAACACAGTCGAGCTCATTTTGCTCTCATCAGCTAGCCATACCCTTTATGGGATTCGAACCTGGCCAGCCTGCATACTAGGCAGTTGTATTAACCTCCAGGCCACCAGCTCTTTGTCAACAAAAAAGAAATTTGAATTTGTAATGTATCAGAGTAGCAACTTGAACCTGCTTAACGCCGCTTGTTTGGGGGGCTGCAAGGCAAAAATGATTACAATAGTAGAACTGCAGTATAGCAGCCAAAATACCAAAGTGTATCAATAAAAAAAACCGGTCTGACCGGAAAGAAAAAACTTTATATATGTATGTATGTATGTATGTATGTATGTATGTATGTATGTATGTATGTATGTATGTATCAGCTTCTGGCGGCTCTGTCCAGGTGTTTGGCAGTTCCAGCTTCTTTTGGGCCACAATTCTGAACTGAGAGGTAGATGAACTGGGCTCAAAGTATGCAACGGATGGAAATTAATCCAGGAGAGAAGCAACCTAGAACTAAGGAGAAATTTCCTGACAGAACAATTAACTAGTGGAACAACCTTCCTCTAGAAGTGGTGAATGCTCCAACACTGGAAGTTTTTAAGAAGAGACTGAATAACCATTTGTCCAAAATGATATAGGGTTTCCTGCCTGAGCAGGGGGTTGGACTAGATGACCTCCAAGGTCCCTTACGACTTTATTATTATTATAGATCATCGCACAGTTGTTGTTGTTGTTATTATTATTATTATTATTATTGTCATTCTAACAACTTTAAAACTTTGGAACATTTTTTAAAGCTTTTGTTTAATACTTTAGGCAGATATTTTTTTTAACAAACCGCCTAAATAGAAACAAAAAGATTAAATGAAAAACACTATGTGTGAAAACTGGGTTTACAGGTTGTCCTTGGGTTTCAACGACTCATTCAGCAACAGTTTGGTGGTAGGAGGACAGTGAATGAGGGGGACTTACGTCCTTACTCTGAAATCCCCATGGTAATTTGATCAGAATCCTGATTCTCAGCTCAAGCTCATGATTATGACATCAACGTGAGCCATATCACATGATCATCATTTCAGACCTTCCCTGCCAGCTTCCCAAAAGCAGAGTCAGTGGGGAAGCCGGCAGGAAAGTTCACAAGTCACTTCATTAAGTTATTCCTGGCACTTATGCTCTCAAAAGAGCCACGCTGCGACATACGAGATCCTAGGATCTTGCAGTCCGTAGCACGCTAAGTACAGCCTGCAAAGGCACAGGCTCACAACTCTGAATCACTGGCCTGCATCACGAGGTCCTCCCTTAAGGTCCAGTGTGGTCTCTCAGTTACAACAGCAAGCGGGTCTGTTGGGATTGCAGATGCTAAGCAATATGGTTATGTCACATCATATTTTACAGCCTCGTCATTTAGCAATGGAAATTCCAGCCCTGATTGTGTTGTATTTTGAGGACTCCTTATATTTATGTAAGTCCAAAATTAGGGAATAATTGTATTACCAAAATAAAAAAACAGTACAGTTAGTCCTCTTTTACAGACCGCAAACAGGACTGAACTCAGTCATTACTATAAGCAGAAGTTAATTGAAACTGCAATTGTGATTATGAATCTTATGGGTAGTTCTCCCTTTAGTGACTCCCTAGTTTAGCAGCCACTGACAGTTACTCAGGTGAAGAAAAAGTAACTTTACAATCAGTCCTTGCACTTACGATCTTCACAGATCTGTAAAGCAAAGGAAAGCTAAAGCAGGATCATATGCACAGGACTTATACTTTACATTTTTTCTGCTTTATAAAAATGTGATAGTAAATGGAAAGATTGGTCCTAGAGTTACTTTTTCGCCAACGCTGTTTACTAACTCTGGTTACTAAAAAAGGCCACCGGTACAAAATGGATTTGGAAAGGAGAGTACCTGTAAGCATCAAATTGGATATAAATCCTTGAAAATATTCATAGTTGTCTGTGTTTTCGGGAACATCGGATCCACTGGCGTAGCTGGTTGATGGCTGAGGATCTGGGTTTTGTATTCCTGTAGACGGGAAGGGCAAGAGGAAGGGAAGTGGAGCAGGGGAAGGAGCAACTTCCTTCAGCAACCCACTCTGTTTGTTTTCTTTATCATTCTTTTCTTTCTTTTTCCCTTCATATATTTCGCGGTAACATTTTAAGATTTCACACATTTCCCAGTGCACCCTTCTAAAACGTTCCACATCTGGGTCCATACTCTCTAATTCTGACAAAATTTTATTCACGCTCGAGAAAACGCTGGCCAATCTTCTCAGGCTGAATGTTTTGGGCCGAACCTCTATGACTTTCCTTTCTTCTTTCCTTTCTTCTTTCCTTTCTTCTTTCTCTACTTCTTCCTCCACAATCTTTTGTGCTTCCAGTTCTTCTTTCAGCTCAATTAAATCTTCATTGGAAAGCTCTCCTTCTGTATAGGCCACCAGATTTTTCACATCTTCGGCGGCGACCTCCAAATCCAGGAATCGCGTGAGCGTCAGAATTTTCCGGATGATGTCATCCAAATTTGGCATGTGGTGAAACATCCCAAAATTGTTTGTGAGAGCCACAAAACGTCTTAAACACTTTCTCCAAAACTCTTGCATACTTTTCACGCTGACGTCCTGCCAGGCTGTGGCAATGTTTTCGATACAATGCAGGATGTTGTAGTTTTTCCAAAACTCGCGCAATGTTACTCTGTCGTATTCCATTGCAGCTAAGGCTTTGGCAAACACCGCGTGCAAGTAGTACATCTTGAATGCAGAGATCATCCCCTCTCCCACGGGCTGTAGGAGAGCCGAGGTGTTTTGGGGTAGATAAACCACCTTTACATCGGGGTGGAGACTGTCAAGATGTGGGGGGTGTCCAGGTGCTTTGTCTAGGAGGAGGAGAATTTTAAAAGGAACCCCCTTTTGCCCACAATATTCCTTTACCTGGGGTATGAAACAATTCGTAAACCAATCCTCAAAGAGGATGGGCGTCATCCAGGCCTTCCAATCAAATCGGTAATAAACGGGCAGTGGGTCCTTGCTTATGGTTTCGAACATACAGGCGTGATCTGATTTGAGGATCAGAAATGGCGTCAGCTTGAATCCGGAGACATTTCCACCCAATAGTAATGTTACTCTATCCTTAAACGCTTTGCACCCAGGCATGGCTTGGGCTTCTCTATGTAGGTAGGTCCGCTCCGGCATTCTTTTCCAGTACAACCCAGTTTCATCCACTCTGAATATCTGTTCAGCAAAATAGTTCCCTTCGGCTATGATACCGTCGAGTTCATTCAGAAAATGTCGGGCAGCTTCTTCGTCAGCCCTCGCCGCTTCAGCTGACGCCTGTGTTTTCTGGTAATGAAATCTTTGCTGAAACCGCATAAACCAGCCATGGCTGGCAGTGAATATTTCGGTGCACTCCTCACCCGTTTGTTCCTTCAGCATGGAGAAAATGCTGCGCGCCTTATTCTGAATGAGGAGAAGGCTCACGGGCAGCCTCTTCTGTATCCGATCTTCGATCCAGAGTATAAGGAGTTTTTCCATTTCGTGGATGAGGCCTTTTCGCTGTCTGGTTATGCTTGTGTTCATTCCCGCTGCTCCTTTTAATGCCTCTCTGATCCTCGCTTTATCCTTCAAAATGGTGGAGATGGTGGAATGGGCCAGGCCTACCTCTCGCGCTATTTTAGTCACCTTCTTCCCAGCCTCGTACGCTTTGATGATCTTCATCTTCAAATTGAGATCGATGGCTTTCCTCTGCTTCTTGCTGCTCACTTCAGCTGAACCAGGGTGCTTTCTCTTTGAAGGTATCTTGGCGTGGGATACAAATGCAGGTTTAAAAAAAAAAGAAGTGAAAATAAGAGCAGGATATATATGCAATATTAACTGTGCAGGTAGTCCTCAACCTATGACCAAATTGAGCCCAAAATTCCTGTTGCTCAGCGAGACAAGTGAGTTTTGCTCACTTTATGACCTTTCTTTCTACAGCTGTTAAGTGAATCACTTCAGTTGTTAAGTTAGTAACACAACTGTTAAGTCACTTGATTCTGGCTTCCCCATTGACTTTGCTTGTCACAAAAGGGGATCATATGATCTCGGGACACCACAACCGTCATGAGTCAGTTGCCAAGCATTTGAATTTTGATCACGTGACTCTGGGGATGCTGTAACAGTTGTGTGACTTTTTTTCAGTGCTGTTGTACCTTCGAATGGAGACCAAACAAATGGTTGTAAGCTGAGGACTACCTGTAATATTGAAGATGTAATTGACAAGAGATGCTTTGAAGCTCACAAAGGCAGATTTGGATAGAAAATCTTTTTTTTTTATTAGTGTTGTATGCGTGAACGGTCGCTAACTGAGGTGGTTGATAAATGAGTGGCTATACCTCATTCTGGGCAATTTGGTTAAGCCACAATTTGGTCTAGTGGGAAAGGCACCAGGAAAATGCGAGTTCTAGTCCTGCCTTAGGCATGAAAAATTGGCCTGGTGACTTTGGGCCGATCAACTTTCTCCCAGCGCAAATCACCTCATAAGATTGTTGTGGGGAAAATAGGAGGTGGAAAGAGTACTGGCTATATTTGCCACTTTTGAGTTATTTATAACAATTAACAAAGCTGGGATAAAAATAAATTAAATCTACTGCTTCTTGGCTTATAAACCTTTCCCTGGTTTCTCATGACGTAACTCTAACCCTAGATTCGCAAGCCACAATAAAGCCATTCTTCCTTTTGGTTACGCCAGTTAATGACCGTTCTCAAATAGGATGGTAGTAAATGATGGGACGGGGAGGGGGAGAGAATCATTTTCTGGCCAAGGTGCACACCTCTGACCAAATTTCTGCACCTGACAACAAAACACGCCAGAGTTCAGATAACACTAGCATTGCTGCGTGAGGGAATTTTCTATGACAGGAATCCTCAGCCTTGGCTCAACAGGGATCCTCAACTCCCAGAGTTGAAGTCCACAAGTCTTAAAGTTGCCAAGGTTGAGGACCCCTGTTCTATGAGACAGCAGCACAGCAGAGATCTTTGCAGCTTCCCTCCCTCTCTCTCTATCTCCCTCCCTCCCTCTCTCTCTCTCTCTCCCTCCCTCCCTCTCTCTCTCTCTCCCTCCCTCCCTCTCTCTATCTCCCTCCCTCCCTCTCTCTATCTCCCTCCCTCTCTCTCTATCTCCCTCCCTCTCTCTCTATCTCCCTCCCTCTCTCTCTCTCCCTCTCTATCTCCCTCCCTCTCTCTATCTCCCTCCCTCTCTCTATCTCCCTCCCTCTCTATCTCTCCCTCTCTCTCTCTATCTCCCTCCCTCTCTCTCTCTCTCCCTCTCTCTCTCTCTATCTCCCTCCCTCTCTTTCTCTCTCTCTCCCCCTCCCTCTCTCATGTAATCTGGAAGAGGCAGCCCCTCAAACAATCTACCCAATGTGTGCCCCTTCCTGCATCCGCAGGCTCTGAACCTGGGGCACCCCACACAGTAGGGGCTGAGGACTGGATCCCCTCCCCCAGCACCATGGACCGGACCGGCATGGACCATGGATTGAGGAGGAGATATCCCGTGCAACCCACCCCCAATCTCAGGAGCCAATCCAGAAGAATACCATGACCGACAGCATTGAAGACCACTGAGAAGTCAAGAAGAGTAAGGATGGATGCAGAACCGCCATCCCACTAATGCCAGAGGTCATTCAAAAGCACAGCCAATGCTCTTTCTCTGTCCCATACCCAGGCACGAATCCCGACTGAAGGGATCCAAATGACTCTTACGTTCATCTGGAGTTCCCCAAGCTAGTGCTGTTAAAAATCCAGACTTCCTCAAGCTGAGATGTTTTCAACCCCCACCAGGGGTGAGGAACAATGGCCCTTTTATGACTTGTGGACTGCAACAAAGCATGGCCGGCTCAGGAATTCTGGGAGTTGAAGTCCACAAGTCATAAAGGGGCCACAGCCCCTCACCTCTGTACTGCAGGGTGAGGGTGGTGAGAACATCTGAAGCATTTTGGGGAGCACTGCGTTAGATCGGGATTAGAAAGGTTTGACCCCCCCCACACACAAAAGTCCTTGTAGCGATGCCTTTACCTCAGGGGTTCTCAACCTTGGCAACTTTAAGACTTGTGGACTTCAACAAGTCTTAAAGTTGCCAAGGTTGAGAACCCCTGCTTTACCTGAAGCAATTGACAAACAACCCTGATTAGGTTCAACCAAAACAGCTTTGTCTTCTGTAACAAAGGTCAAGATTGCTTTCCCTGATCTTGGCACACTCAGCAAAACAGAACAGAACTGTCTGAAAGCTCTTTCAGCACCCCTCTCTGCCTTTTTATTTTATTTTACAAGATCCTGTAATCCTTTGCGTTGGGGGTGGACTGAATGGAGCTGAGTGTTTAATGGCTGGATGCCCTCCCTGATGTCTACACGGAACTCGCAGTAGACATTTTCTCTTGGTGCCCAGAGGGAGAAATATCTGGGGCTACCTAGGATCGAACCCACAGCCTCCTGATTATAAAGCAAGAACTCCACCTCTAGGTCACCACACAGTTCCCCCCCCCCCCCGGCCTTTCTATAATCCTTCACCACAGAATCATTTGCTGCAAAATATTCCCTTCTGGGCAAACCTCTTGATTGCCACATAGACAAATAGAAACCCCCCCCCCCGCCCCCAGTCTCCTTAGCAGCAACCCAGGGATTTATGTTGTGAGGCTACAGAAAATACTCAACATTTGTAATGGTAATTGAGACCAGAATTTCTGTCGCTAAGCGATGCGGTCATTACACCAAATCACATGGCTGTATTGCTTAGCTACGGCAGTTCCAGCTGACCCAGCTGCAGTCCTTAGGCTAGGCCAGGGACATCAATCAGCAAAGACTCACGTTTCTCCTGCTCTCCAGCACTCACTTTCAACTCCCCCAACCTCCATCTTTCCCGCTTTTTGTTACTCCACACTCTGCTGTCTACCCATCGCAATTCGCTGTCTTCCTCCTCCTCCTGCTGGTCTGGAATCCAGGTGCTGGGTGAGGGTGAAGCCCTGGAATATGCGTGTTGACAGGACATTGGACCCTTGTCTGCTGGAGGGAGCTTGACAGGCCCAGCCAGGGAGGAAGCAGGGGTGATCTGCATTACCAGGTAAGGCAGGAGAGGAGCAAGAGGAGGCAGTGTTGGAAGCGTATTTCAGGTGGCAGCAGAACTGGAGGAAGCAGAGGAACATGGCCTTCCAGGAAACACTCAGCATCTGGAAGCTGTTCTAGAAAACTTGAGATGCAGGCTTCAGCAAGGGTGGAGGAGATCCCCAAGCCAGCAGATCTCTGCGCCTGCAGGCCTTCTTGAGCCAGCCTTCTTCTTGCCGCTTCCAATATGCTCACATTCTCCAAGGGCATTCTGAGGTGTACTCGGCAGCGCATGTTAGAAGCTGCTGGCTGTTTATGAGACTTTGCCAAAGGCTGGGCTGAGAGAAGAGAGCTGGGAAGGCAGTAGGCCAGTGGTGGCGAACCTATGGCACGGGTGCCAGAGGCGGCACTCAGAGCCTTCTCTGTGGGCACGTGCGCCGTCGCCCCAGTCCTAGGCCTTCAGCTGGGTTTTATAAAACCTTTTCGCTTTAGGCCTCCGCTGCCGTGTGCAAAAAAAAAAAAGGTTCAATCAATCAGTCAATTTCAACTTCTCGCAGGGAAAAAAAAATCTTGCAAAGTTGGAATTGATTGATTGAACTTTTTAGTCCCACCCAGTCTGCCATTACCACCGCAGCCACGCCCACCTGGCACTCAACGATGCATAAGTGGGTTTTGGGTTGCAGTTTGGGCACTCTGTCTCTAAAAGGTTCGTCATTACTGTGGTAGGCTTTGCCGCACTGGGCTCATCTCCACCCCTCGCAGAAGCCCTTAAGTTGGTTTTCCAACATGAGCTGCACAGAGGGTACGTTGCAGCTTTGGCGAGTCCACGCCCCTCCACTGCATCAAGATCTGCTGGCACCTTCGTCCATGGACCTGCTGCCAGGATTTCTGCCTTGCCACTCTGACGCCTCTACCCTGGCCGGGCCTGGCAAGCTCCCTTTGGCAGATGAAGCTCTGTTACCCTGCTGTGCTCAGTGTGGACATTCCAGGTCTGTACTCGCACTTAGAGACTGCTTCCTGGGGCACCAGCAGGAAGAAGAAGAGGGCAAAGATCAGCTGGGGACAGTGGTGGTAGGGGGGCAACAACGGTATGTAGCAAAGTGCAGGAAAGGGCAGAGATGAAAGGCAAGATACACAGGCGGAGAGAGTTGAAATGTCCATGTGGTCGTATATGTGGGCAGGCTACCGAGTTCTGAAATTTGGATCACGAGATCGCAGGGGCTTTTACTTCATGGACAGTTGTAACTCTATTCCAGGGGTGTCAAGCTCAATTTCATTTAGGGCCGCATCAGCATTGCGGTTGCCCTTAGGGGGCTGGGTGCGTGTGGCCAGGGTGGGTGCAGCTACTGGGTGGGCGTGGATGGAATGGGTGTGGCCTACTGGGTGGGCGTGGCCAGCTCTACATCGTTCGCGTCAAGGGGGCCTGTGGGGGCCTGGGCAGGAGTGGGACAGATCTGAGGGTCTCTGGCAGAAGGGGGTGGGACCGGGGCAAGTGCCAAGGCATGGTCCACTGGAGGAGCCTCACTGTTCCTCTCAGGCCATGCGGGGTGGGGGAGCTTATGGAGCTAAAACTGAATGCGTTTCAGCATTGGTTCCCGGCTGGCCTGGGCCAGGGCCAAGGCAGAGGCGGCTGTTCCCTCACTGTTTCTAGGATGGTTTCGCAGGCCACATGAAACCACTTTGCGGGCTGCATCCAGCCCCCGGGCCTTGTTTTTTTTTTATACTGTATATTTGTATTTTAATTAACTTATATTATATTTGTACTTGTATTTTGCTGTAAGCCGCCCTGGGTCTGGGGAGAAGGGCGGCATATAAGTCAAATAAATGAAATTGTGTTTGACGTGTCTGCTCTATTCTTTCAGCAGTGTTGTAAACTGGATGGTGTGTGGCTGAAGGAATAGTCGTCAGTCAAGGAATATCTCTGCTAGGCTAATCATCATCTTTTCACAGGGCTCCTGCAACCAACATTGAAATACAAACTGACATCTGCTACTATTGCTGGCTAGTAACCCATTTTACAACTTAGCATTTTCATAGCTTTCGGCAACCTCCCCCTCCCATGTCGCGCGCCCCCCCCATTCCCCTTCCTTTTTTGGCCTTTGGGGATTGGATACCTCCTGGTGCTGTTGAGCATCCTGGGGGCCGAACTGCCTGAGCTGCAGGGGCCACTGGCTCTCCAGGTCAACTTCCTCCAGAGTCTCTTCCACCTTCACCTTCATGCAGAAATCCAGCTTTTCCCTGTCCATCCACGCTTTCCCACTGATGTTTGGATCTCTTTGGAGCACAGGTTCCCCTCTGAACTCTCCAGAGCTCTCTTCTGGTGGATCTTCCTTAATTCTCCCCCAGGGGACCTGGAAACCTCTGGCATCATCGTCCAAGGGAGGCAGAGCTGCGGGAAGCGCTGCCACCCTTTTCAGGAATTCCTGCCACTGAAAATCCCAGCGTTGGTGAATTTCCTCCTGGGACTCCATCTTAATGTGGGATGGGCCATCCCCGGTCAAACTGTCCCCAATGGTCCTGACTTGCACAATGAAAGGATCTCTTCCCCCATTCTCAGCTCTCTCTTCTTCTTTCATTACCATGAGCCTCTGTTCCTCCATCGTTGTTCCTCTCTGCAGTTCCAGGAGGAAGAAGGAAAGGAAGAAGGAAATATTATTGAGAGCCACAGCAATGTGCCAGGCATAAAAAGATCATTTTCTACATCTCTAGTATTCATTACTTCTTTAAAATTTGCAAAATATTGTCTCATTGGAATAAACATCATTCCCTGCCTGCCTGAATGAATGAATTAGACGCCTGGGCTCAGCTGAAGCCACGGGTGCTGGTGCTTCAGTTGTCCCAATCCCCTCCCATGTCCCTCTCCCAGTTTGGGCCCTTTACTTACAAAGTCTTGTAAACCTGGAATGAGCTCCCTTGGTCTCTGGGGAAAACTGGCCTTTCAAAGGGCTATAAAGGCCTCTTTATTTGATTAGCAATTTAGTTTAGGGCCTGGTCATTCCACCCTCTTCGCCGAGTGAACAGCCAAGCTAATTTATTTCCTACAGAGATAGATACAGATACACAGATAGTTCCTCTCTTAGCAACCACAGGTCAGGCTGGAAACTCAGTTGCTAAGCACCCTGGGTCGCTAAGCAGAAAATCACCACCCGTGAAAGAGTTTATGATGTCATTTCCCCTTCAATTGTTCAGCAAAGGGGCCTGGTTGCTAAGCAGACAATCATGTGATTGCTACTTCTGATTTTACTACCAGCTTCTCTATTGACTTTTGTGTGTCGCAAGCCAGTTGTGAAGGGGAGGAATGACGAACATGTGACTCCAGTACACTGCAACAGTCATAAATGTGGGAATAGGTCACAAAGCAATTCTTTTTTCATTGCAAGAAGCTCCAATGGTTGCAGCAGAAGGCATTAACACTCCTCCCCCCCCCTGACTTTTGATTGGTCTTAACCCAATCAATTGTGCCTGGGGGTTTTGACAATGGTGTGAGATTCTTAACGGTCTGTATCCAGATGCTATAGACTAGAGTGAATTCTGCTGCTGGCTGGCTGACATTTTAGGTTGTGAAATTCATTACAGGTAGTCCTCAACTTACAACCAGTCTCTTTGTGCCCTTACAATGGACCTTTATGACCTGGATTCAAAGCTCCACATCTGCTTTCCCCCCTTCCCATGGTCATATGATCAGCCCACCATTTACAGCATCCCGCAGTCACATGATTGTGATTTATGCTTTTTTGGCCGGAAACTGGCATTTACTTCTGGTTTCCAGCAAAAACCACCCATAACAGACAATAGATCCCCTTAATTAGTGTTGCAAAAATGGCTGTAAAATCGGGGGGGGGGCAGCCATGTGGTGACCCGCTTAGCAACCAGCATGACATTTGACCATAATTCCAGGGTCAACTGCAGTCGTACAGCAAGCACTACCTGTATGGGTAGGTTTTTTTTTTTACATATTTGCATATTGTTTATTTTTATTTATTTAGAGCTGCCCATGTGCTGAGGCAGCTCTAGGTTTAACTTCTTTTTTTAATTCTTATTTTTACTTTTTGAGAGCCACCGGAGTTGAACAGATGAGATCGGGTCCCCTACAAAACCAATATTTAATATAATAATTTAATTTAATATTCACATTTATACGCCGCCCTTCTCCGAAGACCCAGGGCGGCTCACAACAAGATACAACAACAATTTTAAAATTAACCACACTCATACCACATACAAACACAATCAATATATAACAATATATAACAATATATAACAATCACATCATTATCAGAATAGTGAGAGTCGCTGCAAAGGTCCTCAAAGATTTTTTTAAAAAAATACTTAGTCAAAATGGTCACTGCACGAGTCGGTTGGTAAACGAGGTCTACCTTTGACGGGAAATTCTACCCAACAGTCACCCCTCTCCGCCGCAAACATTTCCAACAACGCGGTGAAATAAAATTCTAGCAAACTGCATACACGCCATACGGATAGAATAATCGATGCCATTCGTTTACTGGGGGGGGGTCTCTACCGCACCCCGACATCTTATTACCCCGTGGCAAAAAAAATGCAACTATCAAAACTAGACCGGTGACAACGGGCAGAGACAAGACAATCGCCAGGAGTCCCCGCTGCCTCATTCAAAAGATCGGATCAAAAGAATCAGGGAGATGGGAAATAAAAGAGTCTGAGATCTCAGATGCAGGAGGGATTCCCTCCCTCGCCCCCCCTCCCAAATAAGTGCAAAAGTGCCTCTTGAACTGCACCTGCAGAGCAAAGGGCTCAGCCTCTGGGCTGCCATGCACGACTGGGCGGGAGGCGAAGCAAAGAAAAGGGACCCCTGCCGCTGCTCCAGCAGCTCCCCGATCCAGAGGGGACCCCTACCTTCTTTCCCGGGAAGCCCCGCGCCTGCCGGTTTTTCCTTCCTTCCAGGCAGCGACCCTCTGCCGCGGGAAGAGCCGCCGCCTCGCCTCTCAGCCGGCGCGCCCCCTCGGCCCCGATCTGCCGGCCACACGCCTCCCTTCCAGACGGGGCTGCAGGCTCGCTCGCCCGCCCATCCGCGCCCTCTCCGGACGGGAAGGGGCAAAGGCCAGCTGCACCTCCTCTCAGCTGCCACTCTAGGAGGCGGAGCTTTGTGGCTTTAACTCTTTTCGCGCTTCGCCGGGAAAGGAAGCCTCGAGGGTGGATTTGCAGTTTTAAGCTTGGGAGTTTTGTGTCGGGGTGGGGGGTGGGGGGGTTGCTTCATTCTTAATCGGAATACAGTTGGAAAGAACCTTAGAGGTCTTCTAGTCCAACCCCCTGCTCAAGCAGGAGATCCTATACCGTTTCAGACCAGTGGCTGTCCAGTCACTTCTTAAAAAAAACAAACCAACCCAGCGATGAAGCACCTCCAGCTTCTCAAGGCAAGCTGATTGTTCTCACGGTTAGGAAGTTCCTCCTTAATTCCAGGTTGCTTCTCTCGGACGCTCCCCCTTTCTTGCTCGCTACCAGTCTGATATTCAGAGATGCCTGGCTACTGCAGGTCCGTATGGAGCATCTTACCTATTGATGGACTTCTCCAAGAATCTGGCGAATTCACTTTTTTAGTTGTATGTGTGTTGGGGGTTTATTTTTAATATTTTGATTGGATTTATATTTCTGATGTTTTGTATATGTTGTGAGCCGCTCCGAGTCTTCGGAGAGGAGCGGCATACAAATCCAATTAAATAAATAAATCTGTTTACTACCAACAAAAACTACTTGGGGGGGAGGGAGGGTTGGACTAGAAGACCTCCGAGGTCCCTTCCAGCTCTATTCTGATTGATAAGTCAGTCCACCTTGTTTCCTTGACAGTGCAAAGGAAGAGAAGCTTCTATTGGTTTCCTACGTGATGCCTCTTCTAAAGGGTTTCTTGGTGGTTTCCCATCCTCGTATTAAGCCAAGTCATTATGGTTATTTTCTCAATCCAGCCAAAATCAACCTGAGTTTTCATCTGCGGAGAATTTGCAGATTGAGCCATTCAGAGGGTTGCGCCAGGAAAAAATAAATAAATGGAACTGAGGAGGAAGAGAATGAACGTGTGCATCTCTCAAACAGCAGTAATGATAATTTTATTTTTATCCATTATTTTCTACAAACTCAGTGCAGCAAAAGAACAAAATATTTTCCCAGCAAATAACAAAATATTTTCCTATATTCATGGTTCTAGGTCTGTTTCTAACATTTTAATGTTTAACAAATTTTGCTCTTAAAGCAAACCCTTGGTTTCATTTTAGACATTTTAAAGTTTATTAAGACTGCTTTTTCATCGAAGACCGGGATGTCCGCAGAGTGTGATCAATAAAGTCAAGATGGCAAGCACAGCAGTGAAGTCATGCCTGGTTTGTAGGTCCATCACATCTTAAGAATCTTCCTGTCAATCAAGACCACCCTAAAAGTTTCAAGGATCTTGTGGGTGAGGGAATCAAATTTTTAAGACTCTAATCTGGGAGAATGGAAACATGATGCAGATTCAGTCTCAGTTCACCTCTCTTTTTGCCTGAACAAGCAAATTCTGGGGAGTCCTGGGAGTTGAAGTCCACACATCTTCAATTTGCCGGGATTAAGAAACACTGGTGTAGTTTATCAATCTAAATTGTTTTATTTAGATTGCATTCTTGCCATTCAGAGTTGTTTTTATGAGAGGAGCAGTCATATACATTCTTAAAAAATAACAACAAATAAGAGCATTATTACTTATTAAATTTGTATGTTGTATGTATGCCACCTGACTCTCAAATGACTCTGGTATTTTAAAATGGTATTTTAACCACAGGATTCATTTATCTAATCACATGAGAGAGAACCAAGCAGGCCTTGATAAAACTATAAGAGCGAGGAATATGTGCGGACCTATGAGGGCAATTCCAGAAAAATCCCTTTTTCTTTGCTACCCAAATCTTCCCTACTGAATAGGTTTTACTGTAAGGTGTCAGGTTGCAGCTCCATTCCCAAAACCTCTATGGAGGCCAAATATATTCAGGAAGGCGCCAAAACAGCATAGAGCAATATCCTTTGCAGATATTAACCCACTGATCTATTCATTTCTGCCCATCCCAGCTGACCAAGACATTTCTAACCTGCCGGCGATCCCAGGGCTTGAACAAAGAACTTCAATGTGAAACAAGTCTATTTTAAAAACATTTTAATGTGTCAATATTTTTTAAAAACCACCAATGCCTCTTGTGCTCAGCTCTCAACCGTCTGCTAATATTGTCCCTCTGAAGCTGCCTGTTAGACCTGAACACCAATCCTGCCAGCTAGACTGTTCCTCACAGATGGATTTTCACGTGTTTATGAAATATGGAAAAATTACAGAAACTTTTTCACACAGAGCGTTCGTGTGATTGTATGAATGTTAGTGGGCCACCAAGCTGGATTTGGCATTCATGGGGCTTCTGTTATGTCCCTCTTGTGTTTGATGACGGTGTCTTGATCAATGCAGCTTTTGCCACAATTAGAGCACTTGCATGGCTTTTCTCCCCTGTGGATCCTCAGGGGCTTGACCAGAATCCCCTATTGCCCCCCAAAAGCTTTTCCACATTCGTTGCATTTGTATGGCTTTTTCTCCTAGATGGGACTTCTTGTGTTTAATCAGATTTTGCATTGAACACCTTGGCTGGAATTTGGACTTTTATGACTTCTCTGCTGTGTGGATTCTCATGTGCTTCATCAGCTTTTTTTTCCCAACCCAATTCCCCATACTCTGAGCAAATACAGTTTTCTCTTGCAGAGGGAGTGTTCCCCTTTTGAATAAAAGAGAGTTTGCTGTGAATTTTCTCACAGGGGTATTTATGCAGGTTATCCTTTGGTTGCACATGTGGAGTATTTGGAACAGTGAGGGTTGCACGCCATCTCAGGCTCCTCTTAATTCCCGCCTTTTCCCAAACTGAAAATTTGGCTTCATTTGAGCTTTGATCACCTTTGTCCGACAGGAAAGCTTCACTGGCTTTCTTCCATGAGTGCCTTTGTCTCCCACTGGATTTATTGGCTTTCCTTGAATCCCAGACCCCCAGAAAAATAATCTTTTGACTCATTCCAAACTCTTGCAAATGTCTTATTTCTTCAGATCTTCCCACCTGGAAGGTCTTCTTCTTCTGTATCTGTCATATATCATATTCTGAGAGAAACAAAAAAGCATTTATTGTATATCTAATTGTCCCCAACAATAAATTCCACTTCAAACAACTTCTGGTACGAATTCTAGTGTTGGTGGGTCTCCTCACAGGCCAAGTCGTCCCCCTCCCATTTGACCTAAGAAATCCCAAATTCAAGCATCCTCATTTGATGCTATCCCAGCATCTACCTGAAGCCTCTGGTTTGGGGGGACCCCATCATCAAGACTCTTCTAGGACTAAGCCCAGGGGTAGGCCACATTGGCTCTTTTATGACTCGTGGACTTCAACTCCCAGAATTCCTGAGCCAGCCATGCTGAGGGGAAAGGGAGAGGTTTCCAAGCCTAGCCACACCAGCTCAGGAATTCTGGGAGTTGAAGTCCACGAGTCATAAAAGAGCCAAGGGTGCCTACCTCTGGTCTATACAATTATTGGTTCACCTGACAGATATAAGGAACATGGGGGTACCTAGTCCAATATTACATTCTCAACTGGGGCAGGTCTCTAGGTTTTCCAGCAGTCAGGTCTTTCCTATCCACTGCAACCTAATCTTTTCAACCAGATTTTATGAACCCAAAACTCTGTAATGGAAACTGGGACCGTCTCTTTCCTCAGCTTGCTGGATCACCCAATGTGAAGGGTTGTGCGCAACCAAAACTAGTTCTGCCAATGCTGTCACTTCCCTGGTTACAAAAAGGGAGCAGAGGATCCCATTGGCTCAAAGCACCCCAGAAATATTTGCAATGATTGACATTCTGCATCCTTACCTAAGGAATTGGCCTCCCCATCAATCTCTTGCTTTATGTCCAGGGGAATCTTCACCTTCACAATCTCAAAGGCTTCTTCTTCCAATTTGGGAGGTTTTAGCACTGTATCTTTTGGGACTCCTGGAGGGGGAAAAAAGGGAAAGTTGATTCAATTTAAAGAAATCCTGCATGAGTTTTGCACCAGGCATGCTCTCCCTCCCTCCATGATTTGCAGCACTCAAACAAGTTGGGGGAGATTGGATCTATTTGGGACATTTAATGCAGAAACCATACTACTTTTCTGAGCCAATGGTGAAATCTGAATTGCCAAATCAAATCTCCTGCGAAGTCAGAATCTGAGTAGGTACAATTTGCCTGTCCCTAATAAAGATACTTTTTCTCCTCCGTGCCTAATAATTTTGAAGAAGTAGAAGTAGATTCAGGCAGCTCTGTGCAAACGGCCTAGATTCTTTGGGGCTACAATTCTGAGCTAGGCAGTAGATGATCTGGCTCCAAAGTACACAAAAATAATTGGCTGTAATTCTGAAGCCTAGTGATGAAGACTCTTCCCTACTGAAACATCTGCTGACTGTAGGAATCACAAGGAGTAAATCCTGAGCATCTGCCTCTTGTAAGACTTTTCTGGTTTATTGATTACACCCACTCTTCATTCTGTTCCAAAGACCAGGTCATTAAGCGAAATGTCATTGCTATTGTGCTTTCAATTTTAGTTTGGCCTTCCATATATTCAATTTTTGATATCCTTTCTGAAGAGGACATGTATAAGAACATTTTGCTGAACATCTAAATTATATATACCAGCGGTTCTCAACCTGTGGGTCGCGACCCCATTTGGGGTCGAACGACCATTTCACGGCGGTCGCCAAGCACCGCAGTCTGCCATTTTTTATTTTTTATTTTTTGGGTCGGCCATTTTTTTTTGGTCGGCCATTTTTTTCCCTATCCCGATGCGGGCCGTCGGGCTGCGCATGCGCAATGCGGGCCGTCGCGTCGCGCATGCGCGATGCGGGCCGGGGTTGAGCCCCGGAAAAGGTTGAGAACAGCTGATATATACAGTTTCTATCCTGCGAGGGAGCCGGGCAATTTCTAAATTTGATTTAAGTAAATAAATAAAATAAATGTTGTGCGCTCTGCTTCCAAGAGCTCTTTAATTCTAATGTATTTTTGTGATTAAAATGCAGGAAGTCCTTGATTTACAAAAATTCATTTAGCGACCGTTCAAAGTTTACAAAGGCACTGAAAAATGTGACTTATGACCGTTTTCCACATTTACAACCATTGCAGCGTCCCCATGGTCATGTGATCAAAATTCAGAGGCGTGGCAACTGTCTCATATTTATGACGGCTGCAGTGATCATGTGATCCCCTTTTGGGACCCTTCGGACAAAATAAAGTTAATGGGGAAGCCAGATTTATTTAACAACCGGGTTACTAATTTAACGGCTGCAGTGATTCACTTAAGAACTTTGGCAAGAAAGGTCGTAAAAATGGGGCAAAACTCACTTAACAAATGTCTCACTTAACGACAGAAATTCTGGTCGTAGGTCAAGGACTACCTGTATACTGTAACAATTTATTAACTTTTAAAGCTTTGGTTATCATTCTGACAAATTTAAAACACAGGACTGCTTTCAAAGCTGATGTTTAATTCTGTATGCAGATTTTTTAAAAAATTAGATAATGATGATGATGATGATTATTATTATTATTATAGAAACAAAAAGTTTAAAGGGAAGATCAGCGAGGGAATATTGAGGGAGTCCTCGCCTCGCGGCTACTCAGGCTACCTTGCCTTTCAAAGTTATGACGGTGCTGAATGAGGGGGATTTACAACCTTGCTCAAAAGTTCCAGGTGTCACAACGTCTGTGCAGTCACAAGATCGTGATTAATGTAGATTATGACGACGCAGGGAGCAGCCATCATGTGAACACCACTGACAACCTTACCCGACGGCTTCCAGTAAGCTAAGTCAGTGAGGAAGTTGGCAGGAAATTTTGCAAGTCATTCTTGTAAGCTCCACTGCAGAGTAAAAACAGCCCAGGGATCCGGTGCTCTGTTGTGCCTCACCAGCCTCTGCCCTATAGCCCCCTCCCTCCAGCCTGCCCACACGTCATCACCATCCCACCCACATTCTATAGTGCAGTGATGGCAAACCTTTTAGAGACCGAGTACCCAAGCTGCAACCCAAAACCGACTTATGCATTGTCGGGTGCCAGGTGGTTGTGGGCCTATTGGCTGGGCGTGGCTGTGGTGGTAACGGCAGACTGGGTGGGTGGGACTAAAAAGTTCAATCAATCAATTCCAACTTTGCAAGATTTTTTTTCCCCACGAGAAGTTGAAATTGACTGATTGACTGAACCTTTTTTTTTTTTTTTTTGCACACGGCAGCGGAGGCCTAAAGCAAAAAGGTTTTATAACCATGGCACTCCCATGTAACACCGCTCCTACACGAGCTGCACTGGTTGCCGGTGGCCTTCCGGGTGCGTTTCAAGGTGTTAGTGACCATCCTTAAAGCGCTCCATGGCATCGGACCCGGATATCTACAGGACCGCCTTCTGCCAGCAAATACCTCCCGCCGTCCGGTACGCTCCCACAGAGAGGGTCTTCTCAGGGTGCCGTCGGCCAGACAATGTCAGCTGGCGACCCCCAGGGGGAGAGCCTTCTCTGTGGGAGCTCCAATGCTTTGGAATGAGCTCCCCCCCCCCGAACTCCGCACGATGACGGAATTGCGCTCCTTCCGTCGAGAATTAAAAAAACACAGCTTTTTCGA
Source organism: Bothrops alternatus (assembly GCA_034064705.1). Lineage (NCBI taxonomy): Eukaryota > Metazoa > Chordata > Lepidosauria > Squamata > Viperidae > Bothrops > Bothrops alternatus. The sequence continues at coordinate 6,543,325 of JARGCV010000172.1, forward strand.
CAAGCCGGCCTGGGATAGTAGCTCCGGTACCAACAAGGCCATAATTGTTTTTAGGGGATTGAGTTTTTAAGATTATGTATTGGGTTTTTAAATGATTGGGCCAAATTATTTATTGTATTTTTAATAATTTTATTTTTTGTATGTTGATGTTTTTTAATTGGGCTGTACACCGCCCCGAGTCCTTCGGGAGGGGGGCGGTATAGAAATCACAAAAATAAAAATAAATAAAAAATAAATAAAACCCAGCTGAAGGCCTAGGACTGGGGTGACGGCACGTGTGCCCACAGAGAGGGCTCTGAGTGCCACCTCTGGCTCCCGTGCCATAGGTTCGCCAGCACTGCTACAGTGTTTGTTCAAGACCCCCAGCGGCCCACCTGTGGCTCCTGCCAGCCTGCCTTTGGTCACCAGCATCCAGCTAGGGCAGGGGTCCCCATCCCCCCAGTCCATGGACCGGCACCGGTCCGCAGCATGCCAACAAGTGGGCCGCACAAACAAGCAAAGCTCCATCCAGGCGGTATTCAAAACCACACCCTCTCTGGTCCGCGGAAAAACCTTTCCCCATGGCACTGGTCCCTGGTGCCCAAAAGGTAGGAGACCTCTGACCTAGGGGACTCGTCTACCCATTTGCAGCTCTCACCATCTGGCCTGTTGCCCTATGACTCCGTTCACCTGCAGTCCTCTCTGAGTGACCCACACAGTCTCTGGGTTATAATGGCAGCGGGATTACCAAGATTGCCATCACAAGCGATGTTGCTATGGGGCATTTTACAAGAGCATCACTTAGGGACAGAAAATTTATGGACCCAACTGCCGTCCTAAACAGAGGACTACGTGTATTTTATGTTAAGTACAAGGTTAGGGGTAATAATATCGCATTGCCGAATTTTTTTTAAAAAATGCAAGTAGACTATAATTGGGGCCAGCAACAAGGTCAGTGATAACGCAAGTGTCATTATGATCCTACAGGTAGAGGTAGTCCTTGACATACGACAATTGAGCCCATAATATTTGTTGAGACATTTGTTAAGTAAATTTTGTCCCGTTTTATGACCTTCCTTGCCACAGCTGCTAAGTGAATCACTACAGTTGTTCAATTAGTAACACGGTTGCTGAGTGAGTTTGTCTTCCCCATTGACTTTGCTTGTCAGTAGGTCGCAAAAGGGGGTCACATGACCCCCCCTGGGACACGGCAACCATCATAAATACAAGCCAGTTGCCAAAGCATCGGAATTTTGATCATGTGACCCTGGGGATGCTGCAATGGCCCTGGTAAGTGTGATAAACAGTCACAAGTTACTTTTCCAGTGCCGTTGTTACTTTGAACCGTCGCTAAGCGAACTGCCGTAAGTCAAGGACTACCTGTAGGCCATTTGTTTTGCAGCAGCTTCGTTTAGCAACCATTCGCTGCTATCACGGTAACGAAAAAGTAATCTTGCTTCACGGGTAAATCCTTGTATTTGTGACCTTTGCAGCTTTGTAAAGCCGCAAAAAAGCTGAGATGGGGATGGTGAGCACTGTGCCTGTACTAAACATTTTTTTTTTGTTTTACAGATCTGTGAAGATCCTAGGTCAGTGGTGGCGAACCTATGGCATGCGTGCCAGAGGCGGCATTCAGAGCCGTCTCTGTGGGCACCCCAGCCCTGGCTCCCACCACGGCCCCCTCCTCACCAGCAACCACCCTGGGAGGAGAGTTGCCCCCGAGCGTGGCCCATGCGGAGTAGTGCAGCCAAGGACATGGCAGCCAGGACAAGACTCCACCCTCGTGCCCTGTCACACGCAGTTGATTCTGTGGGGCGCGGGCAGAGGGCAAGGCTGCCATGGCGCTCCTGGGCCACCTGGGCGATTTGCGGCAGGCTGCAGAGGTGGTGGGTGCCCCTACGGGTGGGTGAGGGACGGGCGGGGCAGAGGCGGAGCGGGCGGGGCAGAGGCGGAGCAGGTGGGGGTGGGCGGGGCAGGGGCGGAGCAGGCGGGGGTGGGCAGGGCGGTTTTGGGGCACTCGGTCTCTAAAAGGTTTGCCATCACTGTCCTAGGTACAAGCATTGGTTGTAAAACTATTTTTTCATCATCACTGCAACTGCGCTTGTTAAATGAGGCAGTTGCTAAATGAAGACCACCACCCCCACCTGAACAAATCAGATTTTACAATTACGGTACCTGTAAACATCAAATTGGATATAAATCCTTGAAAATATTCATAGTTTTCTGCGTTTTCAGGAACAGCGAACTGGCTGGCGTAGCTGGTTGATGGCTGAGGATCTGGGTGTTGTATTCCTGTAGACGGGAAGGGCAAGAGGAAGGGAAGTGGAGCAGGGGAAGGAGCAACTTCCTTCAGGAAGCCGCTCTGTTTGGTTTCTTTGTCATTCCTTTCTTTCTTTTTCCCTTCATATATTTCGCGGTAACACTTTAAGATTTCACTCATTTCCCAGTGTACCTTTCTAAAACGTTCCACATCTGGATCCATACGTTTCAAATCTGATAAAACTTTGTTAACACCCGAAAAAACACCCGCCAATCTTTTCAGACTGAACTTTTTGGGCTGAATTTCTACAACTTTTTCTTTCTCTTTCTCTTTCTCTTTCGCTTTCTGTTTCTCTTTCTCTTTTTCTTTTTCTACTTCCTCCTCCACAACCTTCTGGGCTTCCAGTTCTTCCTTTAGCTCAATTAAATCTTCGTTGGAAAGCTCCCCCTCTGCGTAACCTATCCATTTCTTTACATCTTTAGCATCAACCTCTAAATCGAGGAATTCCACGAGCGTCAAAATTTTCTTACTTATCTCATCCAAATTTGGGGTTTGGTCCAATCCTACAGAATGATCGAGAAGAGCGGCAAAACATTTTAAGCATTTTTTCCAAAACCCTTGCATGCATTCCACGCTAACGTCCTGCCAGGCTGCGGCAACGTTTTCGATACAATGCAGGATATTGTAGCTTTTCCAAAACTCGCGCAAGGTTACCCTGTCGTCTTCCATTGCGGCTAAAGCTTTGGCCAATATGGCATGCAAATAGTACATCTTGAATGCCGAGATAGCTCCCTGGCCCACAGGCTGTAAGAGAGCGGTGGTATTTGGGGGTAGATAAACTACCTTGATATTAGGGTGGATACTGTCAAGATGCAAGGGGTGTCCAGGTGCTTTGTCTAGGAGCAGCAGAATTTTAAACGTTATTCCTTCATGCCAACAATATTCCTTTACCTGGGGTATGAAACAATTCGTAAACCAATCCTCAAAGAGGACGTGTGTCATCCAGGCCTTCCAATCAAATCGGTAATAAACGGGCAGCGTGTCCTTGCTTACATTTTCAAACATATAGGCGTGATCTGATTTGAGGATCAGGAAAGGCTTTAGCTTGAATCCAGCAACATTTCCACCCAATAGCAAGGTTACTCTATCCTTAAACGCTTTGCACCCAGGCATGGCTTGGGCTTCTCTGTGTATGTAGGTCCGCTCCGGCATTCTTTTCCAGTACAACCCAGTTTCGTCCACACGGAATATCTGCTCGGCGAAATAGTTCCCTTCGGTTACGACGTTATCAAGCTCATCCAGAAACTGTTTGGCAGCTTCTTTGTCAGCTTTGCCTGATCTCTGTGTTTTCTGGTAATGAAATCTTTGCTGAAACCGCATAAACCAACCGCGGCTGGCAGTGAATGTCTCCGTGCACTCCTCTCCCGCTTGTTCCTTCAGCGTGGAGAAAATGCTGCGGGCCTTGTTCTGAATGAGGAACAGGCTCACCGGCAGCCTCTTCTGTATCTGATCTTCGATCCAGAGTATAAGGAGTTTTTCCATTTCGTGGACGAGGTGTTTTTGCTTCCTGATGATGCTGGTGGTCATTCCTGATGATCCTTTCATGGCCTCTTTGATCCTTTCCTTGTCCTTTAAAATGGCGGAGATGGTGGAGTGGGCCAGGCTTTCCTCTTGAGCTATATTGGTCACTTTCTTCCCAGCCTCGTACGCTTTGATGATCTTCATCTTCAAATTGAGACTGATGACTTTTCTTTGCTTCTTTTTACTTCCTTCGGTTGTACTGGAGCTTTTTCTCTTTGAAGACATCTTGGTATGGAATATAAATGCACAAAAAACAATTAAATAAGCAAGTGAAATGAAAAGCAGGCTATATGTGTACCGGTAATAGCGAACATGTGATTGAGAGATAAGCGCCTCAAAGGGCCTAAATGAATGCACTGATTGCTAAATTAATGTTCAGATGCAGACATTTCATCCTCAAATTATGTTTTTATACTGCTTATTACTGTGGTATTTGCAAATCGTTGCTCGCCTAGGTAGCAGCCAAATGAAGGGACCTTGGCTTTCTTCTAGTCCAACCTCCTGCTATTTCAGACAAATGGTTGTCCAATCTCTTCTTAAAACCCTCCAGTGTTGGAGAACCCACAACCTTTGGAGGCAGTGAATTAGTCAACACCTGACAAAACGCAGCTCTGCATGCAGATATGGGACAACCCAAAGAAATATAACAAGAACATAGCTTGGTTTAAAGGGATGAGGTGGATAAGAATAAAAGAAGAAGCCGAAATGAAAGAACTTTTAATAACAGCAGAAAAGGTGGAAGAATGGGCAAGGAAGACCAAGAATTGGTCAGCACAGATGAAGATGAACAGCAGGGGGTTTGGTTGAAACATGTGACTGGTCGACATCCATTCGTGGCTAAACAGTTCAACAACAAAGTCCAAGGCAGTAAATTGGAGATTGGTTAACATCTGGTAAAACCTACCTAATAAGGAAAAGTCCAATTAAAAAGGGCCACACCAGGCAACTACAGGCCAATTATCTATTTACCATGTTTTCCCCAAAATAAGGCAGGGTCTTATATTTTTTTAGACCAAAAAACCCATTAGGTCTCATTTTCGGGGATGTCTTATTTTGCACCCGCCCGCTCCCTCCTACCATCTGCTTGCCAGGGCTTACAGGGCTTCCCAGGGCAGATATACTTTTCGCCCGGACGGAGAAATGACGGGGACTGGAAGCTTTGTCTACTTGCAAATGGGGTGCTTTGAAACGGAGCAATTTGTTAGTGACAGATTTTATCTTATCAAGATCACCACAGACAGGGACTGCAGCCAAGAAATTAAAAGACGCTTGCTCCTGGGGAGGAAAGCTATGGCAAATCTAGACAGCATACTAAAAAGCAGAGACATCACCCTGCCAACAAAAGTACCTATAGTCAAGGCCATGGTTTTCCCAGTTGCAATGTATGGCTGTGAAAGTTGGCCCATAAGAAAGGCGGAGCGCCAAAGAACTGAGGCCTTTGAACTATGGTGCTGGAGAAGACTCCTGCGAGTCCCCCGGACTGCAAGGCGATCAAACTGGTCAGTCCTAGAGGAGATCAACCGTGACTGCTCTTTAGAAGTTTAGATCCTGAAGTTGAAACTCAAATACTTTGGCCACCTAATGAGAAGGAAGGACTCACTGGAGAAGAGCCTAAGGCTGGGAAAGATTGAGGGCAAGAGAAGAAGGGGACGACAGAGAATGAGGTGGCTGGATGGAGTCACTGAAGCAGGAGGCGTAAGCTTAAATGGACTCCAGAAGATGGTAGAGGACAGCAAGGCCTGGAGGAACATTGTCCATGGGGTCATGATGAGTCGGACATGACTTCGCAACTAACAACAACAAAGCTTCCAGTCTCCCTCTGGGTGAAAAATGCGCAGCGGAACCAGGCAGAGGCAGAGGCACGGGGGGGGGAGGAGAAGGCATATGATCCGGACATGCTGCACAGCCGCCTAGCTTGCGGCAGGCTTGCGCAGTGGCACTGGCAGCAGGTGGAGGCAGAGGCATGGGGGGGAGGCACGCGATCCTGCCACAATGCCCATTCCATCCCATCATCTCTCGGCTTGCCCAAGGCTGCACCGGAATTTCCTGCTCCCCCCCCCCGTTCCTCTGCCTCTACTACCAGGCCGCTACACAAGCCTCCCATGAGCCAGGCAGCTGCACAGCACATCCGGATCGCCTGCCTCTACCCGCCTCTGCCTCCATGCTCGGACTTACCTGCACTGCACCAAGGGGCCAGCGGGCTGCAGTTGCTGTTGGACACCATCGGCCCCCGCCACCTCTTGTGCAGGCTTATTTTTGGGGTAGGGCTTATATTAGGCCCACCCGCAAAAAAATCAGGCTACAGCTTATTTTCAGGGTGGGTGTTATTTTCGGGAAAATATGGCACCAACAACTTTCAAATTGCTAACTGGTATGATAGTTGATGCAGCCCACAGCTGCTAGCTGAAGACGAGCTCTTTCCATCTGAGCGGAAAGGAAGCCAACCCAAACAGCAAAAGAAACAGCAAATTCAGACCCTAATTGACAAGATGATTCTTGAAAACTGCAAGAGAAGAAAGTCAAAACTTGAATGACAATTGACTGATTACAAGAAGGCATTTGACTCCTGCCACATGATTGAATAATCCAGTGCCTGGAGATAACAGGAGTCAGTAGAAACATCAGAAGCTTTGTGCAAAGATCAATGGCAAAATGGAAGACACATTTGCGGGTCAGTGGTGATAAACTGGTACAGGAGAAGAATCTTTCAAGGAGACTTGCTATCACCATTACTGTGTGTCATTGCACTGATTCGTCTGTCAAGAATACTGAATAAATCAAACATCAAAAATTAAACATCAAAAACATCTGCCAGGCTATCCCAACAAGAGTCTAGATCAGGGGTCTTCAAACTTGGCCCTTTTATGACTTGTGGACTTCAACTCCTGGGGCGTGCCTGGCTGAAGAATTCTGGAAGTCCACAAGTCATAAAAGGGCCAAGTTTGAAGACCCCTGATCTAGATGAAGACGATCACTGCAACATCAAAACATCAAACCCAATGAAGTCAAGCAGAAGGTTAGAAATGAACACATCATTAAAGTGAAGAAGTACCATCAAGGCAATTAACACCTGGGTAATTCCAGTCATTAGATACACAGCTGGAATACTGGACTGGACTGGATTCAGGCTGAAGTAAAAGCATACTGGATAGTAAGACCAGAAAAATAATGACAATGAATCATGCCCTTCATCCACGCAGCAACGTTGACAGATTCTACTTATCAAGGAAAATAGGTGGGCATGGATAGTTGCAAGTAGACCAGACAGTTGAAAAAAGAAAAAGAAAAAAGGAGATTGGAAGAATATTTAAAGGACATGGAAAAAGAGGCACTGAAGCCAGTAAACCGTGAAGTAAACTGGAGAGATCAAGCTTGCTTATAAGAAAGACCAAATGAAGAATGAAAAGAGGCAAATTATTACGTGGCCAGTACATAAAAAAAAATAAAGCAGACAAAGCGAATAACAGTAAGATCTGATAACGGCTAAGTCAGGAAAATTGAACAAAAAAAACGAGGGGCTAATTCTGGCAGCACAAGACCAAGCCTTAAGAACAAATGCACACAAAGCCAAAATTGAGAAAACAGCAACAGATAGCAAAACTGAACTAACGGTGGACCACCTTAGTTGCTGCAAGAAGATAACATAGACCAGGTGTAGGCAATCTTGGCTCTTTTATGACTCTTCGACTTCAACTCCCAGAATTCCTGAGCCAACTGTGCTGGCTCAGGAATTCTGGGAGTTGAAGTCCACGAGTCATAAAAGAGCTAAGGTTGTCTACCCCTGCTCTAGTCTGTACTAGATTGATAGCAAACTCCAGCTCCTCCATCTGCATTGCCTGCTTCCCCTCGTCCATCTTTTAATCTCACATTACTATATGTTCATTGTTTCATCGTTTATTTTATTGTTTTGTTATTTTGCTATTGTTACATTTACACTTCATTTTTCTGTTTTTATTGATGTAAGCCACCTAGGGTAAGCCCCAGTGAGAGAGAGGCAGCCAATACATTCAAGAAATAAATAAACAGGTCATCCAAAACAGTTTTATATTCTATAGCAGGGGTGTCAAACTCAATTACACTGAGGGCCGGATCAGCATTGCGGGGGGGGGCAGAGTGGGTGCAGCCTACTGGGTGGGCGTGGATGGAGTGGTTGCGGCCTACTGGGTGGGCATGGCTAGTTCTACATCATTCGCGTCAACGGTGCCTATGGGGGCCTGGGCAGGAGTGGGGCAGATCTGAGGGTCTCTGGCAGAAGGGGGTGAGACCAGGGCAAGTGCCAAGGCATGGTCCACCGGGGCAAGTGCCAAGATGGCCATCACAAAATTGTACATTGGCTCCCAGCTGGTCCTGGCCAGGGCCAAGGCAGCGGGGGCCATTCCCTCACTGTTTCCAGGATGGCTTCGCGGGCCACATGAAACCACTTCACGGGCCGCATCTGGCCCTCGGGCCTTGTGTTTGACATGACTGTTCTATAACAAAGGGAAAACTGCATTTTTTTAATTTAATTTTTTTTTTTGTTCTCAGGCAATAGTACGAAACAAGAACATCTAAAAATCCTACCATCTTTTTACCTTTCTCATCCTCCACTCCACTCCCAAATCATCTGTCACATAATATTCCCCTTTGGATAAACTGTCCAGTCCCCATAGTTGAATAGAACCCCCCACAATCTCCTTAAAGGAACCCCGGTATTTTATGCTCTGAGACTATTATGCTAAACACGTTTTCATACAGACTCTTGCGAACAAAACTGAAATGCAAACTCTAAACTCTGCTACTTCAGATAGTGAGTAACAAATTTCACAGGTTAGTAATTTTGATGGCTTTTTGCAAACCCCCCCCCCCCACATATTTCCCCACCGCCCCACCTTTCCCTCTTTTTCGGGATTGGATACCTCCTGGTGCTGTTGAGCATCCTGGGGACCGAACTGCCTGAGTTGCAGAGGCCACTGGCTCCCCAGATCAACTTCCTTCAAAGTCTCTTCCACCTGCACTTTCATGCAGAAATCCAGCTTTTCCCTGTCCATCCAGGCTTTCCCACTGATGTTCGGATCCATTTGGAGCACAGGTTCCCCTCTGGACCACCCAGAATTCTCCTCCTGCAAATCCTCTTTGCCTCTCCCCAGGGAGGCCTGGGTGTCTGTGGCATCTTCCTCCAAGGGAGGCAATGCTGAGGGAAGCTCAGCCACCCTTTTCAGGAATTTCTGCAAATGAGAGTCCCAGCATTGGTGGATTTCCTCCTGTGACTCCAGCTTAACGTGGGATGGGCCGTTGCTGGTCAAGCAGTCCCCCGTGGTCTTGACTTGAACAATGACAGGCTCTCTCCCCTCGTTCTCAGTCCCTGCTTCTCTGGGTACCACAAGCCTCTGTTCCGCCATCGTTGTTCCTCCCTGCAGTTCCAGAAGGGAAAAGGAAAAGAAGAAGGAAATATTAATGAAGGCCACACAATGTGTCAGGAATAGAAGGATCTTCATCTATATCTCCAATATTCATTACTTCTTTAAAATGTGCAAAAGATTCTCTCATTAGAATAAATCTTCCCTGATGGTATGTATAAATAAATAACCTGGCGTCTAGGCTCAGTTGAAGCCATGGAGGCTGATACTTCAATTATCCCAGTCTTCCTCCAATGTCACTTGGAAGCAAGGCTTCCCTTGCTCAGGATTGGGCTCTGCTAGTTTGGTGTCTTTACGTACAAGATCCTCCGAGCGTAAAATGAACCCCCTTTGTCTCTGGGGGAAACTGGCCTTTCAAAGGAGTATTAAAAACCTCTTTCTTTAATTAGCCCTTTAGTTTAGGGCCTGGTCATTCCACCCTACTCTTGCTTAGTTGCAAGTGAACAGCCAAGTTAAATTATTTCATATATCGCAGAGACACACAGATAAGTCCTTGCTTAGCAACCACAGTTCAGACTGGTAACTCAGTTGCTAAGCCTTGTGGGCACTAAGCAGAAAAAAAATAAATAAATCACATGCCCATGACAGAGTTATGATGTCACTTCCCTTCCATTGTTAAAGAGAAGTGGCAGGTTGCTAAGCGCAAGATCACAATTTGACTGCCAGCTTGTTGTGGGCTGGTTTGAAAAGACAGAAGGGGCCATTATGTGATTTGTGGGACACTGCGGATAGTCGTAAATGGGAGAATTTAGTCACAAAAACGCAAGGCTTGGTCACAAAACTGGTTTTCTTTTCCCACTGTCCTAACTTTGAATGGTGGCTGCCCTAAGCATTATTTTCCCCCCCACACACACACACACACAATTGGTCCTGACTCTCTGGGCATTTAGGAAACTCCTAAATGAGGGTCCGGCATTGAGGGGGGGGCTCTTACAGGGGCTGAATTGCAGATTCTGCCACTGACTGATTTGTTTTGTTTTGTTTTGAAATTGATTGGGGATGGATGAAATGGAGGGGCTACAAATCGACCATATAATACCAAACATGTGCCGGAGGGAAGGCTGCAAAGCTCGTGAATGACAAAGAGAGATGATTTATTCCCCCCCTCCCCCAGAATGGTCACTACAACGAGGCAGTTGTTAAAGGAGGCATGGCGTCCTCTGCTGGAAAAATCTGCCCGACAGTCAGGCACTAACTAAACAGCGATCTAGCAAATTGATATATCCTGATAGTGACCGAATCTGATCAAGTTGAGGGAGGGAGGGGGGGCGACCTCTACGACACTACAAAGGCTCCCCCGTGGCTCGTCTCGAGTCACCCAACCGACCAGGGGCTGCTGCCCGCCCGCTAAGCAATCTTCCCCACGTTGCCCCGCATGCAACTCCCGTGCACCGGGATTGGTGAAAAACGGGCAAAGGCGCAAGACCATCGCGAGAAGTTCCAGCTCCCCCCATTCAAAAAGCCACCGCCGGATCCAAAGAATCGGGAGAGAGGGGATCCAGAGTCCGAGATCTCCGATCTAGGAGGGATTTCTCTCTTCCCCCCCCCACACACACACGCCCACCGCCCCCCAAAAGAAGTGCAAAAAAAAAAAAGGCCTCTTGAACTGCACCTGCGGGGCAAAGGGCGAAGCCTCCGGGCTGCCATGCACATGCGGGGCGGGGGGGGGGTAGGAGGGGGAAGGCAAACCAAAACGAGATCCCCTCCTCCCCCCGCGGTTGCTCCAGCGGCTCCCCGATCCGGAGGGGGATCCCCTACCTTCTTCCCCGGGAAACCCCGATCTTGCCTGCCTGCCTTGCCTGCCTGCCTTCCAGGCAGCAGCGCCCCTCCTCGCCCCAATCTGCTCGCCACGCGCCTCCCTCCCAGATGGGGCCGCAGCCTCTCCGCCCACCTCCGGACGGGAGGCGGGTGGTGGAAAAAGAGGCCAGGCCAGGGCGCCTCTTGGAGGCGGAGCTCAGGTTGCCTTTGCACAGGTTAAGCTGGGGAGGGTTGGTTCCTGGGAGAGCCTGTTGGGAGAGAACTCCATGGCTGGCTAGCAACAGAGAACTGGGAGGCCTGGCGGCTGAAGGTCCCCATCCTACCTATCTGACACCTAGGGAGCAGGCTAGTGAAGGGAAGGACCAGGGGTGACATGATAGCAGTGTACTGTATTTGAGGGGCTGTCGCAGAGAGGAGGCGGGTGGGGTGGGGTGGGGAAGTCAGCCTATTTTTTCCAAAGCACCCGAAGGCCAGACAAGGAATAACGAACGGATGGAAACTTGATCCAGGAGAGATTCAACCGGGGAAATAAGGAGAAATTTCCTGACAGTGAGAACAATGGAACAGCTCGCCTTCCCCCCATGTTGTGGGTGCTTCATCACTGGAGGCTTTCCGAGAAGAGACTGGGCAGCCATCTGTCAGAAATGGTATAGGGCAGGGGGGTCAAACTGCCGGCTCGCGGGCCAGATGCGTCATGCCGAAACCGCACCCACCCCAGCTTCGGCAATGGGGGAAAAGTTGCGTGGTGAGCTTGACACCCCTGGTATAGGATCTCCAGCTTAAGTAGGGGGTTGGACTGTATGACCTATAAGGTCCCTTTCAACTCTGCTATTCTATTCTATTCTATTCTGTTCTGTTCTGTTCTGTTCTGTTCTTGTTCTTGTTCCTGTTCCTGTTCCTTATTCTATTCTGTTCTGTTCTGTTCTGTTCTGTTCCTGTTCCTGTTCCTGTTCCTGTTCCTGTTCCTGTTCCTAATCCTTATTCTATTCTGTTCTGTTCTGTTCTTGTTCTTGTTTTTGTTCCTGTTCCTGTTCCTTATTCTATTCTGTTCCTGTTCCTGTTCCTGTTCCTGTTCCTGTTCCTGTTCCTGTTCCTGTTCCTAATCCTTATTCTATTCTATTCTATTCTATTCTATTCTATTCTATTCTATTCTATTCTATTCTATTCTATTCTATTCTATTCTATTCTATTCTATTCTTCTATTCCATTCCATTCTCCAAAGCACCTGAAGGCAGGACAAGAAGCAATGGATGAAAACTAACCAAAGAGAGAAGCAGCCTAGAACTAAGGAGAAACTTCCTGACAGTTAGAACAATTAACCAGTGGAACAACCTGCCTACAGAAGCGGTGAATGCTCCAACACTGGAAGTTTTTAAGAAGAGACCGGACAGCCATTTGTCCGAAATGGTGTAGGGTTTTCTGCCTGAGCAGGGGGTTGGACTAGATGACCTCCAAGGTCCCTTCCAACTTTATTATTATTATTATTATTATTATTATTATTATTATTATTATTATTTTCTATTCTAGTTTCTATTCTAATTTCTATTCTATTCTATTTTCTATTCTATCTCACCTATTTAAGGGCATCACCATCATCATCAATCGTTATTTTAACCATTGTCTATTCACTGCAGGATGAAGGCCTCTTCCTTATGTTTCCAACCTATACAGTCCTGAGCTTTCTTTTGCCAATTGGGCCCACAATACTTGCTGATGTATTGGTTTATCATAATATGAAATACAAAACATATGAAGAAAAATAAAGATAATGGAAAAATAGGGAGAAGGGGAAGATAAAGAAGTGCAGGGAAGAGGGGGGAAAAGAAAGAAAAGGCTTTGGCTTCCGACTCCTTTGAGTGCAGTAGAATATGGTAATAACATAAAACCTCATTTTTTTTTTACTTTTATATAACAATATATACTAGCCACTACTATAACAGCAAACCTATCTAATCAGCAAAACCCAAAATCAAAGTTTCATTTTTTTTCCACCACAAGCACAAAGTCCAAAAATGAAACTGAAACATCTAAGGACACTGTTGTCAATGGTTTTCCATTTTCAGTTATCTGAAAGATTAAAGGCTTATAGCAGTGATGGCGAACCTTTTAGAGACCGAGTGCCCAAATCACAACCCAAAACCCTCTTATTTATCGCAAAGTGCCAGGCCCGCATCAGCATTGTGGTGCCCTCGGGGTGCATGGGGCGTGGCCCACTGGGTGGGCATGGCTGCAGTTGGGCATGGCCACCTCAATGTTGCTCATGGGGGAGACGTCTGTGGGGGCCGGGCAGGGTTGGGAGAGATCCAGGGGATCTCTGGCAGGTGGGGCAGTGGACAGGAGGCCCAGCATAATGGGGAGGCACGCAATCTTAGCTGGGACTGGGGGACCATGGCGCCAGTGGGGATCTGGCTTTCCCTGCTCGGAGTGGCCTTTGGCTTGCTGGGTGTGGACGTGCTCTACCACCTCTACTTGAGTTTGCTAGCTGGCTGCTTCGCTTCCTTTGTGCCAGGTGGGGCTGCTCCTTCAGGTGGCAGCGGCAGCCTAATGGACCTGCGCAAACTGCTGGCAGCAGCGACGGCGAATGTGCCCACAGAGAGGGCTCTGAGTGCCGCCTCTGGCACACGTGCCATAGGTTCACCACCACTGGCTTATGGTAAGGAGCAAAGTTAGCCAGAATCTGAAGTTCAGTTGTGTATGGTGATGAACATGGAATTGCCAAAGTGAACAAAGCCTTCCTGAAATTTAACCTGAACAGGTTAAAGAATGCATGGTAAAAGTGTATCAAAAATTTGGATTACACAGTAATATTTAGATGGATGAGTGGGAAATTATGTAGTTAAAAATATACATCAAATAGCATTTAACTTGAATTTTTTCTTTGTTTATATGTACAAATATATATCTAATAATACAAAATGTTATTATATATATATATATACACACACACATACATTGTATAAAAATATACATTGTGTTATGACTTCAAATATATTTTTTTATGATGAACTATTGTGGATACATGATGCCAGAGGAATTATCTATTCTAGAATATACAAAAGCACTTCAAATATGAACAACATTTTATCACGCACATGACATGGTGGTCATGTAAAAAAGCTTAAAAATTTGAATTCAAATACAATCTTTAATACAGGATGTTTTAAAGATGAATATTGAAGCCAGCAGCACTTTTCCTGTTAGGATTAATGGATAAACAGTCAGAAAAATGCCGTGGCAGATTATTTCAATACGATTACTGTGATGAGATTACTGTATGCCTAGAGATGGAAAGTTTTGATACTACTCAGTGTAGAGAAATACCATAGTGAAGTTGACAGATTTTGCTGGAAAGTACCTATTATTGTAGATACTAATACCAATAAGTGCCTTGGGTGCAATCCTAAAACAATTGGAGCACCACTGGAACACATCAGTATTGATAAAATCCCCTTAAGTCAATTACAAAAGGCAGCTTTACTTGGAAATGCCTACATCTTGTTATGAAAGCTGTAACATTAAGCTACAACTTGTCTATCCCAGGCCCTTGGGAAAGGCCCGACAGGAGGACACAAATACCAAATACAGTCTAAATATCTGATTGAATATGCAACCAACCAATAAAATTATGTATTCACTGTATAAGTCAATTGAATCCCAATGATTCTGGGTGTTTATGGTAGCCTAGAGTTCCCATCCTGGGGCTCTTAAAATCCAGCATTCCCCAAACTGGCACATTTGAATCTACTGCAGGGTGAGGATAATGAGAATATCTGAAAGGCAGATGTTGGGGAACATTGCATTAGATCAGGGATAGGCAACCTTGGCTCTTTTATGACTCGTGGACTTCAACTCCCAGAATTCCTGAGCCAGCATGGCTGAGCTTGGAAACCTCTCCCTTTCCCCTCAGCGTGGCTGTCTCAGGAATTCTGGGAGTTGAAGTCCATGAGTCAGAAAAGAGCCAAGGTTGCCTACCCCTGCATTAGATCAATACGAGAGAGAAAAGATTTGCTTCTTATTGAAATAACCGACCGGCAGCTCTGATTATTTCTTTGTCATTCAAAAAACTTTTATATTCTAAAACAAAAGTCAAAGTTACCTTCTTGGTTCATTTTTTCCCTTATCAAGCAATACTAATCTAAACAGAATACAGGTAGTCCTTGACTTACGACAGTTCATGGCAGTGACCATTCAAAGTTACAATGGCACTGAAAAATGGGACTTAACGACTGTTTTTCCACGCTTATGACTGTTACGGCATCCCAACGGTCACGTCATCAAAATTCAGACACTTGGCAACTGGTTCCTATTTATGACGGTTGCAGGGTCCTGGTGTCATGTGATCCCCTTTTGCAACCTTCTGGCAAGCAAAGGCAATATTGGAAGCCAAATTTGTTTAACAACCATCCTACTAACTTAACAACTGCAGAGATTCACTTCACAAACGGATCAAGAAAGGTCGTAGAATGGGGCAAAATTCACTTAACAACTGTCTCACTTAGCAAAAGAAAATTTTGGCTCAATTGGAGTCATAAGTCAAGGACTACCTCAGAGGTAGGCCACCTTGGCTCTTTTATGACTGGTGGACTTCAACTCCCAGAATTCCTGAGCCAGCATGGCTCAGCTTGGAAACCTCTCCCTTTCCCCTCAGCATGGCTGGCTCAGGAATTCTGGGAGTTGAAGTCCCCGAGTCATAAAAGAGCCAAGGTTGCCTATCCCTGGACTACCTGTATCTGAAAACTCTACCGTTACTTTTCTGCTTTTCTAAATATTCTCCTTTGGGCAGCTGTCTGATCGCCATAGCAAGCCGAATAGAATAGAATTCTGCACAAACTCCAGGTTTTAGTAATTACAAAAATCCCAGTATCTATATGCTATATTTTTCACAGGGATTAAAACTGAAACTATGATTCCTGCAACTGTATAGCTGGCTAGCAACTAGTTAAGAGTTAGTTGCAACACTTTTTCACAGGCTAGTAATTTTTCTGGCTTTTTGCAATGCTCTCATGTTGCCTCCCGCCTCCTTTCCCCCTTTTTCAGCCTTTAGGAGCTGGATACCTCTTGGTGCGCCTCAACACCCTGGGAGCCCAATTGCCTGAGGTGCAGAAGCCCCTGGCTCTCCAGATCAGCTGTCATCATCCCACTTCTCTTAGTAAAGCAAGACTCCTGCACTATTTCTTTCCAAAAGTATACTTTACTGCAGGTTAAAATGGTTACAGAAGTAGCAAAGCGGAATCTGGCAATTTGGCGCGCAAAAGATATTCTTAACTTTCTTTTCCCCATGGCTTTCCCTCTTTTATCAGTCACTGTCCAATTAGCAGTGCCTAGGTTGTTTGGGACCTCACGCTGGTGCCCTCTCCTGCACATTCTTTCCTTTGGCCTTGGCTTGGCTTGGTGCACTCATTTTTGATTGGCACAGCTTGGCTCCCAAAATCCCACCCTTCCCATCATACACATTCCAATCTCCTCCCTCGCCCATTACAAATGTCAGGCTGGCAAGATGCATTGAGAAGCTGGCAGAATGGCAGCCATGACATCAACTTCCCCCAGAGTTCAAAAAGCCACAACCGTTCCATTTTCACTTCCATCCAGCTTTTCCCTGCCTGTCCAAGCTTTCCCAGTGATCTTCAGATCTCTTTGGAGCATAGATTTCCCCCTCTGACTTTCCCCAGGGGACCTGGAAACCTATGGCATCGTCCACCAATGGAGGCAGTGCTGCTGGAAGCCCTGCCACTCTTTTCAGGAATTCCTGCCATTGAAAACGTTGATGAATATTCTCCAGTGACTCCATGTTAATGTGGGATCGGCCGCCTCAAAAAACAACAACAGTTCATGGTGGTCCTGACTTCAATGAGAGGGTTTCTTCCCTCATTCTCACTTCCCTCTTCTTCTTTGATTACCAGAAATTTATTTTCCTTCATAGCTGATCTTCCCTGCAATTCCAGGAAGGAAAAGAATTAGTGGGGCCACACAATGTGGAAGGAATACAAAGAGTCACTTCCACGTTTCTAGTATTCATTGTTTAAGTCTCTTTGCAAAATATTCTCTTGGAATAAAGATAGTTCCCTGCTGGTACATATGTATGTATATATGAATCAACAGCTTGAGGCCTGAACTCAGTTAAAGCCATGGGTGCTGGTGCTTCAATTCTCCCAATTCCCTTCCAGTGTCTCTCGGCCTTTCTCTCTTCCCACAATACTAGGAGGCCTTCCTTTCTCAAAGTTCAGCTTTTGCTAGTTTGGGGTCTTTTTGTACAGTCTTGTGAATCTGGAATGAGCTCCTTTTGTCCTTGGGAGAAATCTAACCTTTCATAAGGTCATAAAAATATCTTTCTTTGATCAGTGGTTCGGTTTAGGGTCTGGTCATTCCATCCTCCTCTTGTTTTGCTGACAGTTTCATGCAGACCCCTGAGTTACGTTGTTTTGTAGAGGAAAAGATAGTAAGATAGATTGTACAGGGGCAATCCTAGCCAGAGTCAAATATTTCAAACATTGTCTATTAAATAAAACTCTAGCAAATTGACGTATTTAATAGTAGTAGAATAAACCAGATAACTCTATGATTCATTGGGTCATCCTTTGAGAGAAAGGCAGTTCAGTCAGGGATGGCAGTGAGGGTGTGTACTTTGTGCCATTGCACCCATCTCAGCAAAAAAAAATTACACCTTGTAACTCGTGCATTTTTCTCTCTCTCTCTTGAGGTCTTATCCTCAAAGGAAGCCATTGTTATATTCACCAACTCCAACACTAATTGATGTTTGCCATATATTCTCTCTCCTTCTGTTTGTCTTCACATCCTGTAAATTTCTCTTTGTTTCTGAAGACGTGTGGCTCTTCCCTCCACGGTTTCTTGTTCTCTCCTCCTCCTTGCCACATCCCGATGACATTTGTGGTCATCTCCTGTCCATAATATTCATCCTTTCTTTCCACATGGCATAATTACGTCGATTTTTTTTTTTATCCCAATGCTGGGCAGTCCCCTCATCCACTAAGACTACACATTTAAATAGAGAAATAATTGTACTGGCAAATGACCTTCGATAAAAAGTCAGTATTTATTTATGTAAATAAATAAACAGAATGACACCAGGCAGGCAAGCAGAGCAGTGGGACAGGGAGTGACTTTCTGAAGCTTATCCTGCTGAATTTAGTTGGGAAGCTGGCAGGGAGCGTCAGTTATCATGCTGAGGTGACCATTGGGGGCACTGCCGTTGCCTCATATTTGCGAATAAAACTGGTCTGAACATGCTGGAAATTTCAAAGGGTTAATGAGTCTAGAATTTTTAATGTATCCCTTCTGTTAGCAAATGTTAGGTATCTTGACTTAAAAATCGTGGTATATGCACTGCTTGGGCTAACATGAGGGTACTGCATCCAGTTTTGGTCACCACAATGTTAAAAAGATGTTCAGACTCTAGAAAGAGTACAGAGAAGAGCAACAAAGATGATCAGGGGACTGGAGGCTAAAACACATAAGGAAAGGCTGCTGGAATTGGGTATGTCTAGTTTAATGAAGAGAAGGACGAGGGGGGACATGATAGCAATGTTCCAATATCTCAGGGGCTGCCACAAAGAAGAGGGAGTCAAACTATTCTCCAGAATGCCTGAAGGCAGGACAAGAAGCAATGGATGGAAACTGACCAAGGAGAGAAGCAACCTAGAACTAAGGAGAAACTTCCTGACAGTTAGAACAATTAACCAGTGGAACAACCTGCCTCCAGAAGCGGTGAATGCTCCAACACTGGAAGTTTTTAAGAAGAGATTGGACAGCCATTTGTCTGAAATGGTATAGGGTTTCCAGCCTGAGCAGGGAGTTGGACTTGATGACCTCCAAGGTCCCTTCCAACTTATTATTATTATTATTATTATTATTATTATTATTATTATTACTATTATTATTATATAAACTCAATGAGAGTTTATTAGACAACCTATGACCACTTGGACACCCTTTCAGAGATATTTATTACCTACCATTCATATATCCCATGAACTATCTCTAACATTTGCTGCACCCCCCTTGCATCTTCAGAAACTGTCACTGCACTGACGTGCGTTCTCCCCAAACACTGCAGATGCCCCTCGTATCTTTGCCCACCTGCACGCACTCCACAGCCAGATCCGGACTGTTGCGCACCCTCCCCAAACTGTAAGGCAGCTCTGCCACACATCCCCTCAGGCATTTCCTCCAATTGGTAGCAGCCACTTACCGGACTGCGGGCCTGAGGCTTCCAACTTCCTGGAGCTCCCAAATATAGGGTAGTCATCAGCTTAATGACCACGACTGAGCCCCAAATTTCTGTTGCTAAATGAAACATTTGGCAAGTGAGTTTTGCCCAGTGGTGGGATTCAAATATGTGAACAACCGGTTCTCTGTGTGGATGCCGCTTCCGGAAGTCCATTCTGGGCTTGAGCAACAAAAAAATTAGATAACCGGTTCTGCCGAAGTGGTGCGAACCGGCTGAATTGGTTTTGCCCCGTTTTATGACCTTTCTTGCCACAGTTGTTAAGTGACTCACTGCAGCTGTTAAGTTAGTAACACGGTTGTTAAGGGAATCTCGGCTTCCCCATGGAGTTGGCTTGTCAGAAGGTTGCCAAAGGGGATCACAGGACCCCCAAGTTCACTGCAACCATCATAAATATGAATTATTATTATTATTATTATTATTATTATTATTATTATTTATTAAATTATTAAATTTCTATGCCGCCCTATTCCGAGAACTCAGGGCGGCTCACAGCATAAATAGAAATCCAATATTAAAATACTACATAATAAATATATAAAAATACATATAAAAAGAAAACCCCTAAATTTAAGAAACCATTCATTCAGCAAACGTACACACAAACATACACTGGCTAGGGGCAAGATGTCAACCGCCCCAGGCCTGTCGGCAAAGATGTGTCTTAAGGAGTTTATGAAAGGCGGAGAGGGTGGGGGCGATACGGATCTCCGGGGGAGTTGATTCCAGAGGGCCGGGGCCACAACAGAGAAGGCTCTTCCCCTAGGCCCCGCCAGGCGACACTGGAGAAGGCCGACTCTGTGGGCCCTAACCGGTCGCTGGGTTTCATGAGGCAGCAGACGGTCCCGTAAGTATCAGTAATTGTGATAATGAAAGGTATGTTATTAGTCAATGAGGAGCTATTAGGATGAGAAATAGAATTTATTAGTGAAATAAGATAAGAATCTAAATTTTGGAATAATACGTATACTTTAGTTGCGATAATTACCTTGTAATGAAATGAGGGTTA
Source organism: Bothrops alternatus (assembly GCA_034064705.1). NCBI lineage: Eukaryota > Metazoa > Chordata > Lepidosauria > Squamata > Viperidae > Bothrops > Bothrops alternatus. Next base: position 6,563,550 of record JARGCV010000172.1, read on the forward strand.
CCCGAAGTTTAAACATTATGGTTATTAACGGTTAAATTTGAACATGGTAATTGGAATTAAGTAAAACTCAAAATCGGGACTTGGATATCTATAACTAAAATTGTGTTCATAAATGTATTGATTGATTGAGCTTTATTAAGAAGTGTATTAAATTGAATATGGTACAATAATTAAGGGAAACAGAGAGGGAACCTTGAATGGTGTAATCTTTGATTTACATGAATGATTCTATTATTATTATTATTATTTATTAAATTTCTATACCGCCCCTCTCCCGAAGGACTCGGAGCGGTTTACAGCCTTAAAATTAAAAAAAAACATATAAATGTACAAAATTAAAATATTTAAAAATAAACTAAACAAATTAGGCCATAAAATCCCATATAAAACCCAATATATAACAAATCCTAAAAATTACAAAAATCCTAAAAATTACACTCTGTTACTGGACTATGGATTACCCTATCTCCATGATGTTTCCTAATTACCGTACTTGGTTGTAAAAATAGAAAAATTAATAAAACTTGCTACAAAAAAAAAATAGGAACTGGGTGCCAAGCGTCTGAATTCTGATCACGTGACCTGCAACAGTTGTAAGTGTAGAAAACGGTCATAAGTCACTTTTTCAGGGCCGTTGTAACTTGAAACGGTCACTAAACAAACTGTTGTAAGTCGAGGACTACTTGTAAAAGTAGAATAAATTAGTAATATTACAGTAGGAGCTCCCTCACAAAGGTCGAATAAACAGAGATTGGGTAAGAAATTGGGAGCCCCAGCTCAGTTGAAGCCACAGGTGCTGGTGGGACAATTACAACGTGCCTTGGCCTTTCCAACAATTACGGAGGGAAATTGTAGGGCTATAAAACTTCTTTATTAGTGTTTTAGTTTAGGGCCTGGTCACTCCACCCTGTTCTTGTTTGACAGCTGCAAGTGAACCTCTAAGTTAAATTATGTTATATTGAGAAAGAAATAATAGACATATTGATGTAGATTTAGAGAAAGATATAGGTTGCTTAGCGACCACAATTGGGACTGTAAATTTAATCGGTTAAGCTCCATGGTGGCTAGGCAGATTTATTTATTTCCTTAGCCCACGCCATATCATACAAGGACTAGCAATGTTATATTCACATTTCACCTACCGTAGGTTAGTAAAACATACTAAAATACAAACGTTAAAAGATCTGCGTTCAAACAGCAACGTCTCAGCCATCTAACCATTGAAGCACTGTGTCATTTACATTAAAAAAAATCAACGATATTGGCTCAGTATGTGATAGGCAGAAAAACCACGTGACCATGACACAGTTAGGACGTCACTTCCTCTTGGTTGCTAAGAGGAAAATCACATACCAGTAATTGTCACCATTTTATTGCCGGCTTCTCCAATGATCACCTGTTGCAAACTGGATTGGGGTCAATTATGTGACCGTGGAGTGCTGTGAGAGTCATAAATGCAAGCATTTGCCACAAAGTGCTTTTTCCCACTGTCATAACTTTGAATGTTTCCTGCCCAAGTCATTATTCCTCCCCCTCCCCTCAAACTGGCCCTGACTTTCTCGGCCATTACGAAGGCGCTGAATCCCAGCTCTTCCACCCTGCCCAGGAGTCTAGCAACAGTGGGGAGATCTTACAGGGGCTGTATTGAGGATTCTGCTGCTAAGTGTGATTTGTTTTTGTTTTTAAATTGATTATGGACAGTTTTTGTATGCTTGCATCTTGGGTTTTTACATGTTTTTGGTCTTTACCTCTTTAGCGCTGTCCAGAGTTACTTTGATGATATGAGGGAAACTAAATTTCAAATGTACAGGTAGTGTTCCATTATACTGGATGCACTATTCCAAGTATGGCCTTACCAATACCACTTTACAATGCCTTGGTAAGGCCACACTTGGAATACTGCATCCAGTTTTGGTCACCGTGATGTAAAAAAGATGTTGAGACTCTAGAAAGAGTGCAGAGAAGAACAACAAAGATGATTAGGGGACTGGAGGCTAAAATATATAAGGAACAGCTGCTGGAATTGGGTATGTCTAGTTTAACAAAGAGAAGGACGAGGGGGGACATGATAGCAGTGTTCCAATATCTCAGGGGCTGCCACAAAGAAGAGGGAGTCAAGCTATTTTCCAAGGGGCCTGAAGGCAGGACAAGAAGCAACTAACAGAAACTAATCAAGAAGAGAAGCAACCAAGAACTAAGGAGAAACTTCCTGACAGAACAATTAACCAGTGGAACAACCTACCTCCGGAAGCGGTGAATGCTCCAACACTGGAAGTTTTTAAGAAGAGACTGGACAGCCATTTGTCCAAAATGGTATAGGGCTTCCTGCCTGGGCAGGGGGTTGGACTAGATGACCCTTCCAATATTATTATTATTATTACTATTATTACTATTATTATTATTATTATAACAGTTCATTCAAAGTTACAACAGAGCTGAAAAAATTTGACTTACGATGGTTTTTCACACTTGTGACCATTGCAGCATCCCCATGGTCATCTGATCAAATGCTTGGCAACTGGTTCATATTTATGACGGTTGCAATATTCTGGAGTTATGCGATCACCTTTTGCCACCTTCTGACAAGTCAGAGGGAAAGCCAGATTCGCTTAACGATGAGTTACTAACTTAACAACTGCAATGATTCACTTAACAACTGTGGCAAGAAAGGTTGTAAAACAGGGCAAAACTCACTGAACAAATGTCTCGCTGAGCAACATAAATTTTGGGCTCGACTGTGGTTGTAAGTCGAGGACTACCTGTAGAGTAATAAGGGCAATAAAATCATGTGACCGAGGGATGCTACCAAGGTCATAAATGATAAAAAAAGGGTTTGTTTTTCAGAATGGTTGCTACAGGAGGCAGTTGGTAAACCAGGCCTACCCCTATACCATTCCCTCACAGAAAATGCACATACCTAGAGTGAAATATTTCAAAGAAATGCAATAAAACTCTAACAAACTGAAATGTTTGATAGCGATAGCATAATCGCTATAATTAATTTGGCAACGGGGTTTGTATGCGTCTACAACACTGTGGCATCTTAATTAAGGAGAAACTTCCAAACAAGTGAGGACAATCAACCGGTAGGGCAGCTTTGCCTTCAGAAGTTGTGGGCGCTCCATCCCTCGAGGTTTTTAAGAAGAAGAATGGAATAGTAGAGGTTCTCCTGCTTGAGGGGGGGGTTGGACTAGAAGACCTCCAGGGTCCCTTCAGCTCTATTCTGATGGATGGATTTGACCACGTTTCAAGGAATGCAATTCCGGAAACAAGGGGGGGAGGATGGAAGACAATCGCCCAGCTGCTTCATTCAAAAGCCTTAGTACCAGTGTTTCTCAACCTTGACAATTTTAAGGCATGTGGACTTCAACTCCCAGAATTCCACAGCCAGCTTTGCTGGCTGTGGAATTCTGGGAGTTGAAGTCCACATGCCTTAAAATTGTCAAGGTTGAGAAACACTGCACCGGATCAAACCAAGTAATCAGGGACGCGGGATAAGAGTCCGACATATCAGATCCAAGCTAAAGAAAGGCTTCCCCCTTCTAAATCAGCCAGTCAGTCAGTCAGTCGCAGTCTGTCAATCAATCGATAATCGATCACACAAACAAACAAAGGAAGCTCCCGAATTGCACCTGCAAGGCTGGTGTAGGCGGGAGGGAGAGCAAAAAGGGGTCCCCGGCGCTGCCCCAGCGGCTCCCTCCCCCGATCAGGAAGGGAATCTACCTTCTTTCCAGGGGGAACCCCGCGCCCGCCTGCCTTCTTTCCCGGCAGCGACCCTCTGCCTCGGGAAGAGCCGCCGCCGCCTCTCCTGGCCCCCGGCGCTTGTCCTCGCTCAGACCCGTCCGCCGCCGGCCTCCCTTCCAGGCGGAGCTGCGGCTCCCGTCCATCAGACGGGAAGGGCAGAAGCCAGGGCGCCTCTGGGAGGCGGAGCTTTTGCCCAGGTTTAAGCTTGGGAGTTTTGTTTCTCGAGCGGGCGTGGCTTCCCCTACGTGGAAACGTACACTTTTTTTTCCTCATTTTTATAATATCTTATTTACTATTCTGAAAACGTCTTGGTTTTCGTTTATTTTATCTTACGTTAAAAGATCTATTATTTAAGTTGTCTCCCAAGCGTCTAATGTAAATTTGCTAAGAAAGAGGATTTACAATGTAAATAACAATCTCAAACTTCTATCTCTGAACAAAATTTAGATAAAATTACCGGTATATTATACATTTTGAACAAGATTGCATTCTACAAATTATAAGTAATGTTCATAAACAAGCACATGATACACTTTAAGAATCATACACTTTCATTCCTAAATTGAAACTCTGAAGAAAATGAAATATTTTACAGTTTACTTTTAAAATATTTTGGGTTTCATTCCACTTATTGGTCCACTCTTTGGTAAGTTCTTGCATACTCAAAGCTGTTGGAGAATCCAGAAGGGCAATCTGGTTCCCCTGAGCTTTTGAAAAGTATTCAGTACACGTATCTAGCGATAGCCATAAAAAAATATCCCACGTTTCTATAGTCATGTAACAAACCTAATCATCGGGTCCTAAAACCCAAACTTCGTGTTTATCTTTCTCAAGCACGGTGGGCCTTTGAAAGTTTTAGTGTATATTATAAACTTTCATCATTCTAATCCAACCCCTTGCTCAGGCAGGAAACTCTATATACCATTTCAGACAAATGGTTGTCCAGTCTCTTCTTAAAAACTTCCTTTTTTTTAAATCAATCTTTTTTATTAAATTTTTTTCCCCATATATATTAATTTTTCCAATCAACAAGTTGTCTGAAATGCTAAACTAATACATGTTCAATTCCTAATCCTTGCTTCTTTTCTCTAACCAAGTGTAAAAAAGATTCCAAATTTGATAATAGTCTGTGTCTTCTTTATCTTTCAGTCTCATAGTTAATCTGTCCATCTCTGCACATTCCAAAATCTTCCTGATTATTTCTTCCTCTGATGGCAAAGCTTCATTCTTCCAATACTGTGCGAAAATTATTCTTGCTGCTGTGGTAATATGTAGAGTCAAATATGATTTCTGCTCTCTTCTTAAAAACTTCCAGTGTTGGAGCATTCACAGCTTCTGAAGGCAGGTTGTTTCACAATTAATTGCTCCAACTGTCAATAACTTTCTCCTTAGTTCTAGGTTGCTTCTTGTCCTGTCTTCAGGTGTTTTGGAGAATAGCTTGATTTCTTTGTGGCAACCCCTGAGATATTGGAACACGAACATAATAATAATAATAATAGTAATAGTAGTAATAATAGTAATAATAATAAAGTTAGAAGGGACCTTGGAGGTCATCTAGTCCAACTCCCTGCTCAGGCAGGAAACCCTATACTATTTCAGACAAATGGCTGTCCAGTCTCTTCTTAAAAACTTCCAGTGTTGGAGCATTCACCGCTTCTGGAGGAAGGTTGTTCCACTGGTTAATTGTTCTAATTGTCAGGAAGTTTCTCCTTAGTTCTTGGTTGCTTCTCTCCTTGATGAGTTTCAATCCATTGCTTCTTGTCCTGCCTTCAGGTGCTTTGGAGAATAGCTTGACTCCCTCTTCTTTGTGGCAGCCCCTGAGATACTGGAACACTACTATCATGTCCTCCCTCGTCCCTCTGTTAATGCAGCTTAGGACTGTGTTGGCTTCTTTGGCAGCTGCAGTACACGGCTGGCTCACTAGACTCGAAGATCCCTCTCACAGTTACAACTGGATTGTTGTTTTGGAGAAAATAGGAGGAGGAAGGATTATTGTGTGTGTTCACTGCCCTGAGTTATTTATAAATAAATATAAATAAAGGTGGGGCATAAACAAAAGAAGAAGAAGAAGAAGAAGAAGAAGAAGAAGAAGAAGAAGAAGAAGAAGAAGAAGAAGAAGAAGAAGAAGAAGAAGAAGAAGAAGAAGAAGAAGAAGAAGAAGAAGAAGAAGAAGAAGAAGAAGAAGAAGGAAGCTTTCACCCCATGAAAAGTTCTGCAGCAATGCCTTTATCGAAGCTATTGACAAACAGCCCTGATTGTCTCTACCTCATTCAAAATACATTATATTTTATAACAAAGGCCAAGGTTGCCTTTCTTTATTCATTGTTTCCTTCATCAGGCAAGACTAACCTAAACAGAATATCTGAAAATATTAACATTCTTCTCTGCCTTTCTAAATATTCTCCTTTGGGCAGCTGTCTGATCACCACAGATGAATAGAATGCCTCATGATCTCCTTGAGAGAATCCCAGGATCTTATATTATGTGACTACAGACATTCCCCGACAACATTTACAACATTTAGTGACCGTTCAAAGTTACAACAGCACTGAAAAAAGGAGTTATGAGCATTTGTCATACTTACCACTGCTGCAGCATCCCCCTGGTCACGTGGTTTACATTTGAGTACTTGACATGTGATTCATATTTATGACAGTTGCAGTGTCCTAACCCTCCTGGTGACCTTCTGACAAGCAAAGTCAATGGGGAAGCCAGATTCACTTCACAATCATGTTGCTAATTGAACAGCTTGCAGTGATTCACTTAACAAGCATGGCAAGGAAAGTCGTAGAATGGGGCAAAAACTCCCCTAACGGATTTCTCACATAGCAACGTACATTTTGGGCTCAGTTGTGGTCGCACATTGAGGACTACCTGAACTGTGCTAATTGAAGTACTTTTCACGGGGACCAAAACTGAAACACAAAATGATGACGACTCTTGCAACCGTGTGATGGGCTAATAGCTAGTTACAGCTGGTTGTAACCCTTTTCACGGGCTAGTAATTTCTGTTGCTTTTTTGCAACACCCTCATCCTCTGCCCCCACACAAACACACACTCCCCCCCCCACACACACACTTTTCAGCCTTTAGGGGTTGGATACCTCCTGGTGCTCCTCAGCATCGAATTGCCTGAGGTGGAAGGCGGGCCACTGGCTCTCCAGATCAACCATCTGCAGAGACTCTTCCGTCTTCACTTTCACGCAGAAATCCAACTTTTCTCTGCCCATCCAGGCTTTGCCACTGGCGTTTAGATCTCTTTGGAGCACAGATTCCCCTCTGGTCTCCTCGGTGCTCTCTTCCGATGGTTCCTCCTTGACTCCCCCCAAGGGGAACTGGAGGTCCTTGGCATCTTCCTCCAATGGAGGAGCTGCTGCAGGAAGCCCAGTCAGATTTTTCAGGAATTCCTGCCATTGAGAGTGCCAGTATTGGTGGATTTCCTCCTCTAACTCCAGCTTCATGTGGGATGGGCTGGTCAAGCAGTCCCTGATAGTCCAGACTTGGACAATGAGAGGGTTTCTTCCCCCATTCTCTGTTCCCTTTTTTTCTTTGGGTGCCACAGGCTTCTCTTCCTCCATAGTTGTCCCTTCCTGCAGGTCATGAGGGAAAAGGAAAGGAAGGAAATATTAATGAGGACCACACAATGTGAAAGGAATAAAAACGTATCTTCTGCCTCTCGAGTATATATTTCAGATAGCCCTTAGCTTACGACTGGCTCCTTCATGAGCATCCAAACTTACAACGGAGCTCCTTAAGGGTATTTACGACATGGATCCGAAGTTGCAATGGACATCCACTGCATGTTTACACGATTTTACTTCAGGCGCTTGGCAAATGGGCCACATTTACATGTTTGCTGAAAACCAGCATTTTTACTTTTTCCGCAAAAGGGGCCCGCAGCAGCACATTGGTTCAGTTAATGAAACAAACTGACCCCAAAAAAGGTCATAAAATCAGGTCGGTTGCATGAGTGTCCTAATTTATTACTGTCTGGAGTTACGACAGTCATAACTCGAGGACTAACTGTACTTTACGATTTGCAAACATATTCTCTCTTTGGAATAAAGATAATTTGCTGCTGGACTGACTGACTGACTGACTGACTGGCTGACTGACTGACTGACTGACTGACTGACTGACTGACTGGATCGATGGATGGATCGATGGATGGATGGATGGAGATGGCTGAAGCCATCAAGTTGAAGGCACAGGGGCTTCTACTTCAGGCCTCTCCCTCCAATGTCCCTTGGCCTTTTTGTCTTCCTACAATCCTTTAGGACTCCCTTGCTCAGGGTTGGGATCTGGAACTTTGGGGCCTTTACGTACAAAGTCCTGTAAACCTGCAATGACAACATTTTGTCCTTGGGGAAATCTGGCCTTTTAAAGGATTTGTGATTTAGCTCAGGGCTTTTTTTGATTCCACTCTATTCTTCTTTAGTTTGATAGCTGCAAGGGAATATGTAAGTTAAATTATTTTATATTGAGAAAGATATAAATATTCAGGTAGTCCTTGATGAGCAACCATTGTTGAGACTGGAAACGTAAGTTCCTAAGGACTGTGGTCGCTAGATGTAAAAATCACATGACTGGAACAGAGATAGGATGTTGCTTCTCCTTCAGTCGTTAAGTGAAGCTGCATGTTTGCTAAACAGAAAATTACACGACCTGACTGTAAATTATAATATTTTGTTTTTAAATTGATTATAGTTTCAACACGTTTGTACGTTGGCTTTTTCATTTGTCTTTTATTATTTAGATGAGATGGGACCCCCGCCAATCATATAAATAACAAAATAACAAAGTTGGAAAGGGACCTTGGAAGTCTTCTAGCCCAACTGCCTGCTCAGGCAGGAAACCTGTTTATTTTGAAATGACTGTCCAATCTCTTCTTAAAACTTCCAGTTTTGGAGCATTCACAACTTCTGGAGGCAGGTTGTTCCACTGATTAATTGTTCTAACAGTCAGGAAATTTCTCCTTAGTTCTAGGTTGCTTCTCTCCTTGCTTAGTTTCCATCCGTTGCTTCCTGTCCTGCCCTCAGGTGCTCTGGAGAATAGCTTGACTCCCTCTTCTTTGTGGCAACCCTTAAGATATTTGGAACACTGCTATCGTGTCTTCCCTAGTCCTTCTTTTCATTAAACTAGACATACCCAATCCCAGCAGCCTTTCTTTATATGTTTTAGCCTCCAGTTCCCAGATAATCTTTGTTGCTCTTCTCCACACTCTTTCTAGAGCAGCGGTTCTCAACCTGTGGGTCGCGGTTCGGCCCGTCGCGCGCGCAAAGCGCATGCGCAGTTCAGCCCATCGCGCTGTGCATGCACGGTTCGGCCCATCGCGCCGCGCATGCGCGGTTTGGCCCGTCACGCCGTGCATGCACGGTTCGGGTCGTCGCGCCACGCATGCGCGGTTCAGATCGTGCGTGCGGCGCGCATGCACGATTCGGCCCGTTGCGCCACGCATGCGCAGTTTGGCCCGTCACGCCGCGCATGGGCGGCGCAGGTGGGGTCTCGGCCTGAAAAAAGTTGAGAACCGCTGTTCTAGAGTCTCAACATCTTTTTTATATTGTGGCGACCAAAACTGGAGGCAGTGTTCCAAGTGCGGCCTTACTAAGGAGTTATAAAGTGGTATTAACCCTTCATGTGATCAAATAGTTGTCACAATCATAATAACAATGGCAAATGTGACTGAGGAATGTTGCAAAAAGCTTTGGTCACAAAATTATTGGATAGTGCATGAGGCAGTTGGTTAATGACATCTACTTATACATCACCCTCTGATGGAAAATTCTGCCCATTGATCACACAGCCAGAATCGAATATTTCAAACAAATGTATTAAATAAAAGTCTTCCAAACTGCTATATTTGACAAAATAAACTAGACAGCCCTGGGTCCCATTGAGTCACCACTTGAGAGAAAGGGAGTGCAGTCAGATACTACATTAAAAGCCTACTTTGGCCATCGCACTAACCTTCGTAGAAATATTGCGCCGTGTCAGTCGTGCATTTCGCCGTGTTGTTCTTTCTCTGTTGAGGTCTTGTTGAAGGTGGGCATTGTGGCGCTCAGCAACTTTTGCACTAATTCCTCTTTGCCACATATTCTCAAGGTGAGCTTCCCTTTCCTTCTCCCTCCCGGCTTCTCTCCTCTTTCTGTGCCTTGCTCTGTCTTTCTGGAGACGTGCGTCTCTTTCCTCCTCGGTTTCTTCTTCTCTCCTCCTCCTTGCTGCATCCCGACGACATTTGTGGTCGTCCCTTGTCCATGAAGTTCGTCTTTTCTTTCCACGTGGCATAATATAGTCTGACAATTTTTTTAAAACCACAATGCTGAATGGTCCCGTGATTATCTAAGACAACTATGTATCATAAACAGGAAAATAATTGTAGTGGCTAATGAACTTCAGTTATAAGTCAATATATACTTACCTAATAGAGATGGGAAGGCCTGGGGGGGGGGAAGCAGAAAAATTGGGGGGGAAACCGTTTTTTTCCCATTTTTTTTCAAAATGGCTTTGGAAAACAATGGAAAAAAACCTCTGGTTTTCCCCTATTTTTCTGTTTTTTTTCCCAGGCCTTCCCATCTCTATACTTAGGTCTAGATATCTAGATCAGGGATGGGGAACCTTGGCTCTCTTATGACTTGTGGACTTCAACTCCCAGAATTCCTGGAGCCAGCATGGCTCAGCTTGGAAACCTCTCCCTTTCCCCTCAGCATGGCTGGCTCAGGAATTCTGGGAGTTGAAGTCCACGAGTCATGAAAGAGCCGAGGTTGCCTGTCCCTGATCTAGATAGATAAACAGAATGACACCAGGCAGACAAACAAGCAGTGGAACGGGGGAGTGATATAATGCACCATTTAGTCAAGTCACTCAATATTTATTTAATCAATGACTAACAAACTTTAAAACAACAAAACCAGAGTGAAGCCAATACAGGTAGTCTTTGACTTACAACAGTTCACTTAGTGACCGTTTGAAGTTACAGCGGCACTGAAAAAAGTGACTTATGACCATTTTCCACACTTATAACCATTTCCAAGGTCATGTGATCTACATTCGAATGCTTGACAACTGACTCAGATTTATGACGGTTGCAGTGTCCTGGGGTCACCTTTTGCAACCTTCTGACAAGCAAAGTCATTGGGGAAACCATATTCATTTAAGAGCCATGTTCCTAATTTAATAACTGCACTGGGTCACTTAACAAACGTGGCAATAACAGTTGTAAAATGGGGCAAAACTTATTTAGCAAGTTTCAGACTTGGCAACATAAATTTTGGGCTCCATTATGGTTGTAAGTTGAGGACTGACCTGTAGAGACAATAATATACTAACCGTCAGCAAAATAAATGACACGGAATCAATTCACTTCTTTATATTAAAAGCTTTATTACCCGGGTGAATGTCTATGGAGATTTTCAGTCATCCAGGTCATGATTGTCTTAAAGATTTTATTTATTTATTTATTTATTTGGGTTTGTATGCCGCTCCTCTCCGGGGACTCGGAGCGGCTAACAACATATATATAACAATGAATTACAATAAAAAAAAACCAAAGAAAGATATCTAAAAAATCAATAAAAAACACACATTCAATTCAACAATCAACCACAATCATCCCCAGGCCTGCCGGCAAAGATGAGTTTTTAGATTTTTCCGGAAGGCCGGGAGAGTCGGAGAAACGCGGACTTCAGGAGGCAAGATGCTTTTTTTTAAAAAAAAAAATTAAACCAACAAAACAAAACAAAACATAACACACATACATACATAGTGTATACTCCTCCCTTTTTTTTTACAGCGATTTCGTAACGGTAATCTTCTATTATTTACATTCCCCCCCCTTATTCTTCTTTAGAATATTTGTCCTTGTTGCCCCGTTGTTTCTTATTTGCATTTTTCTTCCTTCATACTATACTTCATACTAAGAATAATACATATTATTATTACTATACATTATTATACACATATTTTCCACTTTTGACCTTTCCACATTTATTCTCCTCTATTATTTCTGGTCTCCAACCAGTCATACCACGTGTTCCATATTAGATAGTACTCTGTATCTTCCTTTTCTTTTATCTCTTTTGTTAATTTGTCCATCTCAGCACAGTTCAGGATTTTCCTTATCACTTCTTCCTCTGATGGTATATTCTCATTTTTCCAGAACTGTGCGTATGCTATTCTTGCTGCCGTTATTATATGTGGAATTAAGTACTGTATTTCTTTACTATATTTTCTGTTTAAAATACCCAGCAAAAAGATTCTGGTTTCCAGTCTACACGTTGGTCTATTATTTCTTCGATCCATCTTCTTATTTTAGTCCAGTATTTTTTCGCAACTGGGCATGTCCACCATAAGTGATAATATGTTCCATGTACTTTTTTACATTTCCAACATGTTGGCGAATTGTTGTGGAACATCTTGGCAAGCTTTGCTGGTGGAAGATGCCATCTGTAAAACATCTAAAGATGCTTTTTAAAAGGCAACTGGACGTTGTTTTTTCAAAGGCAACAAAAGCAGCAAAGTCCAGTTGCCTTTTGAAAAGCACCTTTGTGGTCACCCTAGTGATATAAATCTAAAATATTAGCAGATATAAAATAAAAACCATTTCCCCCCTAACTGTAGAACAGAACAGAACAGAATAGAACTCTTCCAGTTCTATTCTGATTGATTGATTGATTGATTAAACAGAGCAGATCAATGTAAATATCTAGAGGTAGTTTTCCACTTGAAAAATATGTGGAATGCACACCAGAATCATGTGGTGTAGCACTTGGTCTAACTTGAGAGTACAAACAGACCGACTGATAATCTCAATAGGAGTTTTAGTAGTATATTAGACAGCCCATGACCCATTGGGTCAGCCTTTCAGAGACATGAATAACCGTCATTCATTGAGATGGGCAGCTATAGAAATCAAATAAATACAGATACACCTCAACTGACAACCACGACTGAGCCCCCAGTTTCTCTTGCTAAGCGAGACAGTTGTTAAGTGCTCCAATTTACAACCTTTCTTGCCACGGTTCTTAAGTGAATCACTGCAATTGCTAACTTATTAACATGGTTGTTAAGTGAATCTGACTTTGCTTGTCAGAAGGTTGCATGACCCTGGGACACTGCAACGGTCATCATCGTGAACCGGTTGCCAAGCATCCAAATTTTGATCATGTGACATTAGGAGGCTGCAATGGTTGTGTGAAAAACGATCATAAGTCATTTTTTTTCCAGTGCTGCTGTAACTTTGAATGGTCACTAAACAAATCGTTTTAAGTTGAAGACCACCTGTAAATAAATGTACTCAGGCATACACTCACACCATCCCAGCCATTAAACATAGAAACACAGAAATCTGATGACAGAAAACAACTTAGTGGCCTTTGAGCTTTTGTTTTCTTTTTAATTAATTCGTAATCAATTCCAATTATTTTTACCTTTAAATTTATCAGATGATGGACATGGATGATGGGCTTTACCCTAAGCATGTTTAAACTCTGCTGGAGGTTGTTTTTCAAGCTTCAACTGCTCTTGCTGTGAAGTAATACTTTCTAACCTAAGTAATTTTCCTCCTGTCAGTTTGAGGTTAATAGACTAAAAGAACAGTAGAATTAACAGAATAACAGAGTTGGAAGGGACCTTAGAGGTCTTCTAGTCTAACCCCCTGCTCAAGCAACCTTACAAGCACAGGTGTCAAACTCGCCTCATCACATGACGTGTCACAACATATCACAACTTTATTTTGCGTTGCCAGAGCTGGGATGGGCGCAGCCTCCATATAATGCAACCGGCCCATGGGCCAGCAGTTTGACACCCCTGGCCTACACCATTTCAGACAAATTGGCGGTCCAGTCTCTTCTTAAAAACCTCCAGTGTTGGAGCATTCACTGTTTCTGGAGGAAGGTTGTTCCACTGATTAATTGTTCTAACTGTCAGGAAGTTTCTCCTTAGTTCTAAGTTGCTTCTCTCCTTGATTAGTTTCCATCCGGTGCTTCTTGTTCTGCCCTCAGGCACTTTGGAGAATAGCTTTGAATTTTCCTGCCTAAATGTAAAACTTTGCTTTTCTCCACGTTGACACTCATTTTCTTGGATAGGGCCCATTTTTCAAGTTTCTCTAGATCTTTTTGGATCCTGAGTTTGTCTTCTGGAGTGTTGACTACTCCTGTCAGTTAGGTGTCATCTGCAAATTTCATGAGTTCCCCTTCAATTCCCTCATCTAAGTCATTGATGAAGATGTTGAAGAGTACTGGGCCCAAGACGGAACCTGGTGGTACCTCACTGCTTACTTCTCTCCATGTTCATGTAGTGCCGTTGAGGACTACTCATTGAATACAGTTTGTCAGCCAGCTACAGATCCATCTGGTGGTGATGTTGTCTATTCCATCTTTTTCTATCTTACCAAGGATTAGGTTGTGGTCTACTTTATCAAATGCCTTACTGCAATCTAAGTATATTACGTCCACAGCATTTCGCTGGTCTGCTAGTTTTTTTTTCCCCTAGTATATTACAAGGGCTTTATTATACTCTTGTGAGTGGATGATGGAAATGGCCCATGGCAGTGTTTATCTCACTATCTCTCTCTCTATCTATCTCTCATACATGCAATAGGCTGGTCTGCTAGTTTAATCACTTTATCAAAGAATGAAATAAGATTGGTTTGGGATGACCTGTTTTTAACAAACCCGGGCTGGCTACTGATTATAACTTTGTTTGCTTCTAGTTGTTCGCAGATCTGTTTGTTTTTTTTAATGATCTTTTCCAGGATCTTCCCAGGTATTGATATTTAGCTGATTGGTCTATAGTTTCCTGGGTCCGTTTTCCCCACCTTTTTTGAAGATGGGAACCACATCAGCCCTTTTCCAATCCTCAGGTACTTCCCGTTTAATGATTTAAAAGTTTCAATCATGCCCCTTTCCCTCCTGTCCTCCAGGCATACATATCGAGTGCCTCCAATCTCTCCTGATGTTTTGCCCTTCAGACCTTGCACCATTTTTGTTGCCCTTCTCTGGACTCGCTCAATCTTATCTCGCAAACCCACTTGCATGCCCGCGCACCCTGCCTGGCCATTGCCTGCCTCCCTTGCATCCTCATACCCAGTCACAACCCCGTGCCCTCCCTAACCCAAGTGGCATCTCTCATGCATCTTCCCTGACCCACCTCGCACCTTCCCCACTTTGCCGTGTATCTTCAACCACTGCTGCCCTCCCACGCACCCTCACACCCAAGCTCGTACACCTGCACACACACCCCCAACCCACCTGGCATCTTCTTCCCACTGGCACACACCCCGTCAATCTCTCCCCACCTGGAGACAGACACTTACCTACCTAGGACTTCCAACTTTCTGTCGCTTCCGAACAAAAATTGAACAAATTGCTAGTAATACAACTGGGGCCTGCAGGTTTGGGGCCTTTTACACACAAGGTCCTGTGAGCACGGAATGAGCTCTTTTTGTCTCCGGCTTCTCAGAAGGATATAAACGCCTTTTTGGAGCCTAGAAATTAGGTTGTTAAGCATCCCAGTTGCTAAACAGTAAAATCACATGACCCTGACCGTTATGATGTCACTTTCCCTTCCATCCTTAAGCAAAGTGGCAGGTTGCTAAGCGCAAGATCACGTGACCTCATTATTTTACAGTTTTAACTGAGCAGAGCTCAGGCTGCATTTGCACAGGTTAAGCTTGGGAGTTTTGTTTCTGAAGGGGTGTGAGATGTGTTATGAGAACAGTACAGTACAGTACAGTACAGAGAAGAGCAACAAAGATGATCAAGGGATTGGAGACTAAAACATATAAGGAACGGCTGCTGGAATTGGGTATGTCTAATTTAATGAAGAGAAGGAGGAGGTGGGACATGATAGCAGTCTTCCAATATCTCAGGGGCTGCCACAAAGAAGAGGGAGTCAAGCTATTCTCCAAAGTGCCTGAAGTCAGGACAAGAAGCAACGGATGGAAACTAATCAAGGAGAGAAGCAACCTAGAACTAAGGAGAAACTTCCTGACAGTTAGAACAATTAACCAGTGGAACAGCCTGCCTCCAGAAGCGGTGAATGCTCCAACATTGGAAGCTTTTAAGAAGAGACCGGACAGCCATTTGTCCAAAATGATATAAGGTTTCCTGCCTGGACAGGGGGTTGGACTAGATGACCTCCAAGGTCCCTTCCAACATCATCATTATTATTATTACTATTATTACTACTACTATTACTACTATTATTATATTATTACCAGCTGATATTCAGAGATGCCTGGCTGCTGAAGGAGTCAGGTGCAAAAAGACCAGGACTACACAGGAAGGTCAAATTAAACTTATTTATTGCTACTTGTGCCTATCTCAGGAATTTTCTCAACTAATGGTTAGCACATGCTAGGAATTAGATTCAGGTCAACAGAAGTCAAAGAAGGTTGGATTCAGTTTGCCTGTGGCTACGTAATAATTCTAGGCTGATCCCTCTTTTAATTCCATCCCCAGATTCTGCCACTATTTCCCCTACAGGAGGTCCATATGGACCAGCCTATTTATTTATGGACCAACCTGCCCATTTTTTTGTTTACTTCAAGATAAGTCTACCTTGCTTCCTTGACAATACAAAGGAAGTTAAATTGTTACTGCCTTCCCTGTGATGATTCTTCTAAAGGGTTTCTCAGTGGTCTCCCATCCCAAGTCACTATGATTATCTTCTCAATCCAGCCCAAATCAGCCTGAGCTTTTATCTCCTGAAAAATTTGCAGACTGAGCTCAATAGGGGATCTGGAGGATTGTGCAAGGAAGAAAATGAGTGGAACTGAGAGGGAAAGAAAAACGAGAGTGTGCATTTCTTGTACAGCAGAAACGGTAATTTTATTTCTACAATGTGCATTCTTTTTCCTACAAACTCAATGCAGCAAAACAATAAAATATATCCCCAGCACTACATCAGGGTTTTAGATCTGTTGCCAAATTTTTTACAAGTGTAACAAGTTTCGCTCTTAGAAAAAAAACTTAATTTCACTTTAGAAACGTGGAAGCGTATTAGGACTGCTAATGTTTCCCATGGAAAACAGGGTGTGATCAAAAAAGTCACAACTGGGCAGTCTAATCTAATTACAGGAGAGATAATGTGTAGGAACAGGCCTTGATAAAATGGTTAAGCAGAGGAATGCGGGTGGGCCTATAGCGGGGGTAGGCAACCTTGGCTCTTTTATGACTCGTGGGCTTCAACTCCCAGAATTTCTGAGCCAGCCATGTTATCCTCCAACGCTTCATCACTGGTGGCTTTTTTTTTTTAAAAAAAAGACCAGACAGCCATTTGTCTGAAATGGTATAGGATCTCCAGCTTGAACAGGAGGTTGGACTAGAAGACCTCCAAGGTCCCTTCCAACTCTATTATAATTGGATACTTTTAACATTTTGTACATTCTACTGCAAAGATGTCGTTAATTCTAACATATTTTTCTGTTAAAAATAAACTAATAATTTATTATTTTTTACATCTTTGGATATCATTCTGAGAATTTATAACATAGGTGTCAATGCTGCTAATATTGAATATTCTTGCTTTGACAATATATGCAGAACTGTCTGGTATTTTTAGAGTTAAATCAGGTGACAATGAAAGGGGAGGAGAATATAAGGAAAGCCCAGGAAAAAGAAACGGAAGTGAATCTTTACCCTCCAAGTTAATTGGAAAATGTGAATCATGACCCCAAAATAGGGGAGGGGAAATGCCTGGAATGTTATGTGCAAAGGAAGGGAAATTCAGATCTTAGCATTTCCACCATGCTGTGCTGACATCTCTGTAACACTAATAAAGACTTTTTAGGTTAAAAAAATACCTGAAAGTTCTTTGAAGTGTTTCATTAATCAGACACATGACAATAGGAACATTTTAAAGCCTTGGTTTAATACTGTGTGCAGTTGCGTACAGTATTTATAAATAGTGTGAATAGAAAAAAAAAGTTGAATAGAAACTCAAAATGTATGAAAGTTTGGTTTACAAGTAGTCCTCACATTACGGCCACTCATTCAGCAACTATTCAAAGTTACAATGGCACTGAACGAGAGAGACAAAGAAAAATTCCAGTTCCAAATGCCTTCCTAATCTGAGGATTACTTGTTTTATGTAAGTATAAAATTGTGTTTCTTGAAATGAAAGAGTACAGATAGACCATAATTGGGGGCTGACAATAAGGTCAGTGAAAGTGACTGTGTTTATGATCTTACAGGTAGTTACATACAATTATGAAAAAGTATCTTTACAGTAAGTCCTTACTATCTACCCCCCCCCCATTTCCTCCCCTCTCTTTCGGCCTTTGGGGGCCCAATACCTCCTCAGCATCCTGCGGGACGAACTGCTTGAGATGCAGGGGGCCCTGGCTCTCCAGATCAACTTCCTCCAGAGTCTCTTCCACCTTCACCTTCATGCAGAAATCCAGCTTTTCCCTACCCATCCAAGCTTTCCCACTGATGTTGAGATCCCTTTGGAGTAGAGTTTTCCCTCTGGCCTCCCCAGAGCTCTCCTCCGGCAGATCCTCCTTGACTCTCCCCAAGGGGAACTGGAAGTCCTTGGCATCGTCCTCCAAAAGGGATGGTGGTGTGGGAAACCCTGCCACCCTTTTCAAGAGTTCCTGCCTTTGAGAGTCCCAGCATTGGTGTAGTAGTTCATCCTCTGACTCCATCTTAATGTGGGATGGGCTATCGTTGGTCAAAAAGTCCCCGATGGACCTGACTTGGACAATGAGAGGGTCTCTTCCCGCTTTCTCAGTTCCTTCTTCTTCTTTGTATACCACACACTTCTGTTCCTCCATAGTTGATCCTTCCTGCAGCTACAGAAAGGAAAAGGAAGGATCAATAAGGGCAATGAAGGAGTCAAAAGACCCTTTTCTGTGTTTCTAATACCCACTTTTAAGATTTGCAAAATGTTCTTTTCTCAGAATTAAGACAATTTAGATCTCAGATGATGCTTGGTAACTCCCTAATATAACTGAAATAAAAAAACAAATAAACTGAAGCCACGGGTTCTTCAAACCTCTCAGTCCCCCTCTGGTGTCCCTCCATCTTTCTGTCTTCCCAGAATCCTCGGAGCCTCCCTTGCTCAGGGTTGGGGTCTGCAAGTTTGGGGCCTTTACGTACAAGGTCCTCTGAGCCTGGAATGAGCTCCCTTGGTCCCTGGGAAATTCTGGCCTTTCAAAGGGGTATGAAAACCTCTTTATTTGATCAGTGATTCAGTTTAGGGCCTGGTCATTCCGCCCTACTCTTATTTAGATGGCAGTTGCAAGTGAACAAGTAAATTATTTTCGGTAGACCAAGGGATATACAACTAGTCCTCGCTTAGCAACCACACATTGGGACTGGAAACTGTGGCTAAACACTGCGCTCACTAAGTGAAAATCACATGGCCATGGTCCACTCCCCACCATCTAGTCAGAGCTGAAGAAGCTTCTGGATGGGAAGTGAAACGTCTTCAAAGAAAAACAAGAAAGTCCAATTGCCTCCTAAAAAAGCCGCTTTGGGACAATTTTACCGCCAGTTTCTCCACTGACCGTGTGTTGCAAGCTGGTTGGAAAGAGGACACAGGTGACTATGTGACCACAGCACACCTGCAATGGTCATAAAGGTAGGAATTAGTCACGAGTTTTTTTTCATAGTCATATTTTTTCATGGTTGCTGCAGGAGGCATCATCTTCCAGGACCTGCCATTGGTTCCAATCCGCTTGGCCTTTAGAAGGCCCTGAAGACATGGCTTCCCACCATATCTGGGTCTGGCAATGGTGGGGATCTCTTAAAAGGGCCGTATTGACCTACTGTAGGGTGAATACTGTTATGGAATGCAATTTTGTTTTGTTTTTTAAATTGATTATGGACAATTCCCATGTTTTCATATTGGTAAGAACATAAGAACATAAGAAGAGCCATGCTGAATCAGGCCAAAGCCCATCGAGTCCAGCATTCTGTGTCACACAGTGGCCCACCAATTGTACATGGGGATCTTGAGCAGAAAGAGAAGGCAAAACCCTCCCTTTCCCTTGACCCCCAACAAATGGTACTCAAGGGAATCCTGCCTGCCTCAACCAACATAGAGGCGGCACATGGACATCCGTTTTAATAACCACTGATACACTTGACATCCATGAATCTATCTAACCCTGCCTTGAAGCTGTCAAGGCTGACAGCTGTCACGACCCCTTCTGGAAGTGAATTCCATAAATCAACGACCCTCTGAGTGAAGAAATATTTCCCTTTATTTGTCCTCACTTTCTTAGCTATGAGCTTTAGGGAGTGCCCCCTTGTCCTGGTATTGTGTGATAGAGAAAAGAATTTTTCTCTATCCACCTTTTCTATCCCATTCATGATTTTATACACTTCGATCAAGTCACCCCTTTTTAACTTGGTTTTTTCTTATTGTTTTTAACCTGTTCTGAGCTGCCCAGGGTTTCTTAGATGAGATAGGGCAGTGGTGGCGAACCTACGGCACAGGTGCCAGAGGTGGCACTCAGAGCCCTCTCTGTGGGCACGCGCGCCGTCGCCCCAGTCCTAGGCCTTCCTAGGCAACCTTTTTGCTTTAGGCCTCCGCCACGTGTGCAAAAAAAAAAAAAGTTCAATCAATCAGTCAATTTCAACTTCTCATGGGAAAAAAAAGATCTTGCAAAGTTGGAATTGATTGATTGATTGAACTTTTTAGTCCCACCCAGTGTGCCATTACCACTGCAGCTGTGCCCACCCAATAGCCACACCCACCCAATGGGCCACACCCACCCGGCACCCAATGATGCATAAGTGGGTTTTGGGTTGCCGTTTGGACACTCGGTCTCTAAAAGGTTTGCCATCACTGAAATAGGGGACCTACAAATCATGTAAACAATAATCACCACCATCGTCGTCGTCATCGCAACGATGTGACTGAGAGATGATGGAAAGGCCATAAATGCAAGTCTTGGTCACAAAGTTATTAGTCACTGTATGAGGCAGTTGGTAAGCGAGGTCTAGCTATATATCATCCTCTGATGGAAAACGCTGCCCAACACTCTCACACGCCCGAAGTCAAATATTGCAGGCACATTATATTAAACTCTAGCAAACGGATGTATCTGACAGCGATAGAATAAACCAGACAACCCTGTGACTCGTTGGGTCATCCTCTGAAAGAAAAATTGTTAGTCAGGCACGACAATGAGGGCAGACTTTGGCCATCGCACCAACCTCGGCAGAAATACTGCACCATACAAGCTGTGCATTTTGCTTTGTTTTTTCTCTGTTGAAGCTTTGTGGTCGAAGGCAGGGATTGTGTTCTGCAACTCCCGCACTAATTTCTCTTTGCCACATATTCTCAGGTGGATCCTCCCGTTTCTTCTCCGTCTCCGCTTGTCTCCTCATTCTGTGTCTTTCTCTATCTTTCTGGAGACGTGTGGCTCTTTCCTCCTCTGTTTCTTTGTACCGTCTTCTCTTGGTTCTTTCTCTCTGCTCCTGAAGGCGGGCATGCCTCTTTTCCCCTGTCTCTCTCTTTCTTCTCTTTCTCTGTCTTTCCTTGTCTTTCTGGAGACGGGCATGCCTCTCTTCCCCTGTCTCCCTTCCTCTCTTTCTCTTTGTCCTGACTCTCTGATCCTGGAGTCGAGCAGCCCTAGCCTCCTCTGATTCTTGTTCTCTTCTCCTCCTTGCTGCATTCCGACGACATTTGTGGTCATCTCTTGACCACGACTTTCGCCTTCTCTTTCCACGGGGCATAATTAGGTTGACAATCTTTTTTATCCCAAGGCTGGCTGGTGCTGTCATCACCTAAAGAGATTATATATTATAAACAGAACATTTGTATAGGTAGAAGCAAGCCCAAAATTTCTGTTGCTAAACAAGACAGTTGTTACGTGAGTTTTGCCCCATTTTACAACACTTCTTGCCACAGTTAAGTGAATCTCTGAAGTTGGTAACACAGTCATTAAGTGAATCTGGCTGCCCCATTGACTTTGCTTGTCAGAAGGTTGCAGAAGGTGATGACGTGACCTTGGGACACTGCAACCATCATAAAAATGAGTGTTCAAATGTGTGAATTAAGCTGAGGATTACTTGTACCGGCAAACAAAATTTTATAATAAGTCAATATTTACTTACCTAAACCAATAAACAGAATGAGCACAGGTAGGCCAAAAAACAGTGAGAGAGGGAGCGACTTTTGATTTCCTGCCAGCTTCCCCACTGACTTTGGTTATGGGAAACTGGCAGAGAGAGTCAGAGATCACGATCGCGTGACTGGGGAGGCGGGGGGAAAACACTACAATAGCCACCATTTTGTGAATAAAACTGGTCTGAACATCTTGGAAATTTTGCAGAATGAATCGGTCCTGGATTTTAATGCGTTAACTTTAAGTTAAGAGGATTTTAGGTGCCTTGATTCATAAAATGTTACGGTGTAATGCAGGGGGTCCCCAACCCCCGGTACCTGTCAGTGGCCCGTTAGAAACTGGGCCGTGCAAGCAAGTGAAGCTTCATCTGCCCATGCCCAGGATCTAGGTAGCGTGCACAACCACCACCCACCACCCTGTTTTCCACAGAACTTTTCTCTGGTGCTTGTGCTAACTTGAGAGTACAAACAGACAAACTGATAAACTCAATGAGAGTTTTAGTAGTATACTAGGGAATCCATGACCCATTGGGTCACTATTTCAAACATATTTCCTTACCTATCACACACACAATCCTATGCACGCTCCTTGATGCTTGCCATGCCTCCCTCATACCCTTGCAAGCCCATCTGCACTACCACAAACTCTCCCCAAACAACAACAACAATAATAATAAAGTTGGAAGGGACCTTGGAGGTCATCTAGTCCAACCCCCTGCTCAGGCAGGAAACCCTATCCCATTTCGGACAAGTGGCTGTCCAGTCTCTTCTTAAAAACTTGCAGTGTTGGAGCATTCACCGCTTCTGGAGGCAGGTTGTTCCACTGGTTAATTGTTCTAACTGTCAGGAAGTTTCTCCTTAGTTCTAGGTTGCTTCTCTCCTTGATTAGTTTCCATCCATTGCTTCTTTTTTTTTTCATGATTCCGATATATTTTATTAATTTTATAATTTTAACAATAAATGCTTAATAATTAGATAAACAAAAAGAATTCCACAATAAGAACATACAACTCTACTTAATACATTCTTGTTCATCTTTCTATTGCCCTCTCCCACACAAAACAAAAATCAACATACATTCATTTAGATTCATATATGCAATACTTTAAATGAAATAAAACAAATACCTACACTTGACTATAGATGTTGCTCGGACATCACCCCCCCCACCACATCCACCCTCTCTCTTCCTCCCTATCTTCTCATCCTACTTCCCTCTCCATCCATTGCTTCTTGTCCTGCCTTCAGGCGCCTTGGAAAATAGCTTGACTCCCTCTTCTTTGGGGCAGCCCCTGAGATATTGGAAGACTGCTATCCTGTCCCCCCTCGTTCTTCTCTTCGTTAAACTAGACATATCCAATTCCAGCAACCGTTCCTTAAATGTTTTAGCCTCCAGTCCCCTAATCATCTTTGTTGCTCTTCTCTGTACTCTTTCTAGAGTCTCAACATCTTTTTTACATCGTGGTGACCAAAACTGGATGCAGTATTCCAAGTGTGGCCTTACCAAGGCATTGTAAAGTAGTATTAATACTTCATGTGATCTTGATTCTATCCCTCTGTTAATGCAGCCTAGCACTGTGTTGGCTTTTTTGGCAGCTGCAGCACACAGCTGGCTCATATTTAAGTGATTGTCCACTAGGATTCCGAGATCCCTCTCACAGTTACTACTATTGAGCAAGATACCACCTATACTATATCTGTACATTTGGTTTTTCTTGCCTAAATGCAGAACCTTACTTTTTTCACCATTGAATTGCAGCCTCCTGATCATCACCTTCCCTCACACACCTGCTTGTACACAACACACCCTCCCTAACCTGTGCTGCAATCCCAGTCCCTCACCCAGGCTGCACCTACTGCACATACTCACTGACCTGCATAACACCTTCCCTGCAGTCCCACACACCTGCTGACATGCATGTGACCGCCTAACCCACACAGCACTGCCCCTACACTGCCACGCACACACCCATTCCCTCCCCCAACCAGTGGCAGCCACTTACCTGCCTGCAGGTCTAGGACTTCCACATTGTCAAGAATTGCAGAGTTGCTTAGATGAGATGGGAGGCCCTACAAACCAAATATACAATATTAACAACAATATTATTATGAGATTGAAGGATGCTGCAGGAGATTGTAAATGTTAAGAAAAAAAGTTTGGATTTTGATTTTTAACTTGTTTTTTATTGTTGATAACCTGTTGAAAGCTGACCAGATTTGTTTGGCTGAGATGGGGGCCCCTACAATTTGAATATAAATTCCCCCCCCAAATGGTCGCTAGAGGAGGCAGTTGGTAAACGAGGTCTCCCTCTATATCAGGGGTCTTCAGACTTGGCCCTTTTATGACTTGTGGACTTCAACTCCCAGAATTCCTCAGCCAGAAGCTGGCTGAGGAATTCTGGGAGTTGAAGTCCACAAGTCATAAAAGGGCCAAGTTTGAAGACCTCTGCTCTATGTCATCCTCTGATAGAAAATTCTGCCCAAACGTCACATATTTCAAACAAATCTATTAAATCATAGTAATAGAATAATTGATATAATTAATTTCTGGGGCCTCCAGCACGCTCTGTCATCTTACCGCGTAGGCTATAGTGAAAACTGGGAGCGACAAAGCAATCGCAAGAAGTTTTTTTTTTTGCATCGTTTGCTATTAATTTTATTTCTGTCCTGTAAGTAGTTAATAATTACTGCAAATTCTACATTTAGATGAGTCTTAGAATTGTTTCTAAAACAAATGTAACACCTAAGTATAACAAAACTATCAGAATTGGTTCTCTTAAACAAATAAACTTCACATCCAAAGATAAGTCTGGTGTGTGTGTGTGCGTGAGATGTTGGATCAGAATGTACTCCTGATTTAAAGCCTTGAACAGGAGAGATGCTTATCCTGTTTGCAGCATTTTCATAGCCATCCTCTATCTTCAAATGCAGCAAATAATAATTTATTTTACTCTACAGTGGTTACGTGGGCTCCCTTCAAGTCGACAAAGTTTCAATGTCATATTTGGTGAATGCCCATATTGTAATAAGGTAAGCAAAGATGAATAAAAATGCTTCCAAATAAGTTTGAAAATAACACAATTGTAATAATCCATGGGAAACTTCATTATAGGCTTGTGATGAATCCCAGTGTACAAAGCCTTACAATTTGGAAGCTTAGGGAATGATGTATTTTTGAAATGTTTAAAATCTGAACAGTTTTTGTAACATACTGGAAAATGTTGTAAGCAACTTTATATATTAACTTTGCTTTCAAACCCAATTTATTCCAGCAAATCACACTGAAAATATCTGCTCAGAAAACCTGAATACAAATGGATAATTGCATTTCCTTCTTCTACCGGAGAAGATATCAAAGGTAATAGAGAGAGAGCATTATTAAGAAGAAGAGGACAACAATGGCCACAATATTCTGAAACATTTTTCCATGCAGTCCAATCTGAGAGGGGCAGCGTGTGGAAGAGCTGGTCAGAGTTTGCACACATTCTGTTTGATGGATTGCTGAATATCTGACTTCATTTTCTCTACAATTTTCTTGAAGATTCTGGAAAGAATTGCATGAATATGTCTAGGGCAATGATTTTATATTGTCCATTGAAGTTTGAGTAAACTTATTCAATCTAACCAGTTCTGGCTTATCTTGTATTTGGCTACTTTTCATTTGTACAGTGGCTTTTCTAAGATTAAAAAACTCCTTGTTCTCTAGTTGGCTTTCTTGTCCTTTAACTTGCTTCAGTGTTGGCATCAGCAAATGAGCTTTTCTATGGTGAATTGTGCATTCATTTAGAGAGGTTTGAACAGAGGTTAAATCCAGTGTCTCCTTGTAACAAATTCCTTTTTGTTCCAGGTCATTCAAAAGGATTTTCCTCAATATTTCATATTGGGGTTTTTCATCATATGCTAAATTAGAGACATTTTTTAAAAAATTGGCTATTTCACCGCAGTTTTCTCCTGCAGGAGCCCACCTTGTTACTGAATCTGGCAGTTCATCAAGCAGCTTTGTTTTTGCAGCCTGCACAGCCTCAGGATGCTTCAAATTCTGCTCCCAGGGTAAACGTCTGCACATCCACTGCAACATACAGTAGCCCAAGATTTCAAGGTCCCCTCTTTGGGATGGTGCTACTCCCCTGTGTGCATCTATGCTGGTAAACTCCATTGTCCCATTATGGCCCCTTTTAGGATTTTCCTGATATTCTTTGTGGTTCCCACTGGGACAATATCTGTAGGCGAGTCCATAATCAGCAAGATAAACCTTATGTGGGTTTTTGTAGCCCAAAAGTAAATTTGCTGCTTTAATATCCCCATGCACATATTCATTTTCATGAATATATTCCAAGACATCCAGCACTTGCATCCCAATCTGCAGAACAGTTTCCTTGTCAAATGTTCTCCCTTTTCTTTCAAAGATGGTTTGAAGATCTTCTCCTAATCTTTCTATCACCATAAACCTGTAACTTTTACCAAGATGTTTGACTTGGCCTGATCCCAAGAAAACAGGAATGCCTAAAAATGTTAATTGCTTCAGTTTCATCCATTTTTTGATATGTTCTTGTTTCAGTTCTGAAAATAAGGGCCCATTTTCAAGATATTCCACTTTAATGACGTGCACAGCATTGTCTTCTACTGGAACATCAAGACAAGGGGAAGCTAGGTAGACTAAGCCAAATCCTCCATAAGCAATCATAGAACCCAATCTCCAGTTCCGTTTGTGGGTATCCATCAATATTATTCCTTCTTGAAGAGGATCTGGGAGGTTGTTCTTTCTATGCTTTTTGGGAGGCATTATGCCTTTGTATGTTCTCTGCTTGGATTCTTTCCTCTTCTGTACAACTAAAGCCACGCCCCCCTAATCGCAAGAAGTTTTAACTGCCTCATTCAAAAGCCACAACTGGATCAAAGTAATCAGGTACATGGAATAAAAGTCTGAGATCCCAAATCCAGGAAGGACTTCCCCCTTCCCCCAAAACAAGAGCAAAGGTGCTTCTCCTCCTCCCCTCCCCCCCCCACAAAACAAGTGCAAAAGTGCTTCTCCCGCTCCCCCTCCCCACAAAAACAAATGCAAAAGTGCACCTGTTCCTCGGAGCAAAGGGTTCAACCTCTGGGCTGCCATGCACGTGCAGGCGGGAAGGAAAACAAAAAGGGATCCCCGCGGCTGCTCCAGTGGCTCCCCGATCCGAAGGGGACCGCTGCCTTCTTCCCTGGGAAGTCCCTTGCCTGCCTGCCTTCCAGGCAGCGACCCTCCGCCGTGCTCGCACCCGGTGCTCCTCTTTGCCCGCTTCTGCCGGCCACCCGTCTCTCTTCCAGATGGGGCTGCAGCCAGGCCGACCATCCGCCTCCTTTCCGGGCGGGAGGGGGAGAGGCCAGGTCGCCTTAGGAGGTGGAGCTCAGGCTGCATTTGCACAGGTTAAGCCCGGCGTCTTCAAACTTGGCCCTTTGATGACTTGTGGACTTCAACTCCCAGAATTCCTCAGCCAGGGTGCCTGGCTGAGGAATTCTGGGAGTTGAAGTCCACAAGTCATCAAAGGGCCAAGTTTGACTGGCTGAGGAATTCTGGGAGTTGAAGTCCACAAGTCATCAAAGGGCCAAGTTTGAAGACCCCTGATATAGACTTTAAGAGGAGTGGACTTCAACTCCCAGAATTCCTCAGCCAGCGTGCCTGGCTGAGGAATTCTGGGAGTTGAAGTCCACAAGTCATAAAAGGGCCAAGTTTGAAGAAGACCCCTGGGTTAAGCGATGAAGTTTGATTTCTGGAAAATATAGTGATAGCGTGCGGAGAAATCCATTGGTCGCTACCATCCCGGTGTTCAGCGACGCCCGGCTGCTCAAGGCTCGTCTGGGCCGTCCTAGGCAAGTTTTCCAAAGACTTGCCAAAATTCGCTTTTGAGCGTAATGTTTACTACAGCATAAGGCATAAGCCGTCTTGCTTACTTGATAATATAAAGGAAGAGAAGTTGTTGTAGGCTTCCTCTGTGATGCCTCTTCTAAAGAGTTTCCTGGTGGTCTTTCATCCCAATACTTAGTCAAGCTCCGGGGGAGGGGGGGAAATGAATGGAAGTAAGGCGTAAAAGAATGAAAGTGTGTATTTCTCGATCAGCAGAAATGGTAATTCTAGTTCCTGTACAATTCTTTTTCCTGTAGACTTAGTGCAGCAAAAGAACAAAATATCCAAGTTCTGCCTGGTTTGTAGGTGCCATGCTTCTTATTTGCTAAGATTTATTATTTCTTACTGATTTAAATGTAATGTAATTTTAACTTTTCCTACAACCCAGAACCATAGTTATGATAAGGGCAGCCATATAGTAATAATAATAATAATAATAATAATAATAATAATAATAATAATAATAATAATAAAAATAAAAATAAAAATAGTAGTATTAGTAGGAAGGGACCTTGGAGGTCATCTAGTTCAACCCCCTGCTCAGGCAGGAAACCTTATACCATTTCAGACAAATGACTGTCCAGTCTCTTCTTAAAAACTTCCAGTGTTGGAGCATTTACAGCTTCTGGAGACAAGTTGTTCCACTGATTAATTGTTCTAACTGTCAGGAAATTTCTCCTTAATTCTAGGTTGCTTCTCTCCTTGATTAGTTTCCATCCATTACTTCTTGTCTTGCCTTTAGGTGCTTTGGAGAATAGCTTGACTCCCTCTTCTTTGTGGCCAACCCGAGATATTGGAAGATATGATTTATTTAAATATAAATTATCACCAAATAAAAGTATTTTAATTTCTATTGAAAATAGATAGACAAAGGTATATGCGTGCTGCCTGACATGCAATAATAAAATTACAAGATATGTAATGTTAGGATCAAGATAAAATTGGCAAAAATATTTTTAGGATCAAGATAAAATTGGCAAAAATATTTTTGCCATTCAAATATTCCCTGCTTAGGTTTTACTACGTTAGGATGCAGCTCCTCTCCCAAAACGTCTGTGGAGACCAAATATATTCTGGAAAGTGCCACATGACACAAAGCAACATCCCTTACGGATATCGACTTGCTGATTTATTCAGTTCTACCCATCCCAGGTGAAAGCAACTACCAAGAGCATTTCTAACTTGCCTTGATAACCCAGAGTTTTTGAACAAAGAACTTCAATGTGAAACAAGCACTTCTTTAAAACATTTTAATGTGTCAATATATTTAAAAGCCACCAATCCTTGCGCTTGATTCTTGGTCATCTGCTGTTTCACTCCAATGCTAATATCGTTTCCATAATCTCTGAGTCAGCAGGGTAGACCTGAAAACCAATCCAGCCCTCTAAGTCACAGTGTTTCTCAACCTGGACAATTTTAAGGCATGTGGACTTCAACTCCCAGAATTCCACAGCCAGCATTGCTGGCTGTGGAATTCTGGGAGTTGAAGTCCACATGCCTTAAAATTGTCCAGGTTGAGAAACACTGCTAGGACGTCCCTCCTGGATGGATTTTTATGTGTTTATGACAGAGAAAAGAACCACAGAATCTTTTTAATACTCTTGAGCATTTGTGTGCTTTTCTCTGGTACAAATCTGCTTGTGAGCCATCAAGTTGGATTTGGCATTCATATTGCTTCTCTTCTGTATGGTCCTCTTGTGTTTGATAAGGGCATCTCACCCAATGCAGCTTTTGCCAGTATTTATGTGGCTTTTCACCTGTGTGGATTCTCAGGAATGGGGGTGGGTGGGGTGGCTCGAGTAGAATCCCTCCCCCCCCAAAAGGGTTTCCCACATTCAGTGCATTCATATGGCTTTCCTCCAATATGGGACTTCTCATATTTAATCAGAGTGGATTTCATGTTGAAATCTTTGCTGCAGTTTGAACATTTATATGGTTTCCCTGCTGTGTGGATCCTCTTGTTCTTTTTTTTTTAATGTTTTTATTAATTTTTACAAATTTTTTACAAGAAGAAAAAAAAAAGAATAATAACTCAACTGAAAACAAACATATAACATTTACCAAACAATCAAAGTAGCTGCTCGGTACCCCCCCCCCACCACATCCTCCTAACCCTACACTATCCCCCTCCTCTTACCATCTAACTACTTACTTTCTCCTTTCTCTACTTTAACTCCACCCACCTCTATCCCCTATCTCCTACCTCTCTCTCCCTCTTCCTACTTGCCTTTACCTTCACTCCTCCTTCCTCCTTCCATCCGATGTGGTGCCCAGAGGCCATCCGAACAACCCCTTAGCTATAGATACATAAACTCATATCAACCCCAAATACAGTTGAGAAAACATAATATAGCAATTACAAACACCCTCCCACCTCCCCCCCCCAGCTTCCCAGAGTGAATACAGGGTAAGAACGCTAGAAATCACTAAACTACTTTGGATCCTCTTGTTCTTCATGAGGCGTGTTTTCCAACCAAAACTTCCTATACTCTTGAGGAAATATAGATTTCTTTTGCTGAGGGAATGCTTCCCTTTCAATAACAAGGGTGTGTGTGTGTGCTGTTAATTTTCTAACAGTGCAAATATTTACTCAGATTATTCTTGTGCACACGGAATATCTAGAACCCTGATGGTTGCACACTGTCTCAGCCTCCTCTTAATGCCAACCTTTTCCCCAAACTGAAAATTGGCTTCATTTAAGCTTTGATCACCTTCAGGCAGGAAAGCTTCAATAGCTCCCCCCCCTCCCCGGAGTGCCTTTATGGTCCTGCTGGCTTTCCTTTAATCCCAGACCTCAGAAAAATACCCGTTTCCCCGAAAATAAGATCGGGTCTTATATTTATTTTTGCTCCAAAAGACCCATAAAGGCTTATTTTGGGGCGATGTCTTATTTTTTCATGCAGAGGAGGCGGCGAGCGCGTGAGGGCCGGTAGTGTCTGGCAGCAGCCGCAGCCCGCCAGGGGCCCGGCACATTCTGGGGCCGCGAAGCCCACACAGCACAGGTGAGTGGGAGCACGGCTACCGCCAGGCCGGCCCTCTCCTTCCCACCGTCTGCTTGCCCGCGGCTGCAACAGGGCAGGTGGCCGCGCAGCATGTCCAGTGGGCAGGTGCCGCCGCCACAAGTGAGGCGAGGCAGGTGGGCGAAGCTGCCCCACACCCCGCACCTGCACTCCTTGGGGCTCCGCAACCAGGTCACCCCCTCCACCTCCCTCGCCGTGCCTCATGGTGGCAGCAGTAGTAGCAGCAGCCTCGTCCAGCAGCAGCCCCACCGCCCCCCACCAGACCGGGAAGTCCAGCCCAGGGAAGCAGAGCGAGCACAGCAGGAACTCAAGGGCCAGCCAAAGGGGGTTGGTGAAGCTCCTAAGGTGGATCAGGCCCTGGCACCCACCTTGGTCCTGCCCTACTCTACCAGAGACCCCTGGACACCCTCCCGGTTCTGCCAGGAGCACCAGGGCCACCATAATGCCTAACTCTAACCTCCCCCCCCCAGGGCCACAATGCCTAACCTTAACCCTTCCACCCACTCCCCCAGGGCCACCACAATGCCTAACCCTAACCCTTCCCCCCCCTCAGCAGGGCAACCACCATGCCTAACCCTATTTAGAAAAGTCGATCAACAAAGGACTTGAATGAAAGTGCACGTTTAATGTTCAGCTTGAACAGATGTTGTTGATCTTCTTAAGGGACAGTTTATATCGATGAAGGAAGTCATCCAGCCAGTGCTGTGATGCTTTGAATTCTGGGGACATCTTTAACTGTGGTGCCATTGCAAGGGCAAATGCTTGAATGTCAGCCCTGCGCACGACCAAAGCCTTTGCTCTCCTGTCAGCAATCCACTCACAGATGTGGCCTTCCAGTTCGAGAAATAACGGCTGCCGACCGGATCCACACTTGCGCTTCTTAGCATTTCCCTTGTCCACCTGCTGGCTGAGGTTCTCGTACTCTGCTCGCCATTTTTGGACCATTCGGACATCTAGCATCTTCTCCTTGCAGAAAGCAGTTAGATTCTTGCCCCGAGAGTCCTCCACGATGGCTTTCTTGAACTCGACGGAATAACTCTTTCTTTTTGCTCTCATCTTGTCTGGGGGTGAAAAGATTATTCCCTTTAAATCTACCATTAACTCAGGAGTGTCAAACTTGATTAATAATAATAATAATAATAATAATAATAATAATAATAATGATGTTGGAAGGGACCTTGGAGGTCATCGAGTCCTACCCATTGTGGTTGCCCTGGGGGGGGAAGGGTTAAGAGTTAGGGATTGTGGTTGCCGGGGGGGTGGTGGTGTTACAGTTAGGGTTAAGCATTGTGGTGCCTGTGTATGTGTTAGGGTTAGGCATTGGGGGTACCGTGGGTGTGTTAAGGCTAGGGTAAAACATTGTGTTTGCCCTGGGGGGTGTTAGGGATTGTGGTTGCCCCGGGGGTGGTAGGCATTATGGTTGCCCTATGGGGGCCCGGACGGGACTGGGGTGGGACCAGGGTGGGCACCAGGGCCTGATCCATCTGAGCTCACTGACCCCTTTGGCCTGGCCCTTGAGCTCCTACTGTGCTCATTCTCCTTGCTTAGGCTGGGCTTCCTGGTCTGGGGGGTGGGGCTGAGGGGAGGCAGGGCTCCTGCTGGATGGGGCTGCTGCCGCAAGGCAAGTGGTGGGGCCAGGGTGGCCTGGCTGCGGGGCCCCAAGGAGCACGGGTGCAGGGTGCTTGGGGCAGCTCCACCCCTCCCTGCCTCACCTCACTTTGTGGTGCTGGAACTGGCCCGCTGGACACGCCGCATAGCTGCATGCCCCACTGCAATTGCAGGCAAGCAGACAGTGGGACGGAGAGGGACGGCCCAGCAGTAGCAGGCTCCCACTCCGGCCAAGGGGGTAGCGGGCGGTGGCTGCTGCTGGACTCAAGACATCGTCGGTGCACGCACAGGAGGTGGCAAGTACGCAGTGGCCGACGATGTCTTGAGTTCAACGGTTCATATACAGTCCGAAGGCACCCGCTTGGGTACGGTATATACAAATACTTATTTATAATTTATGTTATCATTTATTTTAAACATTAATGCCAATATTATTATTGTTGCTGTTTTATAATTCAATATATCTGTTGTATGGCTAACAATCCTAACTGGGGCTGATTTTGGGGGGGGGGTAGGGCTTATATTAGGAGAGTCCTGAAAAATCATGCTAGGGCTTATTTTCCAGTTGGGTTTTAATTTTGGGGGACTCAATTGCAAACTCTTGCAAATGACTATTACTTCCGGCCTTCCCACCTGGAAGGTCTTCCCTTTATGTATCCGTCGTACGTCATACTCTGAGAGAAATAAAAAAGCATTTATATCTTATTGCCCGCAATAATAAATTCCATTTCAAACAATTTCTGCTACAAATTCTAGTGTTGGTAAATCTCCTCAGATGTCTAGTCTTCCCCTTCCTGTTTGACCTAACAAATCCCAAATTCAAGCATCCTCATGGCTTTCCAGCATCTACCTGTAGGCTTCCTGTTTGAGAGGACATCATCATCAAGAAAATTCTCTTCTAGCACCCAAGAAATCTTTGCAATCATTGACCGTCTGCAGCCTTACTTAGTGAGTTGGCCTCCCCTTCATTCTCCTGCTTTTTCTCCAGAGAAGCTTCGCCTTCAGAACATCCCAGTTTTCTTTCTCTAATTTGAGAGATGTTAGCATCATATCCTCCAGAATTTGAGATGCCTGAAGACAACAAAAAAAGTCAATTCTGAAGTCTGGATTCCCAAATCAAACCAAATGAGGCACTAGATGTTGAGACTCTAGAAATAATACAGAGAAGAGCAACAAAGATGATTAGGGAAGTGGAGGCTAAAACATATAAGGAACGGCTGCTGGAATTGGGTATGTCTACTTTAATGAAAAGAAGAACTAAGGGTGTCATGATAGGAGTGTTCCAGTATCTCAGGGGTTGGCCACAAAGAAGAGGGAGTCAAGCTATTCTCCAAAGCACCTGAAAGCAGGACAAGCAGCAACGGATGGAAACTGATCGAGGAGAGAAGCAACCTAGAACTAAGGAGAAATTTCCTGACAGTTAGAACAATTAATCAGTGGATTGCCTCCAGAAATTGTCAATGCTCCAACACCGGAAGTTTTTAAGAAGAGACTGGACAACCATTTTGAAATGGTGTAGGGTTTCCTACTTGAGCAGGGGGTTGGACTAGATGACCTCCAAGGTCCCTTCCAACTCCGTTATTCTGTTCTGTTATTCATATGCTAAGTCAGAATTCAAGTAACTGCAATTTTCATACATCTAATATGTTGAAGGAATTGCAGGTCTGTCCAGATTGTTGGCAACCCCAGATACTTTTGGGCCACAATTCTATACTGAGATGCAGATGAACTGGCCCCGAAGTACAGAAAAGAAATCATCGCAGCTGAAATGTCTCCTAGCTGTATGAGTGAATCGTTTATCATTTTCTCGTTCCATTCCAGAGACCAGGTCATTAAGCAGAACGGTCTCTAACTGAAAATCACGGTAACCTAGATATGGCTGTGAATGTGTTTAAAACTCAGGAACTTTTATTAAAGCTTTGGTTTAAAAATGTACAGGTAATCCTCAGTATATGAGTGTAATAAAGCCTGCCCATTACGGTTACATGTCACCGTAGGTGAAATGTCTCACTTAACGACCCCCCCCAAATCCCTGCTCTCACCAATGAATCATTAAACGAACATTTGAGTTGTTAAGCAGAGTGCAGGGTACCTCCAGGATGGGGGAGGCCCTTGGAGTCCTAGCACAGGCCCAGACCCGTCTGCCCTGGCTTCCCCCAACCCAGAAATACCCCATGCTCCATTTCCTCACTTGGATTCTAACCAGCCTATTCTCACTCCTGGGTCCTGCCAGGCCAGATTCCCATCCTGCCAGGCCAAACACTCTTCTCCTCAATTACTTTTTGAAGAGCTCTGTGGTCTACCAGTGCCAGAATGGCTTATTTGTGCGGCTGCATGGTGCAATTCTGAGGCTGCCATTTTGTTCTGCCTACAAAATGGCGGCTGCATTCAGGTCATGCGGTGCGGCTTGAGTGCAAACTGCTTAATTTTGCTGCCTTAGCAGGGACTGCAGAGTGCTGCAGAAAGTTTCTGCAGCATTCAGAAGCTTCTGCAGCAACGTGCAGACCTCTGTAAGGTAGCAAAATGAAGCCAGTTTGTCTGCCGGCTGCCATTTTATCCCCACCCAGAAACAAGTGGGGACAAAATGGCATCTTGCATTCGTATTACCAACAGGCGGGTGAACAAACATTATTGTTTTGTGCCTTAACAAGGTCCGCAAAGTGCTGCAGGCTCTTTTTGCAGCATTCAAAAGCCTCTTCAAGACTGTGCAGCAAAAGGAAGCAATTTGTCTGGTGGCCGCCATTTTCTCCCTGCCCTCAAGAGGGCAGGAACAAAATGGCAGGTGCGGTTTTTGTAACTTTGAAATGGGATCCTATGTGACCTGTGTGGGTGCGTGTTGTGTGTGATAATTTT
This sequence comes from Bothrops alternatus, assembly GCA_034064705.1. Lineage (NCBI taxonomy): Eukaryota > Metazoa > Chordata > Lepidosauria > Squamata > Viperidae > Bothrops > Bothrops alternatus. Next base: position 6,598,734 of record JARGCV010000172.1, read on the forward strand.
GAACAGCAGCTAAATGGTCTATCGTACCTCAAGGACTATCTTTATGCAGACATTTTTTTTTTCAGAAACTTATGTTTTCACCATGTTGTAGGCTGAGATTTTGAGTGGGTGCTATCAAGTGTGGGTGGAATATAAATAGGAAAAAAAAGGTGTATGAAGTCCTCACTTTGTGATCACTCATTCAACGATTACTCGAAGTTAGAATGGTGCTAAATGAGGACTTGTAAGCTTCCTCAGAGTTCCAAGTGCTGCAGTGTCCCCGCTATCATGGGATCAGGGAGCTGTGGTCATGTAATCACCCTTTCCACCTGCCAACTTCCCATAACCAACATTAGTGTGGAAGCTTGCAAGAAAACTCAAAAGTCTCTGCCCTAATTCTTCCCAACTTCTTTTTATTTCAAGAAGCCCACTAGAGTATAGGATCCTGGTTCTCATACTCCATAGTGCCTCCCTGCCAGCCTCCATTCTGTAGCCCCCCCTTCCTTCCTCAGCCGCCGGACCACCCACTCAAGATCCCAGCCTACAAGCCTACTTTATAATTAATCCTTGCGTTTATGACCTCTGCATTTCTGTAAAGCAAAATAAGCTGCACAAGAATCATAAGCAGAGTACCAGTGCTTCAGATCTACTTTGTTGTACAAATCGATGAAGGTCTGTACAAATCTGTGATTGGTTGTAAAGTTACTTTCGCATCACTCCTGTAACTGCAGTTGTGAAATGAAGACTGCCTGTGCAAAATGAGAATTTACAATTACAGTACCTGTAAACATCAAATTGGACATACGTCCTTTGAAAGATTCATGGTTTTCTGAGTTTTCAGAAACATCGGATCTGCTGGCATAGCTGGTTGATGGATGAGGATTGTCCGTGGGTTTTATTCCTGTGGATGGGAAGGGCAAGAGGGAGGGAAGTTTGGTTTTATTTTTGTTTTCCTTCTTTATTCCTTCATATATTTTGTGGTAACATTTTAAGATTTCACACGTCTCCAAATGTACTTTTCTAAAATGTTCTTTATCGGGATCCATACTTTCTAAGTCTGATAAAAAAAAATTTGACACCTGAGAAAATACCAGCCAAAAAACCTTTCTCATTGAATGTCTTCAATTCAACTTCTACAACTTTTTCTTCTTTCTCTCTTTCTTTTTCTGCTACTTCTTCCTTAACCTTCTGTGCTTCCAATTCTTTTTTCAGTTCAATTAAATCTTCGTTGGAAAGCTCTCCCTCGGTGTAAGCGATCAAATTTTTCACATGTTCAGCCTCAAACTCTAAATCAAGGGATTTTGTGAGCGTCAAAATTTTCTTATTTATTTCATCCAAATTTTGTTTGTGGTTAAATCCTTTGAAATTATTTGCAAAAGCAGTATAACGGTTTAAGCACTTTTCCCAAAACCCTTGCATGCTTTTCACACTAAAATCCTTTCAATGCCTCTCTGATCCTTTCCCTGCCCTTCACAGTAGCGGAGATAGTGGAAAGAGCCAGACCTTCTTCTTTCGCTGTTTTATGTATCTTCTTCCCGGCTTCATACGCTTTGATGATCTTCATCTTCAAATTGAGATCAATGACTTTCCTATGCCTCTTGCTACTTGCTTCAGTTGAGCCGGGGTTCTTTCTGCTTGAAGACATCTTGATATGGGACATAAATGCATGTAAGCAAGTAAATAAGCAAGTAAAAAATAAGAGCAGATTACATGCAGTACTAACTATAATATGAACATGTTACTGAACTTTTACTGAAATAAAAGTTTACAAAGTTTACAAAGAGAAATGTGCAAAAGTCAAAAATTCATTCATTACATAATTAATTTTTATTACTGTTGTATTTGCAAACGGTCATTATCAAGGTAGTTATTAAATGAGGAACAACTGCACCTCATAATGGGCTATTTACTGCAGAGATAGCAGATCACTTCCTTGCTTACAAACTTTTGGCTGGATTCTCGAAACATAAGCCTAATCCTAATTTCTTTTATATGTCTGTCTGTCTGTCTTTGGTTATTCGGGTTTTCTCCCGCGTAAAATTGAAACTGTCTTGGCGATGTTTTGACGAAGTCCCATTCGTCATCTTCAGGCTGGTGTTTTCGGCTTCGTGCTTCTAGGAGCACGAAGCCAAAAACACCAGCCTGAAGATGACGAATGGGACTTCGTGGAAATGTCACCAAGACACTTTCAATTTTATGCGGGAGAAAACCCGAATAACCAAAGACCTACATACAAACACCCGCAAAAACTTCAGAATATATATATAATGAGCAAACCGTGTTCAGGAACCTCTGGTGAGAACAACATGAGAGGGAACTGGGGAAATACGGAGGCAATGATTACTCGAAAAAGGGGGGGGGAAGGATTCCGCTTAGCCCAAGAACCTGTGACGAGGGGATGGGTAGTAATACACATGCAGGAAAGGGGAGCAGGAAAAGGATGGATATTGGTGCTAAGGTTACGTCCAGAACACAGCCCAATCAGCTAGGGCCGGTCACGAGGTCCAGGAGCCGGATGCAAACGCTGATTAATCTTATATAAGTCTCTCTCATTGACTAGCATCAAGCCCTGACGATGTCGGTAGTTTTCCGACGAAAGCTTGGTAATCTATTAAACTTTTTTAGTTTGAATTTTTCCTGGTGTTCATGTTTGGTTCATGTTTTGTAGTATGTATATGTGTGTGTATATATATATGTATGTATATGTGTGTGTGTGTGTGTGTGTGTGTGTATGAAATTAGGATTAGGCTTATTTCCAACAATCTGGATTCATATTTTTATAAATTTTAGCCAATCCGCCGGTGCTAGATGCCATCTGTAAAACATTTTAATTTGGTTTTCTTTATATGCAGTTGATAACGTTAATTTGCAATTTATGTTCCAAGTTCTTTCCCATTCATCTAGTCCTATACTTCTGCCTATATTTCGGGCCCATGCTATCATCGGGCCCGTTACTATTTCTTCTTCAAATTCAATTTCTAATAGGAGTTTATAGGTTTTTGTTAAAAAAAATTCTCCCTTGTTTATCAATATTTTATCTAATTGTTGTAGTGTTTGATATATCCCATACTCCTCCATATCTTTATTATATTTTGATTTTATCTGTACAGTTGTCTGATCACCATAAACCAAAGGTCTCCAAACTTGGCAACTTTTAAGTCTTGTGGATTTCAACTCCCAGAATTCCCTAGCCAGCATGCCTGGCTGAGGAATTCTGGGAGTGGACATCCACAAGTTGTGAAGTTGCCAAGTTTGGAGACCTCGGCCACAGACATACAGAATCCCCCACAATCTCCTTAAGATATTCCCAGTATTTTGTGCTCTGAGACCATTACGCTAATTGAAATATTTTTCACAGGGACCAAAACTGAAACAATCTGACACCTGCAATTGTGTAGCTGGCTAGTAACATTTTGACGACTGTTTGCAACCCTTTTCCCATATTGCCTCCCAATCCACTTCCCCGCTTTTTTGGTATTTGGGTGCTAGATACCTCCTGGTGCTCCTCAGCATCCTGGGAGCTGAATTGCGTGAGGGACAGAAGCACCTGGCTCTCCAGATTGACTTCCTCCTGAATCTCTTCCACCTTCACCTTTACGGAGGAATCCAGCTTTTCTCTGCCCATCCAGGCTTTCCAATCAATGCTTGGATCCCTCTGGAGCACAGACTTCCCTCTGGCTTCCCCAGAACTCTCCTCCTGTGGATCCTCTTTGTCTCTTCCCAAGGACGCCTGGGAGTCTGCAGTGTTTTCCTCCAAGGGAGGTGATGCTATGGGAAGCCTGGCCACACTTTTCAGGAATTCTTGCCATTGAGAGTCCCAGCATTGGTGCATTTCATCCTTTGACTCAGGCTTAAGGTGGGATGTTCCATCCTGGGTCAAAAAGTCCCCAAGGGGTCTCACTTGGACAATCAGAGGGTCTCTTCCCCCATTCTCAGCTCCCTCTTCTTCTTCTTTGGGTACCACAAGCCTCTGTTCCTCCATAGTTGTTGCTCTCTGCAGTTCCAGATGGGAAAAGGAAAGGAAATATTAATTAGGGCTACATGATGTGGAAGGAATAAAAAGATCCATGTCTCTGATATTCATTATTTCTCCAAGATTTCTAAAATGTTCTCACTGGAATAAAGACAATTCCCAGCTGTGGGATTCCTAGCTGATGCTTAGTAGCTCTGTAATACAAGTTGAATAAATAAATACATAAAGACATAAGGTTGGAAACTGATCAGAGAGAAGCAACCTGGAATTAAGGAGAAACTTCCTGACAGTGAGGACAATGAACCAGTGGAACAGCTTGCCTCCAGAAACCGTGGGCGCTCCATCACTGGAGATTTTCAAGAAGAGGCTAGACAGTCACTTGTCTGAAATGTTATAGGTTCTCCTGCTTAAGCAGGGGGCTGGACTCTTCTGGTGCTTTGGAAAATAAGCTGCCTTCACGAGGCCTGCAGAAGCTTTCCACAGCATTCAGAAGCTTCTGCAGCGCTGTGCAGACCTCACCAATACAGCAAAACCCAAGTTTTTGTCAGGTGGCTGCCATTTTGCTCCTGGTCCTGGGTGGGACAAAATGGCAGCCACGTTCAGATCGTCACTGCAGATCTGCACGGCCCAGGTACATGTGGCCTGCCCTCCTTCCCCCAACATGAGGTCCAGAGAACTTTAAAAGGCAAGTGTGATGGATGACAGATGTGTCAGGAGTAGGCTGAACTCTGTGGGGTCCTGGCAGGGTGGAATGGGGGGGAGAGGCGGGGGGGGCACTGCAGTCACCTGGAGCCTGTTTTCTGCTCTGTGTCCCTTCACTGTTGAAGACAGGCACAGGCTGTTGGGGATGAGTCTGTGTTGGCTGCATCTCAAACTGAAGCGCAAATGTATATAGTATATAGCTAATGTCTAGGCCAGGGGTAGGCAACCTCGGCTCTTTTATGACTCATGGACTTCAACTGAGCTATGCTGGCTCAGGAATTCTGGGAGTTGAAGTCCATGAGTCATAAAAGAGCCGAGGTTGCCTACCCCTGGTCTAGGCCTATGGCGATTCTCAGTCTTCAAAGAAAAACAAGAAAGCCCAATTGCCTCCTGAAAAAATACTTTTGGGACAACCATAACCTGGATGACTGAGAATCCCCACAGACATTTAGCTATGCACTTTGAGATGAACACCCTTTGGAACGGTGAGGGAGTATGAATGGATTTCCAGGAAATACTGCAGACTACAGGAACCATTTGTGCTTCAGTTTGAGATGCAGACAACACAGACTCATCCCCAACAGCCTGGCCTTTCTTCAACAGGGAAGGGGCACAGGGCAGATAACATCCTGCAGCCAAGAAGGCTCCACACACATTTGTCCTACTCAGGTGACCTTGAGGACACAGATAAACCTTCAATAACTCTCTTAAAAGAATGCAAATGATCAGCCCTCTGCAAGGGATATAAATCCTTCCATTCTCCACCATCCATCCAGTCAGAGCTGAAGAAGCTTCTTGGATGAGAAGCGAAACATCTTCAAAAAAAAAAAAAGTCCAGTTGCCTCCTGAAAATGCATCTTTGGGATACCCACAACTTCTGATGGCAAACTGGTTAATTGTCCTCACTGTTAGGAAGTTTCTCCTTAATTCCAGGTTGCTTCTCTCCTTGATTTTTCATCCATTGTTTCTTGTCCTGCCTTCTGATGCTTTGGAAAATAAGCTGACCCCCCTCCCCTTTTGGCAGCCTCTCAAAAACTGGAATACTGCTATCATGTCCCCCTAGTCCAGGGGTTCTCAATCTTGGCAACTTTAAGACTTGTGGACTTCAACTCCCAGAATTCTGGAAGTTGAAGTCCACAAGTCTTAAAGTTCCCAAGGTTGAGAACCCTGCCTAGTCCTAAATAAAACTCTAGTAAAGCGATATCTTTGATAGTGATAGAATAATTGATGTCATTAATTTGGAGGGGGGGGAGAAAGCTCCACGACACTACAAAGCCCCCCCCCCATAGCTTCTCTCTGCCACCCACCAACAGGGCTGCTACCACTATGGCATCTCCCCACGTTGCCAGCAAAGCTAGTCCCAAAATTAGGTTGGTGAAAACGGGCAGGGTACAAGGCAGCCGCCGAGAAGTTTTAGCAGCCTGATTGAAAAGCCTCAACCGGATCCCAGTAATCAGGGATAAAAATCCCAGATTCCAAGATCCGGGCCAAGTGGAGGGGTTTCCCCCACCCTCCATCCTCACCCCCCCCCCCAAAGTGCAAAAGTGCTTCTCGACCTGCCCCTGAGGATCAAAAGGCTCAACTCCTGGGCTACCATGCACGAGCGCGAGGCGGGTATAGGAAAGAGGGATTCCCGCGGTTGCTTCCCGCGGCTCGCCGGGAAGCCCGCGTTTTCCCCTTACCACGTGGCGGCCGCTGGAAGAGCCGCAGCCTCTCACACAGCCAGCGCTGTTCGTCGCGCCGACGCGCCTCCCTCCCAAGATGGAACTGCAACCTTGCCGCCTGTCCGGATTTGGAAGGGGGAGGGGCCAGGACGCCTCTTGGAGGCGGAACTCAGGCTTGCATTTGCATTCAGGGGTTCTCAACCTTGGCAACTTTAAGACTTGTGGACTTCAACTCCCAGAATTCCTCAGCCAGCTTTGCTGGCTGAGGAATTCTGGGAGTTGAAGTCCACAAGTCTTAAAGTTGCCAAGGTTGAGAACCCCTGGTAGGCTAAGCTGGGGACTTTTTTTTTTTCCTGGAGGGGCGCGATAGCTTGTGGGGAGAAAAGCCGTCGCTTGCTATCCTGGCCGATATCCAGAGATGCCTGATTGCTGAAGGTCCATCAGGGCCATCCTAGCTGCTTAAGGACCGACTTCTCCATGAACCTATTCAAATGCTCTCGTTTGTTTGCTATGTGTGTACTGCATGGTCCAAACGCGAGTACTACCGCTTTACAAAATAATCCAAACGTGAAAACGGCAGGTAAAGGCATCATACGCCTAACCCACTTGGCGCCCAAGCTGCTGCTGCTGCTGCTAATTATTTATTTATTTATTTATTTATTTATTTAAATTAAATTTATATGCCGCTCCTCTCCGAAGGAGCAGAATATAAATAATAATAATAATAATAATTATTATTATTATTAACATTGGAAGGGATCTTGGAGGTCATCTAGTCCAACCCCCTGCTCAGGCAGGAAACCCTGTACCATTTCGGACAAATGGCTGTCCAGTTTCTTCTTAAAAACTTCCAGTGTTGAAACATTCACCGCTTCTGGAGGCAGGTTGTTCCACTGGTTAATTGTTCTAACTGTCAGGAAGTTTCTCCTTAGCTCTAGGTTGCTTGTCTCCTTGATTAGTTTCCATCCGTTGCTTCTTGTCCACGCACGCGTGACGGGCCGAACCGCGCATGCACGACGCGCGCGCGACAGGCCGAACCGCGCATGCACGACGCGCGCGCGACAGGCCGAACCGCGCATGCACGGTGCGATGGGCCGAACTGCACATGCACGGCGCACGCGACGACCCGAACCGCGCATGCGTGACGCACGCACGACGGGCCAAACCACGCATGTGTGACGTGCGCGTGACGGCCCGAACCGTGCATGCACGGCGCGACGGCCCGAACCACGCATTCGCAGCCCGACAGGCCGAACAGCGCATGCGCAGCCCAACAGGCTGAACCACGCATGCGCGGCACACGACCCGAACCGCGCATGCGTGACGCGCGTGCGACGGGCTGAACCGCGTATGCACGATGCGACGGGTCAAACCGCACATGTGCGGCGCGTGTGCGATGGACCGAACAGCGCATGCGCGGCGCCACGGGCCGAACCACGCAAGCGCGGCGTGCACGATGACCCGAACCGCACATGCGTGGCGCGCACGACCCGAACCGCGTATTCACAGCGCGCACGCGACGGCCAACGTGAAATGGGCAAAAAAATGGTGGACTGCGGTGTCCGGTGACCCCCGCGAAACGGTCGTTCAACCCCAAATGGGGTCGCGACCCATAGGTTGAGAACCGCTGTTCTAGAGTCTACGACTGTTGGCAGTCGTAGTTCTCTTGTGAATTTCTGCAAGGCAGTTGTGTGGGTTTTCCCCAAGAGGAGATGTATCTGGGGTCTGAGATGTTAAGAGGAGAATTGAATGGAAAAAAGAAAAACAACTCAGAAGCTAAGAAGTGTGTTGGACCTGCAGAAGCCTGCACTATGGGAAATAATTTTATTATTGAGAACTCCGGTGGCTTTTGGATTAAAATCGCGTTGCCTTTATTTCTTCCCCAATCTCACCCCACTTTTGATCATTAATTTTATTCATAAGTCCCCTGCCTGCCTGCATTCAGACAACTGCCCATCTCAAAATATGTGAGTTTAAGAATGAATAAAAACAAGACAAAAGAGAACACAGTGAAATAAACAACATGGTCCACAGACAAGGTAAATTCCAACTAACGCTATTAATGTAACCATAATTTGGAGAGCCAGCAGGGTTGGGGCCAGTCTGATTGCTTGAGGGATGATGGTCCAGAAGATGGACTCCAGGACAGAAGCATCTCCCTAATACAGGGCTCCCCAACCTTGTCCACTTTATGACTTGTGAACTTCAACTCCCTGAATGAGGAATTCTGGGAGTTGAAGTCCACAGTCATAAAAGTGGACAAGGTTGGGGACCTCTGCCCTAATAAATGTGACCTAGACTAGCCTCTTCGGCCACATGTAACAAAAGATGGTCCTGCATGAAACTTGACCTCAAGCCATCTGGCTCCAAGCCTTGTTATTAACCTGCATGATGTTGGTCAAAACATAAAAATGTGCCTTGACCCAGGGATTTCTTAAAAATATGGAAGGAGAAGCAGAGAAAGTGATGCAAATTAACTTACTTGAGCTTAAAGGTCCAGACACGTTGATGCAGCTGTTAAGAGATTAACGACTCTGGAAACCAGCATTTCATTATTTTTAGGTTCTAGTATCACATCCTATGGTGAAGGAATTAAGGAATCTGGGCATCACCTGACTATACCTCCAGCTTTTTACTGCAAAACTCCTAAAGCTATTTAGTTTGGCATGCAAGACCCACTGTTATTATTATTATTATTAATAATTTGATTTCTATGCCGCCCTATTCCGGAGAACTTAAAACTTGATTATGGGCACTTCAATACATGGAAGAAATTGGGAGGGGGGAGATGGGGGAAAAGAAACTTCCCCGTTGCACAAAAAAATACTATGTACTGTTGTTATTTGGGGAATCATTTTCCTGCATAAGTTCAGGATTCATGTGATTTTGGAGGAAAACTGCATGAATAAAATCACTCTACAACATGGTAGCATAGACCAGCAGTTCTCAACCTTTTTCAGGCTGAGACCCCACCTGTGCCGCCTATGCACGGTGCAACCCCGACCTGCACCACGCATGTGCGGTGCGACGAGCCGAACCACGCATGCGCGGCACACGATGACACGAATCGCGCATGTGCAGCGCGACGGGCCGAACCACGCATGCACGGTGCGCAATGACCCGAACCGTGCATGCACGGTGTGACGGGCCGAACCGTGCATGCGTGGCGCATGCGTGGCGCGTGATGAGCTGAACCGCGCATGCGTGGCGCGACGGGCCGAACCGCACATGCACGGTGCACGACAACCCGAACCGCGCATGCGTGGCATGATGGGCCAAACCGCGCATGCGCGGCACGCACGTGACGGGCCAAACCGCGCATGCGTGGCACGCACATGATGGGCCAAACCGCGCATGCGCGGCACGCACGTGATGGGTCGAACCGCGCATGCACAGCGCGACGGCCAAACCGCGCATGCGCAGCACGCACACGATGGGCCGAACCGCACATGCGTGGCGCATGATGACCCGAACCACGCATGCGTGGCGTGATGGGCCAAATCACACATGTGCGTCGCGCACGATGGCCCAAACCACGCATGCGCAGCGCGATAGCCCAAACCGCGCATGCACAGCGTGCGCAGCGGCCCGAACCACGCATGCGCGGTGCAACGGCCCGAACCGCGCATATGCGGCGCGCGTGCAACGGCCCGAGGGGAAATGGGGAAAAATGGCGGACTGACGTGTTTGGCAACCCCCGTGAAACGGTCGTTTGACCCCAAATGGGGTCGCGACCCATAGGTTAAGAACCGCTGGCATAGACTAAAATGGACTTCAGCAATGGAAGATCCAGCTGCATGTCATGAGGAGACAAAGGAGTAGATGGGAACTTTGCACAAGAAGTTACATTTCTGCTTGCAGGGGATGTGGACCACCATGAGCCACTGGCACGTAAACAAATTTAATAACAAAATAAGATGGAGGAACGTTTAGGAACATAATTTCTACTCTCCTGATTTGATATAATGCTCTTATGCTACCACCTATAGGCTTTTCCTTTCATGCCTCTTGATATTCCTTTCCTTTCCACCACTACCCATTCAATGTGTCTGGAAGATGCTGCCATGCCTACATCATCCCCTCAACCTCATTTTTTATCTAGACCAGGGGTGTCAAACTCACCATGTGACGTGACTTTTTCCCCCTTGCTGGAGCTGGGCTGGGCAGGCCGGCAGTTTGACACCCCTGATCTAGACTGCTGTTTCTCAACCTTGGCAATTTTAAGCTGTGTGGACTTCAATGCCAGAACTCCCCCGGTCAGCCTTGCCAAGGTTGAGAAACACTGATCCTTTATGCTTTCTGAGCTTTGTGATTTGTTTGCAGACATCTTATTACCAACTAGGTAACATCATCAGTGTGAAGGAGGGAGGGGTTTGCTTCCAGTTTACCTACAGTAGCTTGCCTGGCTAGGGTTCATGGGGGTGTGGTTTTCTCCTTGGTAGAATACCTGGTTGGGTAATAAAACATCTGCAAACAACCAACCTCAGAAGGCGAAGAGCCTGAGCTACAGGTATTCTCGTCTATTGAAACACTGATCTAGATTATTGAACATCATCTTCATTACTTCCAAGAGTTAAACTCTTTGCCTATTGCCCAGCATCATTATAAGGGCAGCCATACAAATTGCTTGAACAAACCACCAACTGACTCCCAACGACTCTGGGTGCTGATCTTATTGTAGGATTTATTGATTAAAGAAAATAGTAATCACAAGAGTTGTAAGCAGAGCAGGCCATGGCGAAATGTGAAGGCTGAAGAATGGGTGTAGGCCTATGAGGGCATTTTTGAGAAAAATCTTGCTTTTGCCACCCGAGTTATTTCCTACTGAGTTTTACTGTACCGCAGGGGTGTCAAGACTGCTGGCCCACGGGTTGGATGCGTCATAGCAAAACTGCACCCACCCCATTGGCCACAGAAAAAAAAGTCGCAATGTCGCAACACGTCACGCCATATTTCGAGGTTGACACCCCTGCTGTACTGTGTTCGGCTGCAGCTCCTCTCCCAAAATCTCCAGAGAGGCCAAAACGTATTCTGCAAGGAGCCACACGACATCCAGAAACATCCCTTGCAGATATGGACTTGTCAATCTATTCCAGCAGTTCTCAACCTGTGGGCCGCGACCCCATTTGGGGTCGAACGACCATTTCATGGGGTCGCCAAACGCCGCCGGCCATTTTTTTTTGGTCGGCCATTTTTTTCCCCTTTGCAATGCGGGCCCGCCATTTTTTATTTTATTTTTTTGGGTCGGCCAGTTTTTTTTGGTCGGCCATTTTTTTTTTGGTCGGCCATTTTTTTTCCCTTTGCGATGCGGGCCGTCGCACCGCGCATGCGCAATGCAGGCCCGCCATTTTTTTTGGGTCAGCCATTTTTTTTTGGTCGGCCATTTTTTCCCCGTCACGCCGCGCATGCGCGATGCGGGCCGGGGTCGAGCCCGGGGAAAGGTTGAGAACTGCTGATCTATTCAGTTCTCTAATCCCGGCTGATGGGCAAGTGCCAAAATTTCAGAAAATGACCCACTGCACTGCTACCCCAGAGAACAAAGAACCGCAGTATGAAATGAGGACTTCTTTACAACCTTTTAATGTTATCGGTATGTTTAAAAGCCACCAATGCCCCTTTGTGCTCGACTCTTTTAGCCGTCTCCCGTTTTACTCCAATGCTAACACCATTATCACTAACTCTTGAGATTGCATGTTAGACCCGAACACCAACCCTGCCCTCTAGGATGTCGCTCCTGGGTGGATTTTCATGTGTTTATGAAACATGGAAGAACTCTGATATGAATCTGTTCGTAGACCGCCGAGTTGGGATTCCCTACTGATGCTTTTCACACTAGGAGCACTTATGCAGCTAGCTGCTTGGCCATATATACTAACTATAAACTAAGCTTCCTGAGATGTGAGCTAGAAACCAAGCTCTTCCCACACTCGGGTACCTGTACAGTCTCTCTATTATAGTGTTGACCCTCCCGTAGATCACTATCAGCACTGATACGGTGTCTGGCCAGTGTGCGTGTCCTTTTTGTGTATTTTCAACTGGAAGCTGGTCTGAAAAGCTTTTACCACATTCGGAGCACTTGTTAAGGCTTTTGCCTGTGTGGGTCCTCTCGTGTTTCTGTCAACAAAGCTTTCCAAACACCGGTGCAGTTTCTCACCCGTGTGCATCCTTTGTACAGAGTTTTAGGCGGTAGCCGATCCGGAAGCCTCCCCCACACCTGAAGCATTCATACAGCTTCTCTCCTGTGTGGAACCTCTTGTCTGATGAGTGCAACTGACCAATGAAGCTTTTACTCGTAGTCTGGACGTTTATGTGGCTTCTTTGCTGTGTGGGTCCTATTGTTCTTCGTGAGGTTTGTTTTCCAGCCAAAACTTCCCATGCTCTGAAGAAGTAAGAGTTTTCTCTTGCTGAAGGAGTGCTTCCCTGCTGAATAATGGGGGGGGGAGGGGGGTCTGCTGTTAATTTTCTACCAGTGTAAATATTTATGTAGTTCATCCTTGCACATGTGGAGTATCTGGAACGCTGATGGTTGCACACCATCTCTGGCTCCTCTTAATTCCGTGTTGCTGTTTTTTTTGCTGCACTGAAAATTGGCCTCTTTTTAAGCTTTCATCATCATCTTCAGTCAGGAAAGCTTCACTGTCTTTCTTTCCTAAATGCCTTTGTGCTTCCGGTGGATTTACTCACTTTTCTTTAACCCGAGAAATATAAGCTTTTGATTCCCTCCAACCTCTTGCAAATATCTATTTCTTCAGATCTTCCCACCTGGAAAGTCTTCTCCTTATGTCTCTGTCATATTCTGAGAGAAACAGGAAAAAAAATATATTTATGTAACTTTTCTCCCAACAATGAATTCCAATCAAACAACTTCTGCTATGAGTTCTAGTATTGCTGGGTCTCCTCACATGCCACCTCTATAATAATAATAATAATAATAATAATAATAATAATAATAATAATAATAATAATAATGATGAAGAAGAATATAATAATATATGTTGGAAGGGACCTTGGAGGTCATCTAGTCAACCCCCTCCAATTGTCTTTAAAAGACCACCTCATCTTCCCCTCCTAAATTGAAGACATCCTACATTTAATCATGTTCATTTGATGGTTTTCCACACTATCTGAAGGCCCCAGCTTGGGAGGACCTCAGCATCAAGAAGACTATTCAAAGAATAGTCCATATATCAATAAGCCACCCATTTAATTTTTTTTTTAACTTAAACAGAATGAATGGGCCTCACTCACTAACATTTTAAATATCATCGTAGCTTGGTCCATGCAACATTCTAGTTTGGAAGGACCCCATCATTAATAAAGTCCTCTTCTAGGTCTAAGCCACTGATTTACTTAAATATATTTCTTAATTAAATACAATGAGTTGGGCTCACTCACTAACAACGTACAAACTGTTGGTAGCTGGGCACATGCAACATTTCTAAGCCAGCAGTCCCCAACCTTTGCAGCTTGGCAGGTGAGCAAGAGGGGCAACGGGGCTGCGTGAGGAATGGGCCAGCACACGTGTCATGCCTCCATCCGTGCCTCCATCGGCTCCGAGGAAGACATGGAGTTCCCTGTTGAGGCCCAGGAGGTGGTGTCTGTGGCTTCCGAGGACTGTAGGGAGGAGCAGGCTGAGGCAGGCCAGGGCCCTTCAGGTTTGGAACAGGGAAGGCAGAGTTCAGGCGAGGAGCAAGGTCCCTCCCCACCTGATCCTAGAGCAAGGAGAGCAGAGAGGAGGAGAGCGTCCTGCCCCACTCCACAAGGCACATCTGGGGATTAGGATTTAAGGAGACGTTGTGGGGTGGGGCATTTGCCCGGGACAAACGTAGGATCTTGAGATTGTTCTGACTTGTGGTCTCATAACCTGGGCACTTTGTATTCTAGACCAGTTTGTTTCCTGATTCACGACCACAGACTACATTCCTGATCTCTTCTTGCAGTCTGCAGTTCGCAGGCAAGCTGAGAGTTAAAAGGACTCTCTACGTTTTCTTGTTATCTGTCTTGCCTTGAGAACAGTGTACACTTCCCTGGCTGTTTTGTTTGAACTCGTGCCAGCATATGTGGCGGCTTTGGGGTGAACATTGGCAGCGATTAAAAAGACTACTGCTCTTGCCAGCTGATTGCTTTGCCTCCGTTCGGGCCCCTGGGTCATCACACATGTGCACACACGTCAGCTTGTCACTCATGCAAGTTGAGCTGTGTGCGTGTGCCAGCCTGCCTCTCATGCAGCCAGGTTACAGATAGGCCACAGTCTGGTAGTGGGCCACGGCCCAGGGTTGGGGACCCTCTGTTCTAAGCCAATCAAATGAGGTTATAACTAAGCTCAGCCTTTCCTAGATGGCCGTACTTCAGTTCCCAGAATCCTCCATTCCTGATCGATTTGTGCAACAGGACAGATAAAGTAATGGGCCAGAAGGGTGGGAGGTTCCCCTTCATTATAGCCAGGCAGAAACTAGCTAGCTCTGTAAGAAGGGGTGGCTGAATTTGGATTCCCACCCTGCACAACTGTTTGGATTTCCTGGCTTTCTCCAAATGTAAGACTCTATCCTCTCTGCCAAGAGACTACAGATCTTGTCATGGAGAAAATCTATGTGGCTGCTCAGAGTCAACGTGAGTTGATGGTACACAATAATCACTCCATCAAGTTATGGGTCCACCTGACAGAAGTCGAGAACAAAGGGGACAGCTAATCTAATACCATTAATGCTCAACTGGCAGTCAGGTCTTTCCCATCCTCTGCAAACTGATCCTTTCAAGCCAAGATTCTGGGAACCAAAAATTCCACGATTGGAACTGGGACCTTTTTCCTCTCCAGAAAAATGGCATTTGGCTCGGTGAACCATCCAATGTGAAAATACGGCCTAGCCAGTTTGTTCTGCCAGATGGGTTTTGAAACCCTTTCAAAACAGAGAGCACGTTAGTCCAAAGCACCCCACGAATGTTTCCAATGAATCTGCATCCTTACCTAATTAGTTGGCCTCCCCGTCACTCTCTTGCTTTATATCCATAGGAATCTTCACCTTCACAATCTCAAAGGCTTCTTCTTCCTGTTTCGGAGATTTTAGCATCGTATTCTTTGGGATGACTGAAAAGAAGAAGAAGGAAAAAAAAAAGAAACTTGATTCAACAAAAACAAGTCCTGCAGGATTGTGCACTAGACTTATTCTTCATTCTCTCCCAGATGAGTAATACTTAAACCAGACCGGAAGAGGGCATCCAATTTGGAGAGTTAATGGACAAAAATGACTATTCTGGAGTCAATTTCGAAGCCTGCATTCACCAGTAAAATCACAGACTAAATCAGAATTGGAGAATGAGTCATCCTCAACTTACGACTGGTCGTTTTATGTAAAGCACTTCTGGCCACTGTAAAACGTTGTGGGGCCCTCTCGGCACTCAAGTGACTGCACTGTGGGTGCATGGCAATGGGCTCATCTTTATAACCGTGCAGTTACATGACTATAATCTGAAATATTTTTCCCAGTTTTTTCCCACTCACAAGAATGGGTTCACTTAACAACCGTGTTGTTTGCTGAAAGACTGTGTGATTTGCTTAACGACCACTAAAAAAATGTCAAAAAATAACCACACATTTTGTCAGTCATATGAATGCCCCAATCCTACAACTTATGACCAGATTCCCTGGTTCCAATTGTGGTTTTAAATTGAGAAGTACTTATAGGTGTAATTTGCATGCCCTTAATAAAAATACTTTTTATTTCTTCTATCCCTAATATGACAAAAGGAAAGGAAATAGCCTGAGCCAGCCAGAATTTAGCAGCAATAAATTCTTTGGGGCCACAATTTTGTAGCGAGATTCAGATGAACTGGCATAGAAGTACAGAAAAAACAACTGACCGTTAACTCCGCAGCAAAATGCCCAAAAAACCTTTCCTACTCCACCAGAGATGCTGGTAAGAAAAGATGACATTGTGTTATTTAAAAATGGTTAAATGGGATTTAAAAATGTTTGAATGGAAACTAAGCGTGTGAAAAGCTGGTCTATTATGTAAGTATGAAATTTAGATTGTATTGAGAGCCAGTTTGGTTTACAGAGGGTACTCAGATTACCATGGCAACCCGGGGAGCACAGATGTCACGGGACTGCACTGATTAACAACAGTAATCCTGGCAGTCCAGCTTGCCAGCGTTAAGCGAGGACCTCATGTGACCGCAACTTCCAACTTCCTGCCAGCTTCCCCATTGCCTTTCCTTGTGGGAAGCTGGTAAGGAACATCAGAAAGTGCAGTCGTCGCATGGCTGTGGGAATACTACAATCGCGGGAACTCCCCAGTCCCTCTCTTTCAGTCCCATACCAAGTAAGAAAGGTCACTGAATGGGTGGTCTTAATCCAAGGATCACCCGTGGTATTTAAGGCCCTGGCTCCAAAACAAGAGACTCTGGATTTTAGTTCTGCAACAAACCTTGCCAAGAAAACATCAGTACTAAACCAAGTATAAAGGGTCCTTGATGCTCTCTGAGCTTGGTTGTTTTCTTGCAGACATTTCATTACCCAAACAAGATTAACATTATCAGTGCTAATACTGCGACTAGCACTGATGATGTTACCTAGTTTGGGCAATGAAACATCTGCTAGAAAGCCACCAAGCTCAGAGAGCACCAAGGACCCCTTATTTCAATACGTATTCTCCTTTACTGTTTATCAGTCCACTTAGCTGCCACCAGTCAACAAAGACTTGACACACGCTGCCACCAGTCAACAAAGACACCCCAAAAAAGTTGTTACCAATTTTTTTTTTAAAAAAGAGCACAAAATCAGATTTTAAAATTACAATACCTGTAAACATCAAATCGGATACATATCCTTTGAAAGGTTCATGGTTTTCCAAGTTTTCAGGAACGTCGGATCCACTCGCGTAGCTGGTTGATGGCTGAGGATCGTCAGGGTGTTCTTTTACTGTGGATCGAAAAGGCAAAAGGGAGGGAACTGGAACTGGGGAAGAAGCAATTTTCTTCGGGAACCCACTATGTCTGCTTTCCACACTTTCTTTCCTTTTTTCTTCATATATTTCACGATAACACTTCAAGATCTCACGCATTTCCCAGTGCACCCTTCTAAAACGTTCCACATCCGGATCCATACTCTCCAATTCTGATAAAATTTTGTTCACGCCCGAGAAAACACTGGCCAACCTTTTCAGACTGAACGTTTTGGGCTGAACTTCTACAACTTTTTTTTGTTCCACTTTTCGCTCTTCTTTTTTTTCTTCCTTTTCTACCTCTTCCTCCACCACTTTTTGTTCTTCCAGTTCTTCTTTCAGTTCAATTAATTCTTCGTTGGAAAGCTCTCCCTCCGTGTAAGCTATCAAATTTCTCACATCTTCGGCCTCGACCTCTAAATCCAGGGATTTCGTGAGAGTCAAAATCTTCTTATTTATTCGGTCTAAATTTTTGTGCTGCTCAAATTCCTCCAAATTATCCGCCAGAGCAGCAAAACATTTTAAGCACTTTTTCCAAATGCCCTGCATGCATTTCACACTGACATCCTGCCAGGCTGCTACAATGTTTTCGATACAATCCAGGATATTGTAGCTTTTCCAAAACTCGCTCAGTGTTATCCTGTCATTTTCCATTGTGGCTAAAGCTTTGGCAAACACGGCGTGCAAATAGTAGGCCTTGAATGCTGAAATTGCTCCCTGGCTCATAGGCTGTAGGAGCACGGAGGTGTTTTGGGGTAGATAAACTACCTTTACGTCGGGGTGAAAACTGTCGAGATCTGGGGGATGTCCAGGGGCTTTGCTTAAGATCAGAAGAATTCTAAAAGGAATTCCCTTTTGCCAACAATATTCCTTTACTTGGGGAATGAAACAATTCATAAACCAATCCTCAAACAGGGTGGGCGTTATCCAGGCCTTAGGATCAGATCGGAAATAAATGGGCAGTGCGGTTTTGTTAATGTTTTTGAACATCCAAGAGTGATCCGATTTGTAGATTACAAATGGCTTCAGCTTGAACCCGGCAACATTTCCGCCCAATAGTACAGTTACTCTATCTTTGAATGCTTTACAACCAGGCATCGCTTGGGCCTCTTTGTGTATGTATGTCTGCTCCGGCATTCTTTTCCAGTACAACCCAGTTTCGTCCATGCTGAATATCTGAGCGGGAAAATAGTTCCCTTCCGCTATGATACCGTCAAGTTCATTCAGAAAGCGTTTGGCAGCTTCTTCGTCACCATTTGCAGTCTCACCCGACGTGTGTGTTTTCTGGTAATGAAATCTTTGCTGAAATCGCATAAACCAGCCACGGCTGGCCGTGAATGTTTCCACGCATTCCTCACCTGCTCGTTCTTTCAGTGTTGAGAAAATGCTGCGCGCCTTGTTCTGAATGAGGAGAAGACTCACCGGCAGCCTCTTCTGTATCTGATCTTCAATCCAGAGTATAAGGAGTTTTTCCATTTCGTGGATGAGGCCTTTTCGCTGTCTTGTTATACTTACATTCATTCCCGATGATCCTTTAATGGCCTCTCTGATCCTTTCCTTGTCCTTCAAAATGGCGGAGATGGTAGAATGGGCCAGGCCTTCTTCTCGAGCTATATTAGTCACTTTCTTCCCGTCAGCATACGCTTTGATGATCTTCATCTTCAAATTGAGACTGATGACTTTCCGTTGTTTCTTTCTTATTCCTTCCGGTGTATTGGAGTTCTTTCTCTTTGCAGGTAACTTGGTATGGGATATAAACATATAAACATGTAAATAAGCAAGTAAAAATAAGAGCAAGATTATCTATGATGCTAGCTCTAATAGCTAATATGCGGCTGAGAGAGAGAGTGAAGATGTGAAGTCGTAAATGCCCACGTTGGTCATAAAATTAATTTGATACTACAGGTAACCCTCAACTTACAACCACAGTGGAGTCCAAAATTTCTGTGACAAGGTGAGACATTTGTTAAGTGAAATCTTGCCCCAATTTACAACCTTTCTTATCCTCCGCCATTTGCAGAGAGAGAGAGAGAGAGAGAGAGAGAGAGAGAGAGAGAGAGAGAGAGAGAGAGAGAGAGAGAGAGGAGAGAGAGAGAGAGAGAGAGAGAGAGAGAGAGAGAGGCACTTGCACTTCCCTTCCCTCTCTCTGTCTCTCTCTGTAAAAAAGAGTGGCCTCACGCTGTTCTTGGACAAGGTGACAAGCTTATTGGGTGGGGCTCCTGCCTTTGCTGCATCTCAGCAGGAAGCAGCATCTCTCTCTCTCTCTCACACACACACACACACACACACACACACACACTCACCCACTCTCTCTCTCTCTCTCACACACACACACTGAGTGGGGAGAAGAGGACTGGCAGACCAAGGACAGGAGAGAGCCAGCCCAATAAGAATGTGTGTCGGCTTGTTGGAGAACAGGTGAACAGAAGGTGTGTGTGTGTGTGTGTGTGTGTGTGTGTGTGTGAGAGAGAGAGAGAGAGAGAGAGAGAGAGAGATATGGGGGAGGAGAGAGAGAGAGACAAAGAAAGGGAGAGAGGGAGAGAGAGAACTCATGCATAGCAGCCTCCATTTCTTTTTAATTAAACTCTTCAATCAAGCTTCCCACCTCGCACCCACGGCTCCCAGTGTTTTCTTTTCTCTGGGAAACGGGTCCAAGTGGCTCTTTTGAGTGTTAAGTGAATCATTCAATTGGTAAATTAGCAAATTGTCAAGTGAATCTGGCTTCCTCATTGACTTTGCTTGCCAGAAGGTCACAGAAGGGGATCATAAGACCTTGCAACTGTCATGAGTCAGTTGTAAAGCATTTGAATTTTGATCGCATGGTAATGGAGGCTGCAATGGTTGTAAGACTGGAAAGCAGTCATAAGTCTCTTTTTCAGTGAACCATTTTAAGTCAAGGACTACCTGTATTATTGTATTTCTGAATGGTCATTAACCAAAGTAATTACTAAACAGGGAGTGGCTGCATCTCATTTTGGGCAATTGCCTACAAAACAGCAAACCACATCTCCATATACAAACGTTTGGCTGGCTTTTTACACAATAAGCCTAACCCTAGCTTCACAAGCCAAAATACAACCACTTATCATTAAGCTGCTCCCTCAGTAAGCAACTGTTCACAAACACAGGTAGTCTTCGACTTGCGGCCATTGAGCCCAGCATTTCTATGGTTAAGTGAGTTTTACCCCATTTTACAACCTTTCTTGCCACCGTTCAGCGAATCACTGCAGTTGTTAAGATAGTAATACAGTTGTTAAGTGAATCTTGCTTCTCCATTGACTTTGCTTACCAGAAAGTCACAAAAGGTGATTGCATGACCCCAGGACACTGCAACGGTCATAAATACGAACCAGTTGCCAAGTGCCTAAATTTTGACCACATGATCATGGGGATACCACAACGGTTGTCAAGCGTGAAAAATGGTCACAAGTCACTTTTTTCAGTGCCATTTTAACTCTGCGAACTGCTGTAAGTCAAGGACTACTTAATAATAATAATAATAATAAAGTTGGAAGGGACCTTGGAGGTCATCTAGTCCAACCCCCTGCTCAGGCAGGAAACCCTATACCATTTCAGATAAATGGCTATCCAGTCTCTTCTTAAAAACTTCCAGTGTTGGAGCATTCACCTTTTCTGGAGGCAAGTTGTTCCACTGGTTAATTGCTCTAACTGTCAGGAAGTTTCTCCTTAGTTCTAGGTTGCTTCTCTCCTTCGTTATTTTTGATCTGTTGCTATACTACTTGTATAGCGCAGTAATAAAACAATGGAAAGCTTCCATTTCCCCACCCACCTCCAGTCCAACCGAAACTGAAACCCAAACTCTGCACTCTGCTACTCCAACTGACTAGTAACTCATTTCCCAGCTTAATAATTTTCCTGGCTTTTTGTGCCACCCTCAAATTCCTTCCTCCCCCCACCCCCTTTCAGCCTTTAAGGACGGGGATATTACCTGGGCCCTCTCCGTATCCTGGGGGTTGAACTGCTTGAGGTGCAGGGGCCACTGCCTCTCCATCCCCATCTTCTCCAGGGTCTCTTTCATCTTCCTGCAGGACTCGAGTTTTTTCCTGCCTATCCAGGCTTTTCCACGGACGTTGGGATCCCTGGTGGCTTCTCCAGAGCTCCCCTGCCGTGGCTCTTCCCTGCCTCTCCCCAAGGAGGCCTGGAAATCTTTGGCATCCTCCTCTGACGGCGGCGGAGATGCCGGAGACAGCCAGGCCACACTTTTCAAGAATTCATGCCATTCAGTGTCCCAATAGCGGTGTGTTTCCTCCTCGGACTCGGTCTTGATGTGGGGGAGGCCACCCCTGTTCAAAAAATCCTCGATGGTCTTCACTTGGACCACGATCGGCTCTCCTTCCTCTCTCTCCGTTCCTTCTTCCTCCTCTTCTTCTTCTTCCTCCTCCTCCTCCTCCTCGTGCACCACAAGTTCCTGTTCCTCCATAGTTGTTCCCTCCCTGCAGGAGGGGGAAAGAAAGGAAGGAGGAAAACATTACAGAGAGTCATGGAGGCCAGGCATGTCGGACGGAATTTTAAAAAAGACACACACCCCGTCTTACCTCTCTAATAGGGTTTCTCTTAAAGAGTTTGGAGAGGGGGGGGGGAGAGAGAGAAAGATTCCCTGCTTGGAATAAAGCCAAATTTCCCTGCTTGGGTGTGGGGGATCCTTAGGCCGCTGCCCTCTTCACCCAAGTTGAATAAAGAAGTAAAGCAACGGGGAGCTCCGAGCCCAGTCGAAGCCACGTGTGCCGCCGATTCCGGCCTCCCCCTCTAGCCTCCCTCGGTCTTTCTCTCCCCCCACCCACCCACCCCCGGTCCCCGGGGCCTCCCTTCGCGCAGGGGCCGGGGCCTTCAGGTCGGCAGGCCTTTCTCTCCATGCAAAGTCGGGCCGAGCTTCATTGCAACGAGAGCTCCCTTTGTCTTCGGGAGGCACCTGGCCTTTCCAAAGCGGGGGTGGGTGGGTGGGTACAGAAGCCCCTTTTCTCTTTCCCGAGCGATTCACTTTACGGCTCTGCTCCTTCCACCCACCGGGGCAGAGGTGGGGGGGGCTGGTTTTAAGTGCCGGTTGCAAGCGATCAGCCAAGTTAAAATGTACTTTTTTTCTCTCTCTCTCTCTCTCTCTAGAGAAATAGCCGTAGACGCGATCGTCCCCCATTCGGGTGAACATTTGTCCGCCGCTTCCGCACTACTTTTTTTTTTTTTTTTTGAAAACTGATCTGTAATAACCGGGTGGGGGGTTAGGGGTGGGGGGTCCATTCGCTTGGATTGCACCCCGGCGATGCTTTGCCATCATGACTGCCCTGCCGCGGCGGATGATTTAGTATTAGTCGTATTGGTTGCTTCTCTGCCATGCGCCTTACCTTCCCGACTCGGGCTGCAGCCTCGCGGGCGATCCGCGTTCTTTTTCGGAACGGGAGGGGGTTGTGGGGGGGAGGGAGGGAAAGAGAGGCCAGCGGCGCCTCTTCGGCGAGGCCTCTCTAGGCCTGCCCCGCTCTATGGCTTTAACTGTTTCGGCGGCTCGGCTCAAAGCGCCAGCGGAAGCGGCGGCCTTGGGCCGCGCGAGGAAGGACGCGAGGGCTGCACCGGTTGCGCTGGTTAAACTTGGTTAAAAGAGGCGGGGCGGGAGCGGGGGGGGGGAGTGTTGCGCGCGGTGGGAAGTCGGCCCGTTTCCCGGCATTGCAACCCGGGATACAAAATCAACAACGCCAAGTGAAGTGGGAGTGGGAGTGGGTGGGTGGGCGGGTGCGTGACTTCATAGGCGTAGGGACTCTTTGGGCCGATCGTTTTCAGCCTAACAAGGTTGCTAATGGCGGGGGAAAGGGGAGTGACAGATGCACTTTCAAGAATATAAAACGTAATTTTTATTTTATTTTTTGTCTCCTGCTGCTTGTGCTTGTGAAGATAATGGAATAAAACGGAGCAATTCTTTATTGGCCAGGCGTGATTGGACGCACCGAGGAGTTTGTGTTCATGAACTCAAACCCACTTTCTGGATTTGCAAAAACACTTTTATCTTGCCTATTAGGCGCTTGGCTATAATACTGTTTGGGATTTAGTGGATCACAAAGGTAAAAGCCCTGGGGGAAGATCCCTTTTTTTTTTTTTAAACAGCAAGAGTTGGGAGTTTCCCTCTTTTGATCCAGAAGGCAGCACTGAGTACTTGTGATGCTCCCTCTGGGTTTAAGGAAAGAAATCTCTCAATTCTTTTGCTTGTCTCTGCTTCTCAAACAGGTTGAGCGCCAGATCAGAAGCAGGCAAAAAGCTTGGGCCGCGTTTTTGAAATCTTGTAGGTGTTCTCCCAAAATGGCTGCCAGGGTGAGCCTGGCCAGATGCACTCCCAACCTGCTATTCAAAGCTCAGCATGGCTGATGGGAATTGCAATCTAGCACCACCTTCAAGGGCACTTGAAGGAAGTGCATTGTGTAGGCCAGTATTTCTCAACCGTGGCAATTTGGTGTGTGGATTTCAGCTCCCAGAATTCCCCAGCTAGTATGGAAATTGGCAGCTAAAATCTGCACATCTTCAAGTTGCACGGTTAGGAAACACTAATGTAAATTAATGATTCCCAACTTAGATAACTAGTTGATGTGTGAATCCTGGGTCCCCCCAAAATTCCCAGCAACTGGCCAATTTAACTGGAAATGTGTCTTTCTGGACTAGATAAACAAATCTAATGTAAATTTATTGCTATGTAAGCAGTCAAGAGTCTTTGCAGGATAGAAATATTTTAAAAACAATAAATGGGGGGGGGGGCTAGCCCAACATTCTGTATCATGCAGTGGCCAATCTGGAAACTCAACCACATGAATAGAGGGACCATAAGTCCTTTTTTGGGGGGGTTCCCCAACAATTGGTGTTTAAAAGTGGCTGCTAGTAATTAAAAAAAATAGCAAACAGCCACCAAGCAGCCACTGAGAGCTAGACCCCACCCCACCCCCACTTCATTTGTGCAGCTGCCTTTAAAGTTGCCTGCACTGATGGTTATTTTGCATCTAATGGCAGAAAATTCCAGTTAATTATGCATTAAAGTCATCCTTTCTCAGAATAGTCAAAGATAGCAAAAAAAAAAAAAAAATAGAGCGGGATCAATAAACACACAGCTTGGAGGAGAGAGAAGAGCAAAAATGTAAGCTGCACAAGCTGGATCAATCTCTCTCTTGTTTTTTTAAAAAGGAGCCTTTATTATTTTAATCTTCACAGTGCACTAAAAATACTCAGGGGGATCTCCGCCTACTATAAAGGGGAGAATGAGGGTGATCATTCTTAGGTCTACTCATGTACACATCTGTCCAGTGTGCACCTTTTTATGTTTTTTAAGATCAGAACTGGAAACGAAACTCTTGGGGCACTCGGAGCACTCGTACGGCTTCTCCCCCGTGTGCGTGCGCTGGTGCGTGATCAGGTTGGCTTTGACGCTGAAGCTCTTCCCGCAGTAGGGACAGCTGTACGGCTTCTCCCCAGTGTGCCTCCGCTGGTGCTGAACCAGGTGCGCCAGCTGGCTGAAGTTGTTGCCGCAGTACGAACAGTTGTATGGCTTCTCGCCCGTGTGCACCCGCTTGTGGGTCAGCAGCCGAGAGTTCGTCACGAAGCGCTTCCCACACTCCAAGCAGGGGTACGGCTTCTCCCCTGTGTGTGATTTCTTGTGGATGTTGAGGTTGCCTTTCTGGCTAAAACTCTTGCCGCACTCAAAGCACTGGTGCGGTTTTCCTCCCGGGTCAGTTTTTTCAAGACTCAGAAAAGGAGATTCCCAGGAGAGCCTCTCCCGGCAGGCGGTGCCTTTGGCTGCTTTTTCTCCCTTTGGCAGCGCTCCCAAGTGAGCAGAGCTGGGCTGAGGCAAGCGTCTGCTCTCAGGGCTTTTCCTCTTAGCCTTACACTTACAGACCACCTCTCGGTTTTCGGGTCCCTCTTCATCTCGTTTTATGGTGGTGTTACGCTTGGGCAGGTCACTCCCACGCGGCCAGCCTTTTGTGGCCG
This sequence comes from Bothrops alternatus, assembly GCA_034064705.1. Lineage (NCBI taxonomy): Eukaryota > Metazoa > Chordata > Lepidosauria > Squamata > Viperidae > Bothrops > Bothrops alternatus. The sequence continues at coordinate 6,623,963 of JARGCV010000172.1, forward strand.
GCTGCTCTCCAGCACTGACTTTCTCTTGCATCCCTGAGCTTGATTTTTTAGACAACCGTTCCTCACAAGGGTTGCATCGCTGCATTTTCTCAGTCTGTACCTTCCGATTCTTAAGGAAACCCAGGCTTGGACAGAGGCCATTTTCAGCAACGGCCTTGGCTGTTGTTGTCTTCTTTTTCTTCTTCTGAATGACAGGTGCCTCTTGACAGCTCCTCTTATTTTCACCCAAACGGCGATCCTGCTTCATACTTTTCCCTGGGTAGTGCATCTGGCGGCTCCCGTGAATCTCTTCTAGCTCAGGATTGGATATCAACTTTCCTGTGATTTTTTCTAAAGGGATGCCCCATTCCATTGGCTCCGATATTCCTAGCAGAAGGGTGTTTTGCTTCTGGCTGTCCTGTGCAGGCTCCTTAGGTTCTGAAAAAAGGTAGCAAACGGTCATGAAAAACCATGAAGAGCTCATTCATTGGCTAGATTCCTTCATCATGTTCAAACTGAACTTGCTGGACAGGTCAAAGAATCTTCTTCACCTTAAGCTAAACTGTAACATGAAAAACCCCTGGCTACATGGCAGCAGATCCACCCAAGCTTCTGGAGGCTCCCAAGACTGACTTCCTGCCAAATCTGGAACTAAAAATATACCAGAATATTCTTAATATTCACAGTTAAGCCCCACAATCTACTAAAAGTCTTCCAACTCCTAAAAGAGTCAGGAGGGTTGAAAATCCAGTCTTCAGAAGCTAAAACTGCAAAAAGGTTGCCTAGTCAAAGTTTAAATCATGATTTATGCATTGCAATGATTGCATTTTTCTTTTTTTTTAACTCACTGGGGTAACTTGCCAGAGAGCAGTTAATGTTTTTAAAACTTTAATAATTTTAACACTATGTGAACCCCGCCTGACCCTTTTTTGTTAGTAAATATGGTTCATTATTAAACACAATGGTCTAAACTGCATATCAAAATATCATACTGCTATAAGCTCCTTTTGCATGTTATGCTAAAGGTTACTAACATTTTTGGACTTCCGGTGGCTCTGCCGGCGCCGCCAGGGTCTCCTCTGTGAGACTCCGTTCTCTGGGTTTGTAAAGCCGCAAAAAACAGCGCACACCAGCTGTTTTTCGCGGTGAAAAACCCCCTCTCCGGGCAAAGGAGAGGTGTAGAGCATCGGGGGCAAGGTTGAGCTCCTCTTAAATCCCTGGGAAAGAAGTTTTCAGGGATCAAGAGTGAGCTCCCTAAAGCTCCGGAGGACGCTCCTGCCCAGAGACGCTTCTGTCATCAGACAGAGAAAGACGCCGCGACCACTTCTGCTTTTTTAAAATACAACACAGGAGAGATTGTAAGCAGACTGAGTGAATACAGGAGTTCTTAATGGATTGCAAGTATTTTTTTTATTGTTTTTCTGGCTATATATTTCTAACGTCTACAATCAACATAATGCTTTCAAGATGGCGTATAGCTTTCACTGCTTTCATTGTTAGGGAAAGTGCTGGAAAGTGAAAGTGAATTCTTTACTTTTTTCTCTCTTCCTGTTCTCGTAAGCGAAGTCAGAGAGACGGCTGTGATTGTCTTAAAGTTAAAATGGAGTGGAATTTACAGTTAAATGCTGAACCTATTCTGGACTGTATTGAGAAATTTCATGAAGAAAGGCTTGAAATAGTGAAGAGTTTTACGCAAGAGTTTAAAGCAATATTGAAAGAAACTTTTACAGAAATATTAACTAAATTTCTTTTTCCAAATGAAATTGATTTACAACCGACTGCTGAACAATTTATAATACAATTTAAACAAGAAGAGCAAGAAAAATTAACTAGAATCTTTCTCCCAAATGAAACTGATTTACAACTGACTGCTGAGCATTTTATAATACAATATAAACTAGAAGAACAACAGGAAAAAGAAGAAGATAGTTCTGAGAATAAAGACTATAAAGGGAAATGGATCCTGCTTGATGAACAGTTTATTTATGGAGAGGAAGAGGATTTGTTTCAACAAAGGAAAGGACGGCTATTTTTTTCTTTAGTTAAGCAGCAAGAAGAGGATTTAATTGAGAAAAAAGAGACACTGATTCAGTTTAAGAAGCAACTCATTTATGGGACTGAAGAAATAAAGAAGAGAGACTTATTATTTGGATGGGAGGCCTCGTTATGGAGGTTTACTTGGTTAAAAAAACAACCTAGAATTCGTCTGAAGAAATGAAATTTAAAATTGTATGTAAGGAATTATGGGTAATCTAAAATTATGGACTGAATTAAGGACTAAGATTATGAGTAAGATGTAAGAGAAGATGATTAATGGTTGATATAATTAAATTGATGAAGAATGTATTTGTTTTGATGATCTAGGTTTGACATTAGATTGATTTATTGATGAGATAGATAAGCATTAAGTGATTGGATAAAGTTGAAATGTAAGTTAGAAATGGAATAAATAGACTGTATTTGTTATGGAGGTTTATTTGACAGATGAGAGAGCCCAGAAGTCGATTGATAATAATTTATAATTAAATGAAAGGAATTAAGGCCAATCTAAGACTATGGGTTGAATTAAAGATCAATTTTATAAGTAAGTTGTAAGAGAGGATGTTTAAATGAAGATATATTAAGATATATTAAATTGATTAAGAATATAATTTTTCTTTTTGAATTGAGGGATTTATTGTTATTGATATTATTTATTTATTTTTATTTTTTAAAAAAGAATGGTATATATTAAACTTGATGGTTTGGGTGATTTTATATAACCTCTCAATGGATTGAAGTGATTTAAGATTTGACTTAGATTGATGGTTTAGATGTAAATGATAATTATTATTCTTAACAAGATGAGTTGTTTGTTTTGTTTAATGGATTGAATTGATTTAGAGAGTGTATATAGTATATAGTTTAAAATTCTTGTTAGGATTATATAATAATTTTGTTTGATGTAGTGGGGTTTTCTTTTGTTGTACCCTGTACTCACTCTGGGAAGTCGGGGGGGGGAGGGTTAGGGAGGGTTTATAATTTTATATATGATGTTTTCTCAACTGTAATTGGGGTTGGTGGAAGAATATATGTAATTACTGTTATTAAGGGGTTGCTCGGGTGGCCTCTGGGCACCACATCTGATGGAAAAGAGGAAGGAGGAGTGAAGGCTGATGTAAGTGGAAGTTGATAAGAAGGGGGAAGAGTAGGATGGAGATAGAGAAGGATGAAGAAAGAAGAGAAGGAGGGAGGAAGGTAGGTAGTTAGTTGGTAAGTGAGGGGGGAAGGATAGGGTTGGGGGGATGTGGTGGTGGGGGTGCCGAGCAGTGATGTTAATTGTTTGGGATGATTATTTTCAGTTGAGTTATTAGTATTAGATGTATTGAACAATGTATTTATGTTTTGTTTATGGATGATTGTTTATTTTAATACTATGATTTGATTTGACTAATTTTTTTCTTCTGTAAAATTTAAAAAAAAAAAACCAATAAAAATATATTAAAAAAAAAAGGTTACTAACATTTTTCTAATATTCGTTGTGATGTTTTTGTGTGCAATGGTTATTCCACATTGTGCATTGCTGGGCTGGGATATTCTGGGAGTTGAAGTCCACGCATCTTAAAATGGCTAAGGTTGGAAAACATTGCTCTGCCATTTCAGCCACCCAGAATTTCCAAGGCATCCCATTTCCAATTTACCCCCAATGCTCTATAATTTCCCCACAACTTTATTTTTTTTTCTTCCTGTTCACTACTTGCAATCTATATGGTTAAGAATTTTCTTGATGAATATTTTGAGATAGATAGGGAGTATAGCTGTAAATGTTAAATGTCCTCTCAAGCTAGCTGATACCTTTGTTATGCTGATTATTTTTTGCTCTGAAAATGAATGTAGTCCTTTCTCTACTCCATTGTGTTCTAAATGCATCTGCCATGCTGGCTATTTAACTATTCACCCATCGAAGCATCTGAAGGAGAGAAGGCTGGGGAAGATGGTCTATAGCAGGGCTTTTCAACCTTTTCACCCATTGTACCACTTTTAGGATATGGCAACATCTGAGTAACACCAGTCACCTAGCAAGGTGTCAAAAACTTGATGACCAAAAAAAAAAAAAGGAAAAAAGTGATAAAAGTACAGGTAGTCCTCAACTTACAACAGTTTGCTTAGTGACTGTTCAAAGTTACAATGGCACTGAAAAAAGTGCCCCCCAAGCCACAGCCGAGCAAGACACCTGCCTGCCCACCCGGCGGTGCTCTTCCTCCTGTCTGAGGTTTCCATTGTTGTGAGCATTTCTGTCAAGGATTGGCAGCGGGGGTGGGGGTGTTTGGTTTTTATTCCCCCCATCTGCTGGGTGGTTGCAGCAGGTTTTGGTCACTTCACATGACCCTGGGACACTGTGACCATCATAAAAATGAATCAGTTGCCAAGCATCTGAATGTAAATCACAAGACCCAGGAGATGCTGCAACATTCCACCTGATTGGCACTTCTTCTGGGCTCAGCAGCAGCGCCAGGATCAGCGCCGAGCTCCAGCTAGAGCCTGGCGCTGATCCTGGTGCTTCCACTGAGTCCTGACAGCCCTGCAGCTCCAGCCATCTCTCACTCAGGCTTGTGTGGTGCTGCCACCGGTTCAGCTCATGCCCCTCCCCTGCTACCACTTTTCTAGGATGCTCGCGTACCATCTGCCAGGTGCCAATGTACCACAGGTGGTACCTGTACCACTGGTTGAAAAGCCCTGGTCTAAAGGACTGTCTATTGTGGGAGATGCCACAAGGCTCTTGAAGACAAGTAATATATATGTGCGCACACACAGCAACTCCCACATCACAAAGCCCTGAGCCAGTTTCTGCCAGGGGAAACAAACCCAGTTTGTTAGTGTGTGTATAATTCCAAAGAAGAAAAAAATATCCTTGTTCCATTGCTTTTCTCTGAATTATTTCATCAGAACAGATCAGACTAATCTCCAGATGTTCAAAAGCTGATTGGCTCTAAATACTGATTTTCACTGAGCAAAAAAGATCAACAAATGCACAGAGACTGAACAGGCATTACTACCCCAAAACTATAGTGGCAAATTCTGGATTTTAATTAAGGTCTATGCAGGTCAGCCCTCCCTTTGTCTTTCTTGGACCTGGTTTCTTGAAGAGAATGTTGATGGATACAGAGCTTCAGTCTTACCCAAAATGGCTTCCTCTTCCTCCTCATCTATGGAGATACAGCTTTCCACACTGTCTGAGGGATTATGTTCAGATGGGGGGGAATTCACCAATTCCTCCTCCAGAAGTCCAGGCACCTGAAGGACAAAAGACAGTTGCTAAACAAAAGGTTGCAGGTCGAGGAACTTGATTAACCAAGGCAGAAGGGTTTGATATGAAGTCAGCAACCTTAAGCTAAGCAGGTTTGCTTGGAAGAAGAGAATCAAGAATCCTTTGGATTTTTATTATTGGGGGGGGAGAAGGTGGAAGATCATATAACTCAGTCTTCCCCTACTTATCTCCAATTCCTTTGGCCCAGAGGTCTCCAGACATGGCAACTTTAAGACTTGTGGACTTCAACTCCCAGAATTCCCTCGCCAGCATTAAGAAGTCTTGCCAAGTTTGGAGACCTCCATTTTATTCCAATGGACTTTTGTCTCAGCCAGGCTGCTTTTCCAACTCCTCAGAGAATAGCCTGAAGCAGTTACTCTTTTTGTCAATTTTCTACAGATAGTCCTCAGCTTATGACCACCATTAGAACTTCAGTTGCTAAGCAACATGGTCATTCAATGAGCTGTGCCCAATTTTATGACCTCTTTTGCTACATTTATTAAGGGAATCTGGCTCCCCCCCATTGACTTTTACTTGTCAGAAAACCGCTGGAAAGGTCGCAAATGCCCACATTTCGGCATCACTCCGCGAGCTGCATTGGCTGCCAATTGGTCTCCGAACCCAATTCAAAGTGTTGGTTATGACCTATAAAGCCCTACATGGCATCAGACCAGGTTACTTACGGGACCGTCTGCTGCCCCATGAATCCCAGCGGCCAGTTAGGGCCCACAGAGTCGGCCTTCTCCAGGTCCCGTCAGCCAGACAGTGTCGCCTGGCGGGGCCTAGGGGAAGAGCCTTCTCTGTTGTGGCCCCAGCCCTCTAGAACCAACTTCCCTCGGAGATCCGTGTCGCCCCCACCCTCTCCGCCTTTCGTAAATTACTCAAAACACACCTCTGCCGGCAGGCCTGGGGTAGTTAACATCTTGCCCCAAGCCAGTGTATGTCTGTGTGTATGTTGAATGATTGGGTTTTTTTAAAAAAATTAAGAGGTTTTATATTTACATGTATTTTTATATGTTGATTTCTACTGTGTTGTGAGCCGCCCTGAGTTCTCCGGAATAGGGCGGCATAGAAATCGAATAAATAATAATAATAATAAATGGCTCTCTTGTGACCCCAGGATGTCATAAATTCTTGCTAGTTGCCAAGAGCCTGATTGGCAACTAGCCAATCAAGAGCCACCTGGTTGAGTTGGGCAGCTATAGAAAGTGAAGGAGTGAATGAAGTTCTTTTTTTTTTTTTTTTTGCACCACTAACTTTGAACAGTTGCTAAACAAAAAGTTGCAGGTCGAGGAATCTGTACTTTGTTTCCCAAAGTGGCTACTATGCCAGATCAAGCCTCACATCGATTATTGCAACATGGGCCTTTTTTGTATCTGTTTTTGTATTGAACCACCGGATCCCATCTTGTTTCTGTTTTGACTGTTCATTGATTGTATGTCAGCCTACATCTTCACTTTCTTTCAAGCTTGTTGCCAGCTGCCATGGAGACGATAAGAGGGTGGAGCATTGGATATCTAGGAGGGGAAGTGCGCAGGAGGTGGAAATGAAATTTCTGAGGAGCGGTGAGAAGCAGGTTGTTTAGCGTTTTCAAGGCCACCCTCCAGGCTTCGGAATGTACGAAGGAGGAATGGTGCACCTGGACTAGAGACTTTCCCAAAACATCTGTCTGGCCGATGACTGAACTCTGATTGCCTGGCTACTGGGGGGCGGGCTCTGGGGTTGGCTTCAGCTTCTTCATGCAAATTTTCATCACATCTTGCTTGAACTTTGCTGTATTCTCAAATCTATGGAGTCAAGGGGTTTTCTTTCCTAGGGATTGAACAGAGGCAGCCCTGACCTTGTAGCTGAGTGACACCTAAATCAAAACAAAACGGATAAATAATTGCTTTTATACTGCTTGAAGTGCCCCAAACGTGCTGGTTAAATCCAGTCCTCAGTGCTTTGTCGCCATTTGTTGGCACAGCCCAGATTTACATGCAGTTCATAAAAAAAGAGGCATGGAAAGATATATTGCAGAGAGATGTCTGATCCTGGCCTATCCATGTCAGCCTGCAAATGGTATAAACCACCACAGATGTCATAGTATTAACATTAAATGTGAGTGCTTTGTCCAGATCTGTTTGCTCTTTGGGGGGAATGCAACAGAATGCACGGGTGGCATAACTGCACAGAATTTTTTTTTCTAAATGGAGGTTCATTACATCAAAATTTTGTCATCACATCATCCCAAAGGCTTCTCTTCTTTAGGTTGAACATACCCAGTTCCCTTATTCTCTCCTTGTTTTTTCACTTTGATCAGCCTTACTGGATGCCTTTCTCCGAACAAATTCCAGTTTCTTCGAATGAAATTTCACAAATAAATCTTGGTAGCTGGGTTCACACAATTAAGTATCAAGGATACAATTCATATAATTACTGTTATTTGAGCCTAAACTGACTCCAGAGAGTATGCTAATAAAAAAAAACCAGACTGAGCACGTTGCGTATTGTGCCAACCGATAAGGGACCTCCTCAGTGCAAAATAGATTGAAACTACCGTATTAATTCACGTGATTTGGAAGCAATATTCCGACTGCTGCAACCTCAAACTCTCATTTGGCTTTTTCATAGCCAATGCAGACTATTTAATAGACATCCAAATTTAGAAATTAAGGGCCACAAGAACTGGCAGAATTTAGGACCACATTTGGTTGCTAAATGATACGCCCTAGTAAGAATACCTGGCTATATTTTGTAGACTTCCAAGAAGGCCACATTTTGAACTCCCATCTCAAAAATGACATTGGAAGAGCCTGTTGTAGGCTGCCTTTGAACCATGGACCTACCTTTTGTTTAGAAGACTCCGTTTCTTGCAACTGAAGGAGGAACTTTTCTGCTAGGGCCAAGGCCTGAGAACATGTGGCTGGACTACTTTTACAGACCCAGATCTGCATCTCCAGTGGCAAGATGGTCAGAAACTGCTCCAGGGTCACCAGATCCACAATTTGTTCCTTGGTGCGCCTCTCTGGTAGAAGCCACTGGCGACAAAGCTCCTGGAGTTCGTTCAAGACTGCTCGAGGGCCCTCAATTTCCTGGTAGCAGAAATGCCGGAAATGTTGGCGTTTTATCTCCAAGCTGTCAGTGTCAACCTCAGTTAAGGTCTGCTCTTTCAAAGGCGCCAATTTTGTCAAGTTCTCAGGGGCTTTCTGTGGTTCCCTGCTGAGGCCCTGCAAGATAGGCCTCCCCATCGTACGCCCTTCCTTGGACAATTGGTTGGGTTGTTTCACCATCCGATATGAAGCCTTGAACGCCATCATGTCCTCCTCGGAGACGGACTCAAACAACCGTGATGGCCTCCAAACAGAGTAAAGAGAAGGCACCATCGGCAATCCTTTCTGCTGTTGAGTTTTTTGGCTCTCTTGCAGGCCTATGTCCAGTCCCTGTTTGTTCTGCAGTAAAGCTGCCCCTGTCAGGATGTTCTTTGCAGTTTCCCCATAGAGAATACGAGAGTTTCTTTCCCCTTGGTTTGCGTGGGGTTTTGGCCCCCACAGGTGACACGACGCCATCTTAGTTGCTGGCTGGACAATCTGAACTGGAAAAAGAAAATGGGCTAATGATCAATGCCGTTTGAGGCCTACTGTACATTCCAACACTATGTTGTACTTGATGTGGCTTTTAAAATAACCTAAATACTTCAGGGAGCAGCTAATGTCAGGCAGATTGACCTCAAAGGCTCTAGTTTTATCCTCAGGCAATAAGTAAGATTAGGAATATGAGAAGCAGCATCTTCTCAATGGGATATTATGAGAATTGTGAGAAGATTATGGGAATGCAACTCACTTCTATCCCTTTGCACAAGGAAGAAAAAGTGCCTTGAGTTCGTGGCCAGTTGAGAAAAAGGCAAAATTCCACAGGAATCCTGAATTCTAAATATTTATTTTAATATTAATGTTTCAGTATACTTTTTTTCCTTTTCTTCTGGGACAATTTTCATTATTCTGCTAAATAGAAGGGGGGAAAAATCACTGGACTCTCTCAATGCTTTTTCTCACCTGCTTAGTGCTGTTTGTACTTCAGCAGCTAGATATATATTGGACACCATCTATATCAGTTTTTAGTCAGGTCCCTGCTCAGGAAGAGAATTAGACTTTTCCAACTCTATAATTCTCCTTTGCACGGAGGTCCAATCACTAATGCAGTGTTTCTCAATCATGGCCATTTTCAGACATGCAGACTTCAACTCCCAGAATTCCCCAGCCAGTATGTTGGCCAGGGAATTCTGGGAGTTGAAGTCTGCTAGATTGGGAAACACTGCACTGGTGTCTCCAGTGAGGGATAGACAGAAGGCAAGTAATGATTTATCAAACAGCCTATTCCAACTTACTTGGAAATCTGTAAGAGGTTCTATCCCCATGTATTACTCCTATTGTTTTAGCCAGAACAAAACAACTTTGCATCCTTCAATTTAGAATGCCAAAAAGATGCTTGCAAACAAAACCATTAAACAGATTTTTAGGGATAACTAGAATTTCAAGGTGGGTTTTTTTCTGATACTGAAAAGTAATTTTTATATTCAAAAAGGGGATGAAAAGCACCCTGGTCTTTAATTCTTAGATTACAGTTGTATAATATGCCCCACCAATTCAGTTACTATCTCAGAGAAAATAGCTGCCGCTGTGAGCTGGCCCTAAGCTGTCAGACAACCCAAACAAACAGGGCAGTTTTACACGTACACGCTCCTCGCAGAAGTACATAAGACAGCGTATCTTCTGGCTTCTTTTTACTGCAGTCCTAGATCTACAGGGGTTAATACCCACTGCAGACAAAACTGGAGAAAACTTGCCAGCCCTATTTCTTTCATCCTGTGGTGTTCTGCTCCATTTCCATGGAGTTTATGTTTGTGGAAAAAAAAGGAAAAGAGATACAAAGGTCCTACATTACAGTGATCCTGTTTTTGCAGGGCCATTCCCGGTCAATCTCTGCATTGGCAGCAGGAGGAAGAAAATAATCCGCTGTTAATGCTCTTGTTCTAATTTGCTTGGCCTAGCTAGCAGGTTGTGTAGCCTCCTAAAATCCCAAAGCCGTTCGGGGCTAAAACTAAATCCATCTTCATACTAGCTCTGATTTAGTTCTGTGGTTGTATGGTACAGGTAACCTGAGGGACAGCTGCAGGAAGGCAGCCTTATTATAACATGGATGGGCCTTAAGGATCTAGTAAAAATGGAAATAGATTTCTGAAGGAGAGCTCAGGAAAAAAAAACCCTACAGTTTATCTCCCATCACTGTATATTATCAGTGTAGCCCAAAGTGGATAAAAAGTAGATTAGGATCTATTATTCCACTATTGGATGGGTTTGAATAGAACAGCAGGGGTCTCCAATTGCTACTTAAAGAGCAAAAAGCAGCCTGGTTAATTCAAATTCTCAGGATACCTTTATTGTAGAGGTGGAGAATCAGCAAAGCTCTTAAGTTATTCAGGGTAGTTTCTAACAAACCTGACCATTGTGAGAGATTCTGAATATTGTAGGACAGCAATATATGGAAGGCTGCAAGTCGCCATATCTGCTTTTATTAGGCCAACTGAAATTTTCCAAAATACGTTGCAACTTTCCAAGATTTTTCATTGGACATCATAATTTTAAAAAACCCAGAAAAAAGGATAACGAAGAGGAAAAACAAGGCTTATGGTTTAAAACATGCATGCTCCACATTCCTGACTATTTCATCAAAGCAACTGCAAAAAAAAAGAGTAATTTTTCTCTTTCAAAATGAATTTTGGATCTGTCATTTCTACAACAGGGTGTGAGCATTATTTTGGAATATTTATATCAGTTTGGCTGCAGGCATTCTGGCTCTTTTGTTTCTTAAAAATCTGGAGATGTTTGCAAAATAATAATAATAAAATAGTTGTGTCACACGTTTTAGGAAAAGTAATCTAGGGAATCTCCAAACGTTGGAGAAAATTAACTGGATAGGTTGTGGATTAAAAACTAGACTCCTGACACTTTTCACCATTGAAAAGTCTTTACTCTGAATGTTACACTGGATGCATGTTTTACAATTCATTTATTCTGATTTCCAGTTTATGTTTTGAATAAAGTGATGCATCAGCTAAGGCTGATTTAGAAATATTCTGGTTTAGCAGCTTTTGCATGGTTTTACAATACCTTTCCTGCACTTTACAATACCTTGCCTATGTATTTTAATGTCTTTGCTCATCATTTTCCAATCCTTAATAGCTAACTACCGTATTCTCTTTACCAAACTCGGATTACTGAGCAGATGGGAAACTTGGTTGTTTATATCATTAAACCTCAATCATTATGGAACTTAGCAAAACTTACTTCTGAAAAGCCAAGGGCAGGATTGAACCTACGTTTTTTTTTCTTACCCTAAGTGCGATCTTATTTCCTGATCAAGGATCCCGGATCATAGTTTCTTACTTTCCCTCCGGAGAGGGCGGCTTTAAAAATCACACCGCAGTCACAGGGAGCAAAATCAATTCCTACTCCGCAAAAAAGGCAGATGGTCACAAACCTTGCACATCGTTTATTCAGGGCTTAGTGCAATGTGACTCCGGCGTGCAGGGTTGCAGCCAAGCAATTCAGCAGCACTGCCTGCCGGAGCGGCTGGCCGGACTACAACTCCTATGGTGCTTTCCCCGGGAACCTTTCCCGCCTCCCGCTTCCCTAGCCGGGACTTTTACCCTCCTGGCCGCGGCGTTCACCTTCCCTTTGCAGCCTTTGCATCGCGCCTTTCCGCCGCTGCATCCCAACTTTCAGGAATCGGTGACCCTCTCCATGGCACCCAGGATGGAGAAGCATACAAAGGGCAGTTCCTCACCGAGAGGAAGGAGCCTAGCCAGGACAGGAAGGAGGAGGAGGAGGAGGAGGAGGAGGAGGAGGCGACCCTTCCCACTCATTTCCCCCCGCCACAAATCTGGACCTTTCTAGGCAGGAGAGCTCGGTGCCTTTAACCTTTTGCGGAAAAAAAAAAAAAAGGGAACCGGCGCAGGCGCGCGCGCCGGAGACGGCCGAGCGAAGCGGGGGGGGGGGGCAGGGAACGCGCACGCGCGGGTGCGTGACCAAACGGCTACCACATGGCCGGGGTTTGGCGGACACGCGAAAAGGGGGGGGGCGAGTTTGCTGGGCAAGACGCCCGTGGCTCTGATGAGGAGCCCGTTCAGTCTGGCCATCGGCCATAACTCAGGTCGGTCCTCGGCTAATGCGACCACCCACCGGGCTAAGCAAGGCCATGGTTAAGTAAAGCTTTGCCCCATTTTTACGACTTGCCTTGCTGCAGTTGTGAAGGGCAACGCTGTAGTGTCAGTGTTTCTCAACCTTGACCATTTTAAGGCATGTGAACTTCAACTCCCAGAATTCCACAGCCAGCAATGCTGGCTGTGGAATTCTGGGAGTTGAAGTCCACATGCCTTAAAATGGTCAAGGTTGAGAAACACTGTGATGTAGTTAGTAAGTTAGTAGCACGGTTGTTAAGTGAATCTGGCTTACCCGTTTATTTGGCTTGTCAGAAGGTCTCAAAAAAGGGGGGGGTCACGTGACCCAGGGACACTGCAACCGTCGTAAATACAGGCTAGTTGCCAAGCATCAGAATTTTGATCACCTGACCCTGGGGAGTGCTGCAACGGTCATAAGTTTGAAAAATGGTCATGTCACTTTTTTCTTTGCTGTAACTTTGAATGGTCACTAAATGAACTGTTGTCAGTCGATTGTTGCATTGTTGTTGTTGTTTACACTTCTCCCAAGCAACTCAAGGCAGCATTATTTAGTGATTTATTCATTCCGTTACCAGGCTTACGTGGCTGCTTGCATAGGTGACTATGGGCTTTTTGTTTATATTGTAATAGCTGCTCATCTCTCATATGTGACTGTCTTGTGGAAAACGAAAGGAACTTTTACGAATTCCAAAGGGTGCAGAGAGGTTTATTTGCGCAAGGTTCAGAAGCAATAGCAACAAGCAATTCTGAACCCGATGGGCGGGGTCCAAACTACAGTTTTATAGCTTTTTTTTCTCAGGAACAAAGAAGCACACATAGAAATCTACATTGTATTTCATCAGGTTAGTTTCTCACAGACATACAATGAAGAGAGTCTTACTTGATACATTGTTTCTGAATGCAATGTGCTTTTGGTTAGTCAAGTATTTGCTAACAGCTTTATTCCAGTAATTGTGCAGACACATCATTTTACTTTAGTGATTTTTCATTATCATTATTATTATTCTACTTTATTCTTCATTATTCTTCATTAACTGTGTTGACACCTGAGACAATGCTTAACTGAATTTTGCCACATTTTACGACCTCTCTTGCCAGAGTCGTTAAGTGAATCACTGCAAGTGTTAAGTTACTAACACGCTTGTTAAGTGAACTTGGCTTCCCCGTTGACTTTGCCTGTCAGAAGGACACAAAAGGTGATCACGTGACCCGAGCACACTGCAGTCATAAATATGAATCAGTTGCCAAGGACCTACATTCCAATCACGTGACCGTGGGGAAGCTGCAATGGTCGTAAGTGTGAAAAACAGTCATAAGTCGCTTTTTTCAGTGCCCTTGTAACTTCAAACAGTCGCTGAATGAACCGCTGTAAGTCGAGGACATGTACTAGAATTTGTTTATTTGACCTGCAGTCAAATAAACAATGTCATTACAATTGAGTAACAGTTAAAACATAGATATAAATAAGACTGTGGGAGAATGGACTGGCAATTCAACACGTAGAGTAGCCACTTTGCAGGCTATTTCCCTGGAATGCTGGAGCCTGTTAAAAGAGCCGGGTTTTAAGAGATTTCTTAACTATCAATCCAGTTGGGGTTGATTTCCAAGGAGGAAGTCCACCTCTGGAGTCCCATCAGGTGAAACTTTTTAGCAGACTGGACTGTTAACATGTCCCTCCTGCTGAACCTTATTTAATTAATAATATATTAATCAAATTTATATATTTCATTTTATTTTGGCACCACCCAATCCCAAATCGATTTTGGCTATTGTGGTAAGCATATAAGAATAGAATACAGAATATCACAGTTGAAGGGCACCTTGGTGGTCTTCTAGTCCAACCCCCTGCCCAAGCAGCAAACCCTATACCATTTCAGAGAAATGGCTGTTAAAAACCTCCACTGATGGGAGCAGCCACAACTTCTGGAGGCAAGCCGTTCCATGGTAAATTTGTTCTCACTGACAAGAAATTTCTCCTTAGTTCTAGGTTGCATCTCTCCTTGATAAGTTTTCAACTGTTTTTTCCTTGCTCTGCCTTCAGGTGGTTTGGCGAATAGGTCCTTGTGACAGCTTTTCAGATATTGGAAGACTGCTACCATATCACCATTAGTCATCATTGTCTCAAGCTTCCTCCTTCCAGTTATATATTCAAGATGAACAGTATTTAACATTTATTTGCTACGTATTGTTGTGAGTGTCCCTAGACCAGCTTGGGAAGTGTCAGAATATGAGGATCAGCAGCCAGGCCCCTCTGGGTGTTTTCCCCTCCCGGCAGCCGAGGAAGAGCAGCCAGGCCCCTCTGGGTATTTTCCCCTCCCGGCAGCTGAGCCAGACAGGGAGGAGATTTACAGGCAGTCTGGATCAGATTCACAAAGTGAGGAGTCAGATTTGGATCAAGAAGATAAATGGCTTGATCTGAGATTCCGAAGGTTTGATAAGCGACGGTGTCAGTTAAGTGGAAAAAGGAAGTAATGAGGGGAAGTGACGTATCGGACACTATATTAGAAGGGGACAGAGAGACTACGCCTTTGTCACGAGCAACGTTAATCAAGGAGTAGCCTGATATCTGGAGCATTGCCTTTGAATTCAGTCTTCTGATGTTTTGGAAATCTACGGAAGAATAATGAGGTATTGGACAATGTGATAAAGAAAGAGTGAGTAATTGGAAGGTGTGGGCAGAGCCTGTTGTAATCTAAATGTAAATAAATGAGATTTGGCCGTTCTTGCCAGCAACATGCCAGCAGCGTGCTCTGAAGTGAATCCTTTTGAAATGTGTTAAATAAACCTCTTAAAGACATATTTATGTGGATTTTAATGAGCTGAGAGAGGCCAGACAGAACATGTATATATAGGGATGTGGATCTGTATGTTTAGGTGTGTGTCATGTATGTGTTTCACTTTGAGAGCAGGCAACTAAATTTCATTTTTGATGTGTGCCGTTGTGCCCACAGTAAAAAATGACAATAAAGGTTATCTTATCTTATCTTAGACTAGACCATGGGTCGGCAACCCATGGCTCTGGAGCCACATGTGGCTCTTTGAGCCTTCTCCTGCAGCTCCCGGCCTCCTCTGCCATTTGCAGAAAGAGAGACAGAGAGAGGCAATTGTGCTTCCCTTCCATCTCTCTCTCTCTCACTCACTCTCTCTCTCTCTCTCACACACACACACACTCTCTCTCTCTCCCTCCCTCCCTCCCCCCTCTCTCTCTCACTGTCACTGTCACTCTCATTCTCACTGAGTGGGGGAAGAGGATTGGCAGACCAAGAGCAGGAGAGAGCCAGCCCAATAAGAATGTGTGTCAGCTTGTCAGAGAACAGCGTGAAGCCAGGTGAGCAGAAGATTGGAGAGAGGGAGGGGGGAGAGAGAGAAAGGGAAGGGGAGAGAGAGAGAGAGAGAGAGAGAGAGAGAGAGAGAGAGAGAGAGAGAGAGAGAGAGAGAGAGAGAGAGAGAGAGAGAGAGAGAGAGAGAACTCATGCACAGCAGCCTCTATTTCTTTTTAATTAAACTCTTCAATTAAACTCCCCCCAGCGTTTTCTCTGGGATACGGGTCCAAGTGGCTCTTTGAATGTTTAAGGTTGCCGACCCCTGGACTAGACATACCCAATTCCTGCTACTGTTCATTGTAAGCTTTAGCCTCCATCCCACTAATCATTTTTATTGCTTTTTGCACTCTTTCTCGGTTGGCGGACTGGAGGGAAAGGGAAGGGGGAGCATTTTACGTGCACGCATGACGCAAATGAGGCGGCGTTAGTGCCCACGTGACACTCGCTATCCCTGCTCCATTTTTGCTGTGCTGGCGCCACGCAGCACCCTGTTTAAGCCGTGTGAAGCCCCGTTTTCACCATGCGGAACCCCGTTTAGGTCGCGTGCCACCCTGTTTAGGCTGCGCAGAGCCCCATTTAGGCTGTGCATCTGCGGTGCTAGCACAAATGGTCATGAGTGTGCGCATACACATGTGCACGCTGGCCAGCTTGTCCCGCGGCCTGGTGGCCAAGAGGTCACAGCCCAGTAGTGTGCCGTGGCCCACAGGTTGGTGACATCTTTTTTTGTATTGTGACCAAAATTGGATGCAGTATTGCAAAGCGCTCCTAACACTTTACATGATCTTGATATTATCCCTCCGTTGATTGCAGCCTAGGGTTGCACTGGCTTTTTTGGCAGCTGCAGCACACAGCATACTTAAGTGTTTGTCCACTAGGACTCCTTGATCCTTTACTTTTCTCATCACTCAATTACATTTGGTTGCATAGGGGCCAGTGTTCAAGTCTGTCCAGATATTTTTGAATCTTGAGCCAATCTTCTAAAGTGTTGGCTATTCCCTTATCCTGATGTTGCCTGCAAATTTGATGAGTTCCATTTTATTGTATCATATACATTGTTTATGACGGTGTTGAAGAGTATTGGGTACTGTATTAAATGTTTGCAGATCAATAATAATAATAATAATAATAATATTGGAAGGGACCTTGGAGGTCATCTAGTCCAACCCCCTGCTCAGGCAGGAAACCCTATACCATTTCGGACAAATGGTTGTCCAGTCTCTTCTTAAAAACTTCCAGTGTTGGAGCATTCACTGCTTTTGGAGGCAGGTTGTTCCACTGGTTAATTGTTCTAAGTGTCAGGAAGTTTCTCCTTAATTCTAGGTTGCTTCTCTCCTTGATCAGTTTCCATCCATTGCTTCTTGTCCTGCCTTCAGGCGCCTTGGAGAATAGCTTGACTCCCTCTTCTTTGGGGCAGCCCCTGAGATATTGGAACACTGCTATCATGTCCCCCCTCGTCCTTCTCTTCATTAAGCTAGACATACCCAATTCCAGCAACCGTTCCTTATATGTTTTAGCCTCCAGTCCCCTATCTGTTGCTTGGTTATCTTTTCCAGGATCTTCCCAGATATTGGTGTCAGACTGATTGGTCTGTAATTTTCTGGCTTCTTTTTTTTTTTTTTCATTTTTTGAAGACGGAAGCCACCTCAGTTCTTTTCCAGGTCTCCGGTAGTTCCCCAGTGCTACAGGATTTTTGAAAGATATGGTTCAGTGCAGTGGTGGGATTAAATATGTGAACAACCGGTTCTCTGTGTGGATGCCACTTCTGGAAGTCCATTCTGGGCCTGGGTATCAAAAAATTAGCTACCGGTTCTGCCGAAGTGGTGCAAACCGGCTGAATCCCACCACTGGTTCAGTGGTTCTGAGGTCACGTCTGCCAGCTCCTTCAGAACTCTGTAATGTAATCAATCTGGTTCTGGTGATTTGAATTCCTGTACAGTAGATAGATGTTGTCATACCATTTTCTTGCCTGTCTCTTTTTAAGTACTCCTTTTGATAGATTAGAATAAGAACATAAGAAGAGCCATGCTGAATCAGGCCAAAGCCCATCAAGTCCAGCATTCTGTGTCACACAGTGGCCCACCAATTGTACATGGGGATCTTGAGCAGAAAGAGAAGGCAAAACCCTCCCTTTCCCTTGACCCCCAACAAATGGTACTCAAGGGAATCCTGCCTGCCTCAACCAACATAGAGGTAGCACATGGACATCCGTTTTAGAGGCGGCACATGGACATCCGTTTTAATAACCACCGATACACTTGGCATCCATGAATCTGTCTAACCCTGCCTTGAAGCTATCAAGGCTGACAGCTGTCACGACCTCTTCTGGAAGTGAATTCCATAAACCAACGACCCTCTGGGTGAAGAAATATTTTCCTTTATTTGTCCTCACTTTCTTACCTATGAGCTTTAGGGAGTGCCCCCTTGTCCTAATATTGTGTGATAGAGAAAAGAATTTTTCTCTATCCACCTTTTCTATCCCATGCATGATTTTATACACTTCGATCAAGTCACCCCTTAAACGCCCTCTTTCAAGGCTGAAGAGACCAAGGCGTTGCAATCTGGTTTCATAAGGGAGGCACTCCATTTCCTTGATCATTCTTGTTGCCCTTTTTTGCACCTTTTCCAGTTCCATTATATCCTTCTTGAGGTGCGGTGACCAGAACTGTACACAGTACTCCAAGTGTGGTCTCACCATCGATTTGTACAGAGGCAATACAACACTTGCTGACTTATTTTCGATTCCCTTCCTAATCATGCCAAGCATGGAATTTGCTTTTTTTACTGCTGCTGCGCATTGGGTTGACATCTTCATCGAGCTGTCCACCAAAACCCCAAGATCCCTTTCTTGGGTTGTCCCAGAAAGTTTGGTCCCCATCAGTTGGTAAGTATAATTGGGGTTCTTTGCCCCGATGTGCATAACTTTGCACTTGTTTAGGTTAAAATGCATTTGCCACTTTGTTGCCCACTCACACAATTTCGAGAGATCCTTCTGGAGTTCCCGACAATCAGTTTCACTTTTCACTACCTGGAACAATTTAGTGTCATCAGCAAACTTTGCTACCTCACTGTTTACTTCTACATCCAGATCATTGATGAATAAATTAAAAAGTAAAGGTCCTAAAACTGAACCTTGGGGTACACCACTTCTCACTTCTTTCCATCCCGAGACTTGTCCATTTATTGCCACCCTTTGCTTCCTACAATTTAGCCAGTTACCAATCCAGAGAAAGATTATATATTTTAGCTAGAAGTTCAGAAATTTCACACTTGAGTTCCTTGAGAACTCTAGGGTGGATGCCATCTGGACCCGGCGATTTGTTGACGTTTAGTTTAGAATATTCTCTCTCTCTCTCTCTCTCTCTCTCTCTCTCTCTCTCTCTCTCTCTCTCTCTCTCTCTCTCTCTCTCTCTCTCTCTCTCTCTCTCTCTCTCTCTCTCTCTCTCTCTCTCTCTCTCTCTCTCTGTGTAAAGACATGAAATGTGTATAGGAATGAATTAAGTGATTTTGCTTTCCGCCTGCTACCCATCACCTCCCTGACATCTTCTCCCATTAGTGGACTGATTGGTTTCCTTTACTGTTTTTGTTGTTTACATGTTGAAAGGAACATTTATTTTGTATTATTTTTGACATTTGTTGCAAGTCTTAATTCATTCTGAGCTTGCCTGGCTTTAGTTTTGCAGTTTCGGCCTATATGTTGATATTCTGCCTTAGTTATGTATCCCTCTTTCACTTTTTATACTTATCCTTTTTGTCTTTTTGTTTGTCAGAGACTTCTTTATGCAGCCATACTGGTTTCTGCTGGAATCTCTTATTTTTCTGTTTCATTAGTATTGTGCTAGACTGGACTTTTATAATCTCATTTTTCAGAATTTTCTAAGCTTTTCAAACGTAGCTATTTGAGATCCCTTGCCTTAAATACTTCCTTTACTTAATGAGACAGCTTTACCATATTATTCTTAACATTTAGGCAAAACCTGTGTTGCAAGTCCAGTTAAATTATTCAAATCCTTCCCCCCTCTCTGGCAGCAGAATATAACTCCTCTCTTTGATTACTGCTTTTCAGATACTTAAAGGTTCCTGCATATCCTTAATCCTGTCTTTGCAGGTGAAATGTACCCAGTTCCTTGCATTTAGAAAAGGGAATTCAAAGGAAGCAGCCTCAGAACTTTTCTCTGATATGCTAATGTTCTGCATGCAGGGATCTTGAATTGTATTTAGTCTCAAGTTCTCTCCATTTATAGACCATTCAGGTTTTATGTCTTTGTTTAGTTAATAGTCAAAGAACTCCAGTGATGACAAAAATTCACAGGACATTATTTAATAAGTACATCACAAAACAATAAGTCACAAATTTCAAGAGACATAACAGGCTATTTAAAAAAAGAACAATCCGGAAATATGGAAGAAAATGGCTTTAAGAGGAAGAGAAGGGAGTGCCAGTGTTTAATGTGGTCCAACTGTAAAAGAAGAAAAAAGCTGGCGCACCCAGTAGGAAAACTGGCCAAAAGTGTATCCAAAGAGAGACATAATAATGGAACATGAAATGTTTGCAAGAGTTTCATTTAGAATCTACAACTAATACGTGTTTGGAACTGTCCTAGCAATTCCTAACCCACAAATCTTGACCCAAAGGGAATGTATGTATAAAAAAGCTGTGTGAAAGGGCATGCCAGATATGATAATGGAGGATTTTTGTTTTCAGCACAAAATACATTGTTTTTTTTTACTGCAGATGGTGGCACTGAAGATGGAACAAGCATCCAAAGGCCACACATAAAGCCTTTAGACCAGGCGTGGGCAATCTTGGCTCTTTTATGACTCGTAGACTTCAACTCCCAGAATTCCTGAGCCATCCATTCTGAGGGGAAAGGGAGAGGTTTCCAAGCTGAGCCATGCTGGCTCAGGAATTCTGGGAGTTGAAGTCCACGAGTCATAAAAGAGCCAAGGTTGCCTACCCCTAGTGTAGGGTCTCCTGCTTGAGCAGGGGGTTGGACTAGAACAGGGGTGGGCAACCTTGGCTCTTTTATGACTCGTGGACTTCAACTCCCAGAATTCCTGAGCCAGCCACGCTGAGGGGAAAGGGAGAGGTTTCCAAGCTGAGCCATGCTGGCTCAGGAATTCTGGGAGTTGAAGTCCACGAGTCATAAAAGAGCCAAGGTGGCCTACCCCTGCTTTAGACCAATGTTTCTCAACCTTGGCAACTTTAAGATGTATAGACATCAACTCCCAGAATTCCCCAGCCAGCCTTGCTAAAGTTGAGAAACGTTGATCTGTGGAGTCCTTGCCGCTTTCTGAGTTGGTTGTTTGCTTGCAGACGTCTCATTACCGAATTAGGCAACATCCTCAGTGTGAAGTAGAGTGGGGTCTGTTCAATTTACATACAGAATCTTTGCTCTGCTGGTGTTAGTGGGGTGTGTGTTTTTATCCTTGGTAGAAAGCAATGGTGTAACCTAATTGGGGAATGAAATGTCTGCATGAAAACTAGCAAGCTCGGAGAGCACCACTGAACCCTGAGCTACAGATATTCTCTTCTACTGAAACACTGATTTGGATTATGGATTTAACGTTTTCATTTTTACTCTTGTCTATTGCTGAGCTATTTATTTGCTGGCTGAGGGATTCTAGGACTGAAAATTTGCACCCTTTCATTTATCCCCGGGGCTCTTCAAACTTGGCCCTTTTATGACTTGTAGACTTCAACTCCCAGAATTCCTCAGCCAGCGTGCCTGGCTGAGGAATTCTGGGAGTTGACGTCCACAAGTCATAAAAGGGCCAAGTTTGAAGAGCCCTGATTTATCTCAATCTAGCTGTGAAACAGAGACAATTTGCCCAGCTCAAATCCACCGTTTGAGGTTTTCTATGCAGGATTCATTCCCTAGCATTGCCTTTTGAGGCCCAAGGCAGCTTTCTGATCCCAGTGAAGCAGAGACGGGAAGAAAGGCTTCAAGTCCACCCTTGAAATTCATCACAATGGTTTTAAGCCTCTCCTTGAAATATAGATTTGCCCCTTCATAAGAAAAGTATTTATAGGGCGTGGTAAGCAGCTGTCCATCTTTTAAGACAGTGGTGGCGAACCTATGGCACGCGTGCCAGAGGCAGCACTCGGAGCCCTCTCTGTGGGCACACATGCCGTTGCCCCAGCCTCGCCTCCCCCCACGACCCCCTCCTCACCAGCAGCCCCCCTGGAGGAGAGTTGTCCCCAAGCGTGGCCCACACGGAGCAGCGCAGCCAGGGACACGACAGCCAGGCAGCATAGACACGACTCTGCCCTCATGCCCCATCCCGCAGAGTTGATGCTGCCAGGTGCGGACAGAGGGCTGAGCTGATTTTTTTTTTATCTTCACCTTTTGTCCTTTTAGTGATTTTATATATAAAAAAAATAGCGGTGAGATGATGCAGATAGCACAGAAGAGGAACCACAAGCAGAGAGGAATTTAAAGGAGCCTTGGGGGCACGAGAGGGCAAGTTTGAAATTGTTTTCTACCATCTGTTCCTTGCCCTGCAATCTTCTCTCTTCCCAGCAGGTTTCCCACCCACCCCTCGCAGTAAAAATGAGTACCACAAAAGAACTGCAAGCCGTAAAAGAGGGTTTAAAACAGCGATTCTCAACCTGTGGGTCGCGACCCCATTTGGGGTCGAACGACCATTTCACGGGGGTCGCCAAACAACGCAGTCCACGATTTTTCCCCCCTTTTCCTTAGCTGTGCTACTCCCTCTTTTGAAAGCCAATAGAATAGACTCTCTTGAATAGAGTCTAATTCTATTGGCTTTCAAAAGCCAATGGGAATTGTCCAGGCTGTCTCTGCCCTGCTGAGCCTGCCAAAAGTCCCAGTCTGCAAACGGTGCTGCAACTTGTCTGCAGCGAAGGCGAGCTCTCCGGAAGTTTCCACCCCTCCCTGCTGAGCAACTACTAAAACTGTAAGTAAAAGAGGGCCAGGGGTGGGAGGTGGGAGGCCGGCGGGCGCAGGGAGGGTTGCTGGCGCGCGTGGGGCCCGGCGGGTGCCTTAACTCCCTTGGGCTGGGCCAGCTGGTGGCCCAGCCGGTGGTCACCCTGCGCTGTCGCTGCCCCTTGCCAGCTATGCCTCGGCCGGCGCAGGGGGCGGCACCACACATGTGCGGCACTCCCGGGCAGGGAAATAGTCCTCAACCTACGACCGGTTGGGTAGTCCTCGCCTTACGACCGGTTGGGGGGTCACGGCATTAAAAAGGTTGAGAACCACTGGTTTAATGCCACCTTCCCTCATCCAGAGTTCTTGTCAGACCTGGGCCAGACAAGAAACACTCTGGATTCCATTTGTAATGAAAATGTTACTTTCACCAATTACAGTGAGCAAAGCCAGGACTAAGAGTTTGAGTGCAAAAATCCCCAACTTAGGTTTCCCTTCCCTGGTCCACCCCTATTATCTCCCCCTTGTCCATTCACATTCAGACAAGACGTTTTGGTAACAGTCCCTGGTGCGGTTTGCTTAGATAGATGGGCGCTGCGTTCCATTCCCAGGACCACGGCCTTCAGATGTCTCTCTGGAGATTCTCCAGTCATCCAGGTCATGGTTGTCCCAAAGGTGCTTTTGGGGCGACTGGACTTTCTTTGTTTTTCCCTTGAAGATGTTCCACATCTCAACCACTGAAGAAGTGAAGAAGCAACATCATCATTATCATCATAAAAAGTTGGAAGGGGCCTTGGAGGTCATCTAGTCCAACCCCCTGCTCAGGCAGGAAACCCTATACCATTTCAGACAAATGGCTGTCCAGTCTCTTCTTAAAAATTGTTGGAGCATTCACTGCTTCTGGAGGCAGGTTCGTTCCACTGGTTAATTGTTCTAACTGTCAGGAAGTTTCTCCTTAGTTCTACGTTGCTTCTCTCCTTGATTAGTTTCCACCCGTTGCTTCTTGTCCTGCCTTCAGACACTTTGGAAAATAGCTTGACTCCCTCTTCTTTGGGGCAGCCCCTGAGATATTGGAACACGGCTATCATGCCCCCCCCTCGTCCTTCTCTTCATTAAACTAGACATACCCAATTCCAGCAACCGTTCCTTATATGTTTTAGCCTCCAGTCCCCTAATCATCTTTGGATGACTGGAGAATCTCCAGAGAGGCTTCTGAAGGGCAGCCAATTCCCACCCACCACCCTCCCCGGGCATCTCCAGTTTTCTTGCTGACACCAAGACCATTTCTAAAGAAGAAAGAAATGGATGGGAAAGAAGAGTTGTGATCCCCTCCCCCCCCCTTTATTCTCCCCTTCCAAAAACATCAGAAGGTCAGCAAGTTTGGGAGGCAGAATACATGCAGGAGGTAAAAAGGGTTTCAATAGATCCAATCCACATTTTCTCCCAAGAGGGAAATGAAATACCAAACGGAATACTGCAAAGAAATAATACCTGGTTAGGAGATCTATTAACACTTTGACTTAAATTGTCTCCAGGACCCACTTTATACAGGAAGTCCTCCACTTACCAAAGCTCATTGAGTGACCGTCGGAAGTTACAATGGCACTAAAAAGTGATTTATGACTGCTTTTTTTATAATTACGACCCTGGCAGCATTCCCCAGGATTACGTGACCAAGACAACTGGCATGTAATCTATGTATTTATGACGATTACAGTATCCGGGGGTCATGTGATTCCCCTTGTTACCTCCTGACAAGCAAAGTCAATGGGGGAAAAGCCAGATTGACTTAAGGGCTGCGTGACTGACTTAACAACTGCAGTGATTCACTTAACAACGGTGGCAAGCAAGGTGGTAAGATGGGGCAAAATTCACTTAAGTGCCTTGCTTAGCCAAAAGAAATTTTGGACTGAATCGGGGCCGGGCGTCGAGGACTACCTATATAAGATCGAGGCCAATCAAATGTCAGAGTTTAGCAAGGGTGTTACCTCAGATCCCCCGATCCTGCAAGTGTTGGGCTACACACTAAACTGGCAGTGCAGGCTGCCCGCTTCCCCCGGTGAACTTTCTTGTGCTTGGTGAGATCTGAACTCGAAATGAAACGCTTCCCACACTCAAAGCAGGCATAGGGCTTCTCCCCGGTGTGGGTCCTCTGGTGAGTGATCAGGGAGGATTTCCGATTGAAGCACTTGCCACAGTCCAAGCATTTGTGGGGTTTTTCCCCCGTGTGGATGATGTTGTGGTTCAGGAGATTGGAGCTGGTGCTGAAGCTTTTCCCGCACTGGAAGCACTGGTACAGGTTCTCCCCCGTGTGGATCCTTTTGTGTGTGATCAGGGGTGCTTTGGCGTTGAAGCTTTTCCCGCACTCGGAGCAGCTGTAGGGCTTTTCTCCCGTGTGGGTCCTCTCGTGGATGATGAGGTGAGTCCTCTGGCTGAAGCTCTGCCCACAGTAAGAGCACTTATATGGCCTCTCTCCAGTGTGGACCCTCCGGTGCATCATCAGGTTGGTCCGGGTCCCAAAACCCTTCCCGCATTCGGCGCATTTGTACGGCTTCTCCCCTGTGTGGATTCGCTTGTGCGCGATGAGCGAGGCGATCTGGTTGAAGCTCCGGATGCACTCGGAGCAGTGGTACGGCTTCTCGCCTGTGTGCACCCGCTTGTGCCTCAGAAGCTGGGAGCTGTTTCCAAAGCTCTTCCCGCACTCGGGACACTCGTACGGCTTCTCCCCCGTGTGAGTCCTCTCGTGAGTAATCAAGGACGACTTCCAGTGGAAGCCTTTGCCGCAGTTGGCACACTTGTGGGGCTTCTCCCCCGTGTGGACGATGTTGTGGTAGATCAGGTTGGAGCTGGTTGTGAAGCGCTTCCCGCACTCGGAGCAGGCGTAGGGTTTCTCCCCCGTGTGGGTGGTTTTGTGCTTCAGGAGGGCTGCCTTGGTGCCAAAGCTCTTGCTGCACTCGGAGCACGGATAGGGTTTAGCCCTGGCCACAGTTCCCTGCTTGGAAGCTAGGGGCGCTCCGTTCTTGAAGGTCTTCCCACACTGAGGACAGATGTAAAATTCTTCCGGGTCCATTTTCTGATTGGCAGGAAGGTCATCAACCTCACAAAGGTGTCCACACTCTGTGCATTTCCTGTTGCTTTTATTCTGGATTCGCTTTTCTTTGACAATGTTTCCATCACCTTCTTGGCAAAGTGGGGTCTTCTTTGGATGGTCTTCTCCGAAGCTCTGTAGTTCCGGCTGATTTCCAGGCTCAGCTTCTTTCTCGTCCTGGAATGGGAAGATTGTCCCCTTGGCCAAAGATGTTTGCTGCTCAAGGACTCCATCTTCTTTTGCCTCGATGTCATTGTTACCTGCAGGGATCAACAGAGACTTATGAGTCACGATCCAATAGCATGGAGAATCCATCGTTACCAACTTAGGGTATAACCGTAATCTATGCTTCATTAAGGAAGAAGACAGGATGGAGTTTCAAAACTCTGATTGTGTAATTCATCAAGTTTAGGAACACATGTTTCATTAAAGTGAAAGGGAAAATTCACCCAGTTCTTTTCTCATTACGTATTGTCAAAAATCACTGCTTTGATTTTTATCCATAACAAAAAGGGTAACAGTTTGTGGTGGAAGGGAATTCTAATTTTGGAAGGCCAAGTTTAGCTTCGAAATCTTCTGTGTCTATCAAAAAGATTCTCGGGTTTACAATACATGTCAGAGTAAAATTTTAAGAGCGTTAAAGGCACCAGTTAGAAACTGGGAAACCAAGAGTTCAAGTCTCACTTTAGGCACAAAGCCAGTTGGGTGTCCTTGTGCCAGTCATTCTCTCTCAGCCCTGGAAAGGAGGCAATTGTACATCACTTTGAAAATATTGCTACAAAAATTACAAGGCTGGTATCCAGACTGACTCAAGGGTACCCGCAAACAAACACGTGAAAATGTGTATCTTCGGGAGGGCTACATGTGAGGCCCATTTCAGTGGCCATGTAGAGTCATGGAGATGATTTTAAAATAAAAAGAAATAGGGGAGACGTGATAGCAGTATTCCAGTATCTGAGGAGCTGCCACAAGGCCGAAGGGGTCAGGTTGTTCACCAGAGCACCAGAGGGAAGGACGAGAAACAATCGTTGGAAACTGATCCAAGAGAGAAGCAACCTGGATTTAAGGAGAAACTTCGTGATAGGACAATCAACCCCAGAAATTGTGGGCACTCCATCACTGGAAATTTTCAAGAAGAGCCTAGAAAATCAACTGTCTGTGATGGTAGGTTCTCCTGCTTGAGCAGGGGGCTGGACTAGAAGACCTCCAAGGTCCCTTCCAACTCCACTCCACTCCACTCTACTCTATTCCACTCCATTCCATTCTAACTCAACATAGATGATGGAAGCATAATTGGCTGGGGAATTCTGGGAACTGAGGTCCACACATCTTCAAGTTGTCAAGATTGAGAAACTCTGCACTAGAGCAGAAGAGAGGAGGGAAAGTCTAGTCCAGGGGTAGGCAACCTTGGCTCTTTTATCACTCGTGGACTGGTCTCTGCACAGCTGGCTCGGGAATTCTGGGAGTTGAAGTCCACGAGCCATAAAAGAGCCAAGGTTGCCAACCCCTGGTTCTAGTCTTATCTCAGTAAAGTTCCATGGTTCCTGTGGAGTTTGTTTTCTGACCTGGCTTGCTTTGAAAGGCTGACAGGTTGTGACAATTTTTCATCATTCTTCTGATTCAGACAGCATGTCAGGATCCAGCCACATCTTTCACCATTTTCCCAAGATCTTGGGAAACGTCTTTTCCATCTTACCTGTACAGCAGCGGTTCTCAACCTTTTGCAGGCCGTGACCCTGACCTGCGCCGCGCATGCACGGCGCGACCCCGACTTGCGCCGCGCATGCGCGATGCGACAGCCCACATTGCGCATGCACGGCGCGTGCGCAACGGCCCAAATCGTGCATGCGCGGCGCGATGGCCCGCATCGCGCATGTGCGGCGCGATGGCCCACACCGCGTATGCGCGGCGGCCCGTTATCACTCATGCGCGGCGCAGTGGCCCGTATCGCGCATGTGCGGCAGCCCGCATCGCGCACACGCGGCGGCCCGCATAGCGCATGCGCGGTGCTACCCCGCGCATGTGCAGTGCTGCCCCCTGTGCCGGCTGAGGGAAAAAGGGGGAAAAAATGGCGGACTGCGATGTTTGGCGACCCCCATGAAATGGTCGTTTGACCCCAAATGGGGTTGCGACCCATAGGTTGAGAACCGCTGCTGTACAGGGCCACGCCTGGCCCAGGAATCTTAGATACATAACAAAAGGCAGTTGGATCACCAAGGTGATTATTAGGATTAGAGACATAGTGGTACCAACTTACCTAACAAAATTTCCTGGTCATTCTTTCCTTTGCCACCACTGGCTAGTGGCCCCTTCTCTGTCTCATCGGACAGCAACTGCTCTGAGACTGGGCTTTGAGCCGGCATGTTGCACAAAGATCCCGGCATCTGAAAGCAAAGTAAGGATAATTGAATGAAGATTCAAACAGGACACAATCAAGTTGAAGGCCAGAGTTTCTGGTGAAAAAGCCACATGTTCCATTTAAGCCACTGCGTCCCAAACCTGGGTAAATTACCCTAAATTAGGTAACAGGGGTTTTTATTTTGGGTAACAACACACAAACCCATCACAACGGGAACATTTAATTCAGGGGGTCTTCAAACTTGGCCCTTTTATGATTTGTGGATTTCAACTGCCTGGCTGAGGAATTCTGGGAGTTGAAGTCCACAAGTCATAAAAGGGCCAAATTTGAAGACACCACCACCACCCCCGATTTAAATTGACTTAAGGATTGCCACGTGTGCTAAACTATAGAACAAAAACGACATGTGGCTGACGTATTCAAAATTGTTTCACGTTAAAACACAACCCATGGGTATCCCAAAGGTGCTTTTTCACGAGGCAACTGGACTTTCTTGTTTTTTTTCTTTCAAGGCATTTCACTTCTCATCCAAGAAGCTTCTTTAGCTCTTCTTCAATGCGCCTCGTGAAAAAGCACCTTTGGGCTTGCTATGACCTGGATGACTGAGAATCGCCACAGACACAACCACGGGTATTTCCCATGGGTTTATCAAGCTTGCTCTTCTGTTGCAACGAACGTTATAATTGGCAACAATACCGGGGTCATCCTACTAAGGCCCAGGAGAGGGGAAAGCTATTCTAAGCTCTTGCTTCGTGTTACGTCAGCCTAATAATCCAATCCTTCTTGCTCTGTCTGGCAACAGATCTCCAAAAGTCTTTCCCCATTCATTAGATAAGCTAGAACTGGAACCCAAGCGATCTCCCCGTTCCCTTTCCACCCGACAAATCCAGTCCCCGCACAAACATTCCAAGGAGATCGGCGGCTTTCACGTCCTCGGTTTCTCTCTGGAGAGCTCGGCTGGCGTTCCTCCGGTTGTCTTGCTAAGAAGTCCTCAGCCAAGGCCACCGCTTCAGAACAAGTCCCGGGACTGCTTTCCTGGACCCAGCTCTGGATCTCCACGGGCAGGATGCTCACAAACTGCTCCAGGACCAGCAGCTCCAGGATCTGCTCCTTGGTATGTTCCTCTGGTTTCAACCACCGGTGGCAGAGCTCCCAGAGTTGGCTAGCGGCCTCACGAGGGCCTTCAGCCGGCTGGTAGCAGAACCGTCTGAAGTGCCGGCGCTGCCTCTCCAAATCCGGAATCTCCTCCTTCAGAGGAAAGTTCAGGTTTGCGTGAGCCTTACGAGCCTCCTCACAGAAGCCCATCCCAGTTTGAGTACCATATTCTGTTCGAGGGCAGCGATCATCTTCATCTACTCCTTCCAAGGAAGATGGCCGTTCTTGACTGCCAGGCCTTGACTTGGAGAGTCGATTCTTCCATCTTGGATAGAGAGACGGCGGGCAGGTCAAGAAATTTGGCCACTGGCCTTCCCAGCCCTGCTGGAGCCCATCTGTCAGTTTCTGTTTCTGAAGTGACGGTGTTGCCTTAGGCAGAGGCTTCATGCCGGTCTCTGCACAGGTGACATCATGGCCTCGTCCTACCTCTTCCAAACTTTTCTCAAGTTGTCTGGGTCCTGGCCAGTCTTCTTCCTCCATTTTTAAAAAAGTTTTGGTTGGCTCTCTGGGAGAAAAATATATACACAACTAGGGTTAATAACCACGATGCAGCACAATTTCTCAGCAATGCTCCACCTGCCCATTAGCACTAGCACTTGGACTTATATACCCCTTCACAGTGCTTTACAGCCCTCTCGAAACGGTTTAGTCAGCATATTGCCCCCCCAAAAAAATCTGGGTCTTCATTTTATCGACCTTGGAAGGATGGGAGGCTGAGTCAACCTTGAGCCGGTCAGGATCGAACTCCTGGCAGTGGATTGCAGAGTGAGCTTGCAATATGTACTGCATTCTAACCACTGCACCACCACAGCTCTTCATTAGAGTAGGTCAGGGGTGTCAAACTCAATTTCATTGAGGGCCGCATCAGCATTGTGGTTGTCCTGGGGGCGGGGGGGGGGGCGGCGGGTAGATGTGGCTAGGGTGGGCACGGCCTACTGGCCGGGTGTGGCTGGAGTGGGTATGGCCTACTGGCTGGGCGTGGCCAGCTCTACATTGCGTCAAGGGTGCCTGTGGGGGCCTGGGCAGGAGTGGGACAGATCTGAGGGTCTCTGGCAGAAGGGGGTGGGACCGGGGCAAGCGCCAAGGCATGGTCTACTGGAAGAGCCTGCCGAAACCCCTCCCCCGGAGCCCATCAAGCCGGATATGTGAAGTAGGCGAGGGCCATTTGCTGGCCACTTCCAGGCGACGGTGCATTTCTTCATTCCTCACAAAGGGTGACACCTCCCCAGCATGCACCCAGGGAGTGGGACCGACGTGGCAGGGGCCGGTCCCTCGCTGTTTCCAGACGGCCTTGTAGAGCTAAGACTGAATGTGTTTCAGCATAGATGGCCACCACAAAATTGTACATTGGCTCCCAGGCGGCCTGGGCCAGGGCCAAGGCAGCGGGAGCCGTTCCCTCACTGTTTCCAGGATGGCTTTGAGAGCCACATGAAACCACGTCGCGGGCTGCGTCCGGCCCCCCTGCGCCTTGTGTTTAACATGTCTGGAGTAGGTGAAGAACGTGTTTTTTCTTACCTAAGGTAACATTTTCTCAAAATTCATTAGGAAATTATGTACTAATTGAGGGCAAAGCCCAAACCAGGGATAGGCAGGCCCTAAACAAATGCAACCAGGGCGTTCTTATTTCTAGCTAACCCAGGAGGTGCTGGAGAAGGAGCCTGTTCTTGCCAGAGGCCAGAACGGAATGCAAAGGAAACAAAACAACCCACGGCAAGGGCTTTTTTACAAGGCAACTGAACTTCCTTGTTTTTCCTTGAAGAGGTTTCACTTCTTACCCAAGAAGCTTCTTCAGTTCTGACCAGATGGTGGGGAAATGGAAGGATTTATACTCCTTACAGAAAGCTGGTCATTTACATTCATGTAGAGCAGCGGTTCTCAACCTGTGGGTCGCGACCCCATTTGGGGTCGAACGACCATTTCACGGGGGTCACCAAACAACGCAGTCCGCCATTTTCCCCCCTTTTCCTTAGCTGTGCTACTCCCTCTTATTCTATTGGCTTTTGAAAGCCAATAGGAATTGTCCAGGCTGTCTCCGCCCTGCTGAGCCTGCCAAAAGTCCCAGTCTGCAAACGGTGCTGCAAGTTGTCTGCAGTGAAGGTGAGCTGTCTGGAAGTTTCCACCCCTCCCTGCTGAGCAATTACTAAAAATGTAAGTAAAAGAGGGCCAGGGGTGGGGGGTGGGAGGTGGGAGGCCAGTGGGCGCAGGGAGGGTTGCTGGCGTGCATGGGGCCCAGTGGGTGCTTTACCTCCCTTGGGCTGGGCCAGCTGGTGGCCCAGACAGTGGTTGCCCTGCGCCGTTGCTGCCCCTTGCCAGCTACGCCTCAGCCGGCACAGGGGGCGGCACCACACATGCGCGGCGCTCCCGGGCAAAGTCCTCGACTTACAACCGGTTGGGAAGTCCTCGACTTACGACCGGTTGGGAAGTCCTCGACTTACAACCGGTTGGGGGTCGCGGCTTTAAAAAGGTTGAGAACCACTGTTTTAGAGATCATTGAGGCCACCCTGGAGGTTTATCTGTATCGTCAGGGTCACCTGAGTAGTACAAATGGGTGCGGAGCCATCTTGGAACTGCTGAAAGGACCTTGTTGTAGACTGGAGATAGATGATGTCGTATCCCTCCCCCCTCCGTTGAACAACCACACCAGAACAAGCACACAAAACTAAAAAGACATACTTATTTAGTTTCGTGGGATGGGGTTCCTGTTGAGGTCGATCCTCATGTGTGGTCTTCTTAAAGACATTAGCTCAGTTCTTCGGATAGGCTGAACCTGGAGACTGTTCACTCTGCAACAGGAGATCCTTGGTGAATGTTCAGACCTTGTTCCCCAAACAGTGTAAAAACTGTTGGACTACAACTCTCCTCCCAAAGAGTTGGGCTACAATTCTCAGCAATAGCCATGCTGGTTGGGGATGATGAGAGCTCTAGCCTAGCCTGCTTGCAAAGTAGCAGGTTGGAAAGGTTTAGAGCAGGGGTTCCCCAACCCCCAGTCCGTGGACCAGTACCAGGTCACAGCATGCCAGCAAACAAGCAAAACTCCATCCTCAGGATGCAGGCAGTATTCAAAACCACACCCCCTCCAGTCCACGGAAAAACCTATCTCCACGGAACCGGTCCCTGGTGCCTAAAAGGTTGGGGACCTCTCTGTTTCTCAATCTTGGCAACTTTTAAGATGTGTGGACTTCAACTCCCAGAATTCCACTGGCTGGAATTTACAAGACCGCCTTCTGCCAGTAAATACCTCCCATCGACCAGTTCGCTCCCACAGAGAGGGCCTCCTCAGGGTGCCATCGGCTAAGCAGTGTCGGCTGGTGGCGCCCAGGGGGAGAGCCTTTTCTGTGGGGGCACCGACGATGTGGAACGAGCTCCCCCCGGAACTCCGGACATGTCATGATCTCCGCACCTTCAGAAGAGAACTGAAGACTCATCTCTTCAATCAAGCCGGCCTGGCCTAGATCTCCTCGGGTTTTAACATTTTTAAACAAGGCTGTTTGGGTTTTAGAATTGGGTTTTTAACAGGTTTTTAGCAACAGCCTTGTATTAATATTAATTTAATTTTTAAATATTTATTGTTTTTATGTTTTTACTCTGTTGTGAACCGCCCCGAGTCCTACGGGAGAGGGGCGGTATAAAAATTTAATAAATAAATAAAAAATAAATAAATTCTGGGAGTTGAAGTCCACACCTCTTAAGATTGCCAAGTTAAGGAACCCTGGTGTAAAGAAAAGAGTTAGCTGGACACCAGAGATTTCGTTCAGATAAAAAGAAAGGCAGCCTTCTACTCTTCAGTCCTTAGCTTTAAAGTCGTATTTCCCTCTGCTGCTCTCTAGGGATTATGGGAGTTGAAGTCCAACCTAAGAAACCTGGTTGAGGAAATGCTATGCAAAGAAGTATGCCCTTTTTTCTTTAAAAAAAAAAAAAAAGGCTCCCCCTGCTTTGAAATGCTAAATGCATTGCACAAAAGGTTTATCAGCTGCAGCAAGATTTTGAGTTTGGCTTATAAAATAAATAAATAAATAAAAAATCTGCATTGCCATTTTTTAAAATAAAAGTTTTCCCCTTTTCCTGCTTCCTTCAACTCAATTTGACCTGCAGCATTTTTCTTGCATCGTCCTATCCAAAAAGGAGGGAGGGGGGGGGAAGAGAGAGAAGTGGATCGTTATCTGTTTTACAGAATCTTTATAAAATCCCCTCCCCAATGCCTCTTATTTCGTGCCCCTGCTTTTTTTATGAGCCACACGTTCCCAGCTGATCGCCTTTTCCCTCAAATCTTTCCCTCATCTTTTTCCTTCACTCACTTCCACAGCTGGGTTGCAGTCTTGTAAATCTGCAATATAAAATGCACCAAAACCAAACAAACCAACCCTAACCCAGCAGCAAAAGATGGTCCCTTCTTTCAAATCAGCCATGCAGGAGGAGGGACAGGAAGAGGAATTTAGTTGCAGCTTTGGAGGGGGAAAAAAAAAAATATCTGGCTCCAGCTAGGAAGCTGAGCTCTGTCATTTTAACTCCTTCAGTCTCTGAGATAAACGGAAAAGAAGCAGTTCAATTTAAGTCCCAGACTTCAATTTAGCACTTCTTTCTCGTGATTCCTAGCCAACACACAACTATCTTGAGTAGGCAAAAGTCAGGTCCAGCTAGCAGCCTAGTTAAATATTTCAGCTATTGTGGATTCCAACTCACAGTCAAAGTGTTCTTCACTGCAATTTGTTATGGTCAGGAAGAGCTTGTTCTTTTATGTGTATGTGGATTGGATATACACATTTCCTTGCTGTTTCTCCACTAGCTTCCTAAATCCTTTTATCCCACAAGAGGCTGGAAATACCAGTAACTGGAGGGATTTTTTTAGGCAGGCCCTCAAAATTATTAATCAAACAAGGATACGTTTTAATATTCCAGTTTTCATAAAACAGCGGTTCTCAACCTTTTCCGGGGCTCAACCCCGGCCCGCATCGCGCATGCGCGACGCGACGGGGTGCGACGGGGCGCATCGTGCATGCGCGGCGGC
Organism: Bothrops alternatus; assembly: GCA_034064705.1. Lineage (NCBI taxonomy): Eukaryota > Metazoa > Chordata > Lepidosauria > Squamata > Viperidae > Bothrops > Bothrops alternatus. The sequence continues at coordinate 6,658,265 of JARGCV010000172.1, forward strand.
CCGCATCGCAAAGGGGGGGAAAAATGGCCGATCAAAAAAAATAATAATAAATGGTCAACCAAAAACAATAAAAATAAATGGCGGGCCCGGATCGCGCATGTGCGGCGCGACGGCCCGCATCGCAAAGGGGAAAAAAATGGCCGACCCAAAAAAAAATGGCCGACCCAAAAAAAAATGGCCGACCAAAACAAATAAAAAATGGCGGGCTCACATCGCGCATGTGCGGCGCGACGGCCCGCATCGCAAAGGGGGTAAAAATGGCCGACCAAAAAAAAAACTTAAAAATGGCGGACTGCGGTGTTTGGCGACCCCCGTGAAATGGTTGTTCAACCCCAAATGGGATCGCGACCCACAGGTTGAGAACCGCTGTCGTAAAAGGATAAAGAGAACTTACCTGCTACCTGCTATTATATATATTTTTAAACAACTTTTGATGGTTTCAGGGAGTCTCAAACCGAATCAGGCTTATCTGGATCTGTGTTTCTCAAGCTTGGACTCTTATTTCCCAGAATTCCCCAGCTGGAATGCTGGGATTTGAAGTCCAGACGTCTTACAGTTGCTAAGGTTAAGAAGCACTGATCTAGAGCAGGGGTGCCCAACCCCCTGGTCCATGGACCAGTACCGGGTCACGGCATGCCAACAACCGGTCCGCAGAAACAAGGAAAGCCCCATCCATGGGATGCAGGCAGCACACAAAACAACGCACTCTCCGGTCCTTGGCAAAAACTTTCCTCCATGGAACCAGTCCCTGGTGCCCAAAAGGTTGGGGACTTCTGATCTAGAGCAGGGGTGTCAAACTCAAATTCACTGAGGGCCATATCAGCATTGCGGTTGCCCTTGGGGAGCTGGGTGGGTGTGGCCAGAGTGGGTATGGCCTACTGGGTGGGCGTGGATGGAGTGGGTGTGGCCTACTGGGTGGGCGTGGCCAGTTCTACATCATTCGCATCAAGGGTGCCTGTGGGGGGCCTGGGCAGGAGTGGGACAGATCTGAGGGTCTCTGGCAGAAGGGGGTGAGAGACCGGGGCAAGTGCCAAGATGGCCACCACAAAATTGTACATTGGCTCCCGGCTGGCCTGGGCCAGGGCCAAGGCAGTGGGGGCCGTTCCCTCACTGTTTCCAGGATGGCTTCGCGGGCCACATGAAACCACTTCGCAGGCCGCATCCGCCCCCCCCGGGCCTTGTGTTTGACATGTCTGATCTAGAGGATCACAAGTTATTTGAGAAGCTTTCTGTTTATCTGAGTCTGTCTCTCCATTGGAAAGAATTGACAGACGGGAATCCATTGCTGGCTTATAACCTTCAGCTCCACTTGCAGTTCCTTAATCTAGATCTTTTTATTATTATTATTTTATTATTATTTATTTAATTTCTATGCCGCCCTATTCCAAAGAACTCAGGGCGGCTCACAGCATGATAGAAATTACAATAAACACATATCTATAAAAAACCCTTGAGCTAAAAGAAACCAATCACTCCACAAACATACACAGAAACATACACTGGCTAGGGGCAAGGTGTTAGCTGCCCCAGGCCTGCCGGCAAAAGTATGTTTTAAGCAATCTACGAAAGGCGAAGAGGGTGGGGGCGACACGGATCTCCGGGGGAAGTTGGTTCCAGAGGGCCGGGGCCGCAACAGAGAAGGCCCTTCCCCTAGGCCCCGCCAGGCGACACTGTCTGGCTGACAGGACCTGGAGAAGGCCCACTCTGTGGGCCCTAACCGGCCGCTGGGATTCATGGGGCAGCAGACGGTCCCGTAAATAACCTGGTCCAATGCCATGTAGGGCTTTATAGGTCATAACCAACACTTTGAATTGGGTTCGGAGACCAATTGGCAGCCAATGCAGCTCGCGGAGTGATGCCGAAATGTGGGCATTTCTAGGCAAGCCCAACACTGCTCGCGCGGCTGCATTCTGCATTACCTGAAGTCTCCGAACATTTTTCAAAGGTAGCCCCATGTAGAGAGCATTGCAGTAGTCGAACCTCGAGGTGACTGTGAGAAGAGACTCCCGGTCCAAATAGGGCCGCAACTGGTGCACCAGGCGAACCTGGGCAAATGTCCTCCTCGCCACAGCCGAAAGATGATGTTCCAAATTTAGCTGTGGATCGAGGAGGACGCCCAAGTTGCGGACCTTCTCCGAGGGGGTCAAAAGCTCCCCCCCCAGGCTAATGGACGGATAGATTGAAATATCCTTGGGAGGCAGAACCCATAGCCACTCCGTCTTGTCGGGGTTGAGTTTGAGCCTGTTGGCACCCATCCAAACCCTAACAGCCTCCAGACATCGGCACATCACTTCCGCTGCTTCACTGAAATGACACGGGGTGGAGATGTAAAGCTGGGTATCATCAGCATACTGATGATATCTCACCCCGTGTTGTCGGATGATCTCGCCCAGTGGTTTCATGTAGATATTAAACAGCAGAGGGGAGAGGACCGATCCCTGAGGGACCCCACAAGGGAGGAACCTAGGGGTTGACCTCTGACCCCCTGCCAACACCGACTGCGACCGACCAGTGAGGTAGGAGGTGAACCACCGCAAAACAGTGCCTCCAACCCCCAACCCCTCCAGTCGGTGCAGAAGGATACCATGGTCAATGGTATCGAAAGCCGCTGAGAGGTCAAGTAGCACCAGGATAGTGGATAATCCCCTATCCCGGGCCCGCCAGAGATCATCCGTCAGCGCGACCAAAGCAGTTTCCGTGGAGTAGCCGAGCCTGAATCCTGACTGTTGAGGGCCCAGATAATCGGCCTCATCCAAGGACCGTTGGAGCTGGAGTGACACCACCTTCTCAACAACCTTCCCTATAAAGGGAAGATTGGAGACAGGACGGTAGTTGTTTAAAACAGCTGGGTCCAGGGAAGGCTTCTTGAGGAGGGGGCGCACAATTGCCTCCTTGCAGGGAGCCGGAAAGGACCCCTCCCTCAAAGAAGCGTTGACAATCTCCTGAACCCAGCCCCGCGTCACCTCCCTGCTGGCCGAAACCAGCCAGGAGGGGCACGGGTCCAATAAACAGGTGGCGGAGCTCACAGCTCCAATGGCCTTGTCGACTTCATCAGGTGCCACTGGGTCAAACTCCTCCCACACAACAGGATCAAGACGAGTCCCTGTCATCTCGACTGAATCATTATCAGCCGATACTGCATTCCAATTGGAGTCAAGGTCCATCCGAATCTGGGCGATTTTATCCGCGAAAAACTTATTAAAGTCCTCAGCACTACCCTGCAAGGGTGCATCAACCCCCCCCCTGATTAAGGAGGGAGCGAGTTACCCTGAACAGGGCGGCTGGGCGGGATTCCGCAGATGCAATCAAGGCGGAATGATACGCGCATCTTGCCGCCTTGAGCGCCACCTGATAAGTCTTGATATAAGATCTTACAAGTGTTCGGTCAGATACGGATTTGCTTTTCCTCCATCGCTTCTCTAGGCGTCTCTTCTGGCGCTTCATCCCTCTGAGTTCCTCAGTAAACCAAGGAGATCTCCTGGGTCTGCTACCACAGAGAGGTCGCAGCGGCGCAATCCGGTCAAGAGCCCCCTTCGCAGCCATATTCCAGGCCGTAACCAGGGACTCTGCCGAACTGTGAATGAGAGAATCCGGTATTTCCCCAAGCGTCCTCTGAAAACTCTCTGGATCCATCAGACGTCTGGGGCGGAACCACCTAATCGGTTCCGCCTCCCTGCGGGGGAGGATTGGAGCCTTGAAAACAAGCCGCAACAGAAAATGGTCTGACCATGACATAGGCAAAATATCTAAGCCCCTTAAATTCAGATCATTGCTCAACTGTTCTGAGAGGAATACCATGTCGGGAGTGTGTCCCCTCTCGTGAGTCGGACCCTGAACTACCTGAGTCAGGTTCATGGTTGCCATGGTGGCCATGAACTCCTGCGCCAACCCAGAGGATTCGCCGAGCGATGGAAGATTTAAGTCCCCCAAGACAATAAGCCTGGGGAACTCAACCGCCAGCCCAGCAACCCCCTCAAGTAGCGCAGGCAGGGCTGTTGACACGCAGCTGGGAGGCAGGTACGTGAGCAACAAGCCCACCTGAACCCCTAGGTCCAACTTCACAAGGAGCAACTCACAACCCGCAATCTCACTTACAGGACCGTCTACTGCCAGCAAATACCTCCCGCCGTCCGGTACGCTCCCACAGAGAGGGCCTCCTCAGGGAGCCGTCGGCCAGACAGTGCCGGCTGGCGACCCCCAGGGGGAGAGCCTTCTCTGTGGGAGCTCCCACGTTATGGAACGAGCTCCCCCCCGAACTCCGTATAATAACAGATTTACGCACCTTCCGTCGGGAACTAAAAACATTCCTTTTCCGACAGGCCGGCCTGGCATAGAAGCTTCTGAGTATTTTTTAAGATTTTAAATTTTGTATGTTTTGGGTTTTAGGATTGGCCAAATGATTTAATTTATTTTTAATTATTTTAAATTTTGTATATTTATATGTTTTTTAAAGTTTAGGCTGTACACCGCCCCGAGTCCTTCGGGAGAGGGGCGGTATAGAAATTTAATAAAATAAATAAATAAATAAAAATAAATCTCAGAAACAGCGAGCCTGCGTAGGCTAAAAGTCTTCTTGGCTATAATAGCCACTCCTCCCCCCCCTTCCCTGGGGTCGTGGCTGGTGCCATACCTGAAACCCGGCTGGACACATCTCAGAGAGAGGAACTCCTCCCTCCGGGCCCAGCCAGGTCTCGGTCACACATGCGAGGTCGGCCTCCTCATCCAGGAGAAGATCATGGATGAGGGGAGCTTTATTTACAACCGACCTGGCATTGAGCAGCAGCAGCCTGAGCCCAGGGTCCGGATTTCGCCCATTACCAGTACTTCGGGTTGAACTCACAGGGTCGGAGCAAGGGATTGCTTTTAGACAGCAAGCTCTTGTTCCCCGGGAATGGCCTACCCTATGGCTCCCACCATATCTGCCTCTCCCCAGCAAGACCGGTATACTTTGGCCCTCTATCACCCCAGAGCCAGCGTCTCCCCTCCCCTCCGCCTCTGCCATGCCAGGCAGGCTAGCCAGTTCATCACATTCATTCCACTCAACCACAACTCCATCCATATCATTAATTTATCTCTCCCACTCTTTAAACTAAACACATTAAAAACAATAAACTAACCATCCATTCAACCCGATTCACTCCACAATCAGTCAATCCCCCCCCATCATTCATAACATCCAACAAAAATAAGTTAAAACAGTATTAAACAACTTGAATTTATTTAAAAATTTAAACAAATAGTAATTAAAACAATTTAAAAACATAGTAATAAAAAAATAAAAACAGGCATGCCAGATGTTAATCCTGCCGCAATAACTATAGCTGTGCCTGTATTAGTCCCTCCTAAGATAAAACTTGTAGTAGAGTCCAAAACAGAACCCACAGGAGGAATAATTATACTAACAGTAATTATGGAACCCAACGTCCCAAAGATAAGGCCTTCGAAAAAATCCAACATAATGGCGGCAGCAACAAAGGCCTCACCCACAGGTCTTAAAAATTTAGCAGGAAGCACCCAGCCGACAGAGCAGGCCCACTAGCCACGATAACCACTTCCACAATTGCAGTCCTTTCCAATAGTCCAGGGTCAAGGCCAGCAAAAGTCTCCTCCAAATTTCCCTCCGTTCTAGTCGCCGGGAGAAGGAGGAGAAAAGCGCCGTCAAAGCCGAAGCTAGCCTATTCCAAGATCTCTGGCAGCCTGCCTTGAAAGGGGAGGCGGCAAGCCAGTACAATGAAAATGAAGGACAAGCCAGCATCGGGACCAGAACTCGGCAAAGTAGAGGCCGAGAAACAATTGGTGGCAAAAAGCAGGGAAACCAAAAAGCTCTCCTGTTTGAAAATCCCCCAAAAGCCACATAAAACCAGACAGCAATGGCAGAAGCAGGGCGAGCCAGCGAAGGACAAGATGGACACCTCCAACAGGTGAGCAGGCTCCAAGCCCCCCTGGACTTGCTGGTCACCAGTCGCCAGTCGCCAGTCACTGGCCGCTGGTCGCCAGTTGCTAGCTGCAGACTGCCGGTTGCAGGTTGCAGGCTGCTGGTTGCAGGTTGCAGGCTGCTGGTTGCTGGCTGTTGGTTTACTGGATGCTGGTTTACTGGATGCTGGTTCACCGGTCCGGCTGCTGCTGCTGCCTTTCAGCTGTAAGTTGCTCTGCTGCTCTTTTTTTTGGATCCTGAGTTTGTTTTCTGGGGGGTGTTGGCTACTCCTGCCAGTTTGGTGTCATCTGCAAATTTGATGAGTTCCCCTTCAGTTCTCTCATCTAAGTCATTGACCTATATTATTATTATTATTATTATTATTATTATTATTATTATTATTATTATTATTATTATTATTATTATTATTATTATTATTATTATTATTATTATTATTATTATTATTATTTATTAATTAATTAGATTTCTATGCCGCCCTATTCCAAGAACTCAGGGCGGCTCACAACATGAATACTAACATAAAGAAATCTAATATTAAAATACATTATAAAGCCCATTAATTAAAAACAACCAATCATCCAGAAACAGACATACAAACATACATACATTGGCTGGGGCAAGGTGTTAACTGCCCCAGGCCTGCTGGCAAAGATGGGTCTTCAATAATTTGCGAATTATTATATAAACTATAAACATATGCCCTTGCATATGTTTTCACTTCATCAGTTTATGCTTTAAAATTCTCACCTTCCTCTCAGCCTATTGATTCCTTAATTCCTCCCTTTTGCAATTCAAAAGTCCTCTATTCTTTCTTTCCAATGGCATCCATCCCTTGTCTACTCTGTCTCCTTGTCAAGCATACTTTTAAAGTACTTTTAAATACCCCATTCAAGATATGTTAATGTCCCTTTTGACAGACCCAATTCTTATTTTCATAAAACTAAGTGGGTACAATGCAATCTTCCACACAGTCAATTCAGCAGATGTTCTGGACCAATATTGCCCATTAAGCTTTCACCAGCATTTGCATTTCTCCATCCATCCCCCCTTCTCAAAGTCAGTCTTGACCCCTAGCAACTAACATGGATAAGTCCACACATTTTTATTGGCAAAAAATTGGGCCAAGATTTCCAGAAGTGATCTTGCTAGGATTTTCTTCCTAATATTAAGAACAAAGTAACTAGTCCAAAGTCACTGGTTTTGTGCTAATGAATAGAATAGAGTAGATGAACTCACAGTCTCCTGGTTTAACCACTAAACTGGCACTCCTTCCTCCATCTTTTGTAAAATAAAATAAACTAGCAGTTTAGTTTACATTTAGTTTAGTAAACTGAAAAACACTGTGCCATGAGTTTTCAATTCAATCATCAGAAATCTTTAGGATTTAGGACAGTGAGGACAATCGAACAGTGGAACAGTTTACTCACAGAAATTGTGGGTGCTCTATCACTGTAAATTTTGAAGAAGAGACTGGACAATCTCCTGTCTGAGATGGTATAGGTTCTCCTGTTTGAGTAGGGGGCTGGACTAGAAGACCTCCAAGGTCCCTTCCAGCTCCTATTCTATTCTATTCTATTCTATTCTATTCTATTCTATTCTATTCTATTCTATTCTATTCTATTCTATTTCTTATTCTGTTCTGTTCTGTTCTGTTCTGTTCTGTTCTATTCCTTATTCTATTCTATTCCTTATTCTACTTTACTCTACTCCTTATTCTATTCTATTCCTTAATCTATTCCTTACTCTACTCTATTCTATTCCTTATTCTACTCTACTCTACTCTATTCCTTATTCTATTCTATTCTATTCCTTACTCTACGCTACTCTACTCTATTCCATTCCATTCTATTCCATTCTATTCCTTATTCTATATTCCTTATTCTACTCTACTCTACTCTATACTCTATTCCTTATTCTATTCTATTCCTTATTCTATTCCTTATTCTATTCTATTCCTTACTCTACTCTACTCTACTCTACTCCATTCCATTCTATTCCATTCTATTCTATTCCTTATTCTATTCTATTCCTTATTCTATTCTATTCCTTATTCTATTCCTTATTCTATTCTATTCCTTACTCTACTCTACTCTACTCTACTCCATTCCATTCTATTCCATTCTATTCTATTCCTTATTCTATTCTATTCCTTATTCTATTCTATTCCTTATTCTATTCCTTATTCTATTCTATTCCTTATTCTACTCTACTCTACTCTACACTCTATTCCTTATTCTATTCTATTCTATTCCTTATTCTATTCCTTACTCTACTCTTACTCTACTCTGTTCTGTTCTGTTCCATTCCATTCCATTCCATTCCATTCCATTCCATTCCATTCCATTCCATTCCATTCCATTCCATTCTATTCTATTCTATTCTATTCTATTCTATTCTATTCTATTCTATTCTATTCTATTCTGGCAAATCACCCAGAGACCTGTTTCTCACTACTCTAATCCAGAAGGTGACAAATAATTATAGGTCTGGTGCCTTCACCATCAAGCAGGGACCAGTTGTGATTTTTAAAAGGGAAAAGAGCTTCTGTTTTCCTTTGGGAGAAGCCTAGGAGGTGGGTACCAAGATCATGGCATCCGGCCTCTCAATTCCTGGCAAATAGATGGGGAAGAAGTGACAGATTTTATCTTCCTGGGCTCCAAGATCACCACAGATGGGGACTGCAGCCAAGAAATTAAAAGACACTTGCTCCTGGGGAGGAAAGCTATGGCAAATCTAGACAGCATACTAAAAAGCAGAGACATCACCCTGCCAACAAAAGTCAAAGCCATGGTTTTCCAAGTTGCAATGTATGGCTGTGAAAGTTGGCCCATAAGAAAGGCTGAGCGCCAAAGAATTGAGGCCTTTGAACTATGGTGCTGGAGAAGACTCCTGCGAGTCCCCCGGACTGCAAGGCGATCAAACTGGTCAGTCCTAGAGGAGATCAACCCCGACTGCTCTTTAGAAGGTCAGATCCTGAAGTTGAAACTCAAGTACTTTGGCCACCTAATGAGAAGGAAGGACTCACTGGAGAAGAACCTAATGCTGGGAAAGATTGAGGGCAATAGAAGAAAGGGACGACAGAGAATGAGGTGGCTGGATGGAGTCACTGAAGCAGTAGACGTGAGCTTAAATGGACTCCAGAAGATGGTAGAGAACAGGAAGACCTGGAGGAACGTTGTCCATGGGGTCGCGATGGGTCGACCGGACACAACTTCGCAACTAACAACAACAACAAAACAAATCAGGAGATTGAGTTCTGTGCCAGTTCCTCTCTCCATTGTGCCCAGTTGCCATGGCTCATCTTCCAGACTTCCCTACCAGCTCACATTGAAAGGGATCAGCAGATCCTAGAGGGAGTGTCTGTGGGTGAGGACTCCACAACTTGGCTTTATTCTATAGTCAGGGAAATCTTTCAACATCCATCATCCTGCTGCAGCTTGAGAAGGGAGGATCTCAGGGGGGGGGCGGGTACCCCTGTCAACAGTTCACACACCCCCTTCACACAAAAGTCTGGTGTCCTCTTTGCCTCTCCTGCTCTCCCAAGGGTTAAATCAAGCAAGCTGAGATTTCACAGAGCGGCTTTGTTATTTGAGAAGCCAGCCAAAGGACTGGTTACAACTAACATTTTCCTGTTCCTGCAAGGAGATTGAATGCTTCATGGGGACCCTTTAAAAAAATAATAATTCTAACCTCTGACCAGCTGTGATTGCAGCTAGGACTAGCAAAAGTGCTGGGCTCCAAAGGCTGCAGGCGTTACTTTTTTCCGTGGCTGAGAAAGGTGAGCTAATATGGCAAGGAGGGTGGCTTAAGAAAAGGGAAGGGAGAAGCAGCATACAAAGAGCAAACAGGCCACAGGAAGGGTGATAACTGTGAAGAATCCAGCGGCACCTTTTCACAGGGGTCATTGATCAATCAGAATAGACCTGGAAGGGACCCTGGAGGTCTTCTAGTCCAGCCCACTGCTCAAGCAGGAGATGCTATATAGCCTTTCAGATAAATGGCTGTCCAGTCGTTTCTTAAAACCCGCCCATGATGAAGCCCCTACAACTTCTGAAGACAAGCCATTCTACTGGTTAAATTTTATTTATTTATTTATTTATTTATTTGTTTATTTATTTGTTTGTTTATTTGTTTATTTATTTGATTTCTATGCTGCCCTATTCCAAAAAACTCAGGGCGGCTTACAACATAAATACTAACATACAGAAATCTGAATACATTATAAAACCTTATAAAATCTTAAATACATTATAAAACCCCTAGATTAAAAAAAAAAACCAGTCATTCAAAAACAAACTTACAACAAACATACACTGGCTGGGGCAAGGTGTTAACTGCCCCAGGCCTGTCGGCAAAGATGTGTCTTCAATAGTTTGCGGAAGGCGGAGAGGGTGGGGGCAATACGGATCTCCGGGGGGAGTTGATTCCAGAGGGCCGGGGCCGCAACAGAGAAGGCTCTTCCCCTAGGCCCCGCCAGGCGACACTGTCTGGCTGACGGGACCTGGAGAAGGCCGACTCTGTGGGCCCTAACCGGACGCTGGGTTTCATGGGGCAGCAGACGGTCCCGTAAGTAACCTGGTCCGATGCCATGTAGGGCTTTATAGGTCATAACCAACACTTTGAATTGCGTTCAGAGACCAATTGGCAGCCAATGCAGCTCGCGGAGTGATGCCGAAATGTGGGCATTTCTAGGTAGGCCCAATACTGCTCGCGCGGCTGCATTCTGCATTACCTGAAGTCTCCGAACGTTTTTCAAAGGTAGCCCCATGTAGAGAGCATTGCAGTAGTCGAACCTCGAGGTGATAAGGGCATGAGTGACTGTGAGCAGAGACTCTTGGTCCAAATAATTGTCCTCACTGTTAGGAAGTTAGTTCTAGGTTGCTTCTCTCCTCGATTAGTTTTCATCCAATGTTTCTTGTCTTGCCTTCTGTTGCTTTGGATAATAAGTTGACCCCCGCTTCTTTGTGGCAGCCCCTCAAATACTGGGACAGTGTTATCATATCACCCCTGGTCCTTCTTTTCTCTAGACTGCCCATGCCCAATTCCTGCAACAGGTCTTTCTATGTTTTTGTCTCCTGGCCCTTAATTGTCTTAGTTGCTGTTCTTTGCACTTTTTCCTAAAGTCTCAACATCTTTTTTTGTAATGTGGTGACCAAAACTAGATGCAACTATTCCGGGGAGGTCTTACTAAGGTTTTTATAAAACGGTACTAATACTTCACGCGTTTTTGATTCTATGCCTCTGTTTATACAACCAAGGATTTTATTAGCTTTTTTGGCCACTGCTGGCTCATGTTTAAGTGATCATCCACTAGGGATGATCTAAGGTCCCTCTCACAGTTATTGTTTTTGAGAGGGGCTTTGCTTGCTTGTGCAAGATGGCCACTGCTCGTGCGAGAGGGGCTTTGCGTGTTTGTGCAAAATGGCTGACGCTAGTGCAAGGGGAGCTTTACTCACGAGCGCAAGTGGCTGCTTCTCGTGCAAGGAAGCCTCACACATGCACTTGCCCGCCGTTTGCGCGACCCAATTCTGAACAGGCTGCAGCCCAGTATTGGGTCACAGTCCAGGGATTGGAGACCCTTGGACTAGAGAAAGCCCATCTAGACATAACTAAATACATAGCAGACCCTAGGAATTTGCATTCCAGACATAATTGCCTCCAATTTAGAACTGATCCGGCCAATGGTGGTTTAACCTCCATATATTTGTCTCTTCCCATTTCCAAAACTATCTAGGCCAGGGGTAGGCAACCTTGGCTCTTTTATGACTCGTGGACTTCAACTCCCAGAATTCCTGAGCCAGCCATGCTGAGGGGAAAGGGAGAGGTTTCCAAGCTGAGCCATGCTGGCTCCAGGAATTCTGGGAGTTGAAGTCCACGAGTCATAAAAGAGCCAAGGTGGCCTACCTCTGAGGTAGGGTTTCAGCCACCTTGATCGATACGTTGATGAATTCTTTTTTATTTATTTATTTATTTATTTACTTACTTACTTACTTACTTACTTACTTACTTACTTACTTATTTATTTATTTATTTATTTATTTATTTGTTTGTTTGTTTGTTTGTTTGTTTGTTTATTTATTTATTTATTTATTTATTTAGATTTCTATGCCGCCCTATTCCAAGAACTCAGGGCGGCTTACAACATGGATACTCACATAAAGAAATCTGCCATTAAAATACATTGTAAAACCCCTTAATTAAAAAACCAATCATCCAAAGACAGACATGCAAACAAACATACACTGGCTGGGGCCAGGTGTTAACTGCCCCAGGCTTCTCGGCAAAGGTGTGTCTTCAATAATTTGCGAAAGGCGGACAGGGTGGGGGCAGTACGGATCTCCGGGGGGGAGTTGATTCCAGAGGGCCGGGGCCGCAACAGAGAAGGCTCTTCCCCTAGGCCCCGCCAGGCGACACTGTCTGCCTGACGGGACCTGGAGAAGGCCGACTCTGTGGGCCCTAACCGGTCGCTGGGTTTCATGGGGCAGTAGACGGTCCCGTAAGTAACCTGGTCCGATGCCGTGTAGGGCTTTATAGGTCATAACCAACACTTTGAATTGTGTTCGGAGACCAATTGGAAGCCAATGCTGCTCGCGGAGTGATGTTGAAATGTGGGCGTTTCTAGGTAGGCCCAACACTGCTCGCGCGGCAGCAGTGAGTAGTCCTCAGCCTACGACCACAACTGAGCCCAAAATTTCTGTTGCTAAGCAAGGCAGTTGTGAAGTGAATTTTGCTCCATTTTACGACCTTCCTGGACACAGTTTTTAAGTAACCCGCTACCGTGGTTAAGTTAGTAGCATGGTTGTTAAGTGAATCTGGCTTCCCCATTGACTTTGCTTGTCGGGAAGTCGTAGAAAGTGATCACATGACCCAAAGACACTGCAATTGTTATAAATATGAGTCAGTTCTCAAGCATCTGGATTTTGATCATGTGACCCTGGGGATGCTGTTAACGGTCGTAAAGGTGAAAAACGGAAGTCACTTTTTCCAGTGGCGTTGTTAACTTCAAACATTAACTAAGTAAAATAAATGGTTATAAGTTGGAGACTGCCAGTATTCCCGTGAAAGTGCACGCCCACTGAGGCTATTGGAGCAATGACAAGCTTATCCCTTTGTCAATCCTGGACACTCATTGGCTGGGTATCCTGAAAGCCAGGCTCTAATTGGTTCACCTAGTTGCAGGTTAATTGGCGGTGATGTTTTTATTTTAAAATGACAGCCCTTGCAATAATGCCAGCTGGCCAGCGAATTCTTTTTTGAGACCTATTGGTATGAGGTAGAGGAAAGGAGGCGGCTACTGTCAACCCTTCCTCCACCAGCAGTGATATTAAGTGGGCATGTAGGCTGGCTAGTTGAAGGGATGGGAGATTATCAGAAGGACCTTCCCTTTAACCAGGGTTTCCCAACCTTGGCAACTTGAAGATGTGTGGACTTCAACTCCCGGCTGAGGAACTCTGGGAGTTGAAGTCCACGCATCTTCAAGTTGCCAAGGTTGGGACACCCTTACTTTAGCATCTCCAGAGCTTCCTTATGCCTTGTTTAACAAAGAGAAGGACGAGGGGGGACAGGATAGCAGTCTTCCAGTATCTCAGGGGCTGCCTCAAAGAAGAGGGAGTCAAGCTATTCTCCAAAGCGCCTGAGGGCAGGACAAGAAGCAATGGATGGAAACTCATCAAGGAGAGAAGCAAGCAAGAACTAAGGAGAAACTTCCTGTCAGTTAGAACAATTAACTAGTGGAACAACCTGCCTCCAGAAGCAGTGAATGCTCCAACATTGGAAGATTTTAAGAAGAGACTGGACAGCCATTTGTCTGAAATGCTGTAGGGTTTCCTGCCTGAGCAGGGGGTTGGACTCAATGACCTCCAAGGTCCTTTCCAACTTTATTATTACTATTATTATTGTTGTTGTTGTTATTATTATTAATATCTAAGTAATAAATAAAATTACTCTATTTCTCTGAGCAGGTAACACCCAGGTGAGTGAGAAGAATGAAGAGACCCTTCAACTAGAAGATTCTGAGCCCAACGAGATATTCCCCAGGAGCAGATGCCTCTTGGAGCAATTCTCATTTGATTTGAGAGAAGCTTCTAGAAGTCCCCAGACCACCGATATGAAAGAGGGGAAGAGACCAGTTCTTCCCATTCCAGAAGCTCACCAGCAATTGAAAGAGCCCAGACTTTACAATCGCGGGTCTGTGAAGAGGTGCGTGGATTGTGGGAAGACTTTTAAGCAGAGTTCCAGCCTGTACAGACACCGGAGACTTCACACTGGGGAGAAGCCGTATGGCTGCATGGAGTGTGGCAAGACCTTCAGCCGGAAGTCGCATCTTATTACACACGAGCGGACCCACACAGGAGAGAAGCCCTACGACTGCCTGGAGTGCGGCAAAAACTTCAGCAGGAAATCCCACCTCACCACTCACAAGAGGATCCACACGGGGGAAAAACCCTACAAGTGTGGGGAGTGTGGGAAATGTTTTAGTCAGAGTTCGACCCTGGTGGCCCACGAAAGGTCCCACACGGGTGAGAAGCCATTCGCATGCCAGGATTGTGGGAAGAATTTCCATCGGCAGTCGGGTCTTTCGGCGCACGAGAAGACACATACAGGGGAGAAGCCGTACCAGTGCACCGAATGTGGGAAGAGTTTTAGCCAGAGTTCGGGACTTTTAGCCCACGAACGGACCCACACAGGCGAAAAGCCCTACCGGTGCACGGAGTGTGGGAAAAGCTTCTGCGAGCGCACAGCCCTTGTGAGACATCTGAGGACTCACACTGGGGAAAAACCGTATACTTGTGCGGTCTGTAGGAAAAGTTTCAGCCAGAGTTCGGGCCTTTTGGCGCACGAGCGCACCCACACTGGGGAGAAACCCTACAAATGCTCGGACTGCGGGAAGAGCTTTGGGCACCGCTCTGACCTTCTCAGACACCAGAGGATCCTTAAGAGGGGGAAGCTGTACAAATGCTGCAAATGTGGGAAATTTTTCGGCCGCGGCTCAGATCTCCTCCAGCATCAGCAGATCCACACGGGAGAGAAGCCGTATAGATGCACCTGTTGTGGGAAACGTTTCAGCTGGCAGTCGAACCTTATTAAACACAAGAGAATCCACACAAGAGTGAAAACTCTTCAATGAACAGTTGGAGTCTAAAAAGTCTCCTCTTCAAATGCAAGGAGTTCTATACCAGGGGTGTCAAACTGCCGGCCCACGGGCTGGACGCATCACACAGAAGCCGTGCCCACCCATTGCAAAACAATCACATGACGCCGCGAGTTTGACATGCCTGCTCTACACAAACGAAGGACACGGTACCAATTATTTTGTAGTCCTCGACGTACGACCACAATTGACCCCAAACTTTCGGTTGCTCAGCGAGACGGTTGTTAAGTGACTTTTGCTCCATTTTACGACCTTTCTCACCACAGTTGTTAAGTGAATCGTGTGCAGTTATTAAGTCAGGAACACAGGTCGTGAATTTGACTTCCCCAATGACTTTACTTCTCAGAAGGTCGCAAAAAGGAGATCGCGTGACCCCAGGACACTGCAACTGTCGTAAATACGAGTCAGTTGCCAAGCGTCTGAATTTTGATCACGTGACCATGGGGAGGCTGCAATGGTCGTAAGTGTGAAGACAGGTCATAAGTCACTGTTTTTCAGTGCCGTTGTAATTTAGTGAACGGTCACCAAATGAACTGTTGTACGTCAAGGACTGCCTGTATGCTGATGGTGAGAAATTAGCGAGAATCGTAACTCACATTTAACTACAGGGCAGTACATACAGTAAAACTGTTGCAGAAAATCTCCACAGACAGAAAAAAAATTTACTACAGGCAGGTGTGTGAGTGTTGCAGGGGGTAGGTGGTACCATAAGCAGGTGCACAGGTGCCTTGGCAGGGCAGGGATTGCTGTGGACCCGTGCAACTGGGCAAATAATTGGTAGGAACAGGAGCAACCTGCCACTTCTGCCCGATTACCCATTGATTCTGCTTGTGGGAAAACAGCAGGGAACACTGGAAATGGCCACCATGTGATAATGGCTCACTGTGATGTTATAATCGTAACCTGAACCCGAGCATCCAGACTATGATAACAGAATAATAGAATAACAGAGTGGAGAGGGACCTTGGGGGCCTTCTAGTCCAACTTCCTGCGCAACAGGAGACCCTATACTAGAGCTAGGCAACCTTGGCTCTTTTATGACTCCTGGACTTCAACTCCCAGAATTCCTGGGCTGGCGTGGCTCAGCTTGGAAACCTCTCCCTTTCCCCTCAGCATGGTTGGCTCAGGAATTCTGGGAGTTGAAGTCCACGAGTCATAAAAGAGCCAAGGTTGCCTACTCCTGCCCCCTGCCAGAGGCAGCACTCAGAGACCTCTCTGTGGGCATGGGCGCCACACCCCAGGCCCGCCTCCCCCCACGGCCCCCTCATCAGCAGCCCTCCTGAGGAGTCATCCCTGGGCGTGGCCTGTACAGAGTAGTGCAGCCAAGCACATGGCAGCTGGGCAGCAGAGCTGTAGGGACAAGACTCCACCTTTGCGCCCTGTTGCACGAAGATGATGCTGTGGGGCGCAGGTGGAGGGCGTGGCCATGGCACTGCACAGCCACCTGGGTGATCTACGGTGGGCTGTGGAGGCGTTGGGTGGCCCTGCAGGCAGGCGGGGAGGGTGGGACAGGGTTGGAGTGGGTGGGGACAGGGACAGAGAGGGCAGGCCAGGGCAGTTTTGGGGCACTCGGTCTCTAAAAGGTTTGCCATCACTGTGACCTATACCAGGGGAGGGCAACCTCGGCTCTTTTATGGTTCATGGACTTCAACCCCCCCACGCGACACTGCAACAGTTGACAGTCCAAGGACAGATTGTCGGTCCCGCTCATTCAGTGCCATCGTTAACATTGAACAGTTACTGAACAAGCAGTCCTAACCTGAGGACACCCCAGAGCTTACTAGCACCGATGACGTTACTTAGTGTGGGCAATGAAACCTCTGCAAGAAAACAAGCAAGCTCAAGAGGGCACACCAGAGAATCCACACTTAGGAGTGCCCCATTTACAAAAAAAAAGTTTTAGCAATCAGACCTCTTATCACCAAATACCAGAGATCTTGCCTAGGGGAGAAACCATGCTCAGCCTGTAGAGAAAAAAACTTCCATTTGAAATCATCAAAAGTTATTCCATTCCCAAGTGCAGTATATATTTTGAGTGGCAGGTCTTCTCTTACCAAACACGTCCAAAGCCATACAGGTGAGAAACTGTACAGGTGTTACATTTCTTAGCACAAGATTGTTGAAAAGGTGAATGAGTGCCTTCTACAAATGCAGCAGGAAGAGTTCGCTAACCCCCTTGTTCTCAGAAATGGAAAACTTGTGAATGCAGCCACAGGGGCACTCATGTAGAAAAGGATGGTGCAAGTTCAGACAAGCAGAAATAGATTTAGTTGGTGCTCAACTCTTTAAGAACTTACATTTAATAATAATAAAAAAAGAGTGGCTCCATGTACATTCATTCTTTTGGGCCAGAAATTAAGATGAAACTGCCAAGCGGAAAATATGGAAATGGTTTAGGAACAGGGATGCCCAACCTTGACAGCTTTTAAGGCCTGGGGACTTCAACTCCCAGAATTCCCAGCCACCCATGCTGACTGGGGAATTCTGGAAGTTTAATAATAATAAAAGTTGGAAGGTACCTTGGAGGTCATCTAGTCCAACCCCCTGCTCAGGCAGGAAACCCTATACCATTTCAGACAAATGGCTCTCCAGTCTCTTCTTTAAAACTTCCAGTGTTGCAGCATTCACCGCTACTAGAGGCAGGTTGTTCCACTGGTTAATTGTTCTAACTGTCAGGAAGTTTCTTTAGTTCTAGGTTGCTTCTCTCCTTGATTAGTTTCCATCCGTTGCTTCTTGTCCTGCCTTCAGGCGCTTTGGAGAATAGCTTGACTCCCTCTTCTTTGTGGCAGCCCCTGAGATACTGGAACACTGCTATCATGTCCTCCCTCGTCCTTCTCTTCTTTAAACTAGACATACCCAATTCCAGCAGCCGTTCCTTATATGTTTTAGCCTCCAGTCCCCTAACCATCTTTGTTGCTCTTCTCGGCACTCTTTCTAGAGTCTCAATATCTTTTTTACATTGTGGTGACCAAAATTGGATGCAGTATTCCAAGTGTGGCCTTATCAAGGCATTGTAAAGTGGCATTAAAGTTGTCAAGGTTGGATAAAGGTGGTTTAGAAGTATCTCTAACCAACCCTGTTGAAAGATTTCCAGTTTAAAAATAATCCAAAAGCCTAGCCTTAGATGTTGAAAATATAGTTATTAAACTCCTTGTAATTCCTAAAAAAATGAAAAAAATAAATTAAAAGAAAAAGGACTTGTCATTTATTTATTTTTTTAAAGAAAACCTTCAGGTCCTAATTCAGCTATCTTTCAGGGGCTAAAATTTGCTTGGAGGAAAAATATTTGAAACACGATTTCCAAACTTCATGAAGACGTATACAATTATTAAAATAACTGTATAACTTTTGATCCTTTCATCTTTTTCCTCGTTCGTTAAAACAGGCCTATTAGTCCTTGCCTGGATTAGATGAGCTTGATTACATAGAAAGTTTAGATGCATAATCCTTACAGACTGAAAATGTGCAGCAGGGGTCTTCAAACGTGGCCCTTTTATGACTTGTGGACTTCAGCTCCCAGAATGCCTGGCTGAGGAATTCTGGGAGCTGAAGTTCACAAGTCATAAAAGGGCCACGTTCGAAGACCCCTGAGTTACAGAAACTAAGTTTATTTGGTGCTATGGCCAGAGCTAAAGCACAGGAGGGTGGGTTCGCTTTTGCATTAAATTCCCAGGTCCCAGAACTGCCATCTTGACTATCCACCCTGCTTCAATCAGCACGTTACCTCTGAATTCCCCACTCTTAACTTCCCTTTGGCTTTCGTTGCCATGTCTTTGTACTTTTTTCACCTTGCTGTTCCACAAAGAAATTGCTTTTGCTTCTAAGCTTTATTATCTAGTATAAGCAAAGAGTTCCTTTATTCAAATGCTACCAAAGATCCCTTCTTTAATAATAAGCCTGATCGTCTCTTAAGAATGAATACAGAGAGCATATGCTTTGAAAGCATAAGGGTTGTCTCTTCTTTGACATCTTGTGCAAAAATTATGCCCAACTGGCAGTGAATAAATTATGGATCAGGTTTTTTTTAACTTGAGAAGATGCTTGTAATTTTTACAAGTTGCATTGCTGTATTAGAGTGAAAAATGATTTCATAAGGAACTAATCTGCATGGCCTTCTAGTGTAAACAGAAGAGTACTGTCCAATGCCAAAGAAAGGATTTTTACATTTATTGATTAAGCATAAATAATATTAATTGATTTTATCTATGAAGCAACATTGACTAGAAAATAAAAGGGTAATATCCATAAAAATAATAATAATAATATAAGCCTGATCGTTCCACCTCTTAGCACCATACAATGGCGTCTCTACACTAAAGGGAAGCCGCCTCCCATGACATCCTACTTTTTTTTGTTGTTGTTCCAAGAGCTAAACATCAAAACTCATTTGGATTTGCAGACACACATAGGCAAGGACATAAGCTAACCAAGGCAGCTACGTTACTGCATTTTCCCCGAAAATAAGACCTGGTTTTTTTTCTTTTTCTTTTGTCTCCAAAAGAGGCACCAGGTCTTATTTTAAAGCAAGGGTGTCAAGCTGGCGGCCCGCGGGCCGGACACGTCATCTGGATGTCGTGCCCACCCTATTGCCGGCAATGGCAAAACTGTCCTGATACATTGCACAACATCATGTGATGTCGCAAGTTTGACATGTCTGTTTTAAAGGGTGTCTTTTCCACGGTCTCAATTCGCGGCAGCACCAACAGTCCCGCCCAACTGACCCGCTTCTTCTGTGGACGAAGGAGCAGCTTCAGTCTGCAGCTGAGAATGGAATTCCGGCCTGCATTTCGCAGTCAAGAGGCCTTTCCGGAAAGGCCTCTGCAGCCGAGAAACGAGCTACGGATTGAATGCGGATGTCAGGTCCCCAAATCCTTATTGTCTCCCTTCCACATATCTATTCCTGTGCTTTGCTTTGGGGCCTGCCATTTAGCTGGGGGGAGGGGAGATATTTGCTTTTGCTTTCTGCTTTCCTTCTACCTCTATCCACTTGGGAAAGGAATGCATCTCCCTGGGAGACGGTTACAGAGAAATGAAAGCTGGAGAAGGCCTGGAGATGGGCGCCAACTGTACCAGTTACCCACTCGTTGTGCCACCTGTGGATTGGCTGGATTTCAAACGGACATCATGACCGCTGGGAGGAGGAATATTGCTAGTTTGTTTATATCGTCCAAGCGGGATTTTCCTCAGATCTCGCCTTGCCTTCTCTACTGTCACTGACCCCTAATACGGTAACAAGCTTCCTTTTGAGACAATGCCTGTTTTAAGAGTTCTGCTCTCTTGGGTGGTTAGCTGAGGTGGGTCCTTACAGCATAGCTCGGTTCTCGGCTGCAGAGGCCTTGCAGGTCGGGGGACGCCGCAGAAGTGGGTCGGCGAGGAGAGACAGGTGTCGATTCAAGGGAGGCCTGGTAAGTAGGTACAGGGCGCATAGGGCAGCTCCACCCTCTCACACCCACCCTAGCTTGTCTTTTAGGCCTGCGCCTCACCCCAAAACTAGGGCTTATTTTTGGAGTAGGGCTTATATTAGGCCCACTCCACAAAAATCAAGCTAGGGCTTATTTTCGGGGTAGGTCTTACTTTCGGGAAAACACGGTATATACTTGGGATGGAACGTTGCCTGGAGTCACAGGAGGGGGAGCGCTTGATTGATGCCAGGCCCCACAACAACCCAGTGTGTTAATTCTGAGGGTTTCTTTATGGTTGCTCACCTATGGACAGAACCTTGATAGATTAAAGCTACTATAGGTAGTCCTCAATTTACGACCTCAACCGAGCCCAAAATTTATGTTAAGTGAGAAATTTGTTAAAGTGGGTTTGGCCCCACATTACAACTTTCCTCGCCACGTTGGTTAAATGAATCGTTGCAGTTCTTAAATTGGTAACCCGGTTGAGTGAATCGGGTTTCTGCATTGATTTGGCTTGTCAGAAAGTCACAAAAGGGGATACTGCGGGACCCAGAAACTGTCATAAATGTGAGTCAGCTGTCAAGCATCCGAGTGTAAATCACGTGACCACAGGGATGCTGCAACGGTCAAGTGCAAGAAACGGTCATAAGTCGTTTTTTTTCAGGGCCGTTGTAACTTTGCTCATTAAATGAACTGTTGTAAGTTGAGGACTACCTGTATTTGCATAACTATAGATATACAGGTAGTCCTTGACTTACGACCACAATTGAGCTCAAAATTACCGTTGCTAAGCTAGACAGTGGTTCAATGAATTCTGCCACAGTTGTTAAGTTAATCACTGTGTGTGAACCCAGTTGTTAGGAGCGGGGTGATTTCTTTACTCATGCGGGTTCTGCCATGATCCTGGGGGGGGGGTGGAGGGGAGCTATGGGCGCTACAATGCATCCTCTCCGCTTTCCTCTATCTGCCTGCTCTTTGATCTATTTCCCTTGATGTCGGCCGGGGGTAAGAATGGAATATTAAATGTTAAACTTAAATATTAATGGGAAACTAAAAATTGGGAAAAACGAATTAGGACATTGATTGTCTATAAAGATTGAATGTTAAAATAACCAGAACAGAGGGATAGAATCAAGATCACGTGAAGTATTAATACCACTTTACAATGCCTTGGTAAGGCCACGCTTGGAATACTGCATCCAGTTTTGGTTACCACCATGTAAAAAAGATATTGAGACTCTAGAAAGAGTGCCGAGAAGAGCAACAAAGATGGTTAGGGGACTGGAGGCTAAAACATATAAGGAACGGTTGCTGGATAAGGGTATGTCTAGTTTAATGAAGAGAAGGGCGAAGGGGGACATGATAGCAGTGTTCCAATATCTCAGGGGCTGCCACAAAGAAGAGGGAGTCAAGCTATTCTCCAAAGCGCCTGAAGACAGGACAAGAAGCAACGGATGGAAACTAATCAAGGAGAGAAGCAATCTAAAAATGAGAAACATCCTGACAGTTAACACTGGAAGTTTTTAAGAAGACACTGGACAGGCATTTGTCCGAAATGGTATAGGGTTTCCTGCCTGAGCAGGGGGTTGGACTAGATGACCTCCAAAGTACCTTCCAACTTTTATTTTTATTGTTGTTGTTGTTATTTTATGTATAAACTAAAAATTATTGATAAATGTAAGAAAGTTATTTTTATTTAACTGATATAATAAGAATTGTATTAGTTTAAACGTGAGACAGTAAATACGAAGGGGAAAAGAGAGGAAATACTTCATGTAGTAGCTTGAGACTTGTACTAAAGATACTTGTATGTTATTGAATTATCGATTAACTCAGCCGCCACATTGCTTTTTAAATATTTAAATGTAAAATTAGAAAATCAATAAAAACTTTTTTTTTTAAGAATGGAATGTGCCTCCAGCCATCAGCCTTATCTGTAGCTGCGGAAGAGGCACGAAGGCCTAACAGTCTAACAGCCTTGGCAATGGCCCCTTATCAACCTTGTTCTCACAGTGAATTCACACCTGGGGATTGGGCAATTTGAACTGGCCAATTGGATTATTGGGGCGGGGTTTGCCAGTTACTCTTTTAACTTATCGATTTGCAAGGGAAACTCTCAGATCCTGCCTTTTATGCCAGCTGTCAACGTCTTCTAATAAAAGTTCCTTTTGGAGTAAAAGGCAAAAAGATTTTTACGATCTGAAGAGAAATCAGAGTTTTGACTTATTAGAGGGGATTTCATATTATTAGTTAGAGGGTTAAAGGGAGAAGTTGAGATAAGGGGAATTCTGGTCATTAGATTTAAAATACTTGGAAATTAGTTGAAAAATTAGACCTAAAAAGAAAAAGAAAATTAATTGTTATGAATATGTTTGATTTATTGATTAACCCAGGTAGTATACATAATGGTTCTGATTTATTAAAGGGGATGTTGTATTATTAAGTAGATGATTTAATATGGTGGGAAATAGATAACTTTTAGGAAATACAGCAAGATTACATTTAAATAAATAAAATGTGTATTTTGGATAGTAGATTTTGTTATGAATTGAGATAAGGGAAATCTTGGTTACCTAAGTCTTGAAAATTATAAATATCAAAGGTTAAATTGGGATATTGATGAGAAATTAAAAATTGGATAAAATTATAACAGGATATGGATTGTTTATGAAGATCGAATATAATTAAGATACATATAAAATTTATTGATAAATATAATAATGATGTTTCTATTGAGTTGATATAGTAAGAACTGTACTAGCTTGAATATGAGACAGTAAATTTTAAGGGAAAAGAAAGAGAAGACATATTTGATGTTGAAACTTGAGATTTGTACTAAAGATTTTGTTATCGAACTATTGATTAACCCAGTCACCACGTTGCTTTTTAAATATTTAAATGGAAAATTAATAAAATATTATTTTTTTTAAAAAAAGTTCCTTTTGGAGTGAAGCTGTTCCAGGCGTTCTGCTTTCTTGGGAAGAGGGATTGAGGCAGGTCCTTACACACTGCAGTTAAGTTAGTAACACGGTTGTAAAGTGATTCTGGCTTCCCCGTTGACTTTGCTCGTCAGAAGGTCACAGAAGGGGATCCCATGACCATGGGGACCACGGCAACCATCATAAATATGAGTCAGTCGCCAAGCAGCTGAATTTTGATCACGTGACCATGGGGATGCTGCAATGGCCATAAGAGTAAAAAAAGGTCATGTCGGCGTTGTAACTTTCAACGATCACTGAACAAATGGTTATAAGTTGAGGACTACCTGTACTCTGTGAACTTCTAGGGAGGGGCCGTCTTAGCCCTCTTCCCGCCTGTCAGTCATTCCAAGCTCCGCTGCCTCTTTGCCCTCCGGGAAGCATCCCCTCCCTCATGGGGCTCCAGACTACATTCCACTACAGTAGCGTTGCTAATTACATCTTGAATGGTGCTCCCTTATCAAGAAATATTTCTCAATTGTTTCTAAACTTCCTAAGAAGCTACCCAAACCCTCCTCACTTTCAACCCCTGAAGGAATCTAGATCCCAATTCAATTGTAAAATAAATTCTAACTAGTCGCTATTCAGTGTAACAGACCAGGAGAGAGCCAAACCTCTTGGTCAGGGGTCTTCAAACTTGGCCCTTCTGTGACTTGTGGACTTCAACTCCCAGAATTCCTCAGCCAGTATGCTGGCTGGCTGAGGAATTCTGGGAGTTGAAGTCCACAAGTCATAAAAGGGCCAAGTCTGAAGAGCCCCGCTCTTGGTGGATCCTTTGAGTAGTACATGAGTGTGAGAAAAAAAAGACACTGAAGTCCTTTGCTGGACTTGGTGATTTCTGGGAGTCCTGCAATAAAATTGGGGGCTTAGTAGAGCCCCACTGAATTTCTCTACAAGTAAGTGTGTGCAGGAGAAGGGCAGCTTAGAGACTGCATCCCTCTGTGGCTCCTGCCTTCTCATTCTGCTGGGGAGTTTTCCAATAGCATCTGGAAACACAGCTGATGGATCCCGGATCAGAGGCATAAGGCAGGCTCGTCATGTAGCAAATTCTGTGTTTGATCTCTCCAGGTAGGGCAGTGAATGACACCTGCCCACTAAGTGCTTCTTCCCAGTGACGCCGACTCAATGGGCCGAGGGTCTACTGTAGCATAAAGCAGCTTTCCACATGGCCACACGTTTGGGTTTTAACATTTTGCCCCCGTTCCAAGCAGGCCTCTGGTGGCTTCTCTGGAGTGAATTCTCTTGTGCCTCCGGAGAGAAGCTTTATGACCAAAATCCTGCCCACAGTCGGAGCACTTGTACGGCTTTTCTCCCGTATGGACCCGCCGGTGATTGACCAGGTTTGAGTTCGTGCTGAATTTCTGCCCACAATCCGAGCACTGGTATGGCTTCTCGCCCGTGTGGACCCTCTTGTGGTTGACCAAGTTGGAGCTGGTGCTGAAGCTCTTCCCGCAGTCGGCACATTCGAAGGGTTTCTCTCCCGTGTGGGTCCTCTCGTGGATGAGGAGCTTGGATCGGCTGATGAAGCTCTTCTGGCAGTAACTGCACTGGTGGCTTTCTTCGCTGACTGGGGCTTTCTTCCCCGTGTGCAGCCGCTCGTGCTTCCGAAGGTAAGAGCTCGAGATGAAGCTTTTCCCGCACTCGGGACACTCGTAGGGCTTCTCCCCGGTGTGTATGCGCCTGTGGATGATGAGATCGGCTTTCTGGTTGAAGCTTTTCCCACACTCAGGACACTCATACGGCTTCTCTCCGGTGTGCGTCCGAATGTGGATGACCAACTGCGGCCGGTGAACAAAACTCTGCCCGCATTCAGAGCACTTGTAGGGCTTCTCCCCGGTGTGCACCCGCTTGTGGGTGATGAGGTTGGAGCTTGAGGTGAAGCTTTTGCCACACATGGGGCACTCGTAGGGCTTCTCCCCTGTGTGGGTCCTCTCGTGCACGATGAGCGAGGCCTTGTCGCTGAAGCTCCTGCCGCACTCAGGACACTGGTATGGCTTCTCCCCCGTGTGCACCCGGGTGTGTTTCATCAGGTTGCAGTTGGTGCTGAAGCATTTCCCACATTCTGAGCACTTGTACGGCTTCTCCCCCGTGTGGGTCCTCTCGTGGATGATCATATGCGCACTGTTATTAGAGATCTTCCCGCAGTAGGTGCACGTGTAGAGTTTCTGCACTTTCCGGTTCGGAGGAAACTCAAAACCATGGTTCAGAACCGTCCCCCAACTGGGGGGACCTGTATTCTTTCTCCTTCCCTTCTGGCCTCCCCGCAGGAAGGTGTTTTCTCGTAAACTTCCCTCGTGGAAAAAAGCTGGGATTCCTGATGGGTTTTCCTGGTGGATTTCTTGACGAGGCTCACTTCCTGCCATCTCTTCCAGTCCACAGACCTGATATAACTTCCCGTTGAGTCTTGCCAAGGACAATCCACTGATGCCTATTTGAGGGTGTCTTTCAAAGGGAAATGTCTCCTCCTTGTTTTCGTAACCTTGGTCATTGCCTGGAGATACAAATAGGAGAATCGTGACTAGTAAGAGAGTAGGGAAAATGAACTTGATGGAGAAATGCAACAGAGGTTATCTAAAAGTAAAAGGAGCTAAAACATTTTTGAACTCTAGAACGTCCAGATGACACTCAGAAGCAGCTCAGACAAGCACCTTCCTAATTCAGAGGATTATAAGAGGGGAGAGAAGCTAGAGGACAAAGAGACTTGCAAGATTCTGTTATTATAGCCAGTCTCAATAATTTTAGTCTTAGCCTTGTTGTGGCGTTGATTTCCTAATCTGGTCTATCTAGTGGGGCTGACTGTCACGATTCCGATAGATGAGACCAATTAAAGCAGAACTCCGAGGCTTGAGTTTTCCTCTAAGAATATGTTTATTGGCTACAATGTATCGGCATGATTAAAAGTGAAACCAAGACTAAAGTTCCCTCCAAAAAAGTAACAGTACTGTATTACAAAGTTAAACTTCTCACCCCAGAAACTATGGCAATCAACTTCGTTTCCCAACAGAATAGTTTGGCGGGCTTTCTAACATTAGGCTCAGCCCCCAGCTTAACGAACAGAAATGACCTTGGTTCCCACGGGACAGAGATTTGTTTAGACTAGCATAAAACTCCCCATTCCTGCCCCCCCAACCTTGTGGCAACTGAAAACAAGCAAGATGGCTTCAGCCAGGTTCGTTGCAGAGTTGACACTGACATAATCTGATGTGGTGGAATGTGGTCTGGAGTCCCAGGAGGGAGAGGCTGCTACCCAGAGGACAATGAGGCAGCGGACCTTAGAATGTCTGTTAGGCAGGAAGAAGGCTAAGACGGCCACTCCCTAACAGTTCACAGATTATATATCTATAGTTATGCTGATAGTTGCTTGAGTCTGGCAAGATCCTCCTGTCTGTTGGTGAACGACAATAGAGAAGCTACTCAGAAGTTCTTGGGGCCTGACATCAGGCTGCTTATTGTATAGTTACAGAATAAATACAGCTTCATAACTTAGCCAGAAACACTGCATCCCCAAGGACCAAACACATTTAACCCTCTAAGGGAGATACTATCTGAGGGACCGTTTCTTCCGAGTTACATCAACCCACTCCATTAGATCATGGAAAGAAGGCACGCTGCAGATGCCATCAGCAAGGCCAGGGGTCTGCAACCTTGACAACTTTTAAGACTTGACAACTTTTAAGATTCCATGGCTGGCTGAGGAATTCTGGGAGCTGAAGTCCACAAGTCTTAAAAGTTGTCAAGGTTGCAGACCCTAGGCTAGGCCCTACATTGGATGGGTCCCGGGAGGTGTGCCTTCTCTGCTGCAGCCCCTGCTGTCAACGCTGATAATATTGAATATTCTTGCTTTGACAATATATGCAGAACTGTCTGGTATTTTTAGAGTTAAATCAGGTGACAGGGAAAGGGGAGGAGAATATAAGGAAAGCCCAGGAAAAAGAAACAGAAGTGAATCTTTGCCCTCCAGGTTAATTGGAAGATGTGAATCATGACCCCAAAATAGGGGAGGGGAAATGCCTGGAATGTTATGTGCAAAGGAAGGGAAATTCAGATCTTAGCATTTCCACCATGCCGTGCTGACATCTCTGTAACACTAATAAAGGCTTTTTAGGTTAAAAAAAATGCCTGAAAGTTCTTTGAAGTGTTTTGTTAATCAGACACATGACACCTGCCTTATGGAACATCCTTTCCCCTGAAATTAGATCGGTCCCATCCTCTGTGGCCATTCGCAAGGCCCTCAAGATCTGGTTATGTTGCAAGGCTGGGGCTCCCAGTGGATCAGAAATCTGTCCCCCCATGGCTCCCAAAACAGGTCACCAAAGGGTGATTACATGACCCCGAGGCAACGCAACCGTCATAAACCCATGCCAGTTGCCGAGCCTCTAAATTTTGATCACGTGACTGTGGGGATTCTGCAATGGTCATTAAGTATTTAAAAAAGGGCCGTGTCCCTTTTTTAGTGCCACTGTAACTTTGAACGGTCACTAAATGAATGGTTTTAAGGTGAGAACTACCTGTAGTTTCTTTGTAACGTTCTTCGGGGCTGGAAAGAGTAAAAATGGGGGTGGGAGGGTGGGGGAGAGGACAAGACCTTACCTAAATAACTGGCTTCTTCATCGCTCTCTTCCTCGGCCTCAGCAGAGTGATGGCTATTCACTGCTTCAGATGGGACCTCCTCTGATTTAGCAGAATTAATAGCAAAGACGTCTTCTCCAGGACAGGAATCCTGCAAACAGTAACCAAGTTTTAATGCAGCATAATCTTCACAGACTTCTGAGCTACAGTTTGTTTTGATCGTGGCTGGTAGACTTCACCTCTAGCTAAGTCACGATTTACAACCACAGAGTCTAGGCCAGTGGTGGCAAACCTATGGCACGGGTGCCAGAAGCGGCACTCAGAGCCCTCTCTGTGGGCACGTGCGCCGTCGCCCCAGTCCTAGGCCTTCAGCTGGGTTTTATAAAACCTTTTCGTTTTAGGCCTCCGCTGCCGTGTGCAAAAAAAAAAAAAAAAAAAAGAAGGTTCAATCAATCAGTCAATTTCAACTTCTCGCAGGAAAAAAAAGATCTTGCAAAGTTGGAATTGATTGATTGAACTTTTTAGTCCCACCCAGTCTGCCGTTACCACGGCAGCCTCGCCTACCCAATGGGCCACACCCACCCAATGGGCCACACCCACCCAGCACCCGATGATGCATAAGTGGTTTTGGTTTGCAGCTTGGGCACTCGGTCTCTAAAAGGTTCGCCATCACTGGTCTAGGTTCCCTAAACCAGAGCTTTTCAACCAGTGGTACGGGTACCACCTGTGGTACATTGGCACCTGGCAGGTGGTACTCGATCATCCTAGAAAAGTGCTAGTGGGGGAGGGGAATGAGCTGAACCAGTGACAGCACCGCACATGCCTGAGCCAGAGATGGCTGGAGCTGCAGGGCTGTCAGGACTCAGCGGAAGCACCAGGATCAGCTCCAGGCTCCAGCTGGAGCTCGGCGCTGATCCTGATGCTTCTGCTGAGCCCAGAAGAAGCGTCAGAATCAGCTGGAATGTTGCAGCATCTCCAGGGTCTTGTCATTTACCTTCAGATGCTTGGCAACTGATTCATACTTAGGACGGTCACAGTGTCCCAGGGTCATGTGAAGTGACCAAAACCTGCGGCAACCACCCAGCAGACGGGGGAATAAAAACCAAACACCCTCCCCACTCCACCCCCGCTGCCAATCCTCAATGGAAATGCTCACAAGAATGAAAACCTCGGACAGGGCAGGCAGGCAAGTGTCTTGCTCGGCTGTGGCTTGGGGGGCACTTTTTTCAGTGCCAATGTAACTTTGAACAGTCACTAAGCGAACTGTTGTAAGTCGAGGACTACCTGTGCTTTATCACTTTTTTCCTTTGTTGTTTTTTTTTTGGTCAACAAGTTTTTGACCCCTTGCTAGGCAACTGGTGGTACTCAGATGTTGCCATCTCCTAAAAGTGGCACAATGGGTGAAAAGATTGAAAAGCCCTGCCCTAAACATCTTGAATTAACCCAACTGTCATGATTCCTCGCCAGCCAGTGGACCCGGCAGCTGAGTCAGAGGAATCAGAGGAGGAGGAGGAGGGGCCTGGAGTGACATCAGAGTCAGAGGAAGGCTCTGAGGAGCTCCAAGACTTACAGTCTGACGAGGAGCCTGGCCCCTCTACTTGCACTCAGGCTGAGACACAGCTGTACTGGGAGTCTGAGTCGGACAGTGATGAATCACAGCTGGGAGATATCCAGGGTGCACGAAAACGCCGGCAAGAGAAGCGAGTAGGACAGAGGAATGCAATGGGGCGGCTCCAAAGGCAAAGGAGAAGGCATTAGGAAGCCACGCCTTGGCTGCATAATAAAAGGGAAGGTGTGGAAGGTGCTGGTTGCCAAAGGCAACTGTTCGTGTTGAGGATCAAGTTTCTGTGAACTGCGTTTGTTTGCCTTGGACATTGACTCAGATCTGTGAATAATCAAAGGGGATTGTTTTTTCCTGTGGTTCCGGCCTGCTTGTTTGGAAGAGGGGTTTCCCCTTGTGAGCTTAACAAGGACTCACCTAGGCTGGGATAGAACATTAACTTCCTGAGATCTGACTGTTAAAAGTTTAAGAATGAAATGGCAGAGATACCAGGCAGTCCTCAGCTTAATGACCACAGGGGAGCACAACATTTCTGTTGCTAAGTGAGACACTTGTTAAGTGACTTTTGCCCGCTTTTGCATCGTTTCTTGCCCCAGTGGTTAAGTTAGTAACGCAGTGGTTCAGCAAATCCGGCCTCCCCGTTGACTTTGCTCGTCAGAAGGTTGCAAAAGGGAATCGTCACGTGACCCCGGGACATAAACAGGAGTCAGCTGCCAACCATCTGAATTTTGATCCACCTGACCATGGAGATGCTGTAATGATTGTTAAGTGTGAAAGTGGGTCAAAAGTCATTTTTTTTCGGGGCCATTGTAACTTCAAATAGTTGCATAGATGAATTTATGACGCTGCAACTGTCATAAATATGAGTCAATTGTCAAGAGTCTGAGTTTGGCTCACATGATCGTGGGGATCCTGCAACAGTCACAACTGTGAAAAATGGTCAAAGGTCACATTTTTTGTTGTAACTTGGAATGGTCACTAAATACCACTTTACAATGCCTTGGTAAGGCCACGCTTGGAATACTGCATCCAGTTTTGGTCACCACGATGTAAAAAAGATGTTGAGACTCTAGAAAGAGTACAGAGAAGAGCAACAAAGATGATCAGGGGACTGGAGGCTAAAGCATATAAAGAACGGTTGCTGGAATTGGGTATGTCTAGTTTAACGAAGAGAAGGATGAGGGGGGACATGATAGCAGTGCTCCAATATCTCAGGGACTGCTACAAAGAGGGAGTCAAGCTATTCTCCAAAGCACCTGAAGGCAGGACAAGAAGCAACAGATAGGAACTGATCGAGGAGAGAAGCAACCTAGAACTAAGGAAAAACTTCCTGACAGTTAGAACAATTAACCAGTGGAACAACCTGCCTCGAGAAGAGGTGAATGCTCCAACACTGAAAGCTTTTAAGAAGAGACTGGATAGCCATTTGTCTGAAATGGTATAGAGTTTCCTGCCTGAGCAGGATATTGGACTAGATGACCTCCAAGGTCCCTTCCAACTTTATTATTACTATTATTATTATTATTATTATTATTATTATTATTATTATTATTATTATTATTATTATTATTATTATTATTATTATTATGGATCATCGCACAGTCAGTCAGATGTTCAGACTGGATTTGGCCTTTTGTCTACCTACCGAGTCCTTACCAAGCACCTGGGATAGGCAGATGTGGATGTTTGATGAGATTACAGATATCGTCGCAGGATGGAAGCAGTTCCTAGTAAGGCCGCCTTTTGCAATTGACTAATGGCAAATTTGTCAATGCTTATTATTATTATTATTATTATTATTATTATTATTATTATGGATCATCGCACAGTCAGCCAGATGTTCAGACTGGATTTGGCCTTTTGTCTACCTATCAAGTCCTTACCAAGGACCTGGGATAGGCAGATGTGGATGTTTGATGAGATTACAGATATCGTCGCAGGATGGAAGCAGTTCCTAGTAAGGCCGCCTTTTGCAATTGACTAATGGCAAATTTGTCAATGCTTATTATTATTATTATTATTATTATTATTATTATTATTATTATTATTATTATTATTATTATTATAACTGGTGTAAGTTGAGGACTACCTATATTGCTGGTGTGAACATTCCTAAAATAGAAATAAAATGTTTCAATCTGCACTCTTACACACAGCCCAGCCCTTGCATGTGCTGAGATTTATATCATTGCTTTATCCAAGATATCTCGCCAAGATATTTTGGTCTCTTTCGGACAATAAACGCTGAACTTCTAAATTCCAAAAACCGGCATTGTCAAATCTGACTCATGTTTGGGTAAGAAAGCATGAATCCCATGATAACCAGGAAATTATAAAGAGCTATGTCAAAAAAATAAAAAAAATAACCCACCATACTAGAGCAGTGGTGGTAAACCTGTGGCACGGGTGCCAGAGGCGACACTCGGAACCCTCTCTGTGGGCACACGTGCCGTTGCCCCAACCTCGCCTCCCCCCGCGACCCCCTCTCCAGCAGCCCCCCTGAAGGAGAGTCGCCCTCAAGGGTGGTCCACGCGGAGCAGTGCAGCCAAGGACATGGCACCCAGGCAGCGTAGACAAGACTCCGCCCTCATACCCCATCATGCAGTTGATGCTGCAGGGCACGGGCAGAGGGTGTGGCCGCCATAACGCTGCTGGGCTGCCTGGGCGATCTGTGGTGGGCCCTGGAGGCGGTGAGTGGTCCTGTGGGCAGGCGGGGCAGGGGATGGGGGGCAGAGTGGGGGCGGGCAGGGAAGTGGAGCGGGGGTGAAGCCAGTTTTTGGGCACTCGGTCTCTAAAAGGTTTGCCATCATTGTATTAGAGGAAAGGATTTATTAAGCCCACATAGTTGGGAAAGAGCAAAGAAGCAAGAATTATACAGGTTTCAGTCACGGATTCTTAAGGCTTGTGCTGGGTAAATAGAGTTAACAAGAGTTAAACTCTTGTTAACCTTGCAATTAATCTATGCTCATCTGGGTGCTGATTGCTGATGGGGAGGTGTTTTAGTCTTTTTGCTCCTTTTTTGGCTTGTTGATTGTCTCTTTTGCGTAGTATATAGATATTGTTTATGCCTGAGCTGAATGGCGAGATTTTGGAGTAAGATGAGTCAATCAACTCACCTCACATTTGAACCAAGAGGGATTCTCTGATGCCCTCTGAGCTTGCTTGTTTTCTTGCAGATGCTTCATTACCCAAACTAGGTAACCTCATCAGTGCTGGTTAGAAGTGGGGTTTACTCTCAGTTTATGTTCTGGTGCCTTGCCCTGACAGTGATGGTGTTACCTAGTTTGGCGTAATGAAACGTCTGCAAGAAAACAAACAAGCTCAGAGAGCACCAAGGACCCCCAATTTCAACCAGGAGCTACAAATATTCTCCTTTATTGGTAACATTTGAACTGAGAGCCCCAGATAATTCAAGTTAATTCCCTTTCAGGCAGCAAAAAGCAAGGACTAATGGTAAGTAAACAGATCTAGCAACACACACCTCCGATCGCAGAATTTACACTGCTGTCAGTTTGAGCCACAGCTACCTTCAGAAGAGGAGGAGAGGACGGTGCTTACCTTCCCTCGCAGGCCATCAGCCTCCTGCACCCTCAGAAAGTAATCCTCTGCCAGGGCCACCGTCTGGGCACAGCTCCCTGGCCTGCCCTCCTTGATCCAGTCCTGCATAGCTGGGGGCAAAATGGCCAGGAATTGTTCCAGGGCTATCAGGTCCAGAATCTGCTTCTTGGTGCATCTCTCGGGCTTCAACCACTGCCAGCAGAGTTCCTGCAGCTGGAAAAAGCTCTCCTTGGGCCCTTCGGCTTCCAGGTAGCAGAACTGCCTGAATTCCTGGCGCTCCGCTTCGAAGCCAAAAGCTTCTTCTACCTCTAAAATTTCTTCCTTCACTCTCACGGAGGAAATGAGGTCTTGGCAATCTCCAACGGGGTCCGGCAGAAGCCGGGTTAGGCTCTTTCTCCCAGGCCTCTGATTCAGATCAGCGGATTCCTTAAAAGAGGATCGGGAACCGTCCCCGGAGTGGGCAGGACTAGGTAACTGACCTCGTTTCTGTCCAGAACGAGAGGGTTGCGTTGCCTTCAGGAAATCCTGCCACTGAGCATCCCAAGGCTGCAGGAGGTTTTCTTCTGGCTCCTGCTTAATAAAACGGGAGTCTAGCGCAACCGAGAACCTTCGGATGGCTCCAAGCTGAACGGGATGAGAATTTTTCCGTCCTCTTTGAACTTTTCCTACCGGTCCCGGCTTCTCCATTTCTATCCCTGCCTGCTGGGAAAGAAACCCAAGCTTCATCAGTTCAAAATAAAACACAACAGGCGCACTTACAGGCAAGTCCTTGACTTACGACCACAATCGAGCCCAACATTTCCGTCGCTAAGCAGGACAGTTGTTCCGTTTTGTCCCATTTTTACGACCATCCTGGCTACGACGGATAAGTGAATCAACTGCAGTTGTTCTGTCAGCAACACGGTTGTTAAGTGAAGCTAGCTTTGCTGGTCAGAAGCAAAAGGTCATCACATGACCCTGGGACACTGCAACCGTCATAACTATGAGCCAATTGCCAGGCATCTGAATTAAGACCATGTGACTGTAACGGTCGTGTTAAAAAACAGTCAGAGATCATTTGTTGTAACTTAAAATGTTGTAACTTAAAAAACAGTCAGAGATCATTTGTTGTAACTTAAAATGGTCACTACATGAATGGTTTGAGTCCAGGACTACCTGTATACACAATATTGCCCTTCCTCCCTTTCTCTCTGTCACCCGAAAGGTGTAGTGTGTGGTGCTGAATTGGTGTATGCAGTGTTTCTCAACCTTGACAATTTTAAGGCATGTGGACTTCAACTCCCAGAATTCCACAGCCAGCAATGCTGGCTGTGGAATTCTGGGAGTTGAAGTCCACATGCCTTAAAATTGTCAAGGTTGAGAAACACTGGTGTAGGGAGATTCAGGTCCTAGTTCCCCCACCCACCACAGACGCTCTCTGGGGCACTGAGCCAGTCTCTCTCTCTCTCTCTCTCAATCCAACCTACCTCACAGGGCTGTTGTGGGGGGGGGAATAGAAAGGAGGGTACAAAGAATATTAATGAAAGATGGGGTGTAAAATCCAGAAGCAACCTAGAATTAAGGAGAAACCTCCTAACAGTGAGAACGATTAACCAGTGGAACAGCTTTGCCTTCATCAGAAGTTGTGGGTGCTTCAACACGGCAGGATTTGAAGAAGAGCATGTGTGAAAGGGGTATACGATCTCCCTGCTTGAGCTGCGGGCTGGACTAGAAGACCTCCAAAGTCTCTTCCAGCTCTATTCTGACTGGGGGAAAAAAAAAAACTGAACCCAGTCAACACAGGAGGGCTTAAAACTCACAGAAAACATTCCCTTATGGAGAGGACATTAGTGGCTCATGGAAGAGCTTTCAAACACACCCTCCTTAATCGGGGTGCCTTCTGTTCCACGCGTTCCCGCCCAGCCCGCAGCCCAAGCGAAAGCCCACTAACAAGTTTCGCGGGGGGGGGCGGGGGGAGAGGGAGCCTCGACCTTTGTAACAGGACGGCGCAGCTTTAGAGAAAATTAAAGCCAAAGGATTGATTCCTCCTTCCCCCTCCGAGCCCAAAACGGGGTGGGGTGGGGGGGACACGCTGCGTGGACTTGGCGGCCGAGAAAGCCCACCGATCACGCCACGCGCGTTTGTTTTTTCTCCCCTCTCTCTCTCTCTCTCTCTCTCTCTGCCCGCCCCCTCCGCCTGCGATTTGCGCTCTCGGAGCGCGCCTCCCTTGCTCCGCGCACCAAAGCCCGGCGATCGTCCGCCTTCCCCTCTTCCCACGGCCGGTGCCCGACCCCCCCGGCTCGGTGGGACAGGAAAGTGCAGCGATCCCGGGGCTCCCCCCTGTTCGCTCCACGTTTCCTGTCTCTCTAAGCGCCGGAGCTCGCTGGCCGGCCCGTTTAACCGTTGCAGCGCCGGCGGGAAGATGCGCGGCAGCTCTCGGGAGCCTTGAGCGTCCTTTCCTTTCGCGCGAAGGCGGGGGGGGGAGGGACGGGGGGGAGAAGCGAAAGGCTCTGTGTGTGTGTGTGTGTGTATGTGTGTGTGTGTATGTATGTGTGTATGCATGCATGCATGCATACATACATACATACATACATAAGGATGCCAGATTCACTTAACAGCCGTGTTACTAACAAAACAACTGCAGTGATTCACTTAACGACTGTGGCAAGAAAGGTCGTACAAGAGGGCAGAACTCGCTTGACTGTCTGGTCTAGCGACAGAAATTTGGGGCTCAATTGGGCTCGTAAGTTGAGGACTCCCTATAATGGGAAGAGGGAATAACCTTGAGGGGCAGAAGGAGGAGCCACAACCAAAACAATGGTCAGATAAAAAGAAAACTGAGTCTTGGCCAGAAGGAGACGGATTCCTTTAAATGGATAAAACGTATATTTCACTATGTGCTGCTAATCTGAGGCATTCTGCTCCACCTTTCCATATCTCACCCTACTTGGCAGTAAGATAATTAATAATAATAATAATAATAATAATAATAATAATAATAATAATAATAATAATAATAATAATAATAATAATAATAAAGTTGGAAGGGGCCTTGGAGGTCATCTAGTTCAACCCCCTGCTCTGGCAGGAAACCCTATACCAGGGGTAGGCAACCCAAAACACTCAAAGAGCCACTTGGACCCGTTTCCCACCGAAAACAAAACACACTGGGAGCCGCAAAACCTTTTTGATATCTAAAATGAAGATAACACTGCATATATCCTTGCTTATACACACACACACACACACACACACACACACATATAAAGGCAACAATGTGCCCCCCCACCTCCTCCCCACAGACCCATCTTTGGGTATTTTGAACTCACTCCCAGCTCTTCGAAGCGCTTGGAGCCTCACTTTTAAATCAGTGTTTTCCCAACTTGGCCATTTCTAAGACGTCCAGATTCTTCAACTCAAGTTGAGGCTGATGTCCACACATCTTAATGTTGGCAAGATTGAGAAATGCAGGTAGTCCTCAGCTTACGACCACAGTTGAGCCCAAGAATTTATGTGGCTAAGGGAGAAATGGGTGAAGCGGGTTTTGCCCCATTTTACGACTCTGATTTTTCTGACACGTTTGTTAAGTAAGTCGCTGCAGTTATTAAATTAGTAAACCGGTTGGTAAGTGAATGGGGTTTCCCCATTGGCTTTGCTTGTGAAACGGTCGCAAAAGGGGGTAACAGGAGTCCACGACGCTGCAACCATCATAAATGTGAGTCTGTTGTCCAGCATCTGAATGTAAATCACATGACCATGAGGATGCTACAATGGTCATAAGTGTGAAAAATGGTCATAAGTCACTTTTTTCAGTGCTGTTGGAATGGTCACTAAATGAGCTGTCGTAAGTCAAGCCCTACCTGTACTGCTTTAGAAAGTCAGCAGCTGAGTATGCTGAATTTGGTTAATAGAATAACAGAGTTGGAAGGGGCCTTGGAGGTCATCTAGTAGTCCAACCCCCTGCTCAGGCAGGAGACCCTATACCACTTCAGACAAATGGCTGTCCAGTCTCTTCTTAAAAACCTCCCGTGATGGAGTATCCACAACCTCTGAAGGCAGGTCGTTCCATTGATTAATTGTTAGGAATTAATGCATTGCCTTGAGTTTACCCATGGCTTTGAAGAATAATAGAATAATAACTTTATTGTCACTTTGAATGTACACTAATCGGCATACATTAAAATGAAATTTCTTTGCATACAGCTCTCAAAAGAGGCTACACCTCCAATATACATTACATAAATATAACAAAAATAAATAAATACAGAATTATGCATATACCCACGTATATTATATCACACAGAGAAACAACAATCTAGTTTGGATTATGTATACATGTGCATGGTGAGGAAAATTAATCTTTTTGAGTTTACCAGACGGGTGGCATAAGGCTGGGGTCCCCAACCCCCAGTCCGTGGACCAGTACCGCGCTCCGGCATGTCAGCAACTGGTCTGCACAAACAAGCAATGCCCCATCCGTGGGATGCAGGCAGCACACAAAACCACGCACCGTCTGGTCCGCGGAAAAACCTCTCTCCACAGAACCGGCCCCTGGTGCCCAAAAGGTTGGAGATTTCTGGCATTAGGAACAAATTATTACAGTATTGGGTAGCCCTGCTATAAGAATTCTCTGGACAAACCAGCCAGACTCAGGAAAGACACTAAGCTATGAAGAATGGATAAATACAATAAATAAAATAAAAAGGTTAAAATAGACCCACCTTGCACGTCCTGGTTTCACTTCTCTGATCTCCTGAGGTGGCTGTGAGAAATCAGTATGTGCAACTTACGTGGAACAGAGGACACGTGTGACTTGGCAAGGTCAGTAAGAGAAGTGTGTTAAAAGCCAGATCATACTTCAGTAA
Organism: Bothrops alternatus; assembly: GCA_034064705.1. Lineage (NCBI taxonomy): Eukaryota > Metazoa > Chordata > Lepidosauria > Squamata > Viperidae > Bothrops > Bothrops alternatus. Next base: position 6,696,263 of record JARGCV010000172.1, read on the forward strand.
TGAAAGACACATTTTTTTTGGCCAGTATGAGCACAGTTTATTTGCTTCGATCAGTGTTTCCCAACCTTGGCAAGTTTAAGACATGCAGACTTCAATCCCCAGATTTAATAAGATCAGGGAAATGTTATAATATATGACTAGAAAATAATCATACAGTATTAACTGTTTTGAATGTTAACTAAATTTAAATATAAATCTTGCTACAGTACTTCTATGGATGCTAATCTTAGAGGAAATCTCATTTTATTCAATGTATCTTAGGTCTGAATAGGTTGGGACACTCATAACAACATGTGCTGAAGTGTTTGCTTTGTTTTTCACTTTACCATATAGTCTCCCATTCTCAGAAATACATTTTTGAAGATGGTCTTATCTGTTGCCATATCAATCCTGGAGATAAATTAGGTGGAGATAAAATGAAAGACATCGGATCCCTTATATCAAACATAAGACTAAAATTAGTTCTATATTTTAACTGTGTTGCTCTTGTTTATTGCTTTTAGTGTTACAATATAATAAAACCACTTGTAGTTACTGTCTGCTCTAGGCCAGGGGTAGGCAACCTCGGCTCTTTTATGACTCATGGACTTCAACTCCCAGAGCTGACTCAGGAATTCTGGGAGTTGAAGTCCATGAGTCCTAAAAGAGCAGAAGGTTGCCTACCCCTGGCCTAGGCCAACGTTTTACAGCCTTGGCAATATTGAGATGAGTGGACTTCCAGTTACTCCAAGCCTACTGGCTGAGGAATTCTCGGAGTTTAGAGTTTAAACCTCTAAAAGTTGTCATGTTAAAAAAAACCCCACTGATTTTGACATCAAGCTGCTTTAAAGGCATGGGAGTGAGAGCTAACTGAAAATTTGGTAAGCGTCTCTGAAATAATATTTCTAAGGTGACCAACCATCCTCCTTTAGGGAGGACAGTCCTCTTTTTGTGAGTTCTGTCCTCCCTCGAAAAGTGTCCTCCTACATGTCCTCCTTTTCGATATTTGAAGACTAATCTGCAGGGCTTTTTTTCTCTCTCATAGAACACCTTTTTTCCGGCACCTTTTTTTGATGGTTTTTTTTCAACTTTTGTGTGAGCTGTGCTACTCCCCCTATTGACTTTTGAAAGCCAATAGGAATTGCTGCTGAGCGTGCCAAAACACCAGGCCAGCAAACTTTGCACATGTAAGTTGTCTGCATCGAAGGCGAATTGGCAGGAACTTTGCACCCCTCCCTGCTACCCAACTACACCATCTCCTAGTTAGTCCCGAAGATACCTGGAGGAGACTGGAGCAGTGACGCCACGGTAACTTTCTCTTGATCTTTGGCCCTGCTAGGGCAATAATGGCTGCAGGTGCAAGAGACAGGGGCGGCAGGGCTGCTGTGGGCGGGGGTGTGAGGGGTGGCAGTGGCTGGCTGCCCCCCCCATGCTGTGGGAGCCGCGGGGCCTGCTCTACATGGGGCTGCGCAGGGTGGGCGGTGGTGCTGGCGGGGCAGCTGCAGGCGGGGTGTGTTGGCGGGCTGCCCCCCCCGGGCCGGAGCCGGCACAGCTGGTGCTTTGGGAGCCGTGGGGCCCGCTCTACACAGCGGGGCAGCAGTGCTGGCAGGGCGGCGGGGGGCGGGGGCGCAGCATGTAAGCATAATTACAATATAAAAAGTTATTGTTACAAATGTTTTTTATTATGCATTTATCATATTATAGCATATTCTGTATTATTGTTGCAATGAATAAAATATTTCTTTTATTTACAATATTTTTTTCTTCAATTTATTTGTGTCCTCCTTTTCATTGTAAAAAAGTTGGTCACCTTAATATTTCTCCAGAAGATAAAGTAATGTTCCCGATCTAGACAACCAGATGTGTGAACTACAACTCCCAGAATTCTCAGCGAGATCCCTCCAGGGAGATGCGCGGGTTGGGAAACACTGAGATAATGAAAAGGATTAAATCTACAGAGCTGGGTTTCCTAGAGAGGCCACGCATATCAGAAAAGTGGCGCTTAAATTCATATGGATGGGTCTGTCTGGGTTTCTTTTGTGCTTTTGCGCTGCGATGGCGGGAGGAGGTTTCTGGGGCAGGGGAACTTTGGGAGGTGCAAGTTTTAGGGTGGTGCAACGACACAGTTTCAGGGTGAAGGTGAATTAATGCATCATACAAAAAGCCCCGGAGCGGAATAATAATAAAGATTGCAATAATTCGCAATCTGGCATGTGGCCTGAACTGACTTCCTTTCGTTTTTTTTTTTGTTACAAATAAAATTATCTATTAAGGAATCTTTTAAATTCTGTGTATCACTTTGTGCTAACCATGATTAGAAAGGATCAATTTTGATCTTAATTCTCCAGGGGAAAAGATGATCATGAAGATTTGTTTTTAAATATTTTTGGAATAATATTTCCTGCCCTGCTCTCTATGTCGCTTCTGAGGCATCTAGCCTGATTTTTAAAGGTGTTTATAGCCCTCTTTTAATTCATTTAGACATTGCTCTCTCTTCTCAGTAGCAAAATGGTAAAAATTCACCATCTCCCCTCAAAATGACTTCAAATGCAGCACAGACCCAACTTAAAGAAATGGGAAGGCAGGCCCATCCTTGGGAATGGGTGCGACAAAGTCTACAAGATGGTGGGCAAGACATTGTGATGTGTGCCTTTTCTACTTGAGTGTGGCATGCATGTGTAAAAGGGGTAAGGCTTTGGTTATGTTGCCAGGCCACCACTTTACAGATTTATCCCCATGGCTGATACCAGTGAGTAGGGGAGAGGAATCAAGCATTAAGATTTAAGGGTCTGTAATATTGTCTGGGACACTACATATCCTCTTTATGACCTGTTTTCCTTGTCACCTGGGAGAAGGCTTCGTGGTATCCGAAGAACATCCAGATTCAGTCACTGTTTTGTTCCATACAGCATCAACTTTGTGAACTCTCAAGCTTCCCTTTTCTGCTATGTATTCAAGATGGACAGTGTTTAGCACTTGCTCGTGGCAGCGGTCGGAGATGGTCGTTTGCGAGTGAGGTCTCGTCTGTACGCCTCGCTGTTAAGTCGACGGCCAGGCTGTAGGGGCGCGAGCCTAACGCAGCAGCCATCTCAATATCCGTAGGGCCACTTCGTGTGCTCCGGTTCTTTCCGTCTTTTTCAGCCCAACGTCATGAGTTACGGGCGGCCACCGCCAGACGTAGAAGGTACGACCTCCCTGAAGGTGGACAACCTGACATATCGTACTTCTCCAGACACCCTTCGCCGCGTCTTCGAGAAGTATGGCCGCGTGGGGGATGTCTATATTCCCCACAATCGCTACACCAAGGAGAGTCGTGGATTCGCGTTCCTGCGTTTCCACGACAAGCGCGACGCGGAGGACACTATGGACGCCATGGATGGGGCAGTGCTTGATGGGCACGAGTTGCGGGTTCAGATGGCCCGCTATGGCCGACCTCCGGATTCGCACCATAGCCGACGAGGGCCCCCTACGCACCGATACGGAAGCGGTGGTTATGGATGACGCAGCAGAAGCCCCAGAAGGCGGCGCCGCAGCCGATCCCGAAGCAGGAGCCGATCCAGATCTCGTAGCAGATCGCGCTACAGCCGTTCCAAATCAAGGTCCCGCACGCGATCCCGCTCTCGTTCTACTTCGAAGTCCAGATCGGCCAGGAGGTCAAAGTCCAAGTCTTCGTCTGTGTCCAGATCTCGTTCCCGATCAAGATCCAGGTCCAAATCCAGAAGCCCTCCACCTGTCTCTAAGAGGGAATCGAAATCAAGATCTCTGTCTAAGAGCCCTCCTAAATCTCCCGAAGAGGAAGGTGCTGTGTCATCTTAAGAAAAAGATACTGCAAATGGATGAGAAATCTACATAAAGGATGCCTTTGGAGGAGAAACGATCATCTGAATTTTCAGTCCTATGGAGAGACTCCTGCACAAGCAACAGGCTGTTGAAAAGGTTATTTTGTAACACTTTGTCTAACTTTTTACTTTGTTTTTGAGCCTCAAATGGCAGACTTTTACTTTTATGTGCCATTTTGTTGCTATTATTCAAATTTCTTGTAATTTAGTGATGTGAACGACTACAGATTTCATTATTGGCTTGGATATTTGAGGTAAAAACTTCATTTTTGTTCATATAGTGCTGGCTTGTTTGCAAATTAAACTGATAATTGACTTGTAGCCTCAAGTTTAATATTTTTTTTTAAATATATTTTTATTAGTTTTTTTTTAAATTTTACAGAAGAAAAAAATTAGTCAGATCAAATCATAGTATTAAAATAAACAATCATCCATAAACAAAACATAAATACATTGTTCAATACATCTAATACTAATAACTCAACTGAAAATAATCATCCCAAACAATTAACATCACTGCTCGGCACCCCCACCACCACATCCCCCCAACCCTATCCTTTCCCCCTCACTTACCAACTAACTACCTACCTTCCTCCCTCCTTCTCTTCTTTCTTCATCCTTCTCTATCTCCATCCTACTCTTCCCCCTTCTTATCAACTTCCACTTACATCAGCCTTCACTCCTCCTTCCTCTTTTCCATCAGATGTGGTGCCCAGAGGCCACCCGAGCAACCCCTTAATAACAGTAATTACATATATTCTTCCACCAACCCCAATTACAGTTGAGAAAACATCATATATAAAATTATAAACCCTCCCTAACCCTCCCCCCCCGACTTCCCAGAGTGAGTACAGGGTACAACAAAAGAAAACCCCACTACATCAAACAAAATTATTATATAATCCTAACAAGAATTTTAAACTATATACTATATACACTCTCTAAATCAATTCAATCCATTAAACAAAACAAACAACTCATCTTGTTAAGAATAATAATTATCATTTACATCTAAACCATCAATCTAAGTCAAATCTTAAATCACTTCAATCCATTGAGAGGTTTTTTTTTAAAAAAATAAAATATCAATAACAATAAATCCCTCAATTCAAAAAAAAATTATGTTCTTAATCAATTTAATATATCTTAATATATCTTCATTTAAACATCCTCTCTTACGACTTACTTATAAAATTGATCTTTGATTCAACCCATAGTCTTAGATTGGCCTTAATTCCTTTCATTTAATTATAAATTATTATCAATCGACTTCTGGGCTCTCTCATCTGTCAAATAAACCTCCATAACAAATACAGTCTATTTATTCCATTTCTAACTTACATTCCTTCAACTTTAACCAATCAGTTAATGCTTATCTATCTCATCAATAAATCAATCTAATGTCAAACCTAGATCATCAAAACAAATACATTCTTCATCAATTTAATTATATCAACCATTAATCATCTTCTCTTACATCTTACTCATAATCTTAGTCCTTAATTCAGTCCATAATTTTAGATTACCCATAATTCCTTACATACAATTTTAAATTTCATTTCTTCAAACGAATTCTAGGTTTTTTTTTAACCAAGTAAACCTCCATAACGAGGCCTCCCATCCAAATAATAAGTCTCTCTTCTTTATTTCTTCAGTCCCATAAATAAGTTGCTTCTTAAACTGAATCAATGTCTCTTTTTTCTCAATTAAATCCTCTTCTTGCTGCTTAACTAAAAAAAAAATAGCCGTCCTTTCCTTTCTTGAAACAAATTCTCTTCCTCTCCATAAATAAACTGTTCATCAAGCAGGATCCATTTCCCTTTGACTTCTGGTGGCTCCGCCGGCGCCGCCAGGGTCTCCTCTGTGAGACTCCGTTCTCTGGGTTTGTAAAGCCGCAAAAAACAGCGCACATCAGCTGTTTTTCGCGGTGAAAAACCCCCTCTCTGGGCAAAGGAGAGGTGTAGAGCATCGGGAGCAAGGTTGAGCCCCTCTTAAATCCCTGGGAAAGAAGTTTTCAGGGATCAAGAGTGAGCTCCCTAAAGCTCCGGAGGACGCTCCTGCCCAGAGACGCTTCTGTCATCAGACAGAGAAAGACGCCGCGACTACTTCTGCTTTTCTAAAATACAACACAGGAGAGATTGTAAGCAGACTGAGTGAATACAGGAGTTCTTAATGGATTGCAAGTATTTTTTTTTATTGTTTTTTTGGCTATATATTTCTAACGTCTACAATCAACATAAGGCTTTCAAAATGGCGTATAGCTTTCACTGCTTTCATTGTTAGGGAAAGTGCTGGAAAGTGAAAGTGAATTCTTTACTTTTTTCTCTCTTCCTGCTCTCGTAAGCGAAGTCAGAGAGACGGCTGTGATTGTCTTAAATTTAAAATGGAGTGGAATTTACAGTTAAATGCTGAACCTATTCTGGACTGTATTGAGAAATTTCATGAAGAAAGGTTTGAAATAGTGAAGAGTTTTACGCAAGAGTTTAAAGCAATATTGAAAGAAACTTTTACAGAAATATTAACTAAATTTCTTTTTCCAAATGAAATTGACTTACAACCGACTGCTGAACAATTTATAATACAATCTAAACAAGAAGAAGAGCAAGAACAATTAACTAGAATCTTTCTCCCAAATGAAACTGATTTACAACTGACTGCTGAGCATTTTATAATACAATATAAACTAGAAGAACAACAGGAAAAAGAAGAAGATAGTTCTGAGAATAAAGCCTCAAGTTTAATATTAAATACACAGCTGTAGTATGCTGAAAAGTTTATGCTGTCCAAATGTTCAATTCCTTCTTGCCTTTGTTCTCCCAATTCTGAATTTTTAAAATTCAAGCACATATGCAAATACTTCAAGTCAAACATTAAACTTTGCAGCTGACAAATTAATTTGAAAGATTTTGTTTTTATCAGACAAAATTCTAATCTCTTCTCTTATGTATTTTTGTGCACTAGGCGCAGTTGTGTAGCAGTTGAGTAATGCTGGTTAGCTGTTAAGGTGGCGTGTTGCAGTGCAGAGTGCTTGGCTGTTTCCTGTTTTCTCCTGATTGCTCCTGTAAAGATGCCTTGTCGGGCAGAAACAAATGGCTGTCCAGTTAATTGTAATTGCCTGACAACTGCACTTCCAGTCACCCGGGCCTTGCATTAAAATAATGGAGCATACAGTGAGCACATCTAGCTGGTGATATACACACCTTATTTTTCCAGAATGGTAAATTAGACCATCTACATATGTGAACTTGCATATGAAAATGTAATGTTAAAGCATTTGATTCATTCCTTTTAAGTACTGATTTGGAGTATCTCTTAAAACATTCTGTATTATAACCTCTGTGTCTGTAGTTTAATAAAAGCAACTTTTTTGGTGTTCAGGGTTTTTTTTTTTAAAAAAAAAGATGGACAATGATTAGTATTTATATGTAAAGGTGTAGGTATATAGATATGTATGTATATAGCATGTGTATACGTGTCTTATGTTTGTGTATGGGTAGATATAGACTTTCTTTTGAGAGCAGGCAACAGAATTTCATTTTTAATGTGTGCCAGTGTGCCCACAGTAGAAAATGACAATAAAGGTTATCTTACTTATCTCATCTCATCTTATATTAGCTTAACATACCTTATCTTACCTTATCTTAAAGTGGCTTTTATGCATCTTTTTATGACTTTTGGTGCTCTACATCTGTGGTTCTCAATCTTTTCTTTACCATGGACCCCCTTTAAATAGCTTTTGTGGCCATGGACCACTGAGACTTAACTCAAGATTTAAAACACTAAACTGCACCAAAACTCTGCGGATCCGCCCGTGATGACATTGTGGACCTCCGGGGATCCACAGACCATAGGTTGAGAACCACTGCTCTACATAGTACTGTTGAAGTGTACTGCATGGACAGTCCTAGATGCCCCTAGGGTGCCCCTTATTATTAAATTAAATAACTCTAATAGTGGATTTCTGAAATAAAGGACTGTCCTTTATAATAGCACATATAATCACCGGAAGCATATCTTATGTCCCCACTATTTTATAGTTCCATATATTTAGAAGGCAGCAAATTAGGGTACAAAATATCAAATGAAAAGATTGGAGGAGGAAGTCATAATAAAAGGTTTTGGGTATGTGGCATAATTAAAAAAAAAAAACAACAACCCTGAAAGCTTGATTTTATTAACTCATCCACTTTGTGAAAACAAACGATCTAATGATACAGTAGTAGTAACACATAGGAGGAAAAGCAAACTATGCTCTATTATGGATCCTAAAACAAAAATCCGTTATTAGAAAGTGGATCACACTATGCCCTATTTTTCTGCCTGCAAGAGTTCTAGAAAAGTGGGGATAGAGGCCCCCAATATTGAATCTGAAGCAAAGCTTTGAGGGTAATCTTCCTTCCACCAGCTGTCGAAACCAACAAAAACAACAACAATAATAAAAAGTTGGAAGGGACCTTGGAGGTCATCTAATCCAACCCCCTGCTCAGGAAGGAAACCCTATACCATTTCGGACAAATGTGTCTTCTTAAAAACCTCCAGTGTTGGAGCATTCACCGCTTCTGGAGGCAGGTTGTTCCACTGGTTAATTGTTCTGTCAGGAAGTTTCTCCTTAGTTCTAGGTTGCTTCTCACCTTGATTAGTTTCCATCCGTTGCTTCTCGTCCTGCCTTCAGGAGCTTTGGAGAATAGCTTGACTCCCTCTTCTTTGTGGCAGCCCCTGAGACATTGGAACACTGCTATCATGTCCCCCCTCGTCCTTCTCTTCATTAAACTAGACATACCCAATTCCAGCAACCGTTCCTCATGTTTTAGCCTCCAGTCCCCTAATCATCTTTGTTGCTCTTCTCTGTACTCTTTCTACAGTCTCAACATCTTTTTTACATCGTGCAGTATTCCAAGTGTGGCCTTATCAAGGCATTGTAAAGTGGTATTAATACTTCATGTGATCTTGATTCTATTCCTCTGTTAATGCAGCCTAGCACTGTGTTGTCTTTTTTGACACCTGCAGCACACTGCTGGCTCATATTTAAGTGATTGTCCACTAGGACTCCGAGCACCCATAACTTCTGGAGGCAAGTCGTTCCACTGATTGTTCCAACTATGAGGAAATTTCTCCTTACTTCTAGGTTGCTTCTCTCCTTGGTTAGTTTCCATCCATTGCTTATTATATTTCCTTCTGGTGCTTTGGAAAATAGGCTGACCCCTCTTCTTTGTGGCAGCCCCTCAGATATTGGAACAGACAAACCCAAAGATTCAGGGTTCAAATCAATGATTCAGAATTAGAATAGAGCTGGAAGGGACCTTGGAGGTCTTCTAGTCCAGCCCCCTGCTCAAGCAGAAGAACCTGTATCATTTCAGACAGGTGGCTGTCCAATCTCTTCTTAAAAACCGAGTGATGAAGCAGCCACAACCTCTGAGGGCAACTTCTGTTCCACTGGTTAATTGTCCTCACTTTTACGAAGTTTCTCCTTAATTCCAGGTTGCTTCTCTCCTTGATTAGTTTCCATCCTTTATTCCTGGGCCTCAACTGTGCAAAGGCAATTTCTCCATTTCTACTACTGGTGTTAAAGGAGAAATTCCTGGTATTAACCAGTATCTCCATTTATTCCATAATTCTATCGAGTTTTTTAAAAAGGGATTTTGAATTCTCTTAACAATTTTTTAAATATCTTTTTTAAACCAATGTTTCTATAGAATCGCTTAGTTCCCTTAATTCATTCAATTCTATATCGCTCCATAATAAATTTCTATCTGCTATAATATCTGGGACCACCCTTAATTGATTAGCTACCCAATAATTTCTAACATTTGGAAGACCCAGTCCACCCTTTTTTAATGGTTCATACCATAAAGCTTTGCTTATTCTTGCTCTCTTGCCTCCATTACAATACACATCCAGCAATCTCTGTATTTCCTTTAGTTCTTGATCCAAAAACTTAATCTTTATCTTTATTTCGACTTATATGCCGCCCTTCACCTCAGACTCATTAATCGGGATCATCCAAAACAAAAAATTAATTTTTGATAAAACATTGCTGCTTTCTAATACCTACAGGAAACCACTAAGGGAGGCCACCCATGTTATGATACCCCATCATGTATAGGAAGTCCTGGACATATCCCATTTTATTTAGCCACCATTTGAAGTTACAGAAGTGCTAAAATAATGACTTACGACCATTTTTCACACTTACAACCATTGCAGCATCCCCCTTGTCATGTGATCAAAATTATGACGCTTGGCAATTGACTCAGATTTGTGAGTTTCAGTGTCCTGGGGTCATGTGATCTCCTTGGGGATCCTCCTGGACTCATGGCTCCTGCTTGAGAAGATCATAGGTGGGGGAGGGGCTTTGCAGAGATTTATCTCATGCGCCAACTGTGTCCTTTCCTAGACCAGGGAGGCCTTGCACAGGCCTCAATCACGCCTTGGTCACCTCCAGGTTGTATCATTCCCCTGGACCACCGGGAAACCTCTAACTGGTCCAGAATGCCCCAATGCACAAAGTAATGAGAGCCTCTACGTTGCCCATATCACATTTTTGTGGTGCGAACTGCTGCAGGCTTTGTTTCTTTACAGGTCCAATGAAAGATGCTGCTCATCACATTTAAAGCTATTTCTTTATTGTAGCAATTGCACTTGGCATTAATACACCACCCCACTGTGCTTTGTAGCACTCTCGGCTTACAGTGTCAGCATATTCTCCCCAACAACCTGGGTTCTCATTTTACTGATCTGAGAAGGATGGAGGGCTGAGTTAACTTCGAGCCCCCTCAGGACCAAATAAAATGTCCCACTTTATTATTTCTGCATCTATCTATCAGGTCAGATAGGGTGGGCATGCACCTAGCCCCTTCCCTTAACTATTGCTTTCTGATAGGAGCTAGGAAGTGAGCCTTTTCCGCGGCAGACCCTGCCCTAAGAGACACTCTTCCCCCTGAAGTATGGCAGGCCATTATCCTAGTCTTCGGTAAAGCAAGGAAGATCTAATCCTGTGGTTAACGTCTCCTATTTATTTACTTATTTTATTTATCAAATTTGTATGCCATCCCTCTCCCGAGACTCCGATCAAGGAGAAAGATGACCACTTCTGAACAAGAATGGCACAAGGAGGGCCATAATAGGGCCAGGCAGCCTGATTAATTTGGCATATACATTTTCTCAACAAATAATATATTTATGTGTAGAAATAGCTCAAGGCGGCAAACACGCTTAATACAGATGCAAGCTCACTTTCACTGTCCCAGCACAGCAGTTCCCTTGACTGTATGGAAGGGAAGGATCACACTGGGCCAGAGAAAGGAAGCTCAGATCTTCTCCTTTCTGTTTGATACTAAAACACATCTGACTAAAAAGAATATGGCAAGAAATTAAAAGTTTAGTTTCTCAGCTGGGCTTCCAATTAAAGAGAAATGAAATTCAACATTCCTCTACACACATCAAATTTTGCCTGTGTAAGTTCTGGTGTCTGAAAAAGGCAGTATAATATGTAAAACATTTTCCACAATCTGGGCATTTGAATGGTTTTTCTCCTTTGTGTAACCTTACATGATTTATAAGGCTGGTCCTACTACTGAGATCTTTCCCACAATCCGGACACTCATACGGCTTCTCTCCCGTGTGAGTCCTCTGGTGTATCACCAGCTCAGCATTCCATCTGAATTTTTTCCCACAAATAAAGCTATTTCTTTATTGTAGCAATTGCACTTGGAATGAATACCCCACCCCACTGTGCTTTATAGCACTCTCGGCTTACAGTGTCAGCATATTCTCCCCAACAATCTGGGCTCTCATTTTACCGATCTGAGAAGGATGGAGGGCTGAGTTAACTTCGAGCCCCCTCAAGTTCGAATTCCAGGCTGTGGGCAGAGTCCACCAGCAATGCTGCATTCTGACCACTGAGCCAACAGGGCACCTGTCATTAATGTTCCACTTTATTGTTTCTGCATCTATCTGTTCTATCAGGTCAAATAGGGTGGGCATGCACCTAGCCCCTTCCCTTAACTATTGCTGTCTGATAGGAGCTAGGAAGTGAGCCTTCTCCGCGGAAGACCCTGCCCTACGAGACACTCTTCCCCCTGAAGTATGGCAGGCCATTATCCTCCTCGTCATCAGTAAAGCAAGGAAGACCTAATCCTGTGGTTAACGTCTCCAATTTAGCTCTTTACAAGGAGAAAGATGACCAATTTTGAACAAGAATGGCATAAGGAGGACCATAATAGGCCCAGGTGGCCTGGTTAATTTATAATTTAAACAAAAGCAAGAATCAGTTTTGGGATTCCATGACCATCCAAATGCCATCAACCTTGCTAGAGGTGCCCTGTATTTGAGGGCAAAGGTGGAGGCTTTGAACGTTGCCATTTTGCAACATATGCGATTTATCAGTTTCTGTATTAAGGCTTTACTACTGCAAGCCACCCACTCACCATGAGTTGGGTTGACATATACATTTTCTTAATAATATATTTATGTGTAAAATAGCTCAAGGCGGCAAACACGCTTAATACAGATGCAAGCTCGCTTTCACTGTCCTAGCATAGCAGTTCCCTTGACTGTATGGAAGGGAAGGATCACACTGGGCCAGAGAAAGGAAGCTCAGATCTTCTCCATCCTGTTTGATACTAAAACACATCTGACTAAAAAGAATATGGCAAGAAATTAAAAGTTTAGTTTCTCAGCTGGGCTTCCAATTAGAGAAATGAAATTCAACATTCCTCTACACATATCAAATTTTGCCTGTGTAATTTCTTGTGTCTGAAAAAGGCAGTATAATATGTAAAACATTTTCCACAATCTGGGCATTTGAATGGTTTCTCTCCTGTGTGTAACCTTACATGATTTATAAGGCTAGACCTACTACTGAGATCTTTCCCACAATCCGGACACTCATACGGCTTCTCTCCCGTGTGAGTCCTCTGGTGTATCACCAGCTCAGCATTCCATCTGAAATTTTTTCCACAATCTATACACTCATGCGATTTCTCTTCCCTGTGATTCCTCTGGTGTATTACCAGGTTGGAATTCTGACTGAAACATTTCCCACAATCAGAACATTTATATGATTTCTCTTCTATGTGAGTAGACTGATGTTTAACCATGTTATATTTCTGAGAGAAACCCTTTCCACAATCTGGGCATTCATATGGTTTCTCTCCTGTGTGAGTCCTCTGATGTCTAAACAGGTAGGAATTACAAGTGAAACATCTTCCACACTCTGGGCACTCATACGGTTTCTCTCCTTTGTGAGTCTGCTGATGATTAACCAGGTGGGAACTCCGACGGAAACTTTTCCCGCAATCTGGACACTCAAATGGTTTCTCTCCTGTGTGAGTTTTCTGGTGTCTAAACAGGTAGGAATTAAGTCTGAAACTTTTCCCACAATACAGACATTCATATGGTTTCTCTCCTGTGTGAGTCCCCTGGTGTCTAACCAGGCAGGAATTCCGAATGAAACGTTTCCCACAATCTGGACACTTATATGGTTTCTCTCCTGTGTGAGTCCTCTGATGTCTAACCAGGCTGGAATTTCGAAAGAATTTTTTCTCACAATCAGGACATTCATATGGGTTTTCTCCTGTGTGTATCTTCTGGTGTCCCACCAGGTAGGAATTTTGACTGAAACTTTTCCCACAATCCAAACATTGATATGGTTTATCTCCCGTGTGAGTTCTCCTGTGTATGTTGAGATGGCAATTCTGACTGAAACTTTTCCCACAATCCAAACATTGATATGGTTTATCTCCCGTGTGAGTCCACTGGTGCTTTACCAGGTTGGAATTCAGACTGAAACCTTTCCCACAAACGGGACATTCAAAGCGTTTCTCCCCAGTGTGAGTTCTCTTGTGTCTCACCAGATTGGTGTGCTTGCTAAATCTTTTCCCACACTGGGAGCACTGGTAGAGCTGCTCCTCCTGCATCAGTCCTTCCATGAATAATGGGAGTGTTGTTCTGAGTAAAGTTTTTGCCACCGTCCAAACATTTGTATGGGTTTTCAAGGGGTGGATTGACTCATGCAAAAAAAAGGCGTGATCTGCAATCCGTGTTTTTCCCAAAATAGGCAGTCGGTGGGATTTTTCCAACACTGATATTCTTGGATTCATGAGGAAGCCAAAAATATTTCTGATCCCTTGTCTGGTGGTGCTTTGATCCAAGACACTTTGCTTCCTTAAACCCTTTCATTAATGCCTTGCACTTTTTCATGCAATATTTTCTTGAGTTCCACATAATCTTATTTTTTCTGCCTGAAATCTCTGTTCCTGTTATTCTCTCCTTTGTCTCTCTCTTTCTGCTAAGGAAAGAGAAGAGTTTTAACACTTTCTGGAGGAAATGGAACAGATTTTGATTAATGGTTTGTTTTGCATTTTAATGCTGATTCTCATTCTCTGTTGTCCGGAGTGCTGTTCTTGGCATCTTCTCTGTCTATACGATTCATATTAATGGATTAATATCATTATTGTTTAAAAAATGGCTGCTGAACCTGTGAAAACAACAAAAAAAATCCATCTATCACTATGAAAAAGCAAACATATCAAAATGCTAATTTAACCTCTAAGGTTCATTATGATTCATCAGGCACAAAGGAGACTAGCAAAATCAAAGTTCAACTATCCACTCATATTTCAAATCACGGAATTTTCTTCTTGGCTTGGTTAAATTATTATCATTGCAAATAGTTGTTACAAAAAATACTTGAAAATACTGAGGTCTATACAGATACATGAATATGCACACATAAATACATATCTATACATTTATATATGTGGAAAATCTATGTGTATTTCGGACCTTCAAAATGTTTCAGAAGTGGATTCACTTAATTTGTTTGATCTAATTTTAGAAAGCTGGGACACTAACAGATGAAACTGCCCAAAGCCTGTGCGAAATTTAAAGCACCCGTTTTACCCCCTTGCCAGGAAAACATGTCAATAATATCAGAAGGAATGAAGACCGAGAGAGGCAGGCTGTTAAAAAATATGAAATATTTTTTATATGTCCCAATTTTTCCATCTCCCAGCAAGAAATCACAGGCAGAAGTTTTAAGTCATGCAGCGTTAAGGATAAGAACATTTGGGGAGAGATAAAGAATTTGCAGCAGCCGCCGACAAGTTTCAGCCTCGTCCCTTCGCTGCTTCCGCACCGCGGAGGAAAAGAAACAGCCCGATTTGCTCCCGGCGTCTCCTCCGACCTGCCCTCCACTCACCTCCCGGGAGCCGCTTCCACCCTCGAGATACCGGAAGAGGATCCGCGACGCCATCCTCCTCCCGTAAGAGAGCCGGAAGAGGAAATTCCTCTGCCCTTTCCCCAAAATCCTCTCTAGCAGTCCAATCCTCTATCGTTTCAATTTGTTCCGGTTCACCCTCTCTCCCTCCCGTATGACGTTGGCACTTGCGATGCGGCTGCTGTGGACAGACCTGTATTCTCTGCTTTCTAGGTACGAGTGTTGCTTCTCTGTAGAGCGCCATCTAGCGACATACGGTTGAACATCACGCTCCTCCTATCTCTTCCCTAAAGCGTTTGCAAGGCGTTTTTTCATGGATTCCCTGGTTCTTTAGAGGCCATCAAGTCGTATTCGACCCCCACCGAGCACATCGATAGCTTTTGTCCGGGACTATCTACCCTAAATCTTTTCTTTCAGGTCTCCCAAGAGGGCAGTCTTCGTCCCTCTTCCTCCAACTAAATCAAAGGAAAGTGTCCCGGAGGGGGGGGGAATTATGTACAACAGCCAAGGAGAAAGTGCACCTCCCTTGAGGGCTGGTGAAGATTGTTCCAGCCAGTTTTCCATCTTGGGGGTTGAGGGTGCAGCATTGACCCCTTGTCTCATCTGTGATTTTATTTTCTTTTACTTCCATTTTCATCTAACAAGCACCATATTTCCTACTGGTGCCCCATCCATGCTAAGCAATGGAAATTCAGGCTTGAATTGCTGTCACAACCTGAAAACTACCTATATTTCTTTTCCAAGCTCAGGAGAGGGCTGGAAGAGTCATTTCCCCCCTTCTGGACAGTTGGCATCCTGGCCAGCTTCATACCTTCAACAGCCGTTTGCTGTACAAAAGAAAACCATGACAGGTTTTCCTGGCAGAGGAGTTCAAGGCACTGCTGCAGACGAAGATCTTTTCTCAGTGGAGCTGAATAGGACAATGAGAGGTTGGCAGCCTGGAACTTCAACTCACCCTCTGCCTGCAGCTCTGACTTTGCCACCCGGAGAAAGGGCTATGCGGGAGAAAGACACCTGGGCCCTTCTTGGTCTGGATTCAGGCCAGGGCACATCACCAAAACGGCATTGGTTGCAACTCTCATGGACGTTTGGAGGCCTCGGGATAGATGGAGTACAGCCATTATATCCCTCCTAGACCTCTCATCAGCTTTCAGTACTATACCATCAACCATGATATCCTTCTGAACAGACTTTGGGGACTTTTGTCTCCATGGCTGGTGTAGGATTCGTTGTCTAGTTGAAATAAACAATCAGAATCCAACAGTTCCAAGAGAAAACGATGGTAATTTATTTGTACTCCTTTGCTAGGGGGGTGCTCCTTCTGCATGCAAGCACGCAGTGGACACAACCCAAATATTCAATATTTGTTCTTTATATTCCCCCACTGCCATTACAAATTTACCTCTCATCTCTTCATTGGCTTAATAATCATGCTGTAATTGTGTCGTCACAACCTATCCAGAGCTTCTAAAGTGAATATATTATCTCCGCCAATTACTTCTCCCATTCCGCTAATTCAGGGGTAAGCAACCCAAAACACTCAAAGAGCCACTTGGACCTGTTTCCCACCAAAAACAAAACACTGGGAGCTGCAAAACCCTTTTGATATCTAAAATGAAGGTAACACTGCATATATCCTTTTTTACCTGTATTATAGGGGTGTGTGTGTGTGTGTGTGTGTGTGTGTGTGTGTGTGTGTGTGTGTGTGTGTGTGTGTGTGTGTGTGTGTATGTGTGTGTGTATGTATATATATATATATATATATATATATATATATATATATATATATATATATATATATATATATATATATATATATATATATATATATATATATATATATATTTGTTTTCTGAGGTT
Organism: Bothrops alternatus; assembly: GCA_034064705.1. Taxonomy (NCBI): domain Eukaryota; kingdom Metazoa; phylum Chordata; class Lepidosauria; order Squamata; family Viperidae; genus Bothrops; species Bothrops alternatus. The sequence continues at coordinate 6,713,159 of JARGCV010000172.1, forward strand.
TTCGCGGGTGTTTGTATGTAGGTCTTTGGTTCTTCGGGTTTTCTCCCACGTAGAATTTGAAGTGTCTTGGCAACGTTTCGATGAAGTCACATTCGTCATCTTCAGGCTGGTGCTTTCGGCTTCGTGCTTCTAGCAGCAATGTGTGATTGCAACTGTTTCTTCCTTTTAACTGCCAGTGGGGGTTTGAACTGATTGGCTGGGAGCTCAGCTGTGTTCTGATTGGGTGGAGGTGTGTTCTGATTGGTTAGGGGGTTGGCTGTGCTCTGATTGGATGAAGGGTTAGTCTGAGTTACAGGGGGATTAGAGATGGTGAGCTGCATAGCTGTTTGGCTTCGCGTTCGTGGTCGTGGCTCATCTTCATGGTGGGTGTCAGTTTGCTTCTTGTATGGATTGGAGGGGTTTAAGGTGGCTAATGATGCAGACCAAAGAATGACACCAGACCTACACTCACAAAAACCACACACGATGTTACCACCACACATCCAGGCAAAAAGCAAACCCAAACCCACACCGATGAGGCACGACCACAAACCAGAAGCCAGACCACAGCTGCATCATTAGCCACCTTAAACCCCTCCAATCCATACAAGAAACTGACACCCATCATGAAGATGAGCCACGACCACGAAGCCAAACAGCTATGCAGCTCACCATCTCTAATCCCCCTGTAACTCAGACTAACCCCTCATCCAATCAGAGCACAGCCAACCCCCTAACCAATCAGAACACACCTCCACCCAATCAGAACACAGCCGAGCTCCCAGCCAATCAGTTCAAACCCCCACTGGCAGTTAAAAGGAAGAAACAGTTGCAATCACACATTGCTGCTAGAAGCACGAAGCCGAAAGCACCAGCCTGAAGATGACGAATGTGACTTCATCGAAACATTGCCAAGACACTTCAAATTCTACGTCGGAGAAAACCTATATTTACAGGGTGCAATCTAAAAAATAACCACTTGACACATATTCACTCCCTGAATATTAACAAAGCGGGAGAGAGCCTGTGGCTTGAGACTAAAGCTTCTGCCTAGCATGCAGACTGCCCAGGTTCGAATCCCGGAAAGGGTGAGTTCTGACTGAAGAGAGTTAAATAACTCGAAATAGCTATCTCAGAAATCCCTTATTTCTTTGTTAACAATTTTAAAAACATATATATATATACACACATACACACACACACACACATCATAAAGGTAAAAAAGGATATATGCAGTGTCATCCTCTCCCTCTCTCTCCCCCCCCCATCTCCCTCTCTCCAATCTTCTACTCACCTGGCAAGCTGGCTTCAAGTTGTTCTCCAACAAGCTGAGGGGTAGGCAACCTTGGCTCTTTTATGACTCATGGACTTCAACTCCCAGAATTCCTAAGTCAGCATAGGTGGGCTAGCTAGCTCTCTCCTACCCTTCCTGCTTCCTGAAGGGAAGCACAAGTGCCCCTCTCTGTGTCTCTCTGCAAATGGCAGTCGCCAAGGCTCAAAGAGTCACATGTGGCCTGAGAGCCACAGGTTGCCAACCTGTGCCCTAATTCTATGGCCCCTGGCCCTTATTTACGAATTTCCTTTTATGGCTGTTAGTTCCTAGGGGTTTTCTCTAAAGTTGCTATCATATCAGTAAATTCTGGTTAAGACCGGTTTTCAGTGTAGAAGAGACCTTCCTAGATACAATTCTGAAGTTCAAGCAAGGCTCATGAGATTAAAATATATACAATTTATTTGCTTCAGAGACTAGCATGTCTTCTCATAGTTCTGTGAAAACAATAAGCTCTTTTTTCCACACTGGTTCCACTCGGCGTGGAGTCAGGCCTCTCGAAATTCGGGAGGCCCCGGGAGAAAAGCCTTACACTGCTGCTTTCTAACATCTACATGAAACCACTAGGGAAGGCCATCCATCCTATGATACCCCATTATGCACAGGAAGTCCTGGACTTATAACATTTTATTTAGCGACCATTTGAAGTTACAACAGTGCTAAAAAAAGTGACATGACCATATTTCACACTTACAACCATTGCAGCATCCCCCTTGTCACGTGATCAAAATTATGACGTTTAGCAATTGACTCAGATTTGTCAGTTTCAGTGTCCTGGGGTCATGTGATCTCCTTGGGGATCCTCCTGGACTCATGGCTCCTGCTTGAGAAGATCATAGTTGGGGGAGGGGTTTTGCAGAGATTTATCTGGTGCACCAACTGTGTCCTTTCCTAGACCAGGGAGGCCTTGCACAGGCCTCAATCATGCCTTGGTGACCTCCAGTTTGGATCACTGCCCTGGACCACCGGGAAACCTCTAACTAGTCCAGAATGCCCCAATGCACAAAGTAACAAGGGCCTCTAGGTTGTCCACATCACATTTTTGCGGTGCAAGCTGCCGCAGGCTGTTTCTTTACAGGTGCAGTTGAAGATGATGGTCATCACATTTAAAGCTATTTAATTGTAGCAATTGCACTTGGAATGAATACCCCACCCCACTGTACTTTATAGTAGTCTCGGCTTACAGTGCCAGCATATTCTCCCCAACAATCTGGGTTCTCATTTTACTTATCTGAGAAGGATGGAGGGCTGAGTTAACTTCGAGCCCCCTCAGGATTGAATTCCAGGCTGTGGGCAGAGTCAGCCAGCATTGCTGCATTCTGACCACTGAGCGAACAGGGCACCTGTCATTAATGTTCCACTTTTATTATTTCTGCATCTATATGTTCTACCAGGCCAGATAGGGTGGGCATGCACCTAGCCCCTTCCCTTAACTATTGCCGTCTGATAGGAGCTAGGAAGTGAGCCTTTTCCGTGGCAGACCCTGCCCTATGAGACACTCTTCCCACTGAAGTATGGCAAGCCATTATCCTCCTAGTCTTCGGTAAAGCAAGGAAGATCTAATCCTGTGGTTAACTTCTCCAATTTAGCTCTTTGCAAGGAGAAAGTTGACCACTTTTGAACAAGAATGGCACAAGGAGGGCCATAATAGAGCCAGGCGGCCTTGTTAATTTCTAATTTGAACAAAAGCAAGAATCACCGTTTTGGGATTACATGACCATCCAAATGCCATCAACCTTGCTAGAGGTGCCCTGTATTTGAGGGCAAAGAGGTGCCCTGTATTTGAGGGTTGGCATATACATTTTCTTAACAAATAATATATTTATGTGAAGAAATAGCTCAAAGCAGCAAACACACTTAATACAGATGCAAGGTCGCTTTCACTGTCCCAGCACAGCAGTTTCCCTTGACTCTGTGGAAGGGAAGGATCACACTGGGCCAGAGAAAGGAAGCTCAGATGTTCTCCTTTCTGTTTGATACTAAAACACATCTGACTAAAAAGAATATGGCAAGAAATTAAAAGTTTAGTTTCTCAGCTGGGCTTCCAATTAGAGAAGAGAAATGAAATTCAACATTTTTCTACACACATCAAATTTTGCCTGTGTGATTTCTTGTGTCTGAAAAAGGCAGTATAATACGTAAAACATTTTCCACAATCTGGGCATTTGAATGGTTTCTCTCCTGTGTGTAACCTTACATGATTTATAAGGCTAGACCTACTACTGAGATCTTTCCCACAATCCGGACACTCATACGGCTTCTCTCCCGTGTGAGTCCTCTGGTGTATCACCAGCTCAGCATTCCATCTGAAATTTTTCCCACAATCTATACACTCATGTGGTTTCTCTCCCGTGTGATTCCTCTGGTGTATTACCAGGTAGGAATTCTGACTGAAACATTTCCCACAATCACAACATTTATATGATTTCTCTTCTATGTGAGTAGACTGATGTTTCACCATGTTATATTTCTGAGAGAAACTCTTTCCACAATCTGGGCATTCATATGGTTTCTCTCCTGTGTGAGTCCTCTGATGTCTAAACAGGTAGGAATTACAAGTGAAACGTCTTCCACACTCTGGGCACTCATACGGTTTCTCTCCTTTGTGAGTCTGCTGATGATTAACCAGGTGGGAACTCTGACGGAAGCTTTTCCCACAATCTGGACACTCAAATGGTTTCTCTCCTGTGTGAGTCCTCTGATGTCTAATCAGGTTGGCATTCCGAATGAAACTTTTCCCACAATCTGGACACTTATATGGTTTCTCTCCTGTGTGAGTCCTCTGATGATTAACCAGGTGGGAATTTCGAATGAAATTTTTCTCACAATCAGGACATTCATATAGTTTTTCTCCTGTGTGTATCCTCTGGTGTCCCACCAGGTAAGAATTCTGACTGAAACTTTTCCCACAATCCAGACATTTGAATGGTTTTTCTCCTGTGTGAGTTCTCTCATGTAAGACCAGGTTGGAATGCTCACTGAATCTTTTTCCACAATGCAGACACTCATATGATTTCTCTCCTGTGTGAGTTTTCTGGTGTCTAAACAAGTAGGAATTAAGCCTGAAACTTTTCCCACAATACAGACATTCATATGGTTTCTCTCCTGTGTGAGTCCCCTGGTGTCTAACCAGGCAGGAATTCCGAATGAAACTTTTCCCACAATCTGGACACTTATATGGTTTCTCTCCTGTGTGAGTCCTCTGATGTCTAACCAGGCTGGAATTTCGAAAGAATTTTTTCCCACAATCAGGACATTCATATGGGTTTTCTCCTGTGTGTATCCTCTGGTGTCCAACCAGGTAGGAATTTTGACTGAAACTTTCCCCACAATCCAGACACTTGAACGGTTTTTCTCCTGTGTGAGTTCTCTCATGTATCACCAGGTTGGAATTCTCACTGAATCTTTTTCCACAATGAAGACACTCATATGGTTTCTCTCCTGTGTGAGTTTTCTGGTGTCTTACCAGTTTTGAATTCCCAGTGAAACTTTTTCCACAATCCAGACACTTATATGATTTCTCTCCTGTTTGAGTCCTCTGGTATATCACCAGGTTGGAAGTATGACTGAAACTTTTCCCACAATACAGACATTCATATGATTTCTCTCCTGTGTGAGTCCTCTGGTGCTTTATCAGGCTGGAATTCTGACTGAGACTTTTCCCACAAAAAGGACATTCAAAGAGTTTCTCTTCATTGTGAGTCCTCATGTGTATGACGAGATGGGAACTCTGACTGAAACTTTTCCCACAATCCAAACATTGATATGGTTTATCTCCCGTGTGAGTTCTCCTGTGTATGTCGAGATGGCAATTCTGACTGAAACTTTTCCCACAATCCAAACATTGATATGGTTTATCTCCCGTGTGAGTCCACTGGTGCTTTACCAGGTTGGAATTCTGACTGAAACTTTTCCCACAAACGGGACATTCAAAGCGTTTCTCCCTAGTGTGAGTCCTCTTGTGTCTCACCAGATTGGTGTGCTTGCTAAATCTTTTCCCACACTGGGAGCACTGGTAGAGCTGCTCCTCCTGCATCGGTCCTTCCATGAATAATGGGACTGCTGTTCTGAGTAAAGCTTTTGCCACCGTCCAAACATTTGCATGGGTTTTCAAGGGGTGGATGGACTTATGCAAAAATCAGATTTGATCTGCAATCCGTGTTTTTCCCAAAATAGGCAGTTGGTGGGATTTTTACAACACTGATATTATTGGATTCATGAGGTTGCCAAAAATATTTCTGATCCCTTGTCTGGTGGTGCTTTGATGAAAGATGCTTTCCTTCCTCAAACGCTTTCATTAATGCCTTTGTACTTTATCATTCAATATTTTCTTGAGTTCCACATAATCTATTTTTTCTACCTGAAATCCCTGTTCCTGTTATTTTCTCCTTTGTCTCCCTCCATCTGTTAAGGAAAGAGAAAAGCTTTAACACTTTCCGGAGGAAATGGAAAAGATTTTGATTAATGGTTTGTTTTGCATTTTAATGCTGCTTCTCATTCTCTATTATCCGGAGTGCTCTTCTTGGCATCTTCTCTGTCTATACGATTCATATTAATGGATTAATTTCATTATTGTTTAAAAAATGGCTGCTGAACCTGTGAAAACAGCAAAAAAAGTCCATCTATCACTATGAAAAAGCAAACATATCAAAATGCTAATTTAACCTCTAAGATTCATTATGATTCATCAGGCACAAAGGAGACTAGCAAAATCAAAGTTCAACTATCCACTCATATTTCAAATCATGGAATTCTCTTCTTGGCTTGGTTAAATTATTATCATTGCAAATAGTTGTTACAAAAAATACCTGAAAATACTGAGGTCTATACAGATACATGAATATGCACACATAAATACACACCTATAAATTTATATATGCGAAAAATCTATGTGTATTTTGTACTTTCAAAATGTTTCAGAAGTGGATTCACTTAATTTGTTTGATCTAATTTTAGAAAGCTGGGACACTAACAGATGAAACGGTGCCCAAAGCCTATGCGAGATTTAAAGCACCTGTTTTACCTCCGAAAATCCTCACTTGCCAGGAAAACATGTCAATAACATCACAAGGAATGAAGACCGAGAGAGGAAGGCTGTTAAAAAGTCTGAAATAAAGATTTTTTAAATGTCCCAATTTTTCCATCTCCCAGCAGAAAATCATAGGCAGCAGTTTTAAATCGTGCAGCGTTAAGGATAAGAGCATTTGGGGAGAGATAAAGAATATGCAGCAGCCGCCGACACGTTTCAGCCTCGTCCCTTCGCTGCTTCCGCACCGCGGAGGAAAAGAAAGAGCCCGACTTGCTCCCGGCGTCTCCTCCGACCTGCCCTCCACTCACCTCCCGGGAGCCGCTTCCACCCTCGAGATTGCGGAAAAGGACCCACCAACGCCATCCTCCTCCCGTAAGTGAGCCGGAAGAGGAAATTCCCTTTCCCCCCCAATACCCTCTCTAGCAATCCAATCCTCTATCGTTTCAATTTGTTCCGGCTCAGCCTCTCTCCCTCCCGTATGACGTTGGCACTATGGGATACGGCTGCTATGTACAGAAGTGTATTCTCCGCTTTCTACCGGTAGGTACGAGTGTTGCTTCTCTGTAGAGCGCCATCTAGCGACATACGGTTGAACATCACGCTCCTCCTATCTCTTCCCTAAAGCGTTTGCAAGGCGTTTTTTCATGGATTCCGTGGTTCTTTAGAGGCCATCAAGTCGTATTCGACCCCCACCGAGCACATCGATAGCTTTTGTCCGGGACTATCTACCCTAAATCTTTTCTTTCAGGTCTCCCAAGAGGGCAGTCTTCGTCCCTCTTCCTCCAACTAAATCAAAGGAAAGTGTCCTGGAGGGGGGCGGAATTATGTACAACAGCCAAGGAGAAAGTGCACCTCCCTTGAGGGCTGTTGAAGATTGTTCCAGCCAGTTTTTCATCTTGGGGGTTGAGGGTGCAGCATTGACCCCTTGTCTCATCTGTGATTTTATTTTCTTTTACTTCCATTTTCATCTAACAAGCACCATATTTCCTACTGGTGCCCCATCCATGCTAAGCAATGGAAATTCAGGCTTGAATTGCTGTCACAACCTGAAAACTACCTATATTTCTTTTCCAAGCTCAGGAGAGGGCTGGAAGAGTCATTTCCCCCCTTCTGGACAGTTGGCATCCTGGCCAGCTTCATACCTTCAACAGCCGTTTGCTGTACAAAAGAAAACCATGACAGGTTTTCCTGGCAGAGGAGTTCAAGGCACTGCTGCAGACGAAGATCTTTTCTCAGTGGAGCTGAATAGGACAATGAGAGGTTGGCAGCCTGGAACTTCAACTCACCCTCTGCCTGCAGCTCTGACTTTGCCACCCGGAGAAAGGGCTATGCGGGAGAAAGACACCTGGGCCCTTCTTGGTCTGGATTCAGGCCAGGGCACATCACCAAAACGGCATTGGTTGCAACTCTCATGGACGTTTGGAGGCCTCGGGATAGATGGAGTACAGCCATTATATCCCTCCTAGACCTCTCATCAGCTTTCAGTACTATACCATCAACCATGATATCCTTCTGAACAGACTTTGGGGACTTTTGTCTCCATGGCTGGTGTAGGATTCGTTGTCTAGTTGAAATAAACAATCAGAATCCAACAGTTCCAAGAGAAAACGATGGTAATTTATTTGTACTCCTTTGCTAGGGGGGTGCTCTGTTGAAGATTGTTCCAGCCAGTTAACGGGATGGATCTGGGGTTGGAGACATATAAATGGAACATTAACCGTAGGATTCACTGAATATTGGAACATTTATAAATGGCCTACAGATAAATGTACAAGGTAAAGTATATAGATGTGTAGGAACAACCTTGTGGGCTATGCCTGTGCCACATGGAGGACAATATATGACTATAGCACCATTTGGATGGGATGGCAATTGGAAGGGACCTTTTCCTAAGGGACAGTCAGCAAGAAAAGGTCAATACTGGATATGTGGGTCAAGAGCATATCGAGCATTGCCCCCAAATTGGACTGGGATCTGCTATCCAGGGGTAGTGATACCTGAATTCTTTTTATTAGAAAATGAAAAGGATAACGAAATACAAATCCTCTCGTATAAAAAATATAGGGGAAAGAGGGAAATAGCTAAAGCCCCAGAACAGAATTGGAAGGGTGTATGGTCCACAAATAGAATAATAAAAGAATTACAACCAGTAACCTGGAATTGGTGGACCATAGGAGGATATAGAGGAGTATATACTTTGACCAATGGAATTATAAGATTACAAGCTGTGGTAGAATTAATAACTAATCAAACAGCTACAGCTTTAGAATTACTGGCTACTGAGGTAGGAGAAATTAAAGAAGCTGTAATTCAAAATAGAATGGCTTTAGATCATATATTAGCTTCTGAAGGAGGAGTATGTGGAAAATTTAATTACATTAACCGTTTTTTACAGATAGATGATAATCATGAAGCAGTGATGGACATTGCAAAAGGAATCAGGAATGTGGCCAAAGGTTCTGAACAAAAGTATGAAAATATGTGGGGTGATTGGAGTTGGTTAATAAATTGGCTTCCCAATTTTGGATGGTTAAAACAAATATTTATAGGACTAGTGTTTATAGTTGTGATAGGTATTATGTGTTGTGTTTGTCTCCAATGTTTACCCTGCTGTATTTTATTTTGCACCAAAACATTGGGGTCAGTAGCGAAAAGCATCTCTGGAGAAGATGTACAGATTCAGTTTATGTTATCTAATATAGCCAAAAATGAAGATTCATCAGAGTATACAGAAATACAGGGGGGATTGATAAATATGCATCAATATGATAAATCTTCAGAGTCAGTTAAACCTGCAATACAATGGAAACTAATTGAATAGAAAAATAAGTACAATTGGTGGGAATCAGGAAAAGATAACATAAAGGAAGTAAGATAAATACGTAGGCAAAAATAGCTGGGTCTCAGAAAGGAAGAAGAGAAGCCATAAAAAATATAAATAGCTGTAAAAGGAAATGGCTAGCCAGGAAAGACATGTTGAATTGGAAAACAGGTAAATAAGCTGTATAAGATAAAAGGAAAGGCACACTGAATTGAAAAAGAGGAAAAGAACCTATTGTTTTAAAATGGGGGCATAAATATCTACAGAGTTTAAAATAACCATTTAAATGTCTAATTTTTCTTATTATTATCGTATATGTGAATATGATTTAATATGTTATCAGGAAATGTGTATAAGCGGATGGAAAGAGGGTAACCTCATAGTACCTCAGCCAATGGGGAAAAAGGATGGATGTAGCGGCCGGTGATAGGGATGAATAAAAGAAGGAAATATTTTGGGTTAAAACTTTGAAGAGAACTAACCTTTGAAAGCTTCTCTTCCGCTTATTGCAATAAACAAAACAAAAGGCCTTCGCTGTGTCTTGGCTGGTTATTGGTCAGGCGATCTTGCCTCTGGTCACCAAGGAAAGTAGCCAGGAGCACGTAACAGCTAACAAGCACCATATTTCCTACGGTGCCCCATCCCGGCTAAGCAATGGAAATTTGGGTTCGAATTGCTGTCACAACCCGAGAACTACCTATATTTCTTTTCCAAGCTCAGGAGAGGGCTGGAAGAGTCATTTCCCCCCTTCTGGACAGTTGGCATCCTGGCCAGCTTCATACCTTCATAAACAGTTTGCTGTGCATAAGAAAATCATGACAGGTTTTCCTGGCAGAGGAGCTCAAGGCATTGCTGCAGATGAAGATCTTTTCTCAGTGGAGCTGAAGAAGGGAATGAGAGGTTGGCAGTCTGGAACTTCAACTCGCCCTCTGCCTGCAGCTCTGACTTTGCCACCCGGAGAAAGGGCTGTGCAGGAGAAAGACACCTGGGCCCTTCTTGGTCTGGATTCAGGCTGGGGCACATCACCAAAACGGCATTGGTTGCAACTCTCATGGACGTTTGGAGGCCTCGGGATAGACGGGGTTCAACCATTATGTCCCTGCTACACCTGTCATCAGCTTTCAGTACTGTATCATCGACCATGATATCCTTCTGAGCAGACTTTGGGGACTTTTGTCTCCATGGCTGGTGTAGGATTTGTTGTCTAGTTGAAATAAACAATCAGAAGCCAAAAGTTCCAAGAGAAAACAATAGTAATGTATTTGTACTCCTTTGCAAGGGGGGTGCTCCTTCTGCATGCAAGCACACAGTGGACACAACCCAAATATTCAATATTTGTTCTTTATATTCCCCCACTGCCATTACAAATTTACCTCCCATCTCTTTTTCATTGGCTTAATAATCATGCTGTAATTGTGTCGTCACAACCTATCCAGAGCTTCTAAAGTGAATATATTATCTCCGCCAATTACTTCTCCCATTCCCCTAATTCAGGGGTAGGCAACCCAAAACACTCAAAGAGCCAGTTGGACCCGTTTCACACCAAAACCAAAACACTGGGAGCCGGAAAACCCTTTTGATATCTAAAATGAAGGTAACACTGCATATATCTTTTACCTTTATGATGTGTGTGTGTGTGTGTGTATACATGTATATATGCAGTGTTACCTTCATTTTAGATACTGTATCAAAAGGGTCTCTCTGTCTCTCTCCTCTCCCTCCCTTTCTCTCTCTCCCCCCCCTCCAATCTTCTGCTCACCTGGCACACTGGATTCAAGCTGTTCTCCAACAAGCTCAGGGGTAGGCAACCTTGGCTCTTTTATGACTCATGGACTTCAACTCCCAGAATTCCTAAGTCAGCATAGCTGGGCTAGCTAGCTTTCTCCTGCCCTTCCTGCTTCCTGCGGAGATGCACCAAAGGGAGGAGCCCCGTCCAATAAGCTTTTCAGCTCATTGGAGAACACCGTTGAGTCCACTCTTTTTTTCTTTTTTAAACACACAGAGGGAGACAGACAAATACAGAGAGAGAAAGGGAGGGAGGGAGAGAGAGAGAAGGGAAGGACAAATGCCTGTCTCTGTCTCTGTAAATAGCAGAGGCAGCTGGGAGCTGCAGGGGAGGGCTCAAAGAGTCACATGCGGCCCCAGAGCCACAGGTTGCCAACCTGTGCCCTAATTTTATGGCCCCTGGCCCTTATTTACGAACTACCTTTTATGGCTGTTAGTTCCTAGGGGTTTTCTCTAAAGTTGCTATCATATCAGTAAATTCTGGTTAGGACCAGTTTTCAGTGTAGAAGAGACCTTCCTAGATACAATTCTCAAGTTCAAGCTAGGCTCATGAGATTAAAATATATACAATTTATTTGCTTCAGAGGTTAGCATGTCTTCTCATAGTTCTGTGAAAACAATAAGCTCTTTTTTCCACACTGGTTCCACTCGGTGTGGAGTCAGGCCTCTCGCAATTCGGGAGGCCCCGGGAGAAAAGCCTTACACTGCTGCTTTCTAACATCTACATGAAACCACTAGGGAAGGCCATCCATCCTATGATACCCCATTATGCACAGGAAGTCCTGGACTTATAACATTTTATTTAGCGACCATTTGAAGTTACAACAGTGCTAAAAAAAGTGACATGACCATATTTCACACTTACAACTATTGCAGCATCCCCCTTGTCACGTGATCAAAATTATGACGTTTAGCAATTGACTCAGATTTGTGAGTTTCAGTGTCCTGGGGTCATGTGATCTCCTTGGGGATCCTCCTGGACTCATGGCTCCTGCTTGAGAAGATCAGAGTTGGGGGAGGGGCTTTGCAGAGATTTGTCTGATGCGCCAACTGTGTCCTTTCCTAAACCAGGGAGGCCTTGCACAGGCCTCAATCATGCCTTGGTCACCTCCAGTTTGGATCACTGCCCTGGACCACCCAGAAATTCTAACTGGTCCAGAATGCCCCAACGCATAAAGTAATGAGGGCCTCTAGGTTGCCCCTATCATATTTTTGTGGTGCGAGCTGCCGCAGGCTTTGTTTCTTTACAGGTCCAATGGAAGATGCTGCTCATCACATTTAAAGCTATTTCTTTATTGTAGCAATTGCACTTGGAATGAATACCCCACCCCACTGTACTTTATAGCACTCTCGGCTTACAGTGTCAGCATATTCTCCCCAAGAATCTGGGTTCTCATTTTACCGATGTGAGAAGGATGGAGGGCTGAGTTAACTTCGAGCCCCCTCAGGATCGAATTCCAGGCTGTGGGCAGAGTCCGCCAGCAATGCTGCATTCTGACCACTGAGCCAAGAGGGCACCTGTCATTAATGTTCCACTTTATTATTTCTGCATCTATCTGTTCTACCAGGTCAGATAGGGTGGGCATGCACCCAGCCCCTTCCCTTAACTATTGTCATGTGATAGGAGCTAAGAAGTGAGCCTTTTCCGTGGCAGACCCTGCCCTAAGAGACACTCTTTCCCCTGAAGTATGGCAGGCCATTATTTATTTATTATTTGGACTTATATGCCACTCCTTTCCGAAGACTCGGAGCGGCTTACAACATATATAAAACATCGGTCACTGTCTTAAGTCCAAATCAGAGAAATATTTAAAATAAAAAACCCAACACACATACATCATTCAAACAGCAATCCACAATCATCCCCAGGCCTGCCGGCAAAGATAGGTTTTAAGATTCTTTCGGAAGGCCGGGAGAAGCGCGGACTTCAAGGGGCAGTAGGTTCCAGAGGGTGGGTGCCTCCTAGTCTTCGGTAAAGCAAGGAAGTTCTAATCCTGTGGTTAACTACTCCAATTTATCTCTTTGCAAGGAGAAAGATGACGACCTTTGAAGAAGAATGGCACAAGGAGGGCTATAATAGGGCCAAGCTGCCTGGTTAATTTCTAATTTGAACAAAAGCAAGAATCACCGTTTTGGGATTCCATGAGCATCCAAATGCCATCAACCCTGCTAGAGGTGCCCTGTATTTGAGGGCAAAGGTGGAGGCTTTAAACATTTGCTCTTTTGCAACATATGCGATTTATCAGTTTCTGTACTAAGGTTTTATTACTGCAAGCCACCCACTCACCATGAGTTGGGTTGGCATATACATTTTCTTAACCAATAATATATTTAGGTGTAAAATAGCTCAAGGTGGCAAAGACACTTAATACAGATGCAAGGTCGTTTTCACTGTCCCAGCACAGCAATTCCCCTTGACTGTATGGAAGGGAAGGACCACACTGGGCCAGAGAAAGGAAGCTCAGATCTTCTCCTTCATGTTTGATACTAAAACACATCTGACTACAAAGAATATGGCAAGAAATTAAAAGTTTCTCAGCTGGGCTTCCAATTAGTGAAAATAAATGAAATTCAACATTCCTCTACACACATCAAATTTTGCCTGTGTAATTTCTTGTGTGTGAAAAGGGTAGAATAATATGTGAAACATTTTCCACAATCTGGGCATTTGAATGGTTTCTCTCCTGTGTGTAACCTTACATGATTTATAAGGCTAGACTTACTACTGAGATCTTTCCCACAATCCGGACACTCATACGGCTTCTCTCCTGTGTGAGTTCTTTGGTGTATCACCAGCTGTGAATTCCTTCTGAAATTTTTCCCACAATCTACACACTTATATGTTTTCTCTTCCGTGTGAATCCTCTGGTGTTTCACCAGGTAGGAATTCTGACCGAAACATTTCCCACAATCATGACATTTATATGATTTCTCTTCTATATGAGTAGATTGATGTTTCATCATGTCACCTTTCCGAGAGAAATCCTTTCCACAATCTGGGCACTCATATGGTTTGTCTCCTGTATGAGTCCTCTGATGTTTAAACAGGTAGGAATAACAAGTGAAACCTTTTCCACACACTGGGCACTCATACGGTTTCTCTCCCGTGTGAATCCTCTGGTGTCCCACCAGGTAGGAATTCTGACTGAAACTTTTCCCACAATCCAGACACTTGAATGGTTTTTCTCCTGTGTGAATTCTGTTGTGTATCACCAGACTGAAATTCTGACTGAATCTTTTTCCACAATGCAGACACTCATATGGTTTCTCTCCTGTGTGAGTTCTCTGGTGTATCACCAGCTTGGAATTAAGCCTGAAACTTTTCCCACAATCCAGACATTCATATGGTTTCTCTCCTGTGTGAGTCCTTTGGTGTCCCACCAGGTAGGAATTCTGACTGAAACTTTTCCCACAATCCAGACACTTGAATGGTTTTTCTCCTGTGTGAGTTCTCTTGTGTGTCACCAGGTTGGCATTCTTACTGAATCTTTTTCCGCAGTGCAGACACTCATACGGTTTCTCTCCTGTGTGAGTTCTTTGGTGTATCACCAACTGAGAATTCCATCTGAAACTTTTCCCACAATTTCGACACTCATATGATTTCTCTCCTATATGAGTCCTCTGGTGTATCACCAGGTCATAATTCTGTTTGAAACTTTTCCCACACTCTGGGCACTCTCCCGTGTGAGTTCTCTGGTGTATCACCAGCTTGGAATTAAGCCTGAAACTTTCCCCACAATCCAGACATTCATATGGTTTCTCTCCTGTGTGAGTCCTCTGGTGCTTTATCAGGCTGGAATTCTGACTGAAACGTTTCCCACAAACAGGACATTCAAAGAGTTTCTCCCTAGTGTGAGTCCTCTTGTGTCTCACCAGGCTGGAAGTATGACTGAAACTTTCCCCACAATCCAGACATTCATATGGTTTCTCCCCTGTGTGAGTCCTCTGGTGCTTTACCAGGTTGGAATTCTGACTGAAACTTTTCCCACAAAGAGGACATTCAAAGAGTTTCTCCCCAGTGTGAGTCTTCTTGTGTCTCACCAGATTGGTGTGCATGCTAAATCTTTTGCCACCCTGGGAGCACTGGTAGAGGTGCTCCTTCTGCATCGGTAATTCAATGAATAATGGGACTGCTGTTCTGAGTAAAGCTTTTGCCACAGTCCAAACATTTGCTTCAAGGGTTTTCAAGGAATGGATGGACTCATGCAAAAATCAGATGTGACCTGCAATCTGTGTTTGATCCCTTGTCTGGTGGTGCTTTGATCCAAGACACTTTGCTTCCTCAAACGCTGTCATTAATACCTTTGTACTTTTTCATGCAATATTTTCTTGAGTTCCACATAATCTATTTTTTCTACCTGAAAACTCTGTTGCTGTTATTCTCTCCTTTGTCTCCCTCCATCTGTTAAGGCAAGAGAAAAGTTTTAACACTTTCCAGAGGAAATGGAAAAGATTTTGATTAATGGTTTGTTTTGCATTTTAATGCTGCTTCTCATTCTGTTGTCCGGAGTGGTTTTCTTGGCATCTTCTCTGTCTATACGATTCATATTAATGGATTAGTTTCATTAGTGTTTAAAAAAATTGCTGCTGAACCTGTAAAAACAGCAAAAAAAATCCCATATATTACTATGAAAAAGCAAACATATCAAAATGCTAGTTTAACCTCTAAGATTCATTATAATTCATCAGGCACAAAGAAAACTAACAAAATCAAAGTTCAACTATCCACTCATATTTCAAGTCATGAAATTCTCTTCTTGGCTTGTGTAAATCACGAATTATTATCATTGCAAATAGTTGTTACAAAAAATACCTGAAAATACTGAGGTCTATACAGATACATGAATATGCACACATAAATATATACCTATACATTTATATATGTGAAAATTCTATGGGTATTTCGGACCTTCAAAATGTTTCAGAAGTGGATTCACTTAATTTGTTTGATCTAATTTTAGAAAGCTGGGACACTAACAGATGAAACGGTGCCCAAAGCCTGTGCGAGATTTAAAGCACCCGTTTTACCCCCGAAAGTCCTCCCTTGCCAGGAAAACATGTCAATAATATCAGAAGGAATGAAGACCGAGAGAGGAAGGCTGTTAAAAAGTATGAAATAAAGATTTTTTAAATGTCCCAATTTTTCCATCTCCCAGCAGGAAATCACAGGCAGCAGTTTTAAGTCATGCAGCGTTAAGGATAAGAACATTTGGGGAGAGATAAAGAATTTGCAGCAGCCGCCGACACGTTTCAGCCTCGTCCCTTCGCTGCTTCCGCACCGCGGAGGAAAAGAAACAGCCCGATTTGCTCCCGGCTTCTCCTCCGACCTGCCCTCCACTCACCTCCCGGGAGCCGCTTCCACCCTCGAGATACCGGAAGAGGATCCGCGACGCCATCCTCCTCCCGTAAGTGAGCCAGAAGAGGAAATTCCTCTGCCCTTTCCCCCAAAATCCTCTCTAGCAGTCCAATCCTCTATCGTTTCAATTTGTTCCGGTTCACCCTCTCTCCCTCCCGTATGACGTTGGCACTAGCGATGCGGCTGCTGTGGACAGACCTGTATTCTCTGCTTTCTAGGTACGAGAGTTGCTTCTCTGTAGAGCGCCATCTAGCGACATACGGTTGAACATCACGCTCGTCCTATCTCTTCCCTAAAGCGTTTGCAAGGCGTTGTCACGGATTCCCTGGTTCTTTAGAGGCCATCAAGTCGTATTCGACCCCTACCGAGCACATCGATAGCTTTTATCCGGGACTATCTACCCTAAATCTTTTCTTTCAGGTCTCCCAAGAGGGCAGTCTTCGTCCCTCTTCCTCCAACTAAATCAAAGGAAAGTGTCCTGGGGGGGAAATTATGTACAACAGCCAAGGAGAAAGTGCACCTCCCTTGAGGGCTGGTGAAGATTGTTCCAGCCAGTTTTTCATCTTGGGAATTGGGGGTGCAGGATAACTCCTCGAAACCTGCCTCTGCAACTTAGCAAAGCTGTAAAATTGAAGCTTGACCCCTTGTCTCATCTGTGATTTTATTTTCCTTTACTTAGCTAACAATCACCATATTTCCTACTGGTGCCCCAACCCTGCTAAGCAAAGGAAATTTGGGCTCGAATTGCTGTCACAACTTGAGAACTACCTATATTTCTTTTCCAAGCTCAGGAGAGGGCTGGAAGAATCATTTCCCCCCTTCTGGACAGTTGGCATCCTGGCCAGCTTCATACCTTCAACAACAGTTTGCTGTGCATAAGAAAATCTTGAGAGGTTTTCCTGGCAGAGGATTTCTAGGCTTTACTGCAGATTAAGATCTTTTCTAAACGCAGCTGAAGAGGGGAATGAAAGCCTGGCAGCCTGGAACGTCAACTCGCCTTCTGCCTGCAGCTCTGACTTTGCCACCGCAGAAAGGGCTGTGCGGGAGAAAGGCACCTAGGCCCTTCTTGGTCTGGGTTCAGGCCGGGACACATCACCAAAACGGCATTGGTTGCAACTCTCGTGGACGTTTGGAGGCCTCGGGATAGACGGGTACAGCCATGTGCCTCCTAGACATCATCAGGTTTCAGTACTGATCATTGACCATGATTTCTGTTAAATACTGTGTCCGGTGAGGCATTGATCAGACTAAAGAATTAAAGCAACAGTTCTTTATTCAATCAACACAGAAGCAGCTCTAATAGCCGCTTGGCTTCTATTTATACCGGACTGCCACTAAGCAGCAGCCAATGAATTTAAAGTACTAATTGTCGCCTAAAGTGCAGGCTTGTAACAATACACAAACAGGTAGGGACTTCGAATTAACACATTAAGTTAATAGTTTATAATTGACCTTATAAATTAGGTCAGTACACAACACCCCTTCCCCCTAGGTCAGTGATGGCAAACCTTTTAGAGACCGAGTGCCCAAACTGCAACCCAAAACCCACTAATTTATCACAAAGTGCCAGGGCTGCATCAGCATTGTAGTGCCCTTGGGGTGAGGGATATGTAGCCCAGTGCGTGGGCGTGGTTGCAGTTGTCACAGCAGACTGGGTGACTGGCCGGGGCCAGTCCCTTGCCATCTCCAGGGCATCCCCGGGGCGCCATCGCTGCTTGCTCCCTCACTTCCTGTCCTGTCACTTCCAAATGGCACGTACTCACTACTCTGGTGAACTCTGCTGGGGCAATGGTGTGCGTGTCTACAGAGAGGGCTCTAAGTGCCGCCTCTGGCACATGTGCCATAGGTTCGCCACCACTGCCCTAGGTAATCACAGATCACAATAATGAATTTAGTCTTGTAAGTAGGCAAGTGGGTTCCGTGCCTGCTCCAATCGTTGGATCGCCATCAGAGGCCCCCGGTCTACAAGCCCTTTTGATGAGCCAGGTAGACCAGGGCTGCTCGCCTCGGGTAGACTGGTACTTCTCTGAACGTTCCGGTCAGGTAGACCGGTGCTTCTTTGAATGTTCTGGCTGGGTAGATCGGTGCTGTCCAGCACAACACTCTTGAGTTGATTGGTGCCCTTTTTCTGAACGAAGCACCTTCCAATCATCCAGGGAACAAGTCCGCCAACAATTCCTATTCGGTGGACATCGCCTCAGAAGTTTGTGGTGACTTAGACGAGGCTATGTCACCCTGCACCTCCTTGTGAGTCTCACATGACCTCGGGGACTCAGGTGTGCTGCAGATGCCAGGCAGCTCCCGGCCCTCCTCTCTGTCAGCGGCCATGGGTTTGATGAGCCTGCCACCGTCGCAATTGGTCGATGTACCACTGAATCACCCGACCATCTTCCAGGGCCACTTCGTATGACAGTGGCCCTGACACCTTACAAACGACAGCTACCACCCACAGTGCCCCTTAACCGTAGTTTTTCGCCCAAACCTTGTTACCGATCTGCAGATTCCGCAGAGGTTTGGGTTGCGTTGGTTCCGCTGCTGCCCGGTCTGGATAGAGACGGTCCAGCTTTGTGGTCAGCCAACGTCCCCATCTAAGTTCCGCTGGGCTGCGGCCCATTGAAGTGCAAGGAGTTGTGTGTTGGCAGAGCAAAAACTCTGCCAATTGGTGATGCCAATCACCAGTCGTTAGTCTCTTTAAGGACTCCTTGGTCGTCCTGACCATACGTTCTGCTTGACCAGTTGAAGCAGGATGAAAGGGGGCTGAAGTAGCGTGTCTCATCATGTTAGTCCTTATAAAAGGACTGGAATTCTGCAGCAGTGAATTGTGTCCCGTTGTCGGACACAATCACATTAGGCAAGCCATGTTTGGCAAAGATTCTTCACAGTTCTTGGATGGTCCTGGCAGTAATCATAGTTGGGACAGGTGCTACTTCTAGCCATTTAGAGTAACTGTCCACCACATTGAGGAACACCTGTCCTTGGAAGGATCCTGCATAGTCTATATAAATTCAAGACCAGGGAGTTTGTGTGGTCTCCCAGTGATGTACTGGAGCTTGAGGCATTTCAGATCTGGTCTGCTGGCAAACTTGGCACCCTTTTACTTGAGCCTCTATATCCTTATCCAATCCTGGCCACCACAGGTAGCTTCTTGTGAGTGCCTTCATCCTAACTATTCCAGGATGTCCCTTGTGCAGAGATTCTGAGACCCTTGCTCTTAATGTGTGTGGGACTATATCCCGACTTCCCCATAAAATGCAGCTCTTGTAAGCTGATAGCTCATCTTGTCTTCTGATGAAACTGTAAAATTCTGGCCCCAGACTGGCTTCAGGCCATCCCTTCAGCACCCAGTTCAAAACATGACTGAGTGTTTTGTCATTGGCTGTTTCAGCAGCCACATCCCCTGCGTGAAGGGGAGGCAGGTCCTGGATGGCCAGGATGCATGCAGCAGCGTGACCCATCTCCTTGCCAGGCTTATGTACAAGCCTGTAATTGTAGGCTGACGTGAAGATTGACCACCTCAGCATCCTTGGAGAAAGTGGGCGACCATAAAGGAAATCGTGGAATTTTTTTATTCCAGCTACTATTGCTAATGCCTCTTTGTCAAGTTGTGCGTAATTTCTTTCCACAGGGGAAAGTGTTCTTGAATAATACGCCATGGGTGCTTGCTGCCCATTAGCCATTAAATGACTCAAAACTGCTCCTATCCCATACGATGAAGCATCACATGCAATACTGATAGGCAGTTTTTCGCTGAAGTGTGATTTGACTGATTTGAAAATTTTTTTGTGGATGCTAGTCCACACCCATGGTGCCCTTTTATCTAGGACAGCGGTTCTCAACCTGTGGGTCGTGACCCCATTTGGGGTCAAACGACCGTTTCACGGGGGTCGCCAAACACGGCAGTCCGCCATTTCCCCCCCCATTTTCCCCCCCATTTCCCCTCGGCCGTCGCGCGTGTGCCGTGCATGCGCGATTTGGGCCGTCGTGCCACGCATGCGCGCTTAGGCCCATTGCGCCGTGCATGCGCAGTTAGGTCCGTCGCATGCGCCGCGCATGCACAATTTGGCCCGTCGCGCCACACATGCGTGGTTCAGCCCGTCGCGCGCGTGCCGCGCATACGCAGTTCGGCTTGTCACGCCGCGTGTGTGCAGTTTGGGCTGTCGCGCACGCGCCACACATGCACGATTCAGCCCGTCGCACCGCACATGTGCGGTTTGGCCCATCGCGCGCATGCTGTGCATGCGCGATTCGGCCTGTCGCGCCACACATGCATAGTTTGGCCCGCCGCACGCACGCCGTGCATGCGCGATTCAGCCTGTCACGCCGCGCATGCGCGGTTTGGGCCGTCGTGCGTGCCGCGCATGCGCAATTTGGTCCATCGTGCCACGCATGTGCAGTTTGGGCCGTTGCGCTGTGCATGTGCGGCGCAGGTCAGGGTCGCACCGCGCATGGGCGGCGCAGGTGGGGTCTCGGCCTGAAAAAGGTTGAGAACCACTGATCTAGGAGCCTATGCAGAGGCTCTGCTAATGCTGCCTTGTGAGGAAGGAATGCAGGGTAGAAGTTAAGTAACCCTAAAAATGCCTGCAGCTCCCCCTTTGACTTAGGACTGGGAGCCTGCTGTATAGCCTTAAGCTTTGAGTCAGCAGGGTGGATTCCAGTGGCATCTACCCGGAATCCAAGGAACTCACTGGAGTTCACATCTATCTGGCATTTATCTCTTTTAAGTTTTAACCCTGCTTCACGGAAGTGTTGGGGAACTGCTCTGAGACGTTCTGCTAACTCTCCAGCAATTAGAACAGGGCTTTTCAACCTTTTCACCCATTGTACCACTTTTAGGATATGGCAGCATCCAAGTACCACCAGTTTCCTAGCAAGGTATCAAAAACTTGATGACCAAAAAAAAAAAAAAAAGGAAAAGAGTGATAAAGTATAGGTAGTCCTCGATTTACAACAGTTCACTTAGTGACTGTTTGAAGTTACAATGGCACTGAAAAAAGTGCCCCTCAAGCCACAGCCACGCAAGACACTTGCCTGCCCACCCGGTGGCGCTCTTCCTCCTGTCCGAGGTTTTCATTTTTGTGAGCATTTCTGTTGAGGATTGGCAGCAGGGGGGGTTGGTTTTTATTCCCCCCGTCTGCTGGGTGGTTTTGGTCACTTCACATGACCCTGGGACACTGTGACTATCATAAATATGAATCAGTTGTCAAGCATCTGAATGTAAATCACAAGACCCTGGAGATGCTGCAACATTCCAGCTGATCGGCGCTTCTTCTGGGCTCAGCGGAAGTGCCAGGATCAGCGCCAAGCTCCAGCTGGCACTGATCCTGGCGCTTCCACTGAGCCCTGACAGCCCCGAAGAAGCGCTGATCATCTGGAAAATGGCGCTAATCCTGGCGCTTCCGCTGAGCCCTGACAGCCCTGCAGCTCCAGCCATCTCTCGCTCAGGCTTGTGCGGTGCTGCCACCGGTTCAGCTCATTCCCCTCCCCCGCTACCACTTTTTTAGGATGGTCGCATACCACCTGCCAGGTGCCAATGTACCACAGGTGGTACCCGTACCACTGGTTGAAAAGCCCTGAATTAGAACATCATCAAAGTAAGGACACACTCCTGGAATGTTTTTGAGTGTGCATTCCATTACTCTCTGAAAAAGTCCTGGGGTGACACTCATCCCAAACTGCAGGCGATGAACCTTGAATGCTCCTCTATGCGTTACTATGCGTTAGATTTTGGAAGTGGTTTGCCTTTGGTGCCTAGGACTGTGAGAGAGCAACTGTTGTAAAGTTACCCAGCTGGCTTTGTACCTCAGATGGGACTAAAACTCACAATCTCCTGGTTTATAGCCTGGTGCCTTCACCACTGCACCAAGCCAGCTCTCCCCAGCCAGTATCATAGCAATATTAACAATGTGGCCAATTTCAAAGCTTCGATAAAATGATGTGTGGCAAAAATATATGTTGGTTTTAGATAGGAACGTGGACGTCCCTGAAGGACAAATAGTGACGTGTAAATCATTCTGCATTGTGCAAAAGACACATGTTATGTTCTTGGCAAATGGTACAAAGAACATATCTGATTCTGTCATTTGCACAATGGGGTGACAAGATGCACATCGCTTGGACAACGTCATGGCTTATAATAGATACAGATCACTGTAAGATGGCTTCTGCCTTATGAAAACTGCTAATGGGTTGGTGGACTAAATTCTGTCAATGGGTTAAAAACGATGTCTTTCTGACTTGAAGACAAGAAAAATATTGTGGTGGACTTTGAAGTGTGACTGCAAAGAGGACGGTTAAGTATGTGCAACTTAGAAGTTAGCAACCCGTTTGGGCCCTCCATTCTGAGATCTCTTTAATGTTTTCATCACCAAAATCTCAAAAAGATTTCCGCCATCATGGGCTGCTTTATTATTTTGTCAAAATACTATTCCTTAATGTCACCCAGTTATAACAGCCCTGAAAAAAGTGACTTATGACCATTTTTTACCCTTACAACCATTGCAGCATCCCCGTGGTCACGTGATTTACACTCAGATGCTTGGAAACTGATTCACATTTATGACGGTCGCAGCGGTCCAAGGTCATGTGATCCCTTTTTGAAACCTGACTAAGCAAAGTCGGTGGGGAAGCCAGGTTCACTTAACAACTGTGTTACTAATGAACAACTGCAGCAATTCACTTAACGACTGTGGCAAGAAAGGTTGTAAAATAGGGCAAAACGCACTTAACAAATTTCTCACTTGGCAACATAAACTTTGGGCGCAGCTGTGGTCGTAAGTCAAGGACTACCTGTACTACTGAGCGTGGGCTGAGTGCTTATATCAGAGCAAATGGTTTCCCTCAGGGGTAGGCAATTTTTGGCTCTTTTATGACTCGTGGACTTCAACTCCCAGAATTCCTGAGCCAGCCATGCTGGCTCAGGAATTCTGGGAGTTGAAGTCCACGAGCCATAAAAGAGCCAAGGTGGCCTACCCCTGCGTTAACAGAAAAACAAACTACACGATATTTTATCCATCAAATTAAAGCAGGCAGAGATAGGAAACCTAAAAAAGTAGGACTCCATATCCGAGAATTAGAAAAAAAAAAAAAAAAAGGAGGGGTGACAATAAAGGTATTTTGTTCCTCTTTCATTCGCCTTTGAAAGAGTTGAAACCATAAAGTGTCGTCGCATAGAGTAGGCCGGATGTGCGAGCGGCGGCGTTCATTTCCCTTTCCTGCCCTTTCCGCTTGGCTGGGAGGAAGTGGCTGCTACGAAAGCCTGTCGGATTGTCTGAAGTTGGGCGCTGGGCAGCGGAAAGCGAAGTGTGTGTGTGTGTGTGGGGGGGGGCAGCCGGCCCGTTTGCGAGCCTCCGCTTGGCAGGAGGTGAGTCTCGGCGGGCGGCGAAACGGGAGGAGACTGTGCGGGACTGGCCTGCAGCGAAGGGGGGGGCACTCGCATGCAACCCCTTCCCCCAACACCCTGCTGCCTTCCAATTCTATAGGATGCAGAGCCCATCGTTCCCAGCCTCACTAGCTGGAGGTGATGGGTTTTGTAGTCCACCACCTCCCCATGCCTGACAGGGCGCCGGCTGAGGTGGGAGTATTGAAAGGAGTGAGGATCGCCCCATCCCAAGGAAAGAAAGTCCCACCCTAGAATAGAATAGAATAGAATAGAATAGAATAGAATAGAATAGAATAGAATAGAATAGAATAGAATAGAATAGAATAGAATAGAATAATAGCATAGAATACGAATAGAATAGAATAATTGCATAGAATACGAATAGAATAATAGAATAGGATAGAATTCTTCATTAGAAGAAGTGATGAAGATGATGGTAATGATCTTTGGCTGCTGTGTATTTTAATTTTTTTTCTCTTTTGTTTTTCTGGTCTTTATGAAGGAAATCTATCTGCAGATTGTTCACTGCCCAGAGTCCTTTGTTGAGGTGGGGGACATACAAAATGAATGACTCAATAAATACATTCGATTTATATAGTCGCTTATCTCACATATGAGACTTTAGGTGGCTTACAGTAAAATAGATATAATGCAGAATATACAAATAAAAGACATTGCAGCCGAGCACGCTTGTAGCTTTGTCGGTTGGCTGGCTGGTTTTGGCATGCTGTCATCAGAGCAACATGATAAAAGCAGAAGTGGTTGGGTGACAAGGAGAGGAAATAATATGTGAGGTACAAAGGAAATATGCGAGTACAAAGGCAGGCAAGATAACTTTACCTGCTGTCTTTTGCTTGCTTATTCCAACATCAAGATTATGCAATGATGCTATTGCCTAAAGCTACTTATCAGCCAAATAAGGAGAAAGCAGTATTTCTTTACAGTTGCTTGTTCCCCTTTGCAGAAATACTGCAGGATTTCTGTTGCTCTCTTTTCCATTTCTGTGAGTATGCAGTGGGGTACCCCAGGTTTCTCTCTTAGTCCAGTACTCTTCAACAGCTTCACGAATGATTTAGATGAAGCAATAGAAGGGTTATTTATCAAATTTGCAGGAGATACCAAGCTGGGGGGAATAGCCAACATTTTAGAAAATAGGCTCAAGATTCAAAAAGATTTTGACAGACTTGAACTACAAAATGCTATTCAGTGGCGAGAAAAGTAAGGTTTTTGCACTTAGGTTAGAAAAACAAAATGCAGGTACCTGACTCAACTGGTACAATGTGAGAGGGATCTAGGAGTCCTAGTGGACAATCACTTAAATATGAGCCAGCAGTGTGCTGCAGCTGCCAAAAAAGCCTAACCTACATCCATGGAGAGATAGTATCAAGCTCATGGGAAGTGTTCATACTGCTTTATACTGCTTTGGTAAAGCCACATTTGGAATACTGTATCCAGTTTTGGTCACCACGACCAAAAAGATGTTGAGAGAAGAGCAACAAAGATAATTAGAGGGCTGGAGTCTTATGATGGTGGGTCTTCCAATACAGATAGTTCTCGATTTATGAGCAGAAATGAGGTCAAAATTTATGTTGCTAAGTGAGATGTCACGTGACTTTTGCCCCCTTTTATGACCTTTCTTGCCCCCGTTGTTAACTAAATCACTGCAGTTGATAAGTTAATAACATGATGGTTAAGCGAATCTGGTTTCCCCATTGACTTTGTAAGTCAATGAGGGAAGGTGACCATGGGACATAAATATGAATCGGTTGCCAGGCATCTGAATTTTGGTTGTGGGGACGCTGCTACAGTCGTGTGAAAAATGGTCGTAAGTCACTTTTTTCAGTGTTGTTGTAACTTTGAACAGCCGCTAAATGTATTGTGGTAAGTTGAGGACTACCTGTATTTGAGAGGTTATCATGAAGAAGAGAGGGAAAAACCTATTCTCCAAATCACCTGAGGGCACGATTAATAGATGGAAACTAATCAAGGAGAGGAGCAGCCTAGAACTAAAGAGAAATTTCCTGACAGTTAGAACAATTAACCAGTAGAACAGCTTTGCCTTCAGAAGTTGTGGCTGCTCCATTACTGGAGGCTTTTAAGAAGAGACTGGACAGCCAACTGTCTGTAGTAGTATAGGGCAAAGGGTGGTAACCTTGGCTCTTTTATGACTGGTGGACTTCAACTCCCAGAATTCCTGAGCCAGCATGGCTCAGCTTGAAAATCTCTTCCTTTCCCCTCAGCATGGCTGGCTCAGGAATTCTGGGAGTTGAAGTCCACGAGTCATAAAAGAGCCAAGGTTGCCTACCCCAGGTATAGGGTTTCTGCTTGAGCAGGGGGCCTAGAAGACCTCCATGGTCTCTTTCGTTATTCTGTTTTGGCACCCAGCCCAGTCATTCTTTCTTATGAGGTAAACCGCCTTCTGGCACCTTCTGCAACCCCCCCCCCTTCTGATACCATCTGCTTCCTGCCATAATTTCCTTTTGTTGTTTATGCCATCTTTGAGTACATACTTTTCCTGTCTGCTTTCCACAAGTTGTTTATGCAGTTGATTTTGAGCAAGGGTCTTCAAATGTGGCCCTTTTATGACGTGTGGACTTCAACTCCCAGAATTCCTCAGCCAGGCACACGTGTGCCTGGCCGAGGAATTCTGGGAGTTGAGATCCACACGTCATAAAAGGGCCAAGTTTGAAAACCCCTGATTTTGAGTTATGACTCCCCAGAGCAGGGGTTCTCAACCTTGACAACTTTAAGACTTGTGGACTTCAACTCCCAGAATTCCTCAGCCAGCTTTGCTGGCTGAGGAATTCTGGGAGTTGAAGTCCACAAGTCTTAAAGTTGCCAAGGTTGAGAACCCCTGCCCCAGAGTGAGAGCTCTACATTTTCTGGGCTACATGGTAAAGATTCACCTGTCCTGTCCTCCAGCAAGCATTTGTAGTACTTTGCAAGTCAAGACAGGCCTATATAGTAGCTTTGTGTATCCAGGTTGATTCCTACTAATGTGTCCTCAGGTGACTTCCTTAGTTTTTGTTCTAGCACAGTGTGCAGCCTACTGGTAGTCCCTGATTTAATGACCATAATTGAGCCCAAAATCGATGTTGCTAAGTGAGACAGTTGGTCAGCGAATTTTGCCCCATTTTACCACCTTTCTCGCTATCCTTGTTAAGTGAACCGCTGCAGTTGTTAAATTAGTAATGTGGTTGTTAAGTGGAATCTGGCTTCCCCATTGACTTTGCTTGACAGAAGGCCGTAAAATGGGATCGCACGGTCCCAGGACACTGCAGTCGTCATAAAGAGGAACCGGGTGCCAAGCATCTGAATTTTAATTACGTGACCATGGGGATGCTGCAACTGTGTGAAATACAGGCATAAATCACTTTTTTCAGTGACCTAGTCGTTAAATCAACTGTTGTAAGTCAAGGACTACCTATAATGCCAGGAACAGTGACTATATTGTGAGTTATTTTCCTAACCAGCAACCAAGAGATCTTCAATATGGTAGGAAATTAAAAGAGTTGTCCATACACCTTGGAAAAATGAAGAAGGCCCTTGACTGGGGGAATAATAATCATAATGATAATAATGATAATAATGATAATAATAATAATGATAATAATGATAATAATGATAATAATGATAATAATGATAATAATAGACTGCAGACAGCAGAATAGACGAGAAAGAACTGGAGAAAACAAAATACAAAGACCTACAAATAGAAATAGAAAGACTGTGGCAAAAGCAAGCAAGGGTAGTACCAATAGTAATAGGAGCCTTGGGTGCAATCCCAAAACAACTGGAGCACCATTTGAACACCATTGGCATTGACAAATTCACCATTAGTCAATTGCAAAAGGTGGCCTTACTAGGAACTGCTTCCATCCTGCGACGATATCTGTAATACCATCAAACATCCACATCTGCCTATCCCAGGTCCTGGGTAAGGACTCAATAGGTAGACAAAATGCCAAATCCAGTCTGAACATCTGGCTGACTGCGATGATCCATAATACTAATAATAATATAGTAATAATAGTAATAATAATTATTATTATAACAAATTTGCCATTAGTCAATTGCAAAAGATGGCCTTATTAGGAACTGCTTCCATCCTGCGACGATATCTGTAATACCATGAAACATCCATATCTGCCTATCCCAGGTACTTGGTAAGGACTGATAGGTAAACAAAAATGCCAAATCCAGTCTGAACATCTGGCTGACTGTGCGAATAATAATAATAATAATAATAATAATAATAATAATAATAATAATAATAATTTGGAAGGGGCCTTGGAGGTCTACTAGTTCAACCCCCTTCTCAGGCAGGAAACTCTACACCATTTGAGACAAATAGTTGTCCAGTCTCTTCTTAAAAACCTCCTTGCAGCATTCACAACCTCTGGAGGCAGGTTGTTCCACTGGTTAATTGTTCTAACTGTCAGGGATATAATACACCAGAGACTTTCCCTAGAAGTCTTCTGACTCCAATATATAGGCAATATAGAGAAGAGAGCAGGATAATGAAGGCAGCCAGGCTGTTTAGTAGTTCTGTTTTCCCTTCCCGTGGACTAGCATTTATTTATGGCTTTTAAAACAGCTTATGGACTATTAGGGGGAAAAAAACATACTGTTTTGCTCCTATAAATAAGGATATTCAGATAGTCGCACACTTTCCACTGTGTTTTGATACAAGGGCACCAAAATAAATAGGCTGCTATTTCATAACCTTAGGGGGTTCCTGGATGTGATTGGCTGTCATGATAGGAAACAGAGATGGCACTAGTTCTATTAAACCTCTCCGTGGCTGGATCCTACTGTAATTAGTAATTGTGCAAAACCCGCACAATTACAAGTTACCGTAATACTGCTTACACAATACACTGAGTTGCCAGTTAATTGAACCGGATTTCTGCAGCTTATTAAAGGATTAAAAACCAACCAGGAGCTTAAGCAGATTGAATTTAGATTGCTGTGTGTATGCAGCCTACAGGAAGTCCTCAACTGATGATCCCATTCATTTAGCTACTGCCGTGTTTCCCTGAAAGTAACACCCGGTCTTATATTATTTTTGCCTCCGAAAGAGGCATTAGGTCTTATTTTCGGGGGTGTCTTATATTTTTCGTGACACCCGCCTCGCCTTGCGATGGCGGCATCAACAGCAACAAAGATGATCAGGGGACTGGAGGCTAAAACATATAAGGAACAGTTGCTGGAATTGGGTATGTCTAGTTTAACGAAGAGAAGAACGAGGGGTGATAGGATAGCAGTCTTCCAGTATCTCAGGGGCTGCCACAAAGAAGAGGGAGTCAAGTTATTCTCCAAAGCGCCTGAAGGCAGGACAAGAAGCAACGGGTGGAAACTAATCAAGGAGAGAAGCAAGCTAGAACTAAGGAGAAACTTCCTGACAGTTAGAACAATTAACCAGTGGAACAACCTGCCTCTAGAAGCGGTAAATGCTGCAGCACTGGAAGTTTTTAAGAAGAGACTGGACAGCCATTTGTCTGAAATGGTACAGGGTTTCCTGCCTGAGCAAGAGGGTTGGACTAGATGACCTCCAAGGTCCCTTCCAACTTTTTACTATTATTATTATTATTATTATTATTACTATTCTACACAAATGGCTATCCAACTTAGCTTGAAAAGCTCCAGTGATGCCTGTTATTTTGGGAGACATTTGGGGGGGGGAGAGGATGGAGCAATTAAGGACAGTGGGAGGGGGATGACAACAACTTAATCAGATCATCAGTGGAACTGAGGGTCCTTCCCATTTTTTAATTTTTATTTTTTTACTGGAGAGACAAAAATCTTTCCTCAAGCCTTGGTGGTGCAGCGGGTAAAGCGCAGTATTGTAGGCTGACTCTGCCCACAGCCTGGAGTTCGACCCTGACCGGCTCAAGGTTTGACTTGGCCTTCGATTCTTTCGAGGTCAGTAAAATGAGGAGCCAGATTGTTGGGGACAATACGTTGATATTGTAAACCACTCAGAGAGTGCGGTAAAGCAAGGGTCCTCCAACCTTTCCAGCGTGGCGGCCTGGGGGTGGGGAGGGGCAGAGGGGATGCTTCTGTGTGAATGGCGGGCATGTGAGCAGCCCAGGGGCTGGGGACCCTGCTGTAAGGCACGATGAAACAATATATAAGCCTTAAGTGGCTTTTGGCTGTTAGCGAATGAAACCCAAAGCAAAGTTCACTGGACCCATTTTTAGATATGCCTCCCATTTTCTGTGGATGCTTTTTCCCCACTGAAAGCCAGTGGCTGAAAGACCGGGTTGCTGCTGTCTGGCTAAAAGTTTTTGGTTGGACCCTGCAAGTCATTACATTATTCAGCCGCTGTTTAGTCAACAGTTGTAGTTAGACCCTACTGAAGAAGAAGCAGATGTTTAATCTAGATCAGGGGTAGGCACCCTTGCCTCTTTTATGCCTCGTGGACTTCAACTCCCAGAGTTCCTGAGCCAGCCACGCTGAGGGGAAAGGGAGAGGTTTCCAAGCTGAGCCATGCTGGCTGAGGAATTCTGGGAGTTGAAGTCCACCAGTCATAAAAGGGCCACTGTTCCCTATCCCTGATCTGCATTATTTGCCCTCAGGTGTGCTTTCTCACCTAAAACCTCCAGAGTGGTTTGTACAGGAAATGAAGAGCGATACCCAATAAGACAGTGTTTCTCAACCGTGACAATTTTAAGGCAGGTGGACTTC
This sequence comes from Bothrops alternatus, assembly GCA_034064705.1. Classification (NCBI taxonomy): domain Eukaryota; kingdom Metazoa; phylum Chordata; class Lepidosauria; order Squamata; family Viperidae; genus Bothrops; species Bothrops alternatus. The sequence goes on from JARGCV010000172.1 coordinate 6,743,527, forward strand.
AACTCCCAGAATTCCACAGCCAGCAACGCTGGCTGTGGAATTCTGGGAGTTGAAGTCCACCTGCCTTAAAATTGTCAAGGTTGAGAAACACTGCAATAAGAAGATGCCACAGGACAAAACTTTTAAGCCCTCCCATTGCAACCCTCCAGCTCAGGGGTAGGCAACCTTGGCTCTTTTATGACTCGTGGACTTCAACTCCCAGAATTCCTGGAGCCAGCATGGCTCAGCTTGGAAACCCCTCCCTTTCCCCTCAGCAAAGCTGGCTCAGGAATTCTGGGATTTGGAGTCCACCAGTCATAAAAGAGCCGAGGTTGCCTCCCCCGGCTCCAGCTGAATAGTCCCTTAGTTATCCAGCTCACAAAACTCATCCTGACAGAAACGGGAGGAAAAGAAAAGTGCCTTGTCGGCGGATGAAATTCTTACAGTGTGGAATTCACTACAGGTGGTCCTCGACTTACGGCCGCCACGCTTGAGCCCAAATTTCCTTTTGTGAAGCGAGACCTTTGTGAAACGAGTTTTGCCCCGTTTTAGGGATCTTCCTTGCCACAGTTGTGAGGTGAATCATGGCAGGGCTTAAGTTAGTCACACGGTTGTTAAGTGAAGCAGGCTTTCCCCTTGACTTTGCTGGTCAGAAGGTCGCCAAAGGGGATCACATGGCCCCCGCCATAAATATGAGTCAATTGCCAAGCGTCTGAATTTGGTAACCATGGGGATGCCATAATGGTCGTAAGTGTGAAAAACGGCTGTAAGTCACTTTTTTTCCAGTGCTGTTGTAACTTTGAACTGTCGCTAAATGAGCTGTTGTAAGTCGAGGACTACCTGTGGAAGATGAACCCCAGGGCATCCGAGGCGGTGTTTCTCAGTCTCAGCAACTTAAGATGTGTGAACTCCCAGAAATGTAGAATTTAATTCCCAGAATTCCCCAGCCAACCTAGGTTTGAAAAACACTGTTTTAAACCAAACCTTGGTTTAAAACAGTATTTTTAAATGTTTAAAGGTTAGACAGTCATTTGAATGGTGTAGGGCAGGGGTAGGCAACCTTGGCTCTTTTATGACTGGTGGACTTCAACTCCCAGAATTCCTGAGCCAGCCATGCTGAGGGGAAAGGGAGAGGTTTCCACGCTGAGCCATGCCGGCTCAGGAATTCTGGGAGTTGAAGTCCATGAGTCATAAAAGAGCCAAGGTTGCCTACCCCTAGTGTAGGATCTCCTGCTTGAGCAGGGGGTTGGACTAGAACAGGGGTGGGGAACCTTGGCTCTTTTATGACTGGTGGAGTTCAACTCCCAGAATTCCTGAGCCAGCATGGCTCAGCTGGGAAACCTCTCCCTTTCCCCTCAGCATGGCTGGCTCAGGAATTCTGGGAGTTGAAGTCCATGAGTCATAAAAGAGCCAAGGGCCTACCTCTGGCCTGGGCCTAGGCCGCTTTATGACTCATGGACTTCAACTCCCAGAATTCCTGGAGCCAGCATGGCTCAGCTTGGAAACCTCCCCCTTCCCCCTCAGCATGGCTGGCTCAGGAATTCTGGGAGTTGAAGTCCATGAGTCATAAAAGAGCCAAGGTTCCCCACCACTGGACTAGAAGACCAACTCTTCCCAACTCAATTATTCTGTTAGACAAGGCCACCCACAAACATAGGAAAAGTGGCATCTGCTTTAACGTGTTCCTGTTAAGCATTTCACCCCCCCACCCCCTCAAAAGTCCAGGACTTCCTTCCAGAACGGCGGGACGGAAGCAGCTGAAATAAATGCTGTAGAAAATAAAAGACTTTTTTTCCCAACGTTTTATGTCCCTTAGGTTTTTAGGGAGCCACAAAATCTCCGCGGGCTGCTGCTAGTTCTCATGAAGACCATGAGATCCTGCCTGGGAAGGATGCCGTCTGTTTGGAGCCAGCCGTCGAAGCCCTGGCTGCTTCTGCTGTAAGGCAGGGGCAAGGCCGAAAGGTGGCCCTGGAGATTGGGATCCGACTGCTTTTCCTGCGTTGAGAGGGCGGAGGGGGTGGGTGAGCCTGAGCTGCTCTCCCTCCCCTCCCTTCCAGAAGGAACCCATAGGCAAAATCTTCTCCGTGCCCTGCAGTTCTCACTGCACTCCCCGCTGGCCGCCGGGCAGGGCCAGCCATCCTTCCTGCCAGGGCCCCAGGGCCTCGCCTCGCTCGTCCCGGGGTGAGACGCGGGCCTCCCTTGCGGGGGACCAAATGGCATCGGGAAGAGGAGAAACAGCTGCCCTTCACCTCCAGCTCCAGGGGGCTGCCGAGCCGAGCTCGCGGCCGGCCCCGAAGATGGAGGAGACGGCCGCGCAGGAGATGGGGCGGGGAGGAGTCTCGCGGTTCCTTCAGATCGGCTCCACGCGGGAGTTCTTATCCGGAGAGGCTTCCCGCCACGTCAAACGGGAGCCGGACGAACTTCTCCCGCCCCACCACTGGGCTCCCCCCAGACAGGAGTTTTCCAAGTATCCTCCATCGGGATGGAGGAACCCAGCCCTACCCAAAGCACTGCCATGGGACAACAGCTCTTTCCAGGCCCCCTACGAGGCCCCGGCCAGCCCCAGCCCCTGGCCCTCGGGAGGATGGGGAGGCCAGACTCTGCCCAGCCTGGGCAGGGAAACGCCGCCAGTCTATAGTGGCCAGGAGCACCGGGAACAGAGGAGCTACGGAGGCCTCAAGGAAGAGGCTCTGGCCGAAGGGACCGTCAGCGTGGAGATCCGGCGTCAGCGTTTCCGACGTCTTCGCTATCAGGAGGCCGAGGGTCCCCGGGAAGCCTGTCGGCAGCTGCAGGAACTTTGTCACGAGTGGCTCCGGCCGGAGAGACGCACCAAGGAGCAGATCCTGGAGCTTCTGATTCTGGAGCAGTTCTTGATCATCCTCCCCAGGGAGATGCAGAGCTGGGTCCGGGAACGGGGTCCGGAGACCTGCAGCCAAGCGGTGGCCTTCTCGGAAGAGTTCCTGGTGCGGCAGAGAGAGACCCAAAGGAAAGAGCAACGGGTAACAAACACGAGCTTATAGTCCCATCTGCTCAAAAGCCATCTTTGTCCCCCGGGGTTGATTACAGGGAGGTGTAAAACATCAAAACCACAACTAGCAACGAAACGGTTAAGAGAGCGTGCTACCGGTAGGAGGTAAAATAGATATAGTTATGAACCAAGAAGTTTACATTTAGCAGGTAGTCCTTGACTTATGACCGGTTGCTTGGCAACCGTTCAAAGTTGCGACAGGTTCCCGCTAAAGGCACAGCCCGATTCTGAAATTCTGATGGCCACCTCCCCCCGCCGCCCCAACATATGACTGCATTTGGGGTGCTTGGCAAGCGGCCTCAGTTAGCGCTGCTTGCAGTGTCCACAATTTACGGATTTTTTTTATTATTTTCTTTTGCCGGAAAACAGGCATTTACTTCGGTTTTTCGGCAAAAAGGCCCCAGAACGATCAGTGGGTTTGCGTAACGATCGTGGTGTTCAGCTAACGACCACAGATTCCACCTAACCCCCGCCACAAAAAGAGGTTGTAAATGGCAGACTCCGTTAAGGACGTAAGTCGAGGACTACTTGTATCTTAAAGCTAATTTGTGGAAGGCAGTTGGTGTATATTTCATTTAGTGCAGGGGTAGGCAACCTCGGCTCTTTTATGACCCGTGGACTTCAACTCCCAGAATTCCTGAGCCAGCCATGCATGGCTGGCTCAGGATTTCTGGGAGTTGAAGTCCACGGGTCATAAAAGAGCCAAGGTGGCCTACCCCTGATTTAGTTAAACCAGGTTCCTCGGAGCGCTTCCCCAAGAGTGGAAACAAGCTGGAATTAACTTTCCCTCTTGCCTTTTTCAGGTGATGTGGTCCTTCGATGACGTGCTGGTGAACCCTACCCGCCCACCGCCCGTCCAGTATCCTGCCATGTCGCAGCAGGTCCATTACCCCACGGTGGCACTGTCCATGCAGTACCCACTCTTGGCACCACAGTCCCAGTATCCTGCCCTCGGACAGTCGGCTCCCCATCTCGTTATGGCGGAGCGAGCGCCAACAAATGCACGGCAGAGGATGATCAGCAGGAAGTCTGTGGCAGATGATGGCGCCACCCTCCGCCCTTACGGTAAGGTGATCTTCTAGGCCAGGGGTCCCCAACCCCTGGTCGGGCCACGGCATACCAGCAACCGGTCCACACAAACAAGCAAAGCCCCATCTGCGGGATGCAGGGAGCACACAAAATCGTGCATCCTCTGGTCTGCAGAAAAACCTCTCTCCAGGGAACCGGTCCCTGGTGCCCAAAAGTTTGGGGACCTCTGTTCTAGGGGAGCTACAGCCCTCTGCTGCTGGGACTCCACTTCCCATAACTTCCTTCAGCAGGGCTCTGCTGGCTGAGAGTCATGGGCTTGGAGCTCCATCTTTCCATGCCTCCTGCGTAGAAAAACAATCTTTTCGGGTCTTGGAATGGATCTACTTCTCAATCAGTCTTTAAAAATTAGTTTTTTTTTGAGAGGTGGTTTTCGATCTTGACCGCCAAGTGAAGACACCACTAAAGGTAGTCCTCGGCTTACAACGGTTTGTTTAGTGACCGTTCAAAGTTGCAACGGCACTGAAAAAGATGACTTATGACCAGTTTTTCACGCTCATCACTATCACGTGATCAACATTCATGCACTGGGCAACTGAGTCATATTTGTGACAGTTGCCGTGTCCCAGGGTGAGAAGGTCGCAAAAGGGGATCATGTGACCCGGGAGGGGGACGTGGCAACCGTCGTCATAAATGCGGACCGGTTGCCAAGCGTCTGGATTTTGATCACGTGACCATGGGGACGGTGCAACGGTGGCAAGTGTGAAAAATGATAAGTCGCTTTTTTTCCGGCGCCGTTGTAAGTTGGAAAGGTCACTAAACAAACGATTGTAAGTCAAGGAGTACCTTTAATTCCATTGATGCTAGAGGTTTTGGAGTTCCTAGGAAGGCAGGACACCACCATGGCAGCCATCCCCCAAGGAGTCCCAGTGTTTGGCTTTGGAACTAGCCCAGGGGTAGGCAACCTTGGCTCTTTTATGACTCATGGACTTCAGCTCCCAGAATTCCTGAGCCAGCATGGGGGAAACTTTGGCTCCTTCATGACTCGTGGACTTCAACTCCCAGAATTCCTGAGCCAGCATGGCTCAGCTTAGAAACCTCTCCCTTTCCCCTCAGCATGGCTGGCTCAGGAATTCTGGGAGTTGAAGTTCACTAGTCATAAAAGACCCAAGGTTGCCTGTCCCTGAACTAGACAAACCAAAATTGCATTTTTTAATGCTTTTTTTGTTTTTTTTTTTAGGATGGGAGATTAAGAGAGGAACAATTTCCACGGCTGTAAATCTCAGGTCTCCCACAGAAATCTAATTGTTTTCCTTCCCCTCTCCCCTTGTACCCTTCTGCCTCCTCCCCCCCCCACCCCCACATACCCTGTCCCAATCCTGCCCCCTCAGGCCCCATCCAGGAGTTCCGGAGGCCCCTCACCAACGCCGAGCGGATGCGAAACCGGCGGATGCGAAACCGGAAGCAGCGCTTGGAGACCAGCATGCAGCTGGTGGAGTCGGCCTCCCGGGCCCCTTCGATGCTGTTGGATGCCATGCGGGGCCTGCACTGTCACGATCTGAAGGTCTTTGACAGGGCCAGGCAGGAAGAGAGGCAGTACCGCAAGCAGGAGCGGCGGCAGGATCGAGCCACGGCGCAGCTCATGGTCACCGCCATTGAGCGCTCCCACAAAGACCTGGGGGATTTCCTGGGAAGGCAGACCTCCACCATGGCCGCCATCGCCGAGGTGTTTACGGGTCAGAGGTCACCTGCCCAGGGCGCCTACGCCAACTACAGCTCTTACACCGGGTACAGCAACCCGCCCTGGGGTCCTCCGGAGCCTGGAGCTCCAGTACCGTCCGGCCACGTCCCTGGCATGCCTTCCGAGCCGGTAACCAGTCCGGTCGTTCCCTGCCCAGTGCCTCCTGTGGCCCTGCCTGGTGGCAGCGATGACCCAGTCCTGGAGCCAGCTCCCACCGTTGGACCAATTGAGGCGGCTGCGCCCGACTCCCCAAAGCCTTCCACTTCCGATGCCACTTCCCGTGGCCTGGATGCCAGGCCCAGCAGGGGCACCAAAAGGAAGACGTGGGACTGAGGACCCTTAGCTCGCTCTTAACAAAACAAAACAAAACACAAAACTTGGTAGCTTTTTTTTTTTTTTAAGGTCAATTTCATTTCCGGTTGCCAGCCCGGCAGATTCCTCCCCCCCCCCGTGTGTGTGTGTCTCTCTCTCTGTCCCTAGTGCAGGGTAGGCAACCTCGGCTCTTTTATGATTCGTGGACTTCAACTCCCAGAATTCCTGAGCCAGCCTGGCTCAGCTTGGAAACCTCTCCCTTTCCCCTCAGCGTGGCTGGCTCAGGAATTCTGGGAGTTGAAGTCCACGAGTCATAAAAGAGCCGAGGTTGCCTACCCCTGCGGCCTAGTGTGTTAGGAGGACAGCCCATCTATCTATGCAAGGAAGCGTAAGGCAGAGCTTCACGCCCGTAAGAAGGATTGCTGCGGGCTTCCAAGTCCCCGTGATTGCAAATTATAAAAGAAAGGAAGCAGCAAAGAGTTTGATCTGTGGGAGGTGGAATTAATTAATTAACAATGCAACTTTGGGGCAAGTTGCATTTGCCCGTCTGCAAAACAGGAATAATCAACCCACGTTTACATAGTCACTTAAAAAACAGATCACTATAAAGGTCATTTGACTTCTCCGGTAATTAAAAGAAGGTGGGAATTTTAAGCTCTTCCAATGGCAATACTCGTCTTCCCATTTCTCAGTTACAATTTATTTATTATATTTATTGTATATATGTATACACACACACATATACATACAGGGCCCAATAATATTGAAGAACCCAGTTGGCTCCAACGATGAAAATATATAGGCTTGCAAAGTTAAAACAATGATAGAGGGTAGGGGGAAAAAAAAGTACAGTATTTACTGAGCTGCTGCTTTGAGTTAAGATTCCTTTTATGCCCATTTTGCAGAAGGGAGCGCAGGGATTGAGGCTGAGGATTCGAGGTGGGCCAAAACGTTTGGAGCTTAGAAAGGTCCCAAAATGCTGGGTTCTGACTTCACGGGCAGATCCTTTGTAACCTCTGGAATAATCCCCATCTTTTGGGGAGATCTTAAATCAGGCTGGATTTCTGAAAACGTTTAACGTTCCTCTCCCAAGTCTCAGTTACATCAGGCTGTCTGTTTTTCTAGATCCTAATACTTTAAAAAAAAAAAAAACGTGCACCGTTGTTTGCTTTTACAGCGAGGAAGGGCGTCTTGAAATAAACGGCTGTTTCCGGCAGGATAACTTTATATTTTTTAATGTAAAGAGTTCCCAGCCCTGTTTTTACCCTGCTTTTGCTGAGAAATTAGGCTTTTTCTTCCACTTCAACACCCCCCACCCCCAGTAAACTGAACATTAGCCAGCCTGTTGCCTGGATTCTGGACATAGTGTTTTACACCTCCTGTTGAAACAGACGGCAAAAGAACCACGGCTTTCCAGGTCTGTTTCTTGTTGGTGTGTTTGGGTTTTTTTTTTTTTTTTTAACCTCACTTTGTCCCCAATGCGTTAGGTAGAAAGGCTTAAAACGGAGCTGGGGATTATGGCAAGGCCTATCATTTTCTGATCTAAAATGACCTTGGGCGTTGCAGGTAAAGTCTTGCTTAGCCCAGGAAGTGATTTAAGTTGGGGGATGAAGGGCTGGCCTGGATCAAGGAGCCCAAACCACGATTCCAGCTGCCTGTGAGGACCTCAAGGGTTGTCTCCAATTTCCTGCTCTTAGAGTGCTCTTAAGTTAGCCAGCCGCAATGCGGCTGGGGTGCCCATGTTTATACGTGCAAATAAATAAAACTAGATTGTCGAAGACTGCTCCTTTGCCTCTGTAGCATGGTCATCCCTTTGAGGCATCCAAACGCCCTCCCAGCCGAGAGAGAAATGCCGGTCACCTTTTCTCAAAGCAACAGGGAAAGGAGGGGGGAGGAAAATGTTCCATTGGTGGCAAAGGGAGGAAGTTGGAATTTAGTGGCTTGGGCGGAACCGCCTAAACCCAGATTCGCATTTTCTAAAAGCAGCAAATGGCCCCACTTTAGCCTTTTTAAGTGGAAGAGGGGAAGGGAATGGGCTTCCATGGGGAAGGCCATCATTTGAGGCAGGGGAAGGCAACCTCGGCTCTTTTATGACTCGTGGACTTCAACTCCCAGAGTTCCTGAGCCAGCATGGCTCAACTTGGAAACCTCTCCCTGTCCCCTCAGCATGCCTGGCTCAGGAATTCTGGGAGTTGAAGTCCATAGTGCCGTAAAAGAGCTGAGGTTGCCAACCCCTGATTTGAGGAAAAGGATGTTTCCCCAAGGAAACTGTCCGGAGTGATGCATTCCTGAATTAGTCTTTTTAAGACCTGTGGACTTCAACTCCCAGAATTCCCCAGCCTGCCATGCAGTCTGGTGAATCCTGGGAGTTGAAGTCCACAGGTCTTAAAAAGCTGCCAGAATTGGACACCCCTGCTTTAAATCAGGAATTTTCCCCTCCCTCCCCCCCCAAAAAAGGGGGGGACTTGGATTGCTTCCAGTGGTCCAGATAGCTTGCAACTCTTGTCTGGCGCCTTTCACTACAGCGCCAAGCTATTAACAGGTAATCCTCGACTTAATGACCCCATTCGGGCCCAAAATTGAGACAGTTGAGACGTCTGTTAAGTGAGTTTTGCCCCATTTTTATGGCCTTTCTCGCCCCAATTGTTTAAGTGAACCCCTGCCCGATGATGAGTTAGCAACCTGGGTTGTTAAGTGAATCTGGCGTCTCCCATCGGCTTGTCAGGGTCGCAAAAGGATCATGTGACCTTGGGACACAGCCACGGTCGTAAATGTGAGTCGGTTGCCAAGCCTCTGAATTTTAAACATAGGACGGTGGGGGAAGGGGTGTTGGAAAGGCCATAACTGAAGAACGGTCCTGAGTCATTTTTTTCCCCCAGCGCCATCCTAACTTCGAAGAGTCACTAAACCAGGGGTGTCAAACTCAATTTCGCTGAGGGCCGCATCAGCATTGCGGTTGCCCTCGGGGGGGGCGGGGGGTGCGCCCTACTGGGTGTGTGTGTATGGAGTGGGTGTGGCCTACTGGGTGGGTGTGGCCAGCTCTAAATCATTCACGTCAAGGGGGCCTGTGGGGGCCTGGGCAGGAGTGGGACAGATCTGAGGGTCTCTGGCAGAAGGGGGGAACCGGGGAAGAGCCCACCAAGCCGGATATGTGAAGTAGGCGAGGGCCATTTGCTGGCCACTTCCAGGCGATGGTCCATTTCTTCATTCCTCACAAAGGGTGACACCTCCCCAGCATGCACCCAGGGGACGGGGCTGGCGCGGCAGGGGCCGGTCCCTCGCTGTTTCCAGACCGCCTTGTGAAGCTAAGACTGAATGCGTTTCAGCATAGATGGCCACCCCAAAATTGTACATTGGCTCCCGGCGGGCCTGGGCCAGGGCCAAGGCAGTGGGAGCCGTTCCCTCACTGTTTCCAAGATGGCTTCGCGGGCCACATGAAACCGCGAGCCACATCTGGCCCCCGGGGCCTTGTGTTTGACATGTCTTGTGTTTGACATGTAATGACGAACTGCAGTCGTTAAATGAGTCATGCCCAGTTTTACTTTTGGGGGGGGGCGGCGGTCGTTTTAAGCGGATTCAGATTCCTCCACTAAGTTTTCCTGCTTGGAAGAAGCCCTCAGGGAGGATCGAAAACAAGTGATCCCGTAAGCGTGGCATATACTCTCCCTGAGGTAAATATAGGCCAGATACCCAAGTGCCCAAATTTTAGTCATGTGATCACAGGGGACCCTGTATAAATGTGGAAGACGGTGGTAAGTCGCTTTTTTCCAGGAATGTTGTTTTAAACAGCTGTTACACAAGACGGTCCTTAAGTCGAGGATAACCTGTAACGCAGTCCTTAAGAAGTGAAGAAAGACCTCTGCCTATTTCTGCAATCGAACGTATTTCTTCGCCAGTGTGTTTGAGGCGTAAGGGTGAAGATTCAAGAAAAGGCTATGATGGAAAAAGAAGGGCTAGATTGGGGGCGGGGGGGGATCCTTCCTGCCAGTCTCCCAAAGATGCTTTTTCAGGAGGCAACTGGACTGCCTTGTTTTTCTTTGAAGACGTTTCGCTTCTCACCCAAGAAGCTTTTTCAGCTCTGATCCAGTTCTCATCCAAGAGCTGAAGAAGCTTCTTGGGTGAGAAGCGAAACATCTTCAAACAAAAACAAAGTCCAATTGCCTCATGAAAAAGCATTTTAGGGACACCCATGACCTAGGCCAGGGCTTTTCAACCATTTCACCCATTGTACCATAAGAACATAAGAAGAGCCATGCTGAATTAGGCCAAAGCCCATCGAGTCCAGCATTCTGTGTCACACAATGGCCCACCAATTGTACATGGGGATCTTGAGCAGAAAGAGAAGGCAAAACCCTCCCTTTCCCTTGACCCCCAACAAATGGTACTCAAGGGAATCCTGCCTGCCTCAACCAACATAGAGGCGGCACATGGACATCCGTTTTAATAACCACCGATACACTTGGCATCCATGAATCTGTCTGACCCTGCCTTGAAGCTATCAAGGCTGACAGCTGTCACGACCTCTTCTGGAAGTGAATTCCATAAACCAACGACCCTCTGGGTGAAGAAATATTTCCCTTTATTTGTCCTCACTTTCTTAGCTATGAGCTTTAGGGAGTGCCCCCTTGTCCTAGTATTGTGTGATAGAGAAAAGAATTTTTCTCTATCCACCTTTTCTATCCCATGCATGATTTTATAGACTTCGATCAAGTCACCCCTTAAACGCCGTCTATGGCAATATCCGAGTATCACCAGTTGCCTAGCAAAGTGTCAAAAGCTTGACCAAAAAAAAAGGAAAAAAGTGATAAAGTACAGGTAGTCCTCGACTTACAACAGTTCGCTTAGTGACTGTTGGAGGTTACAATGGCACTGAAAAAATTGCCCCCCGAGCCACAGCCGAGGAAGACGCCTGCCCGCCTGGCCGCGCTCTTCCTCCTGTCCGAGGTTTTCATTGTTGTGAGCATTTCTGTTGAGGATTGGCAGCGGGGCTGGGGTGGGGGGGTGTTTGGTTTTTATTCCCCCGTTTGCTGGGTGGTTGCAGCAGGTTTTGGTCACTTCACATGACCCTGGGACACTGTGACCGTCATAAATATGGATCAGTGGCCAAGCATCTGAATGTAAATCATAAGACCCTGGAGATGCTGCAACAATCCAGCTGATTGGTACTTTTTCAGGGCTCAGCAGAAGCACCAGGATCAGCACCGAGCTCCACCTGGAGCCTGGTGCTGATCCTGGTGCTTCCGCTGAGCCCTGACAGTCCCGAAGAAGCGCCGATCAGCTGGAAAGCGGCACTGATCCTGGCGCTTCCGCTCAGGCCTCACAGCCCTGCAGCTCCAACTATCTCTCTCTCATGCTTGTGCAGTGCTGCCACTGGTTCAGCTCATTCCCCTCCCCTGCTACCACTTTTCTAGAATGGTTGCGTACCACCTGCCAGGTGCCAATGTACCACAGGTGGTACCTGTACCACTGGTTGAAAAGCCCTGACCTAGGACAGGGCTAGGCAACCTTGGCTCTTTTATGACTTGTGGACTTCAACTCCCAGAATTCCTGAGCCAGCCATGCTGATGGGAAAGGGAGAGGTTTCCAAGCTGAGCCAGGCTGACTGAGGAATTCTGGGAGTTGAAGTCCACGAATCATAAAAGAGCCAAGGTTGCCTACCCCTGGTGTAGGCCAAGGGTAGGCAACCTCGGCTCTTTTATGACTCGTGGACTTCAACTCCCAGAATTCATGAGGCAGCATGGAAACCTCTCCCTTTCCCCTCAGCATGGCTGGCTCAGGTATTCTGGGAGTTGAAGTCCACCAGCCATAAAAGAGTCAAGGTTGCCTACCCCTGTCCTAGATGACTGAGAATCTCCATAGACTTTCGGTTAGTGTTGGATAAAAGGCCAAAGGGAGAGTCTCAATCATCCAAGTCATGATTGTCGCAAAGGTGCTTTTGCAAAAGGCAACTGGACTTTCTTGAGGGTTTTTTGTTTGTTTGTTTGTTTTTGAAACTGAAGATGAAGAAGCTTCTTGGATGAGAAGCAAAACGCTTTCAAGGAAAAAAACAACAAGAAAGTTGCCTCTTAGAAAAGCACTATTGGGACCCTTTATCAATGTCGTGTTTTTAAACCCTTGCACCCATGTGCAGAAGGAATTTGGGTAGACAGACTGCAGAAGAGCACCCTCAATTAGGACTGCTCAGCCTAGATGAGGCAGATCCAGAGGTTTGCATCTCCCCAGAACCAGGGTTAGAAATGGGAGAGGCCTTGCTTCTCGGTAATAGGCCTGGCAGCTACTGGAAGAGCCTGACACTCTTCTTCCTTAGTCTATCTGCCAAAGAGGGAACTGCAGCACCTGCACCCCAAACTCCTTGGTGCCAATTGGGCCTGGAGAAAGCAAGGGGATGGGAGAAAAGAACCCCTCATTTTTTTTTGTCTATTTCCCCTCCCTCCCAAATAGTCTGGAAGTGATAGTACATTTAATAATTCCACTGTGGAAAAATGTCTGCTAGCAATTTTTTTTTTAAAAAAAGACCTGGGTCCTTTAAAATTAGGGCAGAACAGAGAAGTGCAATGAACAGCAAACAGGAGTTGGAAGGGACCTTGGAGGTCTTCTAGTCCAACCCCTTGTTGAAGCAGGAGAACCTATACCAGCGATGGCGAACCTTTTAGAGACCGAGTGCCCAAACTGCAATCCAAAACCCACTTATGCATTGTCGAGTGCCGTGTGTGTGTGGCCCATTGGAGGGGCGTGGCTGTGGTGGTAACGGCAGACTGGGTGGGACTAAAACGTTCAATCAATTCCAATTTTGCAAGATCTTTTATTTTCCCGTGAGATATTGAAATTGACTGAACCTTTTTTGGGGGAGGGAACACGGTGGCGGAGGCCTAAAGCAAAAAGGTTTTATAAAACCCAGCTGAAGGCCTAGGACTGGGGCGAGGGCGCACGTGCCCACAGAGAGGGCTCTGAGTGCCACCACTGCCCTCTACCATTTCAGACAAGTGGCTGTCCAGTCTCTTCTTTAAAACCTCCGGTGATGGAGCATCCGCAACTTCTGAAGGCAAAGCTGTTCCACTGGTTAATTGTCCTCACTGTTTGGATGTTTCTCCTTAATTCCGGGTTGCTTCTCTCCTTGATTAGTTTCCATCCATTGTTTCTTGTCTTGCCTTCTGGTGCTTTGGAAAATAAGTTGACCCCCTTTTCTTTATGGCAGCCCCTCAAATATTGGAACATTGCTATCATGTCACCCCTAGTTCTTTTCTCTAGACTGCCCATGCCCAATTCCTGCAACCGTTCTTCATACGTTTTAGCCTCCAGCCCTCTTGATCATCTTCGTTGCTCTTTTATGCACTTTCCAGAGGCTCAACATCTTTTTTATAATATGGCGACCAAAAAATGGATGCAGTATTCCAGGTCTTACTAAGCAAGATGAGTTGGGGGCAAAACATTTTTTTTGCTGCAGTTCAGTCCTAGCAAGCTGCTGGGTTTAATATCTGGGAGGCTACCCTCCCTGACTCCACCGTAGTATGTTTGTTGACCTGCTTGCTTCCCTAGAGTACATGGCAATCCCTTTGTATGTAAAAAACTGATGATAGCGACAACACTCTTAGCTCAACCTTCTCCTGATATCCTTGCTTTCTATTCACAGGAAAGAGAGTATTTTGCCTTGCGAGTCCTCATCTGCAGCCTAAGCTGGTTGAGGCCTCAAAGGCCTGTTTTTCTTGCCACACCAAGGAGGGGCCTCTCCGGAAGGATCCTGGATGAGGTCCTGGCAGCCTAGCAGGGAAATTGGTGTATGTGTGTATACACACGTGTGTATTGTTTTCCCAGAATCCTCTGCAGAGGATCATTTCCCCAAATCCTTTGCTGCACGGATTTCCAACCCCCCGGTCTGTGGACCAGTACCGGGCTGCGGCATGCCAGGCCCCACAAAGCCCCATCCACAAGATGCAGGCCGCACACAAAAAACTCACACACCCTCTGGTCCATGGAAAAACCTTTCTCCAGGGAACCAGTCCCTGATGCCCGAAAGGTTTGGGATCTCTGCTTTGCTGCACCCATCACTTCTGCAAGAGACACTCGGAGGTATTTTTTTCAACCTCAGCCAGTTTAAGATGGGTGAACGTGGCTGGCTGGGGAATTCTGGGAGTTGGGAGTCCACATGCCTGAAACTTATGGAGGTTGAGAAACTACTCAGGGGTTTTCTTGCAGAACTTTCTCCATGAAAATAGTTCACTCGGAGGCAAAAAAAAAGTTTGAAAGCCAAGGATCCTCAGGCTAACATGCTTTCAGATATCCAAGCAGTCTAAGGGAAAGTAGCTTTTGAAGTATGATGATCTCTTTAGCAAGATTCATCCAAAAGGACATAGTTTACCTCAGCTTATTTTTCTCCTCCACCCAGACCACCCCTATATCTTTACAGTATGGAAGGTTGTTTAAACGGGTTTTTTTTTTTTTTAAAAAAAAACCAGGATCTCTCTTGGATTGTTTTTTTTTCTTCAAGTTTTGAAAATATCCAATAAAATTTGTAAATTTGGGGGGATGTGGTCTTGCTGTCTTCTGTGTTATTTGCGCTATTTCTGCTGAAGCTTAATATCAGCCTTTTCCAGTGGTTTGCTCCTTCTTTTCCAGAAGTAGCTGAAGAAATGTTTTAAAATTGGGAAGGTAATAAAAAGTCTCATTCGTCATCTTCAGGCTGGTGCTTTCGGCTTCTGCTTCTAGGAGCAATGTGAGATTTTAGCTGTTTCTTCCTTTTAACTGCCAGTGGGGGTTTGAACTGATTGGCTGGGAGGTGAGCTGTATTCTGATTGGGTGGAGGTGTGTTCTGATTGGTTAGGGGCTTGGCTGTGCTCTGATTGGCTGGGGGAGTGTTCTGTTTGGGTGGGGGCTTTGTTATGCTCAGGTTAGTCAGTGTTACAAGGGGATTAGAGATGGTGGACTGTATAGCTGTTTGGCTTTGCGTTCGTGGTCGTGCCTCATCTTCATGGTGGGTGTCAGTTTGCTTCGTGTATGGATTGGAGGGGTTTAAGGTGGCTAATGATGCAGCTGTGGTCTGGCTTCTGGTTTGTGGTCGTGCCTCCTCATCAGTGTGGGTTTGGGTTTGCTTTTCGCCTGGATGTGTGGTGGTGACATCCTGTGTGGTTTTTGTGAGTGTAGGTCTGGTGTCATTCCCCGTGCTATGGACTCGTCTGTCAATAAGGGCGGGTTTCCAAATGGCTGGTAGGCGGGAGGTATCATCTCGTTTGTTCATGCTGTGTGGGCGTTTTTCTATCTCGATGGCTTCTCTGATTATTCTGTTATTAAAATTAAACACTGATGAGGAAGCACGACCACAAACCAGAAGCCAGACCACAGCTGCATCATTAGCCACCTTAAACCCCTCCAATCCATACACGAAGCAAACTGACACCCACCATGAAGATGAGGCACAACCACGAACACAAAGCCAAACAGCTATACAGTCCACCATCTCTAATCCCCTTGTAACACTGACTAACCTGAGCACAACAAAGCCCCCACCCAAACAGAACACTCCCCCAGCCAATCAGAGCACAGCCAACCCCCCATCCAATCAGAGCACAGCCAAGCCCCTAACCAATCAGAACACACCTCCACCCAATCAGAACACAGCTCACCTCCCAGCCAATCAGTTCAAACCCCCACTGGCAGGTAAAAGGAAGAAACAGCTAAAATCTCACATTGCTCCTAGAAGCAGAAGCCGAAAGCACCAGCCTGAAGATGACGAATGAGACTTCGTCGAAACGTCGCCAAGACACTTCAAATTCTACGTGGGAGAAAACCCGAAGAACCAAAGACCTACATACAAACACCCGCGAAAACCTCAGAAAACAAATATATATATAATATATATATATATAATGGCTCTGAAAGCCATTTCTGTGTTTCAATAATGTGACTTGCTTATTTAAAATGAGAACCAGTTTAGTGTAGTGGTTAAAGTAGCGGGCTAGAGCTCCAGAGCAGTGTTTCTCAACCTTGACCATTTTAAGGCATGTGGATTTCAACTCCCAGAATTCCACAGCCAGCATTGCTGGCTGTGGAATTCTGGGAGTTGAAGTCCACATGTCTTAAAATGGTCAAGGTTGAGAAACACTGCTCCGGAGCTTCAAGCTAATCCCTTCTGGAGACCTGGATCAGCCTGATAAGCAAGGGAGGAAGAGAGACCACCCAGTGAAGCTAGGGAGAGACATGGGGATTCTTAGATGCATGCATGATGTACAAAAAAAAAAAGAGAGGAATAATTATTTCATGCTTTGGTGAGGACAACAACCAAGATGTTAAAATTGCAAGGAAAGAAATTTAAAATTAGATACCAAGAGGAATTTTCCAGTAGTTTGAGTCAGGGGAACTGGCTGCTCCATGAACTGGCCAGTCCTCCTCTACCAGATATCTTCAAGGCTAGAGTGTCATCTGTTAAAGATGTTATAGTGAAGCCTACTCTGAGCAATGGGTTGACCTAGATGATCTCAAGAGAACATCCAGAAATTCTTGACCTGCTCTAAAGACATCTTCCGTCTTAGTTTATTTTTACTTCTCTGAAAGCAGTTAAATCCTTAATAACAACTTCAGTTAGAAATCCAATTGTATTAGTGGTTCTGCCATTTGCAGACTGGGATGTGAAAGAGGATACTATAACCTTTTTTGAATTTTATTACCATTTTAATACAGCCATTAAAATGGAACTCTTTGTTCTTGATTCCGTTTTGATCTTTTAAGGCATGGGAAAGAGTTTTGGCTGTTTGGAAACAAGCAGAAGCAGGATGATGACAACTGATGATAACAGTAACCATAATGCCAATCTAAGTCTTTCCACTGCAGGAATTGAGATTAGAATGGTAAAACTATCGGATGTTTAATCCTTGAACAGATTTTGCTTTCAAGCTTTCAAGACTTCCCTATTCTCTACCAGGCAGCAGTTAAATGGGCTTGTTAGATCACTTCCTGCCCCCCATTTTAAATATTGATTGCCAGAAGTTCTTAATGTGCAATTCAAGTGACATTACTAACAGTTGAATTCTGAATCCTGAATATGCTAGATAATTATATATGCATTCTTTGACCAAATGACAAAATTAGTGGATCAGAGGAATGCTGTGGATATAATTTACTTGGACTTCAGTAAGGCATTTGATAAAGTAGATCACAATCTACTACTAGATAAGACAGAAAAATGTGGGTTAGTCAGCATCACCACCAGATGGATCCGTAGCTGGCCGACCAGCCGTACTCAGCGTATGGTCCTCAATGGAACCGCATCTATATGGAGGGAAGTGTGTAGTGGGGTGCCCCAGGGCTCTGTTCTGGCTCAGTGCTCTTCAACATCTTCATCAATGATTTGGACGAGGGGATAGATGGGGAAATCATCAAATTTGCAGACTACACCAAGCTGGCAGGAATAGCCAAGACTCCAGAAGACAGGCTTAGGATACAGGAGGATCTGGACAGACTTGAACACTGGGCGCTATCTAACAAAATGAAATTCAATGGGGAAAAAAGCAAGGTTCTACATTTAGGCAGGAAAAACCAAATGTACAGGTGTAGTATAGGGGGTACCTTGCTCAATAGTAGTAACTGTGAGAGGGACCTCGGAGTCCTAGTGGACAATCACCTAAATATGAGCCACCAGTGTGCTGCAGCTGCCAAAAAGGCCAACACAGTGCTGGGCTGCATTAACAGAGGGATAGAATCAAGATGATGTGAAGGGTTAATACCACTTTACAAGGCCTTGGTAAGGCCACACTATCCAGTTTTGGTCACCACAATGTAAAAAAGAGGTTGACACTCTAGAAAGAGTACAGAGAAGAGCAACAAAGATGATTAGGGGACTGGAGGCTAAAGCATATAAGGAACGGCTGCTGGAATTGGGTATGTCTAGTTTAATGAAGAGAAGGATGAGGGGGGATATGATAGCCGTGTTCCAATATCTCAGGGGCTGCCACAAAGAAGAGGGAGTCAAGCTATTCTCCAAAGCACCTGACGGCAGGACAAGAAACAACTAATCAAGAAGAGAAGCAAGCTAGAACTAAGGAGAAACTTCCTGACAGTCAGAACAATTAACCAGTGGAACAACCTGCCCTCCAGAAGTGGTGAATGCTCCAACACTGGAAGTTTTTAAGAAGAGACTGAAATAGTATAGGGTTTCCTACCTGAGCAGGGGGTTGGACTAGATGACCTCCAAGGTTCCTTCCAATTTTTATTATTATTATTAATATTATTATTATTATTCTATTCTGTATTTGCATTTTTGTTTGCAAAATTTTCCTTCCTTCCTTCCTTCCTTCCTTCCTTCCTTCCTTCCTTCCTTCCTTCCTTCCTTCCTTCCTTCCTTCCTTCCTTCCTTCCTTCCCTCCCTCTAGACAGCTCTCTGCGCAAGGATGTTCATCTTCCCAGAGTTTATTATCTTCTTTATGGCTTAAAACAGGGGTACCAAAGTTTGGTAACTCTTGAGACTTGTGGACTTCAATTCCAGACCAGAATCGGGAATTCTGGGAGTTGGAAGTCCACAGGTCTTTAAAATTGCCAAAACTGACCACCCCTGACTTAAAGGCTAAGAAAGCCATCTAATTGGTTTTTCAGCACGTGCAAATCTAGCCCTTGACACTTCTGTTTGTTTAAAGAGCACACAAACTCATCCTTACCCTTAAAAACCTTGCTCTCAATGGCACCTGAATAGCTGACGTCTCTTGCAACTCACTCTTTTAAAAAAAAGTTTTACCTCCGGTCACAAATATTACCATATCCCTGGTTATAAAACATGCTTTCTAATGAAGCTGTTTAAAAAAAAAAGATCAACATGGGATTCAAAAAACATTCATATCGTGGTTAAGGACACCCTGTGAATGGGACAGGAGAAGCAGAAATGGGGAGGGGGGGTCATATTCTCCACATTCCTCTTATTCTCCTATTATTTTTAACATTTGTCAGGGAGCGAGGCTGAATGTTAGGGACTGTAATGGCTACCACGACAAAATTAGGGCACTGCTGACACGTTTTGCGTCCATGCTTATTCTGTGTGTCATAAGTTGGGAAATGGAAATGACTACATCTGGGGAAACGCAGAGACCTGAACCAAAAATTTGGATTTATCTTCGTTTCCTTATGCTGCAAAAAAGAAAAAAAAAAGGACTTTCCACAATTTCTGTATGCTGCTGGTATTTCTGACAGTCATAAAATTATATATTTTTAATCTGATTAAAGGCACCCTCTCTGCCCCCAGAGCTATACAATTGGATGAGTAAATGGCCATTAATACTGGAGGAGACAGAAAAACACTTGTTGTTTTTTTTTAGTTTGTTTTTAAAGATGTTGTATGAAGCCTTGGGACTCTAAAGCCCATCCCCCCCCTTTTTTTCCTTTTTTCTCCTGGATAAAAGGGGTTTTGTACTGGATGCTGTTCTCTTTCAACTGCTGGGCTGTTTCGCCATCCGCAGGCAAAAACAGGAACTGGAAGACAGGAAGGGCCTTGTGTTGAAGAAGCTGTCTGCAGAAAAAGAGAAAAGACAGGCAATCCTCAGCTTACCACCGTAATGGAGCCGGCCCATCACGATTGAAAGTTGTGATGGTCAGAAAATAGGTGACCCACATGACTGACCTGTGGTTCCAGTCTTTAAGTGGACCAATGCTTCATTATGGACCAATTTTGCCAGAAAGCAGAAGTAAATGTCTGATTTTGGCAAGCCTGTCACAAAATGGGGTCACGTGACTGCAAGACGCTGCAAGTGGCCATAAATGCAGGCTGGTTGCTGAGAAGCCGACACGCGATCATGTGGAACCAGCCTGCTCCCTCTTGGGCCCCACATCTGGTCCTTTGGCTTTCCCTGTCTGGCCTGTGTGGATTACTTTTGTTTCAAAAGCAACTGCTTTTAAGAAAAAAATGTACATACAGTATGTGTATCCATGCATATTTATGCACCTTCACAGCAGCCCTATTATGCACCCTCCACAACAGTCCCTTAGCAAAATGAATTGCCCGGCCCAGTTCTCGCAAATCTATCTTATCACTACATTTCAGCACAGGCTTATCTTGGACTTGCCCAGACTAAAGGATAGCTTTCTATATGTTCCCATCTTTATTTGTATGAAGGAGTGTACAATCAGATATGAGCTCCTGCCAGCATTTTAAAAGATTATGGCTCAAACAGACTTTGCAACACAAAAGACAAAACAGCTTAGTACAGCGGTTCTCAACCTGTGGGTCGCGACCCCATTTGGGGTCGAACGACCATTTTGCGGGGGTCGCCAAACACCGCAGTCCGCCATTTTTTTTTGGTCGGCCATTTTTTCCCCTTTGTGATGCGGGCCGTCGCACCGCGCATGCGCGATGCGGGCCCGCCATTTTTTTTTGGTCGGCCATTTTTTTGCCCTTTGCGATGCGGGCCGTTGCGCCGCGCATGCGGGCTCGCCATTTTTTTTTGGGTTGGCCATTTTTTTTGGGTCGGCCATTTTTTTCCCCTTTGCGATGCGCCCGTCGCCCGTCGCGCCGCACATGCGCGATGCGGGCCGGGGCCGAGCCCCGGAAAAGATTGAGAACCGCTGGCTTAGTAGATCCCAAAGCTAGGCCTTTCTCCCTTTCCAGCTCGTAAAAAACCTTCCCAGAACCCCTTGCGACTGTTTCTACAGCCATAAACTAACTTGTTCAACCTGAGCATCCATTTGTCTCCCAGAATTCCCCAGCCAGCTGGGCCATTCACAAGAATTCTGAAAGCTAAAGTCCATCCAGGGGGAAGGCCGCCATTTTGGAGAAAGAAGCCACAAAGCCTAATAGGATGGTGTGGGTTTTTAAGTGAAATCCATGGATCCTACTAACCAGATTCAATCCGTTTTTTTCCTCAAGCGTTCCTGCTTTTAGAAACTATCCCAGGCTGTAGGGAAGCATCTCTGTCAGAGCTGTGTGATAACACATCACTGACTATCTCAAGGCCACTCTGTGGTTGATTTTCTGCCAGATCTTCGGCTGTCACGTTGCCACCTAGTGAGAAAGAACATTCAGATGTTCAAATGTCTTGAATGGATGGATAGTCTCAACTAAGAATTTATGGTCCATAATAAGTAGTCCTTGATCAGCGACCATGATCACTAGGCTAATTATCATGAGACCATAACAGACTTAATGATCTCACTCGCGCTGCAGCCAGTGAATCACTCTGGTCATTAATAATAATAATGACAACAACAACAACAATAATAATGTTGGAAGGACCTTGGAGGTCATCTAGTCCAGGCAGGAAACCCTATACCATTTCAGACAAATGGCTATCCAGCCTCTTCTTAGAAACTTCCCGTGTTGGAGCATTCACCACTTCTAGAGGCAGGTTGTTCCACTGGTTAATTGTTCTAACTGTCAGGAAGTTTCTCCTTAGTTCTAGGTTGCTTCTCTCCTTGATTAGTTTTCATCTGTTGCTTCTTGTCCTGCCTTCAGGCGCTTTGGAGACTAGCTTGACTCCCTCTTCTTTGTAGCAGCCCCTGAGATATTGGAAGACTGCTATCATGTCCCTCCTCGTCCTTCTCTTTGTTAAACTAGACATACCCAATTCCAGCAGCCGTTCCTTATATGTTTTAGCCTCCAGTCCCCTAATCATCTTTGTTGCTCTTCTCTGTACTCTTTCTAGAGTCTCAGCATCTTTTTTTACATCGTGGTGACCAAAACTGGATGCAGTATTCCAAGTGTGGCCTTACCAAGGCATTGTAAAGTGGTATTAATAGTTCATGTGATCTTGATTCTATCCCTCTGTTAATGCAGCCTAGCACTGTGTTGGCTTTTTTTGGCAGCTGCAGCACACGGCTGGCTCTCAGCTTGATCACGAGTTTGTAAGTCCTGCAGTTCATCAGAGCCTCCCTCCGACTCTGATGGTTCTCCAGGCCCCTCTTCCTCCTCCTCCTCTGATTCCCCAGACTCAGCTACCGGGATCACAGGCTGGCATGGAATCACAACAATTTGTGGGGATTCTGACTTTCTCCCATCATTTTTGCTCAACCCACCAAACGTAGCAGAAAGGCCAAGCTCTGGGGCCTCTCTATTAAACGATGTCATCCAGCACCTGACTGGCAGAAAAATGTTTCCTTGAGGACCCAGATGACCCCCACCAATAGGTCTTTCCTAAAATTCTTGATGACTAAGTTGTTTCCCTCAAGCATTTGGGCTGGGAAACCTGGCTAGCCTTGTTGCTGTTGCAGGTTATTTTAATGTTTGGAAGGTGTGATTTAGCTGGGCCGCTCGCTTCCACGTTGTGCCCACATTTCGCCAACTCTCCGCACGCTGCATTGGTTGCCTATCGGTCTCCAAGCGCAATTCAAAGTGTTGGTTATTACCTATAAAGCCCTTCATGGCACTGGACCAGGATACTTACGGGACCGTCTTCTGCCACATACTTCCCTACGACCGGTGAGAGCGCACAGGGTCGGCCTCCTCCGGGTCCCGTCAGCGAAACAATGCCGTCTGGCGGGTCCTAGGGGGAGGGCCTTCTCTGTTGTGGCGCCCACCCTCTGGAACGAACTGCCTCCTGAAGTCCGCGCTTCCCCCACTCTCCCGGCCTTCCGAAGGAATCTTAAAACCTATCTTTGCCGGCAGGCCTGGGGCTGACTGTGGATCGTTGAATGAATGATGAATGTGTCTGGGGTGTTATTTTTTAATGTTTTTTAGTTTTGGACTTGTTTTTGAAATATTGTTTTATTTATGTTGTAAGCCGCTCCGAGTCTTCGGAGAGGAGCGGCATATAAGTCCGAAAAATTAAATTAAATTAAATTACACGTACTCCTCGACTTACAACCATTCCTTTAGTGGCCAAAGTTACAATGACCCTGAAAAAAAGGAGACTTATGATCATTTTTCACACTTACGGACCGCTGCAGCATCCCCAGGGTCACGTGATCAAAATTCAGATGCTTTGGCAACGGGTTCGTATTTGTGACGGTTGCCGTGTCCCGGGGGGGGGGTGTCACGTGATCACCTTCTGCGACCTTCTGACCAGCAAAGTCAATGGGGAAGCCAGATTCACTTAACAACTGTCTTGCTAACTTAACAACTGCAGCCATTCACTTAAACAACTAGGGCAAAACTCACTTCATAACAGTCTCGCTTAGCAACCGAAAGTTTGGAGTCAAGGGCTACCTGTAGTTATCGTTGCTCTGGAGATCCCCTTCCCCTCTCAAAGTGAAGCCGTCCAGATTCTGGACACAGTTACGATCCATCTGTTGGTTGGAAGGATACAAAGAAAACAACAACTCACAAGCATCTCGGGGTCCTGCCCCATTGTAAGGGGGAGCAGTGGGTGAAACACGGCCTTCAGATTCTCCCTCAGAGAGGATCCAAGATGGTCCACATTGTCCTTTGCCTCGACTCCGACTCCCTCGGCTCTCCCTTTCCTCTGACCGCTGGAGCCACCATGGGTCTCGTTGGGAGATTAAATCCGGGGTGGCGGTTAAATATTCTGGCCAGGAGGAAAAACAGAATTAAAAAATAAATTGTAACAGGTATATAGTTGAGGTTTGATGTGAGGAATGAAAAATGCTTACCAAACCAGCCGTTTATAAAGATTAACACTTAGTGATGTATACCAGGTGCTATGAAGATTGGTACAAACTATGATTTCATGTTCAATGCTGTTTGTATGAATGTAGATAGACCATATATAAGCTGTATTTTCAGGTCTTATGAGGACAGCTTATTAATATGAGCCAAGATTTAATGTTGATTGCTTTAATATTGGAAAAGCGTACTGAATTTCTACCTCAGGATACTGAATTTCTACCTCAGGACCTTTTGTTAGGGACCATAAAATATTGCATTACTACCGAGACGAATGTAGGAGTTGTATTGCAGGATATATGATGATTGCTTTTTAATATGAACGCATGTATAATGTTGATGGATTTAATAAAATAATTAAAAAAATGCAGTAAGAAGATAATAATAATAATAATAATAATAATAATAATAATAATAATCATCATCATCATCATCAGAGACATCACCCTGCCAACAAAAGCGTGTATAGTCAAGGCCATGGTTTTCCCAGTGGCAATGTATGGCTGTGAAAGTAGAAGCATAAGAAAGGCTGAGCGCCAAAGAATGGAGGCCTTTGATCTATGGTGCTGGAGAAGACTCCTGCGACTCCCCTGGACTGCAAGGCGATCAAACCGGTCAGTCCTTGAGGAGATCAACCCCCACTGCTCTTTAGAAGGCCAGATCCTGAAGATGAAACTTAAATACTTTGGCCACTTAATGAGAAGGAAGGACTCACTGGAGAAGGGCCTAATGCTGGGAAAGATTGAGGGCAATAGAAGAAGGGGATGACAGAGAACGAGGTGGCTGGATGGAGTCACTGAAGCAGGAGGCGTGAGCTTAAATGGACTCCAGAAGATGGTAGCGGACAGGAAGGCCTGGAGGAACATTGTCCATGGAGTCGCGATGGGTCAGGCACGCCTTCGCAACTAACAATAACAACAACAATGTTGGAACGGATCTTGGAGGTCATCTAGTCCAACCCCCTGCTCAGGCAGGAAACCCTATACCAGACATGTCAAACACAAAGCCTGGGGGCTGGATATGGCCCGCGATGTGAGTTCCTGAAGCCATCTTGGAAACAGTGAGGGAACGGCCGCTGCTGCCTTGGCCCTGGCCCAGGCCAGTCAGGAGTCAATGTACAATTTTGGGGTGGCCATCTATGCTGAAATGCATTCAGTCTTAGCTTCACAAGGCGGTCTGGAAACAGCGAGGGACCAGCCCCTGCCGCGTCGGTCCCACTCCCTGGGCGCATGCTGGGGAGGTGTTACCCTTTGTGAGGAATGAAGAAATGCACCATCGCCTGGAAGTGGCCAGCAAATGGCCCTCACCTACTTCACATATCCGGCTTGATGGGGTCCGGGGGAGGGGTTTCGGCAGGCTCCTCCAGTGGACCATGCCTTGGCGCTTGCCCCGGTCCCACCCCCTTCTGCCAGAGACCCTCAGATCTGTCCCACTCCTGCCCAGGCCCCCTTGATGCGAAAGATGTAGAGCTGGCCACACCCACTCCATCCGTACCCACCCAGTAAGTCGCGCCCACCCTGGCCACACACACCCGCCCTCCCCCCGAGGGCAACCACAATGCTGATGCGGCCCTCAATGAAATTGAGTTTGACACCCCTGCCCTATACCATTTCAGACAAATGGCGGTCCAGTCTTTTCTTAAAAACTTCCAGCGTTGGAGGTGCTTCAAAGACACCAAGAAAGAAAATGGTGCAATGGTGGAACACTGCTGCTCACATTTCCAGCCGGTTCAGACGGCCCGAAATCCTCTATTTCACCCCTTGCTTCAGTTTTCCAGTTTGCTCCACAGTTTTATTAGTCTGTCCTCGCAAAACACTCACAAATCTCACTGGGGGAGGGGGTTGGCAGGGGAGACAAATTCTTCCACGATTGCATCGGTCACGCTCAGTCACTGGGATAAATGATTTGATTATTTGTGCCTGTTTTGTCACGCCGCATTTGATATCCTCCAGATGTTTTGGACCAATCGTGGTTGAACATTTTGGATACTCCTAAGTTCAGACGTAGGACAGACAACGGGGTGAAGGACGATGTAGATGGAAATCAAAACCCTTGAAATGTTATAATCTGGCTTCACCTAAGAGCCTTTTGTTAATGTTTTAGCAAGGTTTTTCCCAAGAACACAGGTAAAACTCATATATGGTTCCTTTTAAAACTAATGTTCAAGTAAGCAGTGGTAAAGTACAGAAGTACAGAAGTACGTACAACAAACAATCAAACCCTAATCAAGGAAGTACTAAGGAAAAAACAAACACTGGCAGGGCAAGCTACTGCATGTAAACATGGACTAAATTCCATACTCCCTGGCACTGATAATATTGTGTAGTCAGGTAAAGAAACAGCTGCAAGCCAGCAACCAAGCTCAAAGAACACCAAACACTCCACAACACAAAGGTTTCTTCTGTAGCTCCTGGATCAGTGATGGCGAACCTTTTAGAGACCGAGTGCCCAAACTGCAACCCAAAACCCACTTATGTATCGTCGGGTGCTGGGTGGGCGTGGCTGCGGTGGTAACGGGCAGACTGGGTGGGACTAAAAAGTTCAATCAATCAATTCCAACTTTGCAAGACCTTTTTTTTTTTCCTGCGAGAAGTTGAAATTGATTGAACCTTTTTTTTCCCTGCACACAGTGGTGGAGGCCTAAAGCGAAAAGGTTTTATAAAACCCAGCTGAAGGCCTAGGACTGGGGCGAGGGCGTGCGTGCCCACAGAGAGGGCTCTGCGTGCCACCTGTGGCACGCGTGCCATAGGTTTGCCCCCATGGTCCTAGACCTAGAGTCCTAGAGCAGTGCTGTCAGATCAGTAGTACAGGCTGAGTGGCTCTGGATGACCACTAGATGGCAGCAAAGAGATACAAAACACTTTTAATACTTTGCTGCCATCTAATGGTCATCCAGAGTTTGCAGTACAGATGGTCCCCTGACTTACAAGCTTTAATACAGCGGTTCTCAACCTGTGGGTTGCGACCCCATTTGGGGGTCGAATGACCATTTCACGGGGGTCGCCAAACAATGCAGTCCGTCATTTCCCCCCCCCCCCCTTTTCCTTAGCTGTGCTACTCCCTCTTATTCTATTGGCTTTTGAAAGCCAATAGAATAGACTCTCTTGAATAGAGTCTAATTCTATTGGCTTTCAAAAGCCAATAGGAATTGTCCAGGCTGTCTCTGCCCTGCTGAGCCTGCCAAAAGTCCCAGTCTGCAAACGGTGCTGCAAGTTGTCTGCAGTGAAGGCGAGCGGTCTGGAAGTTTCCACCCCTCCCTGCTGAGCAACTACTAAAAATGTAAGTAAAAGAGGGCCAGGGGTGGGAGGTGGGAGGCCGGCGGGTGCAGGGAGGGTTGCTGGCGCGCGTGGGGCCCGGCGGGTGCCTTACTTCCCTTGGGCTGGGCCAGCTCGTGGCCCAGCCAGTGGTCGCCCTGCGCCGTCGCTGCCCCTTGCCAGCTATGCCTCAGCCGGCGCAGGGGGTGGCACCACGCATGCACGGCGCTCCTGGGCAGGGAAAGTCCTCGACTTACAACCGGTTGGGAAGTCCTCAACTTACGACTGGTTGGGGGTCGCGGCATTAAAAAGGTTGAGAACCACTGCTTTAATAGAAAGTTACCTTCATCTTTTCCACATCACTTTTTATCCATAAGAGGGAAAGCCGTATTACTTTGTCTGGGGCAAATGTAGAAACCCGGGAGTATGTGGTCAAGGTGGTTACGAAAAAGTAGAAGGAGCGGGAGTGACTTCTGTTTTCCTGCCAGCTTCCCCATTGACTTTACTTGTGGGAAGCTGGCAGGGAGCATCAGAAATCACGATCACGTAAACGCAGGGGCACTGCAATTACCACAAGTGTGCAAATACGACTGTTGTGAAGGTCTTTGAAATTTCAGTTTTGTTAAGGAAGGCTCCACACCCCTTTGCGCTACTCCGGTGACCCCGAGGATACAGATAAACCTCCAAGTGGCCTCAACGACTCTCTAAAAAGAACGCAAATGACCAGCAGTCTGCAAGGAGTATAAATCCTTTCATTACCCCACCATCTAGTCAGAGCTGAAGAAGCTTCTTGGGTTAGAAGTGAAACGACTTCAAAGAAAAACAAGAAAGCCCAGTTGAAACTCGTGAAAAAAGCACCTCTGGGACGTATCTCGTTGTGTTTCCTGTCTGGTTTAACTGGGAAAGCTACCTTGAAGGGCTAACACCTGCTTACCTGGTTGGCTCTCCTCCTGATGACGCTCTGGGAAGGAAGAGGTGCCAAAGAGGCTGCCTCCGCTGTCGAAGCATCTGTAGGTGTTCTCTCCCAGGTGGACCCTCTGGTGCTTGGTCAGGTAGGGCCTCCAGCGGAAACTCTCCCCGCACTGGAGGCACTTGTACGGCTTCTCCCCCGTGTGGATCCTTAGGTGCTCTGTCAGGGTGGAGCGCCGGTTGAAGCTCCGCCCACACCGGGGGCACTCGTAGGGCTTCTCGCCCGTGTGGATGCGCAGGTGGGCGTTGAGGTGCGTGCTCTGGAAGAAGCGCTTCCCGCAGGCCAGGCACTCGAAGGGCTTCTCCCCCGTGTGGGTCCGGCGGTGCTTCACCAGTTCGAATTTATACTGGAAGGCTTTCCCACAGTCGTGGCATACATGCTTCTTCTCGATCTGAATGATCTTGATTTGGCTGATGTCGGTGACGTCGTTCCCACCGGGCAGCAGCTCCGATTCGGTCTTTATGGGCCACCTGGGCGTCTGCCCGCCTGAGCCTTGCCTGAGCCCGCAGGTCTCAGGGCTCGGCTTCGCCCCACTGCCCGGTTTCGATAAGGCAGAGGCAGCATGCAGAGACTCAGCTTCTGAGGCGCCACTCTCGATGGCGCCATCCCCTGGAGGAGAGAGGAAGAACAAGGCGGAGACAGCAGCTGATTTAAATGTATTTACAGTAGTGGCCAAAATTGTGGAAACCTTTTGGGAAAAGTGTACATTTGAGGTTTGATGGCTCATAACACCACTTTTTTTTAGTAGTACCATAAAATTATATATCAATGGAAAGCTAATTTAATCAAGAATGTAATGCAACATAGTTTGTTCAATTATCTGTACTGTATTCTATGAAAAGTTATAACCAAATAACCAGAAAAAAGGAAGCACAGCTTGCTTAGGTTGATATCAGGGAGCTTTCCTTCATCTGATTGTAGCCAATGAGCAGGAGTGTTTAGAGAGCCAATCAGGTGTCATCTTGTTTTGGCAATGAGCCAATCAGATCACAGTAGGATTCAGTTATTGATGTCAGGTATTGAAGCTGAGAGGAGGACATTTTATCAGTGTGTTATGTGATCGTTATCAAGTTGGTTGGGGTTTTTTTTTGTGTTCTTTCATTTAGTGAGCTTGTAAAACGTAATAAAATTAAAGTAATGGTGCAAAAAGAGTTGACTGGTCACCCAGAAAGCGATGTAAAATTGTATTATTACGTGAACAAGGCTACAGTTATAAAGAAGTTAGAAGGAAAATGGGTGGAAACTTAACCAAAAGTGGCATTTCTACTGTACGCTTTTCCCAAAAGGTTTCCACAATTTTGGCCACTACTGAGTATCACAAGGTTTCCATTCTATTCCTCAATGGTTGTTTTTCCTTTAACCCTTTCCTGTATCTCTATCTATATTTTAGCTATTTTTGATTGGTTTTCTTTCGTTTTTCTATTTCCCCTTTATTTCATTTCATTTTATACCCACACACAAATATTGAATGGCACAACCAAGGAGCTGGCATTGTACCCCGAGAGCTCATACACCGGAGACAAATCCCTTGTGTGTCCAATCACACTTGGCCAATAAAGAATTCCATTGTGTACAGGAACATCTGCACAATGTATGGGCTAGATCAGGGGTAGGCAACCTTGGCTCTTTTATGACTCGTGGACTTCAACTCCCAGAATTCCTGAGCCGGCATGGCTCAGCTTGGAAACCTCTCCCTTTCCCCTCAGCATGGCTGGCTCAGGAATTCTGGGAGTTGAAGTCCACGAGTCATAAAAGAGCCCAGGTTGCCTACCCCTGGGCTAGATCCTCCCAAGTCCAGATGGGAGATTCTATAGAAGGTCATGGAGAATAACAGCACCAAGATCTTGTGGGATTTCCAAATGTAGATGGACAAGCAGATACAAGCCAATCAACCTGTCACTGGGGCAGTGGAGAAGGAGCAGAAGACGGGAGGTGGTGATAGACGTAATGGTGCTAACATCAGGGAGAAGGAGCATGAGAAGTTGTGGCCAGGGCCTGGAGGAAGAACCAGGGAGGACGTGGAAAGTAAAGGCCAAAGTGGTCCCAGCAGTGGCAGGAGAAATTGGGGCCGTGACTTCTTAAACTGGGAAAATGGTTCCAACACCTCCCAGAATAGCATCAGAGCTCTTTGTCCAGAAGGGAGCAGCTGACTGAGCCGAAAAAGCTTTTTGGATGAGAAAAATATTCAAACAAAAATAAGAAAGTCCAATTGCCTCTTGAAAAAGCACCTTTGGGACATAGATGGACTTCTTTCTAAGAGCTGAGGCTTCTTCTGCAGCCAGATATTTGCTTCTGAGGATTTCACATTTCAGATGTGTAGGATAGCACATCTCTTGGGTCACATGACTGATGATTGTAAGAATCCCCACTGATATTAATCAGTCCTTTATCTGAGTTTTGGGATGCTTTGCCAGTAAGCAGAGGCATTTGCGGAGAGGTGAGCATGTGAAGATAGAAGCTGTGAGTGCAACCTTAACCCTTTTAATATGTGCCACAACCTATGTCAGTGGTAGTGAACCTATGGCACGTGTGCCAGAGGCGGCACTCGGAGCCCTTTCTGTGGGCACACATGCCGTTGCCCCAGCCTCGCCTCCCCCCACGACCCCCTCACCAGCAGCCCCCCTGGAGGAGAGTCGCCCCCGAACGTGGCCCACACGGAGCAGCGCAGCCAAGGACATGGCAGTCAGGCAGCGTACGAGACTCTGCCCTCACACCCCACCCTGCACAGTTGATGTTGCCGGGCGTGGGCAGAGGGGCCGCCATGGTGCTGCTGGGCTGCCTGGTGATCTGCGGCGGGCCCTGGAGGCGGTGAGTGGCCCTGCAGGCAGACAAGGTGGGGGCGGGGCAGGGGGTGGAGTGGAGGTGGGGCCAGTTTTTGGGCACTCAGTCTCTAAAACAGCGGTTCTCAACCTTTTCTGGGGCTCGACCCCGGCCCGCATCGCGCATGCGCGTTGCGACGGGGCGCATCGCACACGCGCGTTGCGACGGCCCGCATCGCAAAGGGGAAAAAAAATGGCCAACCAAAAAAAAAAATGCCCCCCCCCCAAAATATGGCGGGCCTGCATCGCGCATGTGCGACGGCCCCATCGCAAAGGGGAAAAAATGGCCGACCAAAAAAAAAATGGCTGACCCAAAAAAAAAAAAAAAAAAAAAAAAAAGGGCGGGCCCGCATCGCGCATGCGCGGCGCGACGGCCCACATCGCAAAGGGGGAAAAAATGGCCGACCCAAAAAAAAAATGGCCAACCAAAAAATAAAATAAAAATGGCGGACTGCGGTGTTTGGCGACCCCCGTGAAATGGTCGTTCAACCCCAAATGGGGTCGCGACCCACAGGTTGAGAACCGCTGCTCTAAAAGGTTCGCCATCACTGACCTATGTAAAAACGGAACGAGGTTGAATAGCAATGTCATGACAACCATCTTGATTTTTTTTTTTTTTTTTGCTTACCTCCCACAGGGACATGCCTGCAAATATAGCAAATATTTGGATTTTAGACACCGGATCAATCTAGAAATGCTAACTAAAGCAGAGACATCTTCTTTCTTTCTTTCAGGAAGCAAAGAAACACCAAGAAAGTGCCAGTATGATTTGAAAGCCAGGACAGGCCCATCTTAGAAGTGGATCCCTTCCCTTTTGGAGAAATTATGCCCCAACGTTCTCATCTTGCAATACAAGAGAGAAGGAAGGATGCAAAACATTTGCAGCCTGACTGGCATTCAGAAGGAACCTACCTTTGAAAAACATTCGGAGACTTCAGGTAACGCAGAATGCAGCCACGCGAGCAGTGTTGGGCCTGCCCAGAAATGCCCACATTTCGGCATCACTCCGCGAGCTGCATTGGCTGCCTATTGGTCTCCGAACGCAATTCAAAGTGTTGGTTATGCTCCTATAAAGCCCTACATGGCATCGGACCAGGTTACTTACGGGACCGCCTGCTGCCTCACGAAACCCAGCGACCGGTTAGGGCCCCCAGAGTCGGCCTTCTCCAGGTCCCGTCAGCCAGACAGTGTCGCCTGGCGGGGCCTAGGGGAAGGGCCTTCTCTGTTGCGGCCCCGGCCCTCTGGAATCAACTCTCCCCGGAGATCCGTATCGCCCCCACCCTCTCTGCCTTTCGTAAACTACTAAAGACCCATCTCTGCCGACAGGCCTGGGGCGGTTGACATCTTGCCCCTAGCCAGTGTATGTTTGTGTGTACGTTTGCTGAATGAATATGGTTTCTTAATTTAGGGGTTCTCTTTTTTATATATGTATTTTTTATATATGTATTATGTAGTTTTTTTTATATTGGATTTCTATTTATGCTGTGAGCCGCCCTGAGTTCCCGGAATAGGGCGGCATAGAAATTTAATAAATAATAATAAATAATAAATAAATACAGGTAGTCCTCGCGTAAAAAACCACAATTGATACTGACAACCCCATTGTGAAATTATGCGTTTGTTAAGCAAGGCATCAGGTGATTGCCACTTGCCATTTTATGCTGGTTTCCCCATTGATTTTGCTTGTCAGAAGCCAGCTGTGAAAGATGCAAATGGTGACCACGTGACTATAGGATGCTGGGCTGGTTGTAACTATGAGGACCGGTCGTAAAGTTACTGTCAACGCTGCGTTGGATGTTCTTGCTTTGACAACATATGAAGATGCAGCCTTTTTCTTTCTTATGCTTTACTCTTAGAATTAGATGATGCTGGGGGAGAGGGAGGAATGTGGGAGTTTGTTAGACATAACCATATTGTAATCGTGTGTGAATTCAGGGCTTTTGAAATAAGAGATGATAAGAAATGGCGGGTTGGAGAACAGGAGGGAAAGCCTGCATTTCAAACTAATTGGAGAATGTGATTTATGACTGCTAATTAGAGGAGGGAATTGTGTTTGATGTTATGTGCTACTGCAGTGTTTCTCAACCTTGACAATTTTAAGGCATGTGGACTTCAACTCCCAGAATTACACAGCCAGCAATGCTGTCTGTGGGATTCTGGGAGTTGAAGTCCACATGCCTTAAAATTGTCAAGGTTGAGAAACACTGTGCTAAGGGGAGGGGAATCCAGTTTTTGACTTCAACTATGTTAGTGCCGAAGCTATGCTACTACAATAAAGATTCTTTACGGTAAACAATGCCTCGAAGTTCTTTGAAGAGTTTCATCTGTCGGAACCATGACATTTACTTTTTCAATCCTAAGGGAACTCCGGTTGGTAAACAAGGCAGTCATTAAGAGACTGACTAATCTACCTGTCGCTTTCGAATTGTGGTGCTGGAGAAGATTCTTGAGAGTCCCTGGGACTGCAAGGAGAGCTGATTACCTAAAGGAAATCAACCTTGACTGTTTTTTGGAAGGAGAGATGCTGAAGCTGAAGCTGAAATACTTTGGCCACCTAATGAGGAGAGAGGACTCATAAGAACATAAGAACATAAGAAGAGCCATGCTGAATCAGGCCAAAGCCCATCGAGTCCAGCATTCTGTGTCACACAGTGGCCCACCAAATGTACATGGGGATCTTGAGCAGAAAGAGAAGGCAAAACCCTCCCTTTCCCTTGACCCCCAAACAAATGGTACTCAAGGGAATCCTGCCTGCCTCAACCAACATAGAGGCGGCACATGGACATCCGTTTTAATAACCACCGATACACTTTGCATCCATGAATCTATCTAGCCCTGCCTTGAAGCTGTCAAGGCTGACAGCTGTCACGACCCCTTCAGGAAGTGAATTCCATAAATCAACGACTCTCTGGGTGAAGAAATATTTCCCTTTATTTGTCCTCACTTTCTTAGCTATGAGCTTTAGGGAGTGCCCCCTTGTCCTGGTATTGTGTGATAGAGAAAATAATTTTTCTCTATCCACCTTTTCTATCCCATGCATGATTTTATACACTTCGATCAAGTCACCCCTTAAACGCCGTCTTTCAAGGCTGAAGAGACCAAGGCGTTGCAATCTGGTTTCATAAGGGAGGCGCTCCATTTCCTTGACCATTCTTGTTGCCCTTTTTTGCACCTTTTCCAGTTCCATTATATCCTTCTTGAGGTGCGGTGACCAGAACTGTACACAGTACTCCAAGTGTGGTCTCACCATCGATTTGTACAGAGGCAATACAACACTTGCTGACTTATTTTCGATTCCCTTCCTAATCATGCCAAGCATGGAATTTGCTTTTTTTACTGCTGCTGCGCATTGGGTTGACATCTTCATCGAGCTGTCCACCAAAACCCCAAGATCCCTTTCTTGGGTTGTCTCAGAAAGTTTGGTCCCCATCAGTTGGTAAGTATAATTGGGGTTCTTTGCCCCGATGTGCATAACTTTGCACTTGTTTAGGTTAAAATGCATTTGCCACTTTGTTGCCCACTCACACAATTTCGAGAGATCCTTCTGGAGCTCCCGACAATCAGTTTCACTTTTCACAACCCGGAACAATTTAGTGTCATCAGCAAACTTGGCTACCTCACTATTAACTTCTACATCCAGATCATTGATGAATAAATTAAAAAGTAAAGGCCCCAAAACTGAACCTTGGGGTACACCACTTCTCACTTCTTTCCATCCGGAGAATTGTCCATTTATTGCCACCCTTTGCTTCCTACAATTTAGCCAGTTACCAATCCAGGACAAGACCTGTCCTCTAATTCCGTGGCTGGAGAGCTTTTTTATGAGCCTTTGGTGAGGGACTTTGTCAAAAGCCTTTTGAAAGTCAAGATATACAATATCAACTGGGGCCCCTTTATCTATGTATTTATTTACACCCTCAAAGAATTCTAACAAGTTAGTAAGACATGATTTGCCTTTGCAGAAACCATGTTGATTTTCTTTCAGCAATGCCTGTTTTTCTATGTGCCCTGTAATTTTATCTTTAATAATGGTTTCCATCAGTTTGCCTGGAACTGAGGTTAGACTGACTGGTCTATAGTTTCCTGGATCACCTCTGGATCCTTTCTTGAAGATCGGGGTTATATTTGCTTCCCTCCAATCCTCCGGTACAGTGCCTGATCTTAGAGAAAGATTGTATATTTTAGCTAGAAGTTCAGCAATTTCACACTTGAGTTCCTTGAGAATTCTAGGGTGGATGCCATCTGGACCCGGCGATTTGTTGACGTTTAGTTTAGAAAGGCATGCAAGAACATCTTCCTTGTTTATCTCTATCAGGTTTAATTCTTCTATTTCCCTCCCTGGGAAAACTAATTCAGTGGCAGGCAAATGTTCTCTATCCTCCTCGGTGAAAACGGAAGCAAAGAAGTCATTTAGCCTCTCAGCAATCTCCTTGTCTTCTCTGATTATCCCCTTCTGACCATTGTTATCAAGTGGCCCAACTGATTTTCTGGTTGGGTTCCTGCTTTTGATGTACTTAAAAAAGGTTTTGTTATTATTTTTAATATTCTTGGCTATATGCTCCTCAAAGTCTCTCTTGGCTTTCATGACTATCGCCTTGCATTTGGTCTGCCAGAGTTTGTGATCCCTCCTGTTCTCCTCGGTAGGAAGAGCCTTCCATTTCTTAAATGAGTTTTTCTTCTGTCCAATAACCTCCTTTACCTCATTCGTAAGCCATACTGGTATCCTCTTGGACTTTCCAATCCTCTTTCTTCTTTTAGGAATGCATTTTATTTGAGCCTGCTGTAACGTATTTTTAAACAGTTTCCAAGCATTTTGGAGGGATTTGACTTTTTTTACTGTTCCTTTTAGTTTCTTCTTTACTATTTTCCTCATTTTGTCAAAATTCCCTCTGTGAAAGTTTAAGGTCTCTGTGTTAGTTTTCACTGACAATTTGCTATCCATGGTTAAGTTGAAGGTTATTGTGTTGTGATCGCTGGTTCCTATGGGCTCGGTTACAAGGACATCATGAACCAAATCCTGTGTGTTAGTTAGAACCAAGTCCAGGATCCTCTTTCCCCTGGTAGGTTCCATGACCATCTGCTCAAGGGAATAATCGGCTAACATGTCGAGGAACCTTGTCTCTCTATCATGTGTAGAACAAGAATTTACCCAATCTATTTGGGGATAGTTGAAGTCCCCCATTATGACTACCCTATTTCTTTTTGAGGCCTCCTTAAATTCATTTTCCAAATAGCAATCTGCCTCTGGAGTTTGGTTGGGAGGGCGATAGCAGATCCCTAACGTCAGATTAGTTTCCTGTCCTGGGATTTTTATCCACAATGTTTCTGTGGGTGAGTTTGAATTTTCTTGAATTTCGAGTTCATGAGATTCTAACTCCTCATTTATGTACAAGGCCACGCCACCACCATTTCTCCCTCTCCTGTCCATCCTATACAATTTGTAACCTGGAATCCTTGTGTCCCATTGGTTTTCATCTGTCCACCAGGTTTCTGTTATGCCGATAATATCAATATTATTTTCCTTCACCAAGCATTCCAATTCCCCTATTTTTGCTCGAATGCTTCTAGCATTTGTGTACAGACCTTTATATGTAATTTTCTGGTGCACTTTCAACTTTGACTGTGGATTTTGACTGTAGAATTTGGTTGTAGAATTTGTAGATGGTCTACCATGTCCTTCTGCTTGACTATTACAATTTAGTTTTCCTGTTGACTCACCAATGTGTGCATAACTTCCACCCTCCATATTAGGCAGTGCGCCTTCTCGAACCGGAAGCTGCCCAGCTCCTGTCGACTTGCCCCTATGAATCAGTTTAAAAGCTGCTCTGAAACCTTTTTAATATTAATCGCCAACAGTCTGGTTCCATTATGGTTCAAATGTAACCCGTCCCTTCTGTACAGGTGTGGCTTGTCCCAAAATGTTTCCCAGTTCCTAATGAATCTAAACCCTTCCTCCCGGCACCACTGCCTCATCCACGCATTGAAGCTCCTGAGCTCTGCCTGTCTAGCTGGCCCTGCACGTGGAACAGGTAGCATTTCTGAGAATGCAACCTTGGGGGTCCTGGACTTTAATCTTCTACCTAGCAACCTAAATTTGGCTTCCAGGACCTTCCGCTTAGCTTTTCCAATGTCATTGGTACCGACATGTACCACAACAGTTGGCTCCACCCCAGCACTGTCTATCAGCCTGTCTAGATGCCTCGTGATGTCCGCAACCTTTGCACCCGGCAGGCAGTTTACCATGCGGTCAACGCTTCCATCACAAACCCGTCTCTCTATATTTCTAACAATTGAATCACCCACTACAAGAAGCCCCCCTCCCACCACCCGCGGAGAAGTATCCTCGGTGCAAGAGGATATGGGCACATCCTCCAGGGAAGGGGTCTCAACTAAGGGAGCCTGTCCCTCTTCCACAGATTGATGTCCTCCCTGCCCAAGATCTCCATTCTCCAAAGCAGCTGGAGAGCTGCTCAGCATGGAGTGGGATGCTCCTGCTGCATCCCTGAAGATCTTCTCCTGCCTCGCTATCTCTCTCTGCTTCTCCAGGTCTGCTACTTTGGCTTCAAGGGAAAGAACCTGTTCCCTGAGAGCCAGGAGCTCATTGCACCGATCACACACCCAAGACTTCTGTCCAGCAGACAGATAGTCATACATGTGACACTCAATACAAAACACTGGGAAGCTCCCCTCCGTCTGCTGGCTATCTATCTCCATTTCTTGTTATTATATGTTTGCTGTTATTATTATACTAGTTATTATTTTAAAAAAAAAAACACAGCTTTTTTGGGTTGTTCAAATTTTTTGTTTTGGTCTCAGTTTACTTTTTGGATTTTTTTTTTCTTACTTGTTTTAGGATTTTATCGCACGCCGTCAGGGGCGCGATGGCTGCTAAAAAAAAAGGTGAATTTGTAATTAAACAAGAAACCCCACAAACTTACCAGGGCTCAGCAGGTAATTCTTCCCAAGGTTCCTGCCAAGTTCCCTAGTCCCCTTTTATTTCCTGTTTTAATTTCTTATTTGAAAAAGCTCTGCCCAAGCAAAAGCAAAAGCAGCTTGCCTTTCTGCCCCACAAGGAAGAGTGAGCTGCTTGCTCCCAGCTACCAGGGATTAGCCAGCAGGGGGGCTGCAGCAGAAAGCTCCACCCCCTCCAAACCTGTGCTGAGGGCAAACTTTAGAAGAAAGGGGAAGGAGAAACCCCTTATATGGCTGCTAAAAAAAGAACAAAAAAGGTGAATTTGTAATTAAACAAGAAACCCCACAAACTTACCAGGGCTCAGCAGGTAATTCTTCCCAAGGTTCCTGCCAAGTTCCCTAGTCCCCTTTTATTTCCTGTTTTAATTTCTTATTTGAAAAAGCTCTGCCCAAGCAAAAGCAAAAGCAGCTTGCCTTTCTGCCCCACAAGGAAGAGTGAGCTGCTTGCTCCCAGCTACCAGGGATTAGCCAGCAGGGGGGCTGCAGCAGAAAGCTCCACCCCCTCCAAACCTGTG
This sequence comes from Bothrops alternatus, assembly GCA_034064705.1. Classification (NCBI taxonomy): domain Eukaryota; kingdom Metazoa; phylum Chordata; class Lepidosauria; order Squamata; family Viperidae; genus Bothrops; species Bothrops alternatus. Next base: position 6,781,670 of record JARGCV010000172.1, read on the forward strand.
CTGAGGGCAAACTTTAGAAGAAAGGGGAAGGAGAAACCCCTTATATGGCTGCTAAAAAAAGAACAAAAAAGGTGAATTTGTAATTAAACAAGAAACCCCACAAACTTACCAGGGCTCAGCAGGTAATTCTTCCCAAGGTTCCTGCCAAGTTCCCTAGTCCCCTTTTATTTCCTGTTTTAATTTCTTATTTGAAAAAGCTCTGCCCAAGCAAAAGCAAAAGCAGCTTGCCTTTCTGCCCCACAAGGAAGAGTTCATCGGAAAAGACTCAGATGTTGGGAAAGATGGAAGGCAAAAGGAGAAGCGGACAGGAGAGATGAGATAGATAGTGTCTTTGATGCAATGAACATGAATTTGGGCAAATTCCAGAAGACTGTGGAGGGCAGGGGGGCTGGCAAGCTACGGTCCATGGGGTTGCGAAGAGTTGGACACAATTTAGCAACTGAAGTACAACAAGAAAGAAGAGACTCTAGAAAGAGTGCAGAGGAGAGCAACAAAGATGATCAGGGGACTGGAGGCTAAAACATACAAGGAACGGTTGCTGGAATTGGGCATGTCTAGTTTAATGAAGAGAAGGACGAGGGGGGACATGATAGCAGTCTTCCAATATCTCAGGGGCTGCCACAAAGAAGAGGGAGTCAAGCTATCCTCCAAAGCGCCTGAAGGCAGGGCAAGAAGCAACGGATGGAAACTAATCAAGGAGAGAAGCAAGCTAGAACTAAGGAGAAACTTCCTGACTGTTAGAACAATTAATCGGTGGAACAACCTGCCTCCAGAAGTTGTGAATGCTCCAACACTGGAAGTTTTTAAGAAGAGTCTGGACAGTCACTTGTCTGAAATGGAGTTGAGTTTCCTACCTGAGCAGGGGGTTGGACTAGAAGACCTCCAAGGTTCTGTTCTGTTCTATTCTATTCTATTCTTCTGTTCTGTTCTGTTCTGTTCTATACTATTCTATTCTATTCTTCCATTCCATTGCACTATTCTATTCTATTCTATTCTATTCTATTCTATTCTATTCTACTCTACTCTACTCTATTCTTCTATTCTACTCTATTCTTCTATTCTATTCTATTCTATTCTATTCTATTCTATTCTATTCTGTTCTGTTCTGTTCTATTCTATTCTTCTATTCTACTCTACTCTATTCTTCTATTCGGTTCTATTCTTCTATTCTATTCTATTCTGTTCTGTTCTATTCTATTCTACTCTATTCTATTCTTCTATTCTGTTCTATTCTTCCATTCCATTGCACTATTCTATTCTATTCTATTCTATTCTATTCTATTCTATTCTATTCTATTCTATTCTTCTATTCTATTCTATTCTATTCTTCTATTCTGTTCTATTCTTCTATTCTATTCTGTTCTGTTCTGTTCTATTCTATTCTACTCTATTCTTCTATTCTGTTCTATTCTATTCTATTCTATTCTATTCTATTCTATTCTACTCTATTCTTCTATTCTGTTCTATTCTTCTATTCTATTCTATTCTGTTCTGTTCTGTTCTGTTCTGTTCTATTCTACTCTATTCTTCTATTCTATTCTATTCTATTCTATTCTGTTCTGTTCTATTCTATTCTTCTATTCTACTCTACTCTATTCTTCTATTCGGTTCTATTCTTCTATTCTATTCTGTTCTGTTCTATTCTATTCTACTCTATTCTATTCTTCTATTCTGTTCTATTCTTCCATTCCATTGCACTATTCTATTCTATTCTATTCTATTCTATTCTATTCTATTCTATTCTATTCTATTCTATTCTATTCTATTCTTCTATTCTACTCTACTCTATTCTTCTATTCTGTTCTATTCTTCTATTCTATTCTGTTCTGTTCTATTCTATTCTACTCTATTCTTCTATTCTATTCTATTCTATTCTATTCTATTCTATTCTGTTCTATTCTTCTATTCTACTCTACTCTATTCTTCTATTCTGTTCTATTCTTCTATTCTATTCTGTTCTGTTCTATTCTATTCTACTCTATTCTTCTATTCTGTTCTATTATTCTATTCTATTCTATTCTATTCTATTCTATTCTATTCTATTCTATTCTATTCTATTCTGTTCTGTTCTGTTCTGTTCTGTTCTGTTCTATTCCGTTCCGTTCCGTTCCGTTCCGTTCCATTCTTCTGTTCTGTTCCGTTCCATTCCGAATCTGTAAAGGCAGAGACTAAAATCAGACTTGCCTGTTAGTCTTCCCAGAGGCTCAGGGCAGGGCGAGTCTTCAAAGATGGCTTCTCTGTTGTTGAGGCCTCGGTACGCAGCGTTGCCCAGGTGGATCCTCTGGTGCTTGGTCAGGTAGGGCCGCCAGCGGAAGCTCTCCCCGCACTGGAGGCACTTGTACGGCTTCTCCCCGGTGTGGATCCTCAGGTGCTCCGTCAGGGTGGAGCGCCGGTTGAAGCTCCGCCCACACCGGGGGCACTCATAGGGCTTCTCGCCCGTGTGGATGCGCCGGTGGGCACTGAGGTGGGAGCTCTGGATGAAGCGTTTGCCGCACGCCAGGCACTCATAGGGCTTCTCGCCCGTGTGGGTCCGCCAGTGCAGCAAGAATTCCGACTTGCAGTGAAACCACCGGTCGCATTCGGGGCACATCAGCTTCTTCCGGCCCACGTGGAACATGCTGTGCTTGGAACTGGCTGCCCTGATGTGCCTGGAAGGCTCCCGCCAGATGTGCCCGGCCTGTAGCTCCCACTGTCTCTGCAGGCTGCACCGGGCCTCTGAGGCTAAGGAAGGGTTCTCTGGGGGTGGCCCCAGCAAAGCCCATGGCGGATCTTCTGGATCCAAAATGTCAGGTTCTGCCATCTCTTCCTTGATCTCCCTCACGATCACCTCGCTTGCTGGCATTGTGGGAGAAGCCAGAGGAAAGTTGTTTCCTGAGAAAGAGAAGGAGGAGAGGGAGCTAAGGCACTGGTCTCTCACCTTGGCAACTTGAAGACTTGTGGACTTCAACTCCCAGAATTCCTCAGACAGCTTGGCAACTTTAAGACTTGTAGACTTCAACTCCCAGAATTCCTCAGCTAGCAAAGGAATTTGCTAGCTGAGGAATTCTGGGAGTTGAAGTCCACAAATCTTAAAGTTACCAAGGTTGGAGAACCCTGAGCTAAGGGACAAGTAGAGGAAAAGGTTCTCTCTCCGGATCCCAACTCTGGAGTAATTAGTCTGAATAGTGTGTAGTTTTGGGGTACCATCCCTGAATTACAATACAGGTAGTCCTCGACTTACGACCACAATGGCTGGCTCGGGAATTCTGGGAGTTGAAGTCCACGAGTCATAAGAGAGCCAAGGTTGCCTACCCCTGCGCTAGACTATAAATCAGGGGTTCTCAACCTTAGCAACTTTAAGACTTGTGGACTTCAACTCCCAGAATTCCTCAGCCAGCTTTGCTGGCTGAGGAATTCTGGGAGTTGAAGTCCACAAGTCTTACAGTTGCTAAGGTTGAGAACCCCTGCTATAAATTGAGAGCAAACTCTTCTTCCTACTAGTCCTGATGCTATTTGGATAAGGAAATGTCTGCAAGAAAACAACCAAGGATCCCTCCCTTCAACCCTAAGCTACAAATATGCTCCTTTATTGACAGTCTGATCTGCTCCTTAAGCCAACTTCCTCTTATGCTGATGTAGATTTCCAATCAGGAATTAGTCCTCTTGGGACATCTTCACCATGGACCGAATTGGAGGTCAACCCAGGCCAGGGCTAGGCAACCTTGGCTCTTTTATGACTCATGGACTTCAACTCCCAGAATTCCTGAGCCAGCCATGCTGAGGGGAAAGGGAGAGGTTTCCAAGCTGAGCCATGGTGGATCAGGAATTCTGGGAGTTGAAGTGCACGAGTCATAAAAGAGCCAAGGTTGCCTACCCCTAGTGTAGGGTCTCCTGCTTGAGCAGGGGGTTGGACTAGAACGGGGGGGGGGAACCTTGGCTTTTTTATGACTCGTGGACTTCAACTCCCAGAATTCCTGAGCCAGCATGGCTCAGCTTGGAAACCTCTCCCTTTCCCCTCAGCGTGGCTGGCTCAGGAATTCTGGGAGCTGAAGTCCACGAGTCATAAAAGAGCCAAGATTGCCCACCCCTGGTCTATACAATTAATGGTTCACCTGACAGATATAAGGAACATGGGGGTACCTAGTCCAATATTATATTCCTGTACAAACCACTCTGGAGGTTTTAGGTGAGAAAGCACACTGGGGGGAGGGGAAATAATGTAGATTAGGGTAGGCAACTTTGATTCTTTTATGACTCTGTGGACTTCAACTCCCAGAATTCCTGAGCCAGCCATGCTGAGGGGAAAGGGAGAGGTTTCTAAGCTGAGCCATGCCGGCTCAGGAATCCTGGGAGTTGAAGTCCACAGAGTCATAAAAGAGCCCAGGTTGCCTACCCCTGATCTAGTGACTCTAATCCAACTCCGAGCAGGAGACTCTACACCATTTTTGACAGATTTAGCCCCAAAGCTCATCGCTGCTTCACCTTCCTTTTCTCTCACCTTCATATAGATTGAGGGGGATTTTTTTCTCCTCCGAGGCTGCTTGGGCAGAGATCCATGGCTCTTCTCCTCGTTCCAGACGATAGATCAACTCGGGCTTGGGGATTGCAACAGCTGCATTGCGTGCATGCATGCACAAGTGTACACAAAAGAGGGAGAAAATGATGAAGTTGGTTAAATGCCTGGCAGCCCACAACTGTCACAAGCAGCAGTGGATGTCCCAAAGAGTCCGAATGTTTAAAAGACTGATTTCTATAAATAATGCAAAATGAAATGTTCTTTGGACAGGGGCTACCAAAGTAGAAAATGCTTGCCAGTTTCAGGCCACTGTGGCCACCCCACAAATAAAAGAGAATTTTGTATTTTTAAAAAATGGTCGATTCTTTTAAAATCTCTCCCTCCCTCCCTCCTTCCCCCCTCTCTTTCTCTCTCTCTCCCTCCCTCCCTCCCCCCTCTCTCTTTCAATGATCAGATAAGAGACAGTATAGCCCACAGCTGTATGGTCAATCAGCTGGGACCTTGGAGGTCATCTAGTCCAACCCGCTGCTCAAGCAGGAGATCATATAGCATTTCAGACAACTGATTGTCCAGTCTCTTCTTCAAAACCTCCAGAACCTCTGAAGGCAAGCGATTCCATTCGTTAATTGTCCTCGCTGTTAGGAACTTTCTCCTTAATTCCAGGTTGCTTCTCTCCTTGACTAGTTTCCATCCATTGTTTCTTGTCCTGCCCTCTGGTGCTTTGGAAAATAATTTGACCCCCTCCCCTTTGAGGCAGCCTCTCAAATACTGGAATTCTGTATTATGTCCCACCCTAGTCCTTCTTTTTTCTAGACTAGCTATTCCCAAATCCTGCAACCGTTTTTCATATGTTTTAGTCTCCAGGCCCTTAATGATCTTAGTTGCTCTTCTTTGCACTTTTTCCAAAGCCTCAACATCTTTTTTGTAATGCGGTGACCAAAATTGGACGCAGTATTCCAGGTGTGGCTTTACTAAGGCTTTATAAAGCGGTAGTGGGGACTTAAGCCAAGGACTACCTATTAAGGTACAGCTGGCAAGGAGATTCATAGAATCATAGAATCGTAGAGTTGGAGGGGACCTCCCGGGTCATCGAGTCCAACCCCCTGCCCTAGGCAGGATTCCCTAAACCATCCCAGATAGATGGCCGTCCAGTCTCTGCTTGAAGACCTCCATTGAAGGGGAGCTCACCACCTCCCGTGGCAACCTGTTCCACTGGTTGATCACCCTTACTGTTAACATCTAATCTGAATCTTTTCCCCTGCAGTTTCATCCCATTGTTTCTAGTCCTTCCTTGGGCAAGTGAGAACAGGGCTGATCCCTCTGCACTGTGACAGCCCTTCAGGTATTTGTAGACAGCTATCATATCTCCTCTCAGTCTTCTTTTCTGTAGACTAAACATTCCCAATTCCTTTAACCGTTCCTTGCTTCACACCCACCATTTTGCAGCAGTTCCCATTTGCACCCCACTAAGCAAAGGGGGAGGGGAGGAAGGAATTTTTACCCAGTGAAGTCACCGTCTCGTAGTTCTCTTGCATGACATCCCAGTACAGATCTCTCTGCTCTGCATCCAGGAGAGTCCATTCTACCTCTGTAAAGTACACGGCCACCTCTTCAAATGAGAACGGCGGTGGCTGCAAGGAGGGCAGAAAAGATTGGGGCAATAAGTTCCCTTGTGGGCTTCGTTTTAATAAGCGCAACCTATTTCGGTTCCCCCCCCCAACCCCTCTGCTACCTGAAAAGGTTCCGTTGTCACCATCTCTGTTCCTCCCAGAGGAGGGAACGTTCCAAAGACAAACACACACATCATTTTGCCAAATCTGTCAGGGAGAAAAGGGGAGGTCAGATGGGGTAATCTTGGTTAAGGGTTGCTGTTCTTTTAAAAAAAAAACAGTTGCTCCGCTACACACAGTAGTGGCCAAAATTGTGGAAACCTTTTGGGAAAAGCATACAGTAGAAATGGCACCGTTGGTTAAGTTTCCACCCGTTTTCCTTCTAATTTCTTTATAACTGTAGCCTTGTTCACTTAATAATACAATTTTACATCGCTTTCTGGGCGACCAGTCAACTCTTTTTGCACCATTACTTTAATTTTATTACGTTTTACAAGCTCACTAAATGAAAGAACACAAAAAAACCCACAACCAACTTGATAACGATCACATAACACACTGATAAAATGTCTTCCTCTTAGCTTCAATACCTGACGTCAATAACTGAATCCTACTGTGATCTGATTGGCCCATTGCCAAAACAAGATGACACCTGATTGGCTCTCTAAACACTCCTGCTCATTGGCTACAATCGGATGAAGGAAAGCTACCTGATATCAATCTAAGCAAGTTGTGTTTCCTTTTTTCTGGTTATTGGGCTATAACCTTTTCACAGAATACAGTACAGATAATTGAACAAACTATGTTGCATTTACATTCTTGATTAAATTATCTTTCCATTGATATATAATTTTATGGTACTACTAAAAAAAAAAGTGGCATTATTAGCCATGCTCCTGGGGAGGAAAGCTATGGCAAATCTAGAGAGCATACTAAAAAGCAGAAATGTCACCCTGCCAACAAAAGCGCGTATAGTCAAGGCCATAGTTTTCCCAGTTGCAATGTATGGATATGAAAGTTGGACCTTAAGAAAGGCTGAGCGGCAAAGAATTGAGGCCTTTGAACTATGGTTAGTGCAAAATGCAGCTGCGCGAGCAATTGTGGGCCTTCCACGTTGTGCCCACATTTCGTCAACTCTCCACATGCTGCATTGGTTGCCTATCGGTCTCCGAGCACAATTCAAAGTGTTGGTTATTACCTATAAAGCCCTTTATGGCATTGGACCAGGATATTTACGGGACCGTCTTCTGCCACATACTTCCCTTCGACCGGTGAGAGCGCACAGGGTCGGCCTCCTCCGGGTCCCGTCAGCGAAACAATGTCGTTTGGCGGGTCCTAGGGGGAGGGCCTTCTCTGTTGTGGCGCCCACCCTCTGGAACCAACTGCCCCCTGAAGTCTGCGTTTCCTCTACTTTCCCGGCCTTCCGGAAGAATCTAAAAACCTATCTATGCTGGCAGGCCTGGGGATGACTGTGATTGTGTGTGAATGATGAATGTGTCTGGGGGTCTTTTTAAATGCTTTTTAGATTTGGTTTTAGATTTTTGGAAATGTTGAGATGTTGTTTTTATTTATGTTGTTAGCCGCTCCGAGTCCTTGGAGAGGAGCGGCATAAAAATTTAATTAATAATAATAATAATGGTGCTAGAGAAGACTCCTGTGAGTCCCCTGGACTGCAAGGCGATCAAACCGGTCAGTCCTAGAGGAGATCAACCCCGACTGCTCTTTAGAAGGCCAGATCCTGAAGCTGAAACTCAAGTCCTTTGGCCACCTAATGAGAAGGAAGGACTCACTGGAGAAGAGCCTAATGCTGGGAAAGATGGAGGGCAACAGAAGAAGGGGACGACAGAGAATGAGGTGGCTGGATGGAATCACTGAAGCAGTAGGCCTGAGCTTAAATGGACTCCAGAAGGTGGTAGAGAACAGGAAGACCTGGAGGAACATTGTCCATGGGGTCACGATGGGTCGGACACGACTTCGCAACTAACAACAACTTAAAAAAAATGGCGCTATTAGCCATCAAACTTCAAAAATACACTTTTCTCAAAAGGTTTCCACAATTTTGGCCACTACTGTACATATGCACAAACATATAAAGACAAGGCTCGGCCTGTCCCTCTTTAGACTCCCACTGCAATTGCAGGGAAAAATGTAGGAAATCTGAAAGCAGCCAGGATAAACTATCTTCATTTTACAAAATTAAGAATGGGGCACTGGGATGAAATACAGATAGTCTTTGACTTACAGCAGTTCGTTTAGTGACTGTGCGAAGTTACAACAGCGCTGAAGGAAGTGACTTATGACCGTTTTTCACACTTAAGACCACTGCGGCATCGCCAGGGTCACGTAATCAGTGCTTGGCAACTGACTCATATTTATGACGACTGTTAGTGTCCCAGGGGCACGTGATCACCTTTTGCGAACTTCTGGAAAGCAAAGTCAACGAGGAAGCCAAATTTACTTAACAACTGTATTACTAACTTAACAACTTCCAACTTGTAACATATGGCACCCTTCTAAAAAATTTTGTTTTTCCTGGGAAATGCCCAAACTTTTCAGGCTCCTTCCCACACGCAAAACACCCCCAATTTCCCTCAAACCGAAGTACACAACTGCACCCCTGCCATTTCCCCCCACCCATCTCTCGTGTTTTCTATTCTGTCCAGCCCACGCAACCTCACAAAGCAAGTTCCCCCATCTGACACCTGTCAACGATGCTGGACTTCCACAGCAGCAGGCTGGCAACGATGGGGCTTGTGTTGGACTTACCAACCCAATTGAGCTCAAAACTTCTGTGGTTAAGTGAGGCGTTTGTTAAGTGAGTTTTTGTCCCTTTTTACGGCCTTTCCTGCCACAGTTGTTAAGGGAATCGCTGCACTTGTTAAGTCAGGAACACGGTTAAGTGAAACTGGCTTCCCCATTGACTTGGTTTGTCAGAAGGTGGCAAAGGGGGATCCCATGATCTCGGGACAAGCAACGGTCATACATATGTGCTAGTTGCCACACATCTGAATTTCGATCACGTGACCAGGGGGATGCTGCAACCACCATGTGAAAAAAGGCTGCAAATCACTTTTTTTTCAGTGCTGTTCTAAACTTAGGTCACTAAATGAACTGTTGTGGGCCAAAGATTACTTGTGGTTCTCGACACCCAGAACACTCCAGTGGGAGGAAGGATGCTTTTAATCACGGAACCTGCTTTTGTTTCCATGTTTGTTTTTTTAAATCCAATCTTTTCTTGGCAAGTCACATGGGAAAGAGAGGTGCACGCGACAGAAGCAAGGCCGTGGGTTACCTTCTGCAGCTCGGACGCCTCTGCTCTGCTTCCCTAAATGATGCAGGACCCTCGGCTGGATGGAGGCGGGGGGGGGGGAAGGAATCATAAGATAACAGAGTTGGAGGGGACCTTGGAGGTCTTCTAGTCCAACCCCCGGCTCCAATTCGAAGAATGGAGGAAGGAGGGGATTGCAATTGAATCCCACCACCCCACCCCACCTCGCCGCTAAAGCCCTGGGCTGCTCGGCCCTCTGGCATCAGGCCGGGCGCCAAAGCCGCCCCCGAAGGCGCGGACTCTTCTTCGGCTCCATAGACGCCGCGGACCGGATCTCGCAGCTTCGGCTCGAGGAAGACCAGCCCCTCCGAGGTCGCCGAGCGGGGAGCGAGGGAGAAGGAAGAGAGGCAGAAGAGAGGAGCTTCTTTCGGGAGGCCTCGGCCAGCCGAGGAACCGGAGCCATCTGCTGGCCGGCCGGCCGGCCTGCCTGCCGAGGAGGAGAAGCAACCGGCGGCGCCCGGGAGTCCTTTACGCGCGCTCCTAGCGGAGATGGGGAGGGAGGGAGGGAGACCCCAAGCCCACCATCCACAGCTAGCTGTCGGCTGGGAATGGTGGGAGTTGTTTGCTGAGCTGCCGGATCTGGAGGGTGCTAGCTGAGTCCCGGGCAGGTAGCTTACGATCTCCAACCTGGCGCCTTTCCTTGTGGAAGATGCACAATGGGCTTGGCAGGCAGGCTTCGTGGTCGGGGATGATGGGAGCGACTCTGGATCAGAGGAGGCTGGGAGGAAGCCGGAAGCTCCATATAGGTAGCTCTCAAGGTTATGACCACAACTGAGCCCAACGGTTCTGTGCAACGACAGTTATTGTGAGTTTTGCCCCAGTTTACGGCCTTTTGTTGCCACAGTTGCTAAGTCGCTAAGTGAATCTCGGCAGATGTTAGTAACACTGGCTTGATAGAAAGTCACAAAAGAGGATCACGTGACCCTGGGACACTGCAAACTTATATGCCGGGATTCAATTGCCCATCACATGACCACGGGGACACAGCAACGGTTGTTAAGTGTGAAACATGGCCATAAGTCATTTCTTTCATATTGTTGTAATTTTGGTCACTAAACAAATGATTGTAAGTTGATGACTATACACACACACACCAACACACCCACACCCATTTATACCAGGGTAGGCAACCTTGGCTCTCTTATGACTCATGGACTTCAACTCCCAGAATTCCTGAGCCAGCCATGCTGAGGGGAAAGGGAGAGGTTTATAAGCTGAGCCATACTGGCTCAGGAATTCTGGGAGTTGAACTCCACAAGTCATAAAAGAACCAAGGCTGCCTACCTCTGCTCTATATGCGCGTGAGCACACACACACACACACACACACACACACACACACACACACACACACAGAGAGAGAGAGAGAGAGAGAGAGAGAGAGAGAGAGAGAGAGAGAGAGACAGAGAGAGAGACAGAGAGACAGCCACCAGACTATTTCCCATCAGGGAAAATTGCTTTACTGGGATCACAGGATATTCGCAAGAGAAGACATAAAGTTGCAAACAAATAAACCCTTTTATTAACTTGGTGGCACATGCTGTTTTCTTCTCAGGAAAACACAGAACTTTCTGGGCATATTTATCTGTTGCTCTTCCTGCATATCTTATTTGAAGCAAGCAGTAACTGGCTGATTAGCAAAGAAACATTTGTTTTTTTTTTATTGTTATTGTTTAGACATACACCCTTGAATCAGATGCAGCTATAGGGAAACAGATGAAAAGCATTCAGTGCAGATTATCCTTTTCTCTCAAGAGTTTAGCTGATAGTGATGTTTCCAATGGCTTTTAGCAATGAAAAGCTACTTGGGGTACGCTCTACTAAGGTTTCAGCTATGTTTGTTAGTAGCTGCTGATTTGGGGCACCTGCCTAAAATATAATCCTGTATTAATATAGATAATCCTCAATTTATGACCACAGTCAAGCCCAGAATTTATGTTGCTAAATGAAAAATTTGTTACATGTGAGATTTGCCCCATTTTACAACTTTTCTTACGGCATCTGTTAAGTGAGTCACTGCAGTTAAATTAGTAGCACAGTTATTAAGTGAATCTGGCTTCCCCATTGACTTTGTTTGTCAGAAGGTCACAAAAGGAGATCACTTTTAATTCTGGGGCGCTGCAACCTTCATAAATACAAACCAGTTGTCAAGCATCTCAGTGTAAATCACATAACCATGGGGATGCTGCAATGGTCATAAGTGTGAAAAACGGTCATAAGTCACTTTTTTCAGTAGCATTGACCCCCTCCTCTCTGTGACAGTTCCTCAAATATTGGAAGACTGCTATCATGTCTCCCCTGGTCCTTCTCTTCATTAGACTACCCAGGCCCAGTTCCTCTAAGTGTTCTTCATAGGTTTTTAGCCTCCAGTCCCCTAATCATCTTTGTTGCTCTTCTCTGCACTCTTTCTAGAGTCTCAACATCTTTTTTATAGTGTGGAGACCAAAACTGGATGTAGTATTCTAGGCGTGGTCTTACTAAGTTTTTATAAAGTGGTATTAGTATCTCACCTGATCTTGATTGAATCCCTCTGTCAATGCAATTTAGGATTGCATTGGCTTCCTTGGCTGCTGCCGCTGCACACTGTTCACTCATATTTAATTGAGCACACTAAGACTCCAAGATCCCTCTCACAGTTAACTGCTGTTAAGCCTGGTTTCACCCAATCTGTATGTGTACTTGTGGTTTTTCTTGCCTACGTGTAAGACTTTAACTTTTCTCTACGCTGAATTTCATTTTATTAGAGAGGGCCCCCGTGTTCAAGTGCGGTTAAGATCCATCGGGATCTTCAGCCTATCATCTTGGCCTTCTTGTTTGTTTTGTTTTGCGGAGCGAGGTACTCAGTGGGTTAAAGAGAGCGAGAGAGGCTGCTTGCTAGAGAGGCCCTGGCCGTGGAGAGGGAGAGGGGCTTGCGGGGATTCAAATACTCGATGCACCTTCCTGTGCTGTTTTATCTGCCCTGTGTAGTGGTGGGAGGGGAGGGGAGGGGGGCGAACTGGCAGTGGGGCCCCTCCGGAGGAGCTTGGACCAGATAGCAGCGCGTGGCCAGGGCAAAGAGCGCGCGCGCCAGTAGGTGAGCTGCTTTTGCAAAAGCAGGAGGCGCCCGACTTGGGCGGCTGCAAAGAGGCGAAAGCAGGGAGAGCCGGCGGGGCTTTCCCCGTCCTAGCTAGAGAGGAGGGGAATCCCGGGTAAGAATCCCGTAGCTGCAAAGTCCTTTGAAGTCCGGGCCTGGTGGCTTTCCCGCCGCCTCCGGGGGTCTGCGGCTTGGATGCACTACAACTCCCATCCTCTCGCTTGCTGGGGCGCGGAGCAAGTGTAATTTTGCGCCAGGCCAAAAAAAAAAAAAAAAATCCGTGCAGTTTTTGAAATCGGGGCCTGCTGGCTTCTCCGCGCTCCAGGCTTTGCTGCTAGGAGGTACTAACTACAACTCCCATCTTCTCACTTCTTGGGCCGGGAAGCGAGGGAAGTGTAAATCTGCGCCGTGCAATTTTTGAGATGCGGGGTTCTGCGGCAAGGATACACTACAACTCCCATCTTCTCGCTGGCCGGGGAGCGAGGGCGATGTAACCCTGTGCCGGGCAAAAGCCGTGCAAAAGCCGTGCAAAAGCCCAGACACTTAGGGAGGGCGGCTTGTGCATCCCCGCTCCGCCTGAATGTGTAGGACGAAGAAGCGTGGGGAACATATCTGTGCAGATAGGAAATTGTAACGGTGGGGATGATGGGATTTAGAGTCCAGTGCCTCTTTTCAGGTTGGAAAAAGCAGTTGCTGGTCGTTCAGGTTGCCAGCTCTTTGAATTGGCTCCTGGGGCTAAATCTGTTAGAGTGGCTTTGATCTGACTGGATTAACAGGTGAAAAGCCCTTTAGCTCTATTTATTTATGTTTATTGCCTGCTTAATATTTGCATATCAAAGGTGCTGTGAGAGCCACAGCCCATTAGTAGATAGTGGGCCAGATTGTGGTCGTCTTGAGATGAAAGTGCATTCCTTACAGTTGTGTTTATTATGAAGCTATTAGAGTTGCAGGCTTATTACTAATGTAGATACATATCTATTCAGCTATATACGCTTTTATTTAATCTTAACTATCAATCTCATCTTCCTTTTCCCTCCTGTTTCCTCACCCTGCTGCAAATCTATTGTCTAATACGAACTTCCCTTGCACAATTGTAAAGTGTGCAACCAGTTCATTATAAGCAATGTGCTATAATCTCCCCAAAGTACTTTAATTTCTTATGATAATTAAAATTTATGTCCTGTTCTAGGGTGGGTTTTTTTTCCTGTATCTTCTTGCGCTTGTTTTTGTTAGGCGTTAGTGTTCAGTGCCATATTTTGGGAGTCTTATCTTGCAGTTTTTGTACAGGTAGTCCTTTTTGTAGCCCAAAATTTCTGTGGCTAAGTGAGACAGTTGTTAAGTGAGTTTTGTTCCATTTTATGACCTTTCTTGTCACAATTATTAAATGTCTTTGGAGATTCCCAGTCATCCAGGTCATGGTTGTCCCAAGGGTGCTTTTTGAAAAGGCAACTGGACTTCGTTTTCCCTTGGAAATGTTTAGCTTCTCATCCAAGAACTAAAGAAGCTTTGAGACCACAATTCTTAAGTTAGTAACACGGTTGTGAAGTGAATTTGTCTTCCCCATTGACTTTGCTTATCAGAAAGGTCGCAAAAGGTCATCACATGACACCAGTACACTGCAGCTGTCATAAATGTGAGTCAGTTGCCAAGTATCCAAATTTTGATCATGTGACCATGTGGATGCTGCAACAGTCGTAAGTGTGAAAAACAAGCATAAGTTGCTGTTTTCAGTGCCTTGTAACTTTGAACGGTCACTAAATGAACCGTTGTAAGTTGAGGACTAGCTGTAATCAACTAACTGGTTGTGCCTGAGCTGAAAAGCTATGTGAGATCATCTGCGTAACACTTCTGTAGAGAATGAGGGAAGTTACTTAACAGATCTCGACTTCGATCTTGACAGAGGTAAGCTAGATCCGTTACCAAAGTGAGGAGAAGAAAACGAGAAAATATGTGGAAAAGACCCCTCTGAGGGGTGTAAGAGGGGGAAGGGGGTACAGTACAATCAGACTTGCAAGATTGTGGTGTAATAGCCACTCCCAATAAAAGTAGTTTTAGCCCTCCTGTGGAAATGATTCTTGGGTCTTCGTGGTGGGGCTGACCGTTTTTCAACATGCTTTATTTTTCTCCTCAGAGTGTACCACTTTGCTGCTGAATTATGTTGTACGGCCTACTGCTTCCTTAAAACCCTTCCCATCCTGGAGGAAACTGCCTTATCTGCCAGGAGCTAAGACAAATTCTGGACATTCCTGGGAGCCCAAGATTGACTGAAATTGCAAATTTTGTTCAAAAAGCGAGGTCTGCTTTTTGAGAGGCCATGGCGGCTGAGCAGAGGGCCAGAAGAGCTGATGGCATCCCAAGACGCAGGGGGATCAAAGTGGAAGATCATCAAACCATCAGCTCCAGAGGGCAAGAGGGAGCGGACCGTGCAGGGAAATTGCCTCGGGTCCTCCAAGTAGGGACCATCCGAGAGTTCCTGAATTGGGCTACCCCACGGCAAGTGAAGCAGGAGCCCAGGGAGGGCTTGCCCGAAATCTGGGAAGCCCAATGGCAGGAATTCCTCACTGCGCTCCGGTCCTCTCCTCTAGGGGAGGGACACCAGCCGCTGGCCGAGGGACCCTCCCCGTGGGGGGACAACAAAGCCTTCTTTGCCTCTTTTGAACGTCTGGCTGGAACCTGCCAGCTGCCCCGCCGAGAATGGCTGGCTCGCCTGGTGCCTGTGCTGGGCAGGGAAGCTAAAGAGGCCTACAGTAGCCTCAGCCTCCAGGACCGAAGCGAATACGCCAAAGTCAAGGCGGCCATCTTGAAAGGAGACGCTTTGCGGATGGAGGCGCAGCGCCAGCGTTTCCGGCAATTCCGCTACCACGAGGCCCGGGGCCCCCGGGAAGTGTACAGCCAGCTTCGGGAGCTGTGCCGGGGGTGGTTGAAGCCAGAGAAGCACACCAAAGAGCAGATGTTAGACCTCTTGGTCCTGGAGCAGTTCTTGACCCTCCTGCCCCAGGAGATCCAGAGCTTGGTGAGGGAACACGGCCCGGAGTCGTGTGCCCAGGCTGTGCCCTTGGCGGAAGCCTTCCTGCTCAGGCAGCAAGAGGCCGAAAGAAAGGGGAAGCAGGTATGTCTGACAGCGCCGAGCGGCCTTGTTCTTGGGCGCAAAATGGTTGAGTGGTGATGAGTTTTAAGTGTGAAAGAGATCTTATTACAGATCGTCCTCGACTTAACGACCATAATTGAGGCCAAAATTTTTCTGTAGATAAGCAGGACGTTTGCTTTGCCCCATTTTACGACCCTGCTCGCCACATGCAGTGAGAGAATCGTTGCATATGTTAAGTTAGTAATACGGTTGTTAAACGCATCTGGCTTCCCCTTTGACTTTGCCTGTCAGGAGCTCACAAAAGGTGATCACATGACCCCCCCCGGGACACCGCAACTGTCATGAATATGAATCCGTTGCCAAGCTGTCTGGATTTGGATCACATGACCTTGGGGGGATGCTGCAACAGTCCTCCGTGTGAAAAACGATCACGTCACTTTTTTCAGTGCCATTGTAATTTTGATTGGTCACTAAATGAAGTCGTAAGTTCAGGATGACCTGTGTATTCATCCCAACCTCATCGCAAGTAGTGTAAGAATTTCTGGAAGGAAGCGAAGGCGATAGAAGTAACTTAGGTGACTTAATGGCCATCATTGAGTCTGGAATTATGGCTGTTAAGTCACGTCGGTAGTTAAGAGAGTCATCACACGACAGACCCCATTTTATGACAATTTTTGGCTGAATTGTGGTTGTAAGTCAAGGACTACCTGTAAGTTGTCTGATTTAGAGTTGACGATAAACAGGAGCTCGGAAAAACACCCGGACACATTTTCTGTGTTGCATGAGAAAAGCACATCTTCCTTCCCCTGTCCTTACCACTTTCTACAGCAGCGGTTCTCAACCTTTTTTAGGTCGCAACCCCCGATCTGTCAAGCGCCACGCATGCGTGGTGCTGCCTCCTGCGCCGCGCATGCGTGGTGCTGCCCCCTGGGCAGGCAGGCCCAGGCACTCCTGGGTGGCCGCGGCAGTGACGGCGCAGGGCGATCACGGGTGAGGCCACCAGCTGGCCCAGCCCAAGTGAGGTAAGCCACCCGTCGAGCCCCACGTGTGCCAAAAACTCTCCCTGCGCCCGCCGCTGCCCCGCTAGCCTTACCTTCGCTGCCGCCCGTTTGGGGTGGCGGCAGGCAGGCCCAGGCGCTCCTGGGCGGCCGCGGCAAGCAGCAGCGACAGCGCAGGGCGACCACCGGCTGGGCCACCAGCTGGCCCAGCCCAAGGGAGGTAAGGCACCTGCCGGGCCCCACGCGCGACAGCTGCCCTCCCTGCGCCCGCCGGCCTCCCACCTCCCACCCCTGGCTCTCTTTTACTTACATTTTTAGTAGTTGCTCAGCAGGGAGGGGTGGAAAGTTCCGGAGAGCTCGCCTTCGCTGCAGACAATTTGCAGCCCCGTTTGCAGACTGGGACTTTTGGCGGGCTCAGCAGGGCAGAGACAGCCTGGACAATTCCCATTGGCTTTTGAAAGCCAATAGAATTAGACTCTATTCAAGAGAGTCTATTCGATTGGCTAGCCAATAGAATAAGAGGGAGTAGCACAGCTAAGGAAAAGGGGGAAAAATGGCGGACTGCGTTGTTTGGTGACCCCTATGAAATGGTCGTTCGACCCCAAATAGGGTCGCGACCCACAGGTTGAGAACCGCTGTTCTACAGAGGGACGATCGAGAGCATCCTGTCATATAGGATCACAGTCTGGTTTGGAAGCATCTCTGCTTCAGACAGGAAGGCGGTGCAGAGAGTGGTGAGGATGGCTGAAAAGATCATTGGCAGTTCCCTCCCTCCCATCCAGGACAAAGCACATAAGCGTTGCTTGAGCAAGGTCCATAAGATTATCTGGGACACTACGCATCCTCTTCACGACCTGTTTTCCTTGTTACTTTTTGGGAGGAGGCTCCGTGGTATCCGAAGCGGAACATACAGATTCTGTCAGAGCTTTGTTCCATAAACCTTGTGAACTCTAAAGCTTCCTCCTTCCGTTATGTATTGAAATGGGCAGTGATTAATATTTATATGTTACTTACATGTAAGGGTGTAGGTCTATACCAGGGGTAGGCCACCTTGGTTCTTTTATAACTCGTGGACTTCAATTCCCAGAATTCCTGAGCCAACATGGCTCAGCTTGGAAACCTCCCCCTTTCCCCTCAGCGTGGCTGGCTCAGGAATTCTGGGAGTTGAAGTCCACGAGTCATAAAAGAGCCAAGGTGGCCTACCCCTGGTCTATACATATGTTGTATATAGTACGTTTTAAATGTGTTATGTATGTACACTTTGAGAGGAAGCAACTCAATTTCATTTTTAATGTGTGCCATTGTGCCCACAGGGAAAAAAAATGACAATAAAGGTTATCTAATCTGATGAGGAATGGGATGGCTTTTTAAGGTCCCCGCTTTCTGCTCTTCTTTCAGACTCGGGGAATCCGAGGGGCGAACTGGGCCGAGGTGAAGCCATCTCCTGTGGGTGCTGGACTGAAGCGGATCCCCCGAGAGGTGAAGCAAGATGCCAGAATCCTGGGTAAGAATCTCTTGCCTCTGGTTCTTTGGAAGCTGCACGGCAGCGGTTCTCAACCTTCCTAATGCCGCAACCCTTTAATACAGTTCCTCATATTGTGGTGACCCCCCAACCATAACATTATTTTCGTTGCTACTTCATAACAGTAATTTTGCTACCGTTATGAATCGTAATGTAAATATCTAATATGCAGGATGTATTTTCCATTTGCTACAAATTGAACATAATTAAAGCATAGTGATTAATCACAGAAACAATATGTAATTATATATTGTGAAATGTTTATTTCTAATTACAGATAAATGAAATTTTGTCTTGAAGCATGGTGTAGCATGGGTAACAGTCTTAATATAACAGTAAACTACATTGCTACATTTTGCGACAGTATGCGTAAAAAGCCAACCCACAGGTTGAGAACCGCTGGTTTAATGCATCCAGCAGTAAACTGAAGCAGGGGAGGGGGCTAGCTTTGCACGGCATCTAATCCCCTCCCTGCAAAAGAAAAAAAAAAAACCAGAAGCCTAAAATGATGGCCAATAACTTTAGCAAATAACACAAATAGAGTCAGCAGGATCCTGTCCCGGATGGAGACCAACTGGGTTAATGTGAAAGACAGTTTTTACCAGGGAATCCTCAAGGATAAAGAGATTCTGCCTTAGGCATAGGTCTCCAGGTGGGATAGATTTGGCTGGGTGTGTGTGTGTGTGTGTGTGTGTGTGTGTGTGTGTGTGTGTGGAGAGGGAATTTCAACAAAAGCCTCCCAATCTTAAAACCCTCAGACCTCTCCAAAGGGTTTTTTCCCCTGAAACTCGTGTGATCTTTTTCTCATTTTACATTCTCTTCCTGATGGAAAGAAACTATTTTCTAAAAAAAGTAGGCTTGGTTTTTCCTCTGCAGAAAAAGTAAGGCGGGGAGAGCCCCGACTGGAAAAAACGAGGGGATCACACAGTCTGAATCTGGCAGAAGTCTGTGGGTATGCTGCCTTCTTTTGACACCCCCCCTCTTTTGCATATTGGAGCCTTTGAAAAGCATTTTGAGCAAATAAAACAAGCCAACTCTCCAACTTTTCTCCCCCACCTTCTGTTAGGGGGCATCAAATTCACCAGATCTTCTCCTCTTGAATATTATTTCTCTCGCGTTCCTAAACGGGCTCTTCCTATGATTTACTTCCTTCTTTTTTTTTAATATGCCATTTATTCATTGATATTTGAAGGTAATAAATCCGGGAGGTTAAAAAGTTTGAGCAAACTATTAAATGGCCAAGCCTTTGCCTATTTAATAAGGGATTGAAAAACCCGGACACCTGACCCTCCGGGGCTTTTTCCTTGCCGGCTGCTTGAGCAGAAAAGCAGCCAAACCTCTCTGGTGGGTCTTTCCCTTCTTCCTAGGACCTCCCCCCCAATCAGCTCTCCCCTCCCCAGGCTCAGAAAAGCCGAAGAAGCGCAGAAAGATTCCCCGCCTGGGAAGGACATTTTTTTTTTTTTAAATGCCCCAGCAACTACTCTTGGCTTGAGAAGAGGAAAAGAAAAGAAAAAAAAAAGAGACTAGGACTTTTTTTTTTTTTTGGCACTAAAAAAAGAGGGAGAGGGAAGGGGGGAAAAAGAGAAATTCTCCCCAGCAGTTGGCTGGTCTGGCGGCACTGCTGGTGGTGGAGCAAAGGGGAATCAGGACCCCGTGCAAAGTTCTCCAGCCTTCCCAGGCTTCAGTCTGGGGGTCCCTTTGCAAGTTGCTAAGGAAAGGAGGGGAGGGGGAAAAAAGTGGGGTTTCGCTCGCTCGTTCACCACCACCCCCGTCTCTTCCAAGACTGCTTGCTCACCACCCCGTCTCTTCCAAAGGCCGCTCACTCGTTCACCGTCCCGTCTCTTCCAAGGCTGCTCATTCACCGCCCCGTCTCTTCCAAAGGCGTCTCTTCCAAAGGCTGCTTGCTCGCTTGTTCACCACCCCGTCTCTTCCAAGGCCGCTCACATGCTGACTCACTGCCCCGTCTCTTCCAAAGGCTGCTCATTCACAGCCCCATCTCTTCCAAGGCTGCTCCCTTGCTCCCTTACCACCCCATCTCTTCCAAAGGCTGCTCACTCGCTCACCACCCCATCTCTTTCAAGGCCGCTCGCACGCTCGCTCACCGCCCTGTCTCTTCCAAGGCTGTTCCCTTGCTCCCTTACCACCCCGTCTCTTCCAAAGGCTGCTCGCTTGCTCGCTCTCCACCCCGTCTCTTCCAAGGCCGCTCGCTTGCTGCCCCGTCTCTTCCAAAGGCTGCTCGCTCGTTCACCGCCCTGTCTCTTCCAAGGCTGCTCCCTCGCTCCCTTACCACCCTGTCTCTTCCAAAGGCCGCTCGCTCGCTCACCACCCCGTCTCTTCCAAGGCCGCTCAGATGCTCGCTCACTGTCCTGTCTCTTCAAAGGCCGCTCTCTCTCCTCACTGCTTCACTAACAAAAAGCCTCTTCCCACCAAAACCTGCTCCTTTTATAGCTTCTCCTCTCTGTGCCCTCCTCCCCCTTTTCTCTTCCGGGTGAGTCGGAACCTCTAATCAGCGTGTAACCGCACGCCGATCCTGGGGCTTCTCCCCAGCCCTGCAGCTCCAGCCGATCTCCTCCAGGCCTGTGTCGCGCCACTTTAGCTGGTTCCCTCCCATGCTACACTTGGCTAGGGGTCGCGTACCACCTGCCAGGTGCTAAAGTACCACCAGTCGTACGCGTACCACCACCGGTTGATAACCCTGCCCTATACTATTTCAGACAAATGGCTGTCCAGTCTCTTCTTAAAAACTTCCAATATTGGAGCATTTACCGCTTCTGGTGGCAGAATCTTGTCAGTCTGAAAACACAGATTTCCCGCTGTTCCTGTTTGCAGCCTGATACGTTGAGAGAGGTTCCTTCCTGAGTTTCTTTCTCTGCCTGTTGTGCAGCTGTGGGCGATGCCCCCTCTTCTTTGATTATCCCTTAGGCAGCATCTTTTGCTCCCCTTCCCTCCGCCTCCCACATCTCCTTCCCACGTATCATTACACCAGTGCAGCTCTCCGAACAGAGGTGGCACATGGGTGTGACCTGAAGCACCCGAGGCTGCCCAGGCATACCACTGCTTTCTGGACCTGCTGTCCCTTGCAAACACTCTTCAAGGGCAGCCCCAGGTAGAACACCTTGCAGTAGTCCAGCCGGGAAATGAACTGCAGAGGGTGGGCGGAAGGACCCCAGATGTTATTGGACCAAGTAAAGCTTCTTGTTCCTTTTTTGCTCTAGACTTGGGGAACGCCAACGGGGAGTGTGCCGAGAAGGCCGCGAACCGCACTACCGAAAATGGATTGAAGGCACCCGGCAGAGCCCAGCTGGGCCAGAGGAGTTTCCAAAATCCCGATAACCGGGCCGCTTTCTGCCCAAGCCCGGCCTTCTTCAAGCACCAGCGGGTCCACGTGGCAGAGAGCCCGCACCAGTGCCCCGACTGCGGGAAGCACTTTACGCAGCGTTCCAGCCTCACCATCCACCGGCGGATCCACACGGGGGAGAAGCCGTACCCCTGCCCCGAGTGCGGGAAATGCTTCCGTCAGAGTTCCAACCTCTTGAAGCATCAGCGAATCCACTCGGGGGAGAAGCCCCACCAGTGCCCTGAGTGCAGCAAATGTTTTGCCCAGCGCTCCAACCTGCTGATCCACCAGAGGACCCACACGGGGGAGATGCCCTACGTGTGTGCCGAGTGCGGGGCCTGCTTCAGCCAGCACCGGGGCCTGGTCACTCACCAGCGGATCCACATGGACGAGATGCCCTACGGCTACGGCTGCCCGGACTGTGGCAAATGCTTCCAGCAGAACTCGGATCTGACGAAGCACCTGCGGGTCCACACGGGCGAGAAGCCGTACAGCTGCCCCGAGTGCGGGAAGAGCTTCAGCTACAGCTCCAACCTCAGCAAGCACCAGCGGATCCACACGGGTGAGAAGCCGTACCGCTGCAACGTGTGCGGGAAGAGCTTTAGCCACCTGTCGACTCGCAACACGCACCAGCGGGTCCACACGGGGGAGAGGCCTTACGGCTGCACCGAGTGTGGGAAAAGGTTCATTTCGAGTTCGAAACTCACCCGGCACATGCGAACGCATGCCATATACACCCCTTACATCTGCAACGAGTGCGGGAGGAGCTTCAGTTCGCACTCGGCCTTGACCACCCATCAGAAGGACCACTCCGCGGAGGGCTACAGCGCGGGTGGCTTGTGGGAGGGAGCCGAGCAGGGTCCGAGCGACTTCCTGGGCAGGCTGTCCCCTCTGTGACGGTGGCTGAGCTAGCCTGTCCTTGTGAGACTACTAGTCAGGGTGCTAGTCCCTAAGGCATCGGAATTTGGCAGCCTGCCTCGTGCAGGCCGGTTGTGAGAGTAGGCAATGCCGGGCTATAGAATTAGTGTGGTGGTTTTGGGAAGATAGAGTTAGACTGGAGAAAAAAAAATAAAAAAAGGGATAGTGCAGAGAACGAAGGCTTAGATTGTCATTAGTTTTAGGAAGGGAGCAAAGCCTTTGCAGAAGAGAGCCTTGAAGCTGGCTAGTCATTGAGGGGGCTTGCCCCAGGCCCAGAGCCAGCATATTTAGTGTACCTCCCCTGCTGTAATTTAGCTATCTTACTAGCTCTGTAGATCCCCCATATTCAGGAGCAGGTTATCTGTGAGTGTTGGGTACTTGTAGGTAATAAGTGAAAATTCTATAGTCTCTGGAAGAGGAAGGGTGAGTTATGATTCGGATTTAGCACCTAAAGAGCAAAGAGAGCCACCATAGTTGTAAAAAATGGGGACGGGGGAATGGACGGAATCTCTAGTTTCGGAGAACTGAAATATATTTTACAGGCTTTAATTTTTTTTCTTTTCCCTCCTTCCTCCTCCCCGTCCCCCTTCTCAGCATCGCTAAAATCCAACTTGAAGATGGCATCGGAAAGTTTTTAGTCATTTTGTGGTGTTTGGATTGACACACTAAGTTAGCGCTGCGTTTTGAGGGTGGGGCATGGTGATCATTGCAGATTATGCACTGTGTCTGGTTATCCCCTGGTTTAAAATGCCAGGGCATACGGTTTCGGGTGGCTAGGTTGCGTTCTCAATTGGGTGCCCATTGCCTCCCTTTGCTAGAGCAAAGTTTCAACTTTCAAGAGGCGTTGGGCTTCAACTGCCAGAGTTCCCTAGCCAGTCAGGACTGGGGAATTCTGGGAGTTGAAGTCCACACCTCTTAAAATTGCTAAGCTTGAAAACTAGGCTAGTGTCCAGGGGTCTTCAAACCTGGCCCCTTTTATGACTTGTGGACTTGTGGCTGAGGAATTCTGGGAGTTGAAGTCCACAAGTCATAAAAGGGGCCAAGTTTGAAGACCCCTGTGGTAGACTTTTCAGAATGTAGAAGTACCGTATATGCTCGTGTGTGAGTAAACAGGCCCATCATTCTGTGAAAAAAACAAAGTTGTGAGAAAGGGTGCTACTCACAGATAAACCAACCTGCATTTTTTTGTGACAGTTGGGTTGAAACAATTCAAGGGCCTGCTCACCTACAGATGGGCCTATGTAAGATACCTGAGTAATTTTAAATGTATTACCGTATATACTCATGGTTGAAACTCAACATTAGGAAAGGCCTTTAGAAGGCCAGATCCTGAAGTTGAAACTCAAAATACTTTCGCCACCTAACGAGAAGGAAGGACTCACTGGAGAGGAGCATAATGCTGGGAAAGATTGAGGGCAAGAGAAGAAGGGGACGACAGAGAATGAGGTGGCTGGATGGAGTCACTGAAGCAGTAGGCCTGAGCTTAAATGGACTCCAGAAGATGGCAGAGGACAGGAAGGCCTGGAGCAGCGGTTCTCAACCTTTTCCGGGGCTCGACCCCGGCCTGCATCGCACAAAAAAAAGGAGGGCCCGCACCGCGCATGCGCAGCGTGCATCACGCATGCGCGGCGCGACGGCCCGCATCACGATAGGGGAAAAAAAATGGCCGACCCCCCAAAAAATAAAACAAAATGGCCAACCAAAAAAAAAAAAATGGCGGGCCTGCATCGCGATAGGGAAAAAAAATGGCCGACCCAAAAAAAAATAAAACAAAATGGCCAACCAAAAAAAAAAAAATGGCGGGCCTGCATCGCGATAGGGAAAAAAAATGGCCGACCCAAAAAAAAATGGTTGACCAAAAAAAAAAAAATATGGCGGGCCTGCACCGCACATGCGCGGCGCGACGGGGCACATCGTGCATGTGCAGCGCGACGGCCCGCATCGCGATAGGGAAAAAAAATGGCCGACCCCCCAAAAAATAAAAATGGCCGACCAAAAAAAAAAATGGTGGACTGCGGTGCTTGGCGACCCCCGTGAAATGGTCGTTCGACCCCAAATGGGGTCGCGACCCACAGGTTGAGAACCGCTGGCCTGGAGGAACGTTGTCCATGGGGTCGCAGTGGGTCGGACACGACTTCGCAACTAACAACAACAACATATACTCATGGATAAGCCAAGTCTGATTTTGGGCATGTTTTGGAGCCTAAAATGTTTGGCTTATTATTGGCGTATATACTGGTAGAAAACAAACAAACAAAAAAGGGTCTGGAATAGAATATTGTGAGATACAGGTAGTCTTTGACATTTGTTTAGTGACGGTTCAAAGTTATAACGGCACTGAAAAAAGTGATTTACAGCTAGTCCTCACTCTTTTGACTATTGCAGGATTCCCTTGGTGTGTCATGTGATCAAATTTGGACACTTGGTAACCGTATGATGGCTGCAGCATCCCAAGGTCATGTGATAGCTATTTGGGACCCTCCCAGTTGGCTGCCGACAAGCAAAGTCAGTGGGGGAAGCCTGACTCGGTTAACCACCGTGTGATTCTCTCAACCATGTGATGCACTGCCTTGCTTAGCAATGGAAATTCTGCTATCCCAACGGTAGTCATAAGTTAAGGCCTCAACCTATATTCCAGCCAGCCTTGCCCTCTTGCAGCATACTCCGTTCTGCTCTTTCCAGTTTTATGCCTTTCATTTTTCTGAAGATAACTATCATCCATCAGGCATACCTGAACAACTAGCTCAATTATCAAGCTAATTTAGGCCTCCCCCTTTCCAACTGGAGGTCTTGTTTGTGAAATCATGTTTTGTTTTTCTCTAGAGCAGAGCTGGGAAATGATGGCCCCCTTCATGACTTACGGACTTCAACTCCCAGAATTCCTGAGCCAGCATGGCTCAACATGGCTGGCTGAGGAATTCTGGGAGTTGAAGTCCACAAGTCGTAAAAAACGCCATTGTTCCCCACCTAGAGCAACGGTTCTCAACCTTTTCGGGGCTCGACCCGGGCCCGCATCGCGCATGGGGTCACATCGCGCATGCGCGGTGTGACGGGGCGCATTGCACATGCGCGGCGCGACGGCCCGCATCGCGCATGCGCGGTGTGACGGCCCGCATCGCGATAGGAAAAAAATGGCCGACTAAAAAAAAAATGGCCGATCAAAAAAAAATGGCCGACCAAAAAAATAAATTAAAAAAATGGCGGACTGAGGTGCTTGGCGACCCCCGTGAAATGGTCGTTCGACCCCAAATGGGGTCGCGACCCACAGGTTGAGAACCGCTGACCTAGAGCTTTGGGTTTCTCAAGCATGTGTCTCCCTCCCTTTTAGGTGGACACGGTTTTGAGTGACACCCCCCCCCCCCGGAAGTGTCCTGGCATCAAATGGCTTTCATTAATTTTTCACTCACATGCATATGCAGACAAAAGGCCCCAAATTTGACAAGATTGCTGGCAAGAAGGTGGTGCTCTGGTAAAGGGGTAGGAAAAAAAAAATACCAAAAGTTCATGTGATGATGAAGATGCCTGTGTGTTTAAGGCAGGGGTCTTCAAACTTGGCCCCTTTAAGACTGGTGGACTTCAACTCCCAGAATTCCTGAGCCAGCATGGCTCAACATGGCTGGCTGAGGAATTCTGGGAGTTGAAGTCCACCAGTCTCAAAGGGGCCATGTTTGAAGACCCCCCTGGCTTAAGGAAAACACATCTAAAGGGCAAAGAGACTTGGTAGATTTGTATAAAAGGTATGAATTGAGTAGAGGACGAGGAAGGTTTGCTAAGTAGTAAAAGCTGGGGGGGGGGAAATTGAATCAGAAGAGAGTCAGGACAGACAAAAAAAAATAAGTACAAGTAATCCTCGACTTAACAACAGTTTGTTTAGTGACTGTTCGAAGTTACAACTAAATGGAAAAAAGTAATTTACGACCGTTTGGGGCATCCCCATGACCATGTGACTGCTTGGCAACCGGTTCATATTTATGACCATTGCGTCATCCCAGGGTCGTGCCCTCCCCTTTTGCCCACGTTCCGACAAGCAAAGTCAATGGGAAAGCCAGTT
This sequence comes from Bothrops alternatus, assembly GCA_034064705.1. Taxonomy (NCBI): domain Eukaryota; kingdom Metazoa; phylum Chordata; class Lepidosauria; order Squamata; family Viperidae; genus Bothrops; species Bothrops alternatus. The sequence goes on from JARGCV010000172.1 coordinate 6,808,089, forward strand.
CCCTTAACAACCAGGTTGCTAACTTAAATCAGCTGAAGTGATTCACCACAGCTGGTCAGGAAAGGTCACAAAATGGGGCAAGACTCAACCGAACATGGCGTCTCACTTAACAACAGAAATTTTGGGCTCAGCTGTGGTCGTACGTTGAGGATACTTGTAACGTTTTTGCACCAGGCATCGCTAGCTCGGGGTTTTACCGGTCCACTGATAAAGCCGATGGCCACCAACTGAAAAGGGATTTTAAATTCACAGAGCTGAGCTGTTGCTGATGGTCTGTTACCTTATCACAGAGATTGGGAGTGGAAATTTCTGGATTTCAGATGGAACGGAACGGACATCTGGATGCTGCTTTCAGATGCTGCTGATGGACTTTTGCCCAAAGGCATCCAGCTGGCTACATCTGGATGGATGATGCTGGAAGAGGGGAAACGTTGGCCCGACCCAGCGGGCATTCTCACAGTTCTTACCAAGTGGGGAAGGAAGAAACAAGCAGGCAGAAACCTGGGCTAGAGAACTTGCACAGGAGAGGTCCAGGGGCAGCAGATGTAGTTTGGAGTGATGTTCTGACCAACTAGAGATTTTTGTTGAAGGTTAGAAGAGAGCGTCACCTTGGAGCGGTGTTTCTCACTATGGGCAACTAGATGGTGGGTGGACTTCAACTCCCAGAATTCTGGGAATTGAAGTCCACCCACTTTCAAGTTTCCAACAGTGAGAAATACTATCTTAGATTAAGAACCCAAGAACTGAAAAATTCTCCTTATGCATGGCTTTATATGCAACTCCAGAATTAGAATTTGGAATTTGGAATTTAGAATTTAGAATTTAGAATTTAGAATAGAATAGAATAGAATAGAATAGAATAGAATAGAATAGAATAGAATAGAGCTGAAAGGGACCTTGGAGGTCTTCTAGTCCAGCCCCCTGCTCGAGCAGCAGAACCTATACAATTTCAGACAAGTGACACTCTAGTCTCGTCTTAAAAACCCCTAGTGATGGAGTGTCCATGATTTCTGGAGGCAAACTGTTCCACTGGTTAATTGCCCTCACCATTAGGAAGTTTCTCCTTAATTCCAGGTTGCTTCTCTCTTTGGTCAGTTTCCAACCATTGTTGCTAGTCCTGCCCTCTGGTGCTTTGGAGAAGATTTTGGGAAATTTAACACGATTCTGCTACAGTGGAGAAGTTCTCAGCTTGGAAGATTCTCCATTGACTTCTTAATACAGCAGTGGTCAGGCTTGTGCTTAGAAATTGGCGGCCCAAATTATAACAGAACAGAATAACCCTAGTTGGAAGGGGCCGTGGAGGTCTTCTAGTCCAACCTCCTGCTCATGCAGGAGACCTTATACCATTTCAGACAAATGTCTGTCCAGTCTCTTCTTTAAAAAACCCTCCACTGATGGAGCACCACAACTTTTGGAGGCAAAGCCATTTTGCTGGCTTAATTGTTCTCCCTGTCAGGAAATTTCTCCTCAGTTCTGAGTTGCTTCTCTCCTTGCTTTAGGTTCCATCTGTTGCTTCTCATCTCACCTTCTGGTGGAAAACGGGGTGACTCCCTCTTCTTTGTGGTAGCCCCTCAAATATTGAAACAGTATTTGAATAGCGGAGGCTGTAAGCAGGGCAAGCATTCAAAATAAGGGAGGGCCTGCCAAATGGGGTCGGAGTAGGAATTTTAAAACCATTATACCTCCCCCCCCAATTTTGGAAGGAAACGATAAGGGCTTCATCTTATTTGGTTATATTATTTTACAGGTTCCCCCCCCCCCGTTCCCTGTGTTTTCTGCTGCAAAATGGAGGGGGTGGATGTCCTCTCAAGAAGCGGATACCATGAGTATTAACACTACTTTTATTATAAGATTGCAGTAATGGACTTTTGGAAGTCTGAAAACATGTCTCCCCTTGCTTGCCGTTGCTTTCCGAGGAATCTGGGAAGGTCCATTCCGAGATGCTTTCTGCTCACCCGTTCCTTCTCTGGGCCGAGATGTCTCTTATCTGACTCTTGCCCTGGCTGTGGCTCTCCTCCACCTATCTCCCAAGGATACAGGCCGCCCTCAAGCTAACAGCAGTTCATTTAGCGACCATTCAAAGTTAACCACGGCACTGGAAAAAAAAGTGACTTAATGACTGTTTTTCACACTTAGCGACTGTGGCAGCCATTCCCCAGGGTCACCTGATCAAAATTCAGACGCTTGGCAACGGACTCATATTTGTGACGGTTGCACTGTTCCTGGGTCATGTGATCTGCTTTGGCGACCATCTGACCAGCATTGTCTGTGGGGAAGCCAGATTCTCTTAACGACCGTGTTCCTCACTTAACAACAATATTCACTTATCAACTCTGGAAAGAAAAATGGTAAAACAGGGCAACATTCACTTAACTGCCTCGCTTAAGCCCCAGAAATTTTGAGCTGGATTGTAGTCGTAAGTTGAGGACTACCTGTATTTCCTCTGACTATTGCAGGGGTAGGCAACTTCGGCTCTTTTATGACTCGTGGACTCCAACTCCCAGAATTCCTGAGCCAGCCATGCTGAGGGGAAAGGGCGAGTTTTCCAAGCTGAGTCATGGTGGCTCAGGAATTCTGGGAGTTGAAGTCCACGAGTCATAAAAGAGCCAAGGTGGCCTAGCCCTGGTCTATTGCATCCTTTCCCAATGTAGCAGCTTCCACAGGTTTTTATCCTGAAGGCAAGATAGTCAGGTAGACTAATAGACAAAATGCAAGGCAGACAACTGTGTGTGTGTTGTTGTGGACTAGGAATTGATCCCTGTGCCTTCCCATTTTTTTAGCTTGACAATATGTGGGCATAGCGTATCCATTAGATTTAGTTAGTGTAAACCTGGGCTCATTTGATGAACTGCAACGGGAAGGTTCACACAGCACACTTAAGCCAGGGGTCTTCAAACGTGGCCCTTTTGTGATTTGTAGACTTCAATTCCCGCCTGGCTAAGGAATTCTGGGAGTTGAAGTCCACAAGTCATAAAAGGGCCCAGTTTGAAGACCCCCGCACTAAGCCAAAGTTAGGCCAACTTCTATTAAGGCTTAGCCGTGTGGGAACTCAGCTTCGTTCTCACACATTCACATTGAAGTCCAAATAAAGTTCCAAACCAAAGAAACGTCGTAGTGTCATTTGATATCATGGGAAACAAGGGGATTTGGGTCATCCCAAGTGGCCTTTGCTCTGCCAGATTTTTTGTGGGGTGACATGCAGACCAGCTGAAGGAGTGGAAAGGCTTGGGAAGCAGATAGCAGCTAAATAGTGGGGAAATACACCCTTGGGATAAGGTGTGCTGTAATAGGTTGATTTGGGAAGAAAAGAGGGACAGTCTTAAACCCTAATTATCGAGGTCATTGTGAACCCAGTTGTCTTCTGATCAGAGTAACAGAACAACGGAATAGCAGAGTTGGAAGGGACCTTGGAGATCATCTAGTCCAACCTCTGGCTCAAACAGGAGACCTTATATCAGTGTTTCTCAACCTTGACAATTTTAAGGCATGTGGACTTCAACTCCCAGAATTCCACAGCCAGCATTGCTGGCTGTGGAATTCTGGGAGTTGAAGTCCACATGCCTTAAAATTGTCAAGGTTGAGAAACACTGCCTTATACCCAGGGGTCTTCAAACTGGGCCCTTTTATGACTTGTGGACTTCAACTCCCAGAATTCCTCAGCCAGGCGGGAGTTGAAGTCCACAAGTATGCTGGCTGAGGAATTCTGGGAGTTGAAGTCCACAAGTCATAAAAGGGCCAAGTTTGAAGACCCCTGCCTTATACCATTCCAGACAAGTGGCTGTCCAGTCTCTTCTTAAAAGCTACTTTGCAGACATCTAAAGATAGTTAACTGGTTAACCAAACCTTCCCATCCATCCCCCAGAGCTGCTGAGTGGCTAACAGCATAGGGCACATCCATGGGAAAAACCCCCCCAAGATCTGGTAACATGGCAGAATCTCCCAAATATGGGTGGTAACCCTCAAGCTGCTCACTTGGCATAAAGCTGGCATTTGTGGGTCTTGGGCACGATTGGAGGAAGAGTGTGGAGACAGTTTTATGACCAGGCTAGAACGATTTGGGCTGATAGAAGTGGTTTGTAAGGACAGATCAAATAACTTGGACAAAGCTAGTGGCTAACTGGGTTAAGTGAACCCAGCCTAACTCAAAAGCCCTCAGGCCATGAGCCAGAAAGTGAAAATGACAAAAGAATAAGCAAGCTATGCCAGGGGTCTTCCAATTTGGGCCTTTTATGACTTGTGGACTTCAACTCCCAGAATTCCTCAGCCAGGGATGCCTGGCTGAGGAATTCTGGGAGTTAAAGTCCACAAGTCATGAAAGGGCCAAGTCTGAAGACCCCTGAGCTGTGTGAACACAAGTTTTTAAGAGCAAGGATAAAAAAATCTTGGAAACTTATTCGGAACTAATTAAGTTAAATTTTCTTCTAATGATGGGGAATGTCATCTTCCTGAGGGTTTTTTTGCAGCTGGAATTGAGGTTCCACTTTTAAGTGATAAGCTACTGACAAACTTCTATCTGTTGGTTATTTTTGTTGCACTTTCTTCCTGGTATTTTTCCAGTCTCCCTTGGTCTTTCACTCCCATGATTCTGTGACCAATTTCTTTTCTTTCATTTCTACATTTTTGTCATTCCGTTATGGGATTAGAGCAATGTTTCTCGAGCGATGTGGACTTTGACTGTGGAATTCTGGGAGTTGAAGTCCACAGCCTTAAAGTTGCCAAGATTGTGAAACACTGACTTATGGGATGTTTCTTCAGACGGGGGGAAAGTTTTGGGAACAGATAATGGATACAGAGACACCTCCATACCCTCTTTTTTTTGTGTTACTATGACATTGGGGAATATGGTCTACAATCCTTGGGCCGATCCCACTTCTCTAAAGTCTTCGGAGGGGCTCCTCCAGATAACGGTTATGGAATTGTAATTTTTATTTGTTGGTGTAATAGAAGGGGCAAAATAATCTTATATGTATTTAATGACATCTAAATTAAAACACATTTAGTTTCTGTCCTGGTCTTGTCGACTTCTTTGGCCTGTTTTGGGGAATATCCAGATCTCTTGAGCCACTAAAAAGTGAATTAGGATTCTTGGCTTGAAAAATTTGGGACCCAAGATTCAGGCCCACTTGTTGTTGCTGAGTTTGCTGTCTGTTTATTCCATGCTTTTGTTCTGATGGACATTGGTTGCATTCTTTCATAATGACCCAACACAGAGCCTGCAGAAATAATTTTGAATTTTCTAGTCCATCTCTCCTGTGGGCAGAAACATTCACTGTTTCTGGCCTATTACTTTCTCTGACTGGATTCAGCCAGCTCTTGTGAGGGAACATTTCTGGCAGTAGCTTTTGAACCCCTCAAGTGCGTTGTGACTATTGATTACTCTGGTAAAATAATTTGAATGTTGTGCCAAATTCTGATTTCCCCTTCCAAATATACCAAAAGGCTCTAATGTTTCCTCCCAAGACTCCTAACAGTATATTCTAATTTTTGTTTTTCCTCTGCAATTGTGTCCGATCGAAAGCAACCATCCTCGGGAAATTACTTACTGTTAACCTGTGTTGTTTTCTTTCCTCTAGCTTAGGGGTGTCCAGGCTTGGCAACTTTCAAGACTTGGGAGTTCAACACCCAGAATTCTGGGAGTTGGTCCACAAGTCGTAAAGACGCCAAGGTTGGGCATCCCTGCTCTAGCTGGAATGGATGCTGTTTGCTTAGGTGTATAATTTTGACTTCACAAAGGTGCCTCCTTTAATGGTGGGATAATCCCATCCTGTGAAATTGGCATTTGCTCACAACATTCAAAACAATATTAGTTGTGGGCTGTAGGGGCCAATGAATTGATCAGATTAGGACAACAGAGCCTAGTTTTATCTGAAGACAGTTCCTGTAAGATACTGTTTTAAAGAATTGGCAGCTGAGCCTTCTCCTCCCCCCCAGATGTAAACTGAAGCCCACACATCTTAAAAGTTGCTAAGCTTACTAGAGTTTTCAGAATGTAGAAGTACTATATATATATATACACCTGTGTAAGCCCATGTGTGAATACACTGACCCTCAATTTTTTCGCCAAAACACAATAAACAATGTGCTGCTTGCAGGTAGGCCTACCCACATTTTCATGGTATTTTGGATACAGGTTAAACCCTAAGGTCCCGGGTGACTTCGCACACACATCTGCAAAGTACAGGTGAGCAACTTTATTCCGTTGACGGTAGCTTCTGTTCTGGATGGAGACTAAGATTATGCTTTCCTTCAAGTTACTTTAAAAAACAAACAAACAGTAAACCCAGCGTTAGCAAGCTGGCATTGCACTACTGCACGTATCAACTTTTCCAATGAAAAAAAAAAACAAGCCTGTGTTAGTTTCCTTGTTCATACAAGTAATTCCATAGGTGACAAAGAGCTGTCCAGGGTGCTGGAGTTTTAAGCATCTGTGTGATGGCTCAGAGGTTAAAGATGCTGAGCTGATTAGCTGGAAAACAGGCAGCAGAGGTTTGAGACCCAAACGCCACATGGCAGGGTGAGCTCCCGGTACTTGCCCCGGTACTTGCCCATCTAGCAGTTTGAAAGTATGCAAATGCGAGTAGATAAGTAGGTACCACTTTGGTAGGAAGGTAACAGCATTCTGTGCACCTTGATATAAAGTCATGCTGGCTACATGACCACGGAAGTTCTGGACAATGCTTGCTCCCTCAGAAACGGAGATGGGCGCTGTCTCCTAGAACCGGCCCTGGTTGGAGAGGGGAAATATTTACTCTTACCTTTCCTGTGCTGCTCTGTTTCCCTTTCTAGTTTCTGGGATTGTTTGTGAAGCCTTTAGTATGGAGGACTCCATCTGGCTCAAGGACCAGGCTTTTAGCTGCATGTGTGCACCTAGAACAGTGATGGCGAACCTTTTAGACACCGAGTGCCCAAAAACTGCCCTGCCCCCTGCTCCGCTCCCACTCCGCCCCCCGCCCACCCGCAGGGCCACCTAATGCCTCCACGGCCTGCCGCAGCAGATCGCCCAGGAGGCCCTGCAGCGCCATGGCGGCCATGCCCTCCGCCCACACCTTGCAGCATCATCTGCGCACAATGGGGCGTGAGGGTGGAGTCTTGTCCCTGTGAGGGCGGAGTCTTGTCCCTGCTGCCCGGATGCCATGTGGCTGTGTTGCTCTGTGTGGGCCATGCCGGGGGCGACTCTCCTCTGTGGGGGGGGGCTGCTCGTGAGGAGGGGGCTGTGGGGGGGAGACAGTTGGAGTGACGCCACGTGTGCCCACAGAGAGGGCTCTGAGTGCCGTCTCTGGCGTGCGGGCCATTCGTTCGCTACCACTGACCTAGAAACTGGTTGAATTCAGTGTGCCAGACTCTTTGCTCTTTGGGCAAACCTTCCCATTCTTTTCAGCTGTCTGTCTTTACTCAGAGTTCTTCTCCAACTTGGAAATGCTTCAGATGTGTGAATTTCAGACCTCTCTCTGTGTGCCCCCCTTGCCCCCCATATCCCCCCCTACATACTTACCTACCTACCTACTTGATTTATATGGATATCCTCAAATTCATGACACTGGCCGGCTAACAATAATAACCCAAACCCATAAACGTACAAAAGAATACTACCACCAACACACCCGAAAAGCATAGAAACCACAGCATAAACCAGCTGAATCAGCGCATGGGCTCTGAGACCCCTAGAACAGGGGTGTCAAACTCGCCACGTGACGTGTCGTGACGTATTGCGACTTCCCCCCCCCCCATTGCCGGAGCTGGGGTGGCTGCAATTTCGGCATGACACATCCGGTCCATGAGCCGGCAGTTTGCCCTAGAAGGATGCTACAAACAAAAAGCAGTTGACTTTCAAAAGTATCTTAAGGTTTATTTATTACCATTATCCAATTACCATTATCCAATACATACCCATGGCCTTTGAAAGTAGAGAAATACTAAGACTTGGAAAACATATAGAAATACATGTGATGTTGGTGATTTATTAAATTTATAGTCTGTCAGGGCACTTTATGAGAAAAATAACTTAAACAGCATAATTCCCGATATAGATTTTGAGGAAGCTATTTTATACTCCTATTTTATACTCCTTTGCGAGATGGTTAGTTGCCTCAAAAGCCTTGGAAGGAAAGTACCGTATGTTGAAACCAAGTTGGGTGCAATATGGATTATGGCCAGTAGATGGCAGCAGGCGACTCCCATAGTTGGAAAAAGGTGGGAAACAGATTTTAATCTGGATCGGAATTACAGAACAATAGAGATGGAAGGGACCTTGGAGGTCATCTAGCTCAACCCCCTGCTCAGGCAGGAGACCTTATGCCATTTCAGACAAATGGCTGTCCAGCTGCTTCTTAAAAACCTCCAGTGGTGGAACACTGGGGCACTCTTCCTTTGGGAAGCAGAGAGGCAGCTGCTTTTTATTTAAGGATAAAAAAAGGATGCAATAGACAGCTCGATGAAGATGTCAACCCAATGCGCAGCAGCAGTAAAAAAAAGTAAATTCCATGCTTGGCACGATTAGGAAGGGAATCGAAAATAAGTCAGCAAGTGTTGTATTGCCTCTGTACAAATCGATGGTGAGACCACACTTGGAGTACTGTGTACAGTTCTGGTCACCGCACCTCAAGAAGGATATAATGGAACTGGAAAAGCTGCAAAAAGGGCAACAAGAATGATCAAGGAAATGGAGCGCCTCCCTTATGAAACCAGATTGCAACGCCTTGGTCTCTTCAGCCTTGAAAGAGGGCGTTTAAGGGGTGACTTGATCGAAGTGTATAAAATCATGCATGGGATAGAAAAGGTGGATAGAGAAAAATTCTTTTCTCTATCACACAATACTAGGACAAGGGGGCACTCCCTAAAGCTCATAGCTAAGAAAGTGAGGACAAATAAAGGGAAATATTTCTTCACCCAGAGGGTCGTTGGTTTATGGAATTCACTTCCAGAAGAGGTCGTGACAGCTGTCAGCCTTGATAGCTTCAAGGCAGGGCTAGATAGATTCATGGATGCCAAGTGTATCGGTGGCTATTAAAATGGATGTCCATGTGCCGCCTCTATGTTGGTTGAGGCAGGCAGGATTCCCTTGAGTACCATTTGTTGGGGTTCAAGGGAAAGGGAGGGTTTTGCCTTCTCTTTCTGCTCAAGATCCCCATGTACAATTGGTGGGCCACTGTGTGACACAGAATGCTGGACTCGATGGGCTTTGGCCTGATTCAGCATGGCTCTTCTTATGTTCATCCATGGTTCACGTACACGGAATTCCATCATGTCTTGCTGATTGGGGGAATTCTGGGAATTGAGGTCTGGGAATTCTGGGAGTTGAAGTCTACCCATCTTTTGTACGGCAGAGTAAAGTAACAATATTTTTGCTTGTGAAATTGGAAGAGGTTTGTAGTATCAGGTTCAGCCATCAGAGGATATAGGGGTCGCCTAGAGCAGGGGTTCTCAACCTTGGCAACTTTAAGACTTGTGGACTTCAACTCCCAGAATTCCTCAGCCAGCAATGCTGGCTGAGGAATTCTGGGAGTTGAAGTCCACAAGTCTTAAAGTTGCCAAGGTTGAGAACCCCTGGCCTAGAGCCACAAAAATGCCACAGGATGCAACCCATAATTTGATGAGTAAGTTGTGGTCAAACCTCAGGCTAAAAAAAAAAAAAAGAAAGGAAGGAAGGAAGGAAAAAGGAAGTCCCCTTTTCCCTTGAAGAGTCCTCCACTTAATTTTGAATCAGTCATTCTGGTATACAGGCAAGAAATTCATTATATCCCTCTGTTCTACCTCTTTCCAACCGCACAGCCACCTGACTTCCCGCCAAAATAATGGAAAATTACAGATTTTATGCACGCCAAGACTGCCGTGGGACAGTGCCAAAATAAGACAGGAAGCAGCTACTGACCCACTAAGCCTGTCTCTTTCCTGTGCTAAGGGAAGCTGATTTATTTAAATAACCTACACGGGTAGCCCTCAATTTACAACAGGTCACTTAGTAACTGTCTGAAGTTACGTCACTGGAAAAAAGTGACTTATGAGCATTTTTCACATGACCGTTGCAGTATCCTCACGGTCACGTGATCAAAATTCAGATGCTCGACGACTGACTCGTATTTATGACGGTTGCAGTGTCCCAGGGTCATGTGATCCCCTTTTGCGATCCCTTCTGACAAGCAAAGTCAATGGGGAAGCCAGGTTCCCTTCAGAACTGTGTTATTAACAACTGCAGTGATTCACTTAACAACCAGAAAGGTCACAAAGTGGAGCAAAATTAACTTAACGAGTGTCTCGCTTAGCAACCGAAATTGTGGGCTCAGTTGTGGTCATAAGTCAACATATCGTAGATATGTTACATGGTTTGTTTTCCGTGCATTTCCTGTTGGGTCAGGAGAGCAAAATTCGTGGCATAGAATTAGAATAGAATAGAATAGAATAGAATAGAATAGAATAGAATAGAATAGAATAGAATAGAATAGAATAGAATAGAATAGAATAGGATAGGATAGGATAGGATAGGATAGGATAGGATAGGATAGGATAGGATAGGATAGGAATAGAATAAGGAATAAATAATAGAATAGAATAGAAGAGAAGAGAAAAGAGAAGAGAAGAGAACAGGAATAGAATAAGGAATAATAGACTAGAATAGAATAGAATTTAGAATAGAATAGAATAGAATAGAATAGAATAGAATAGAATAGAATAGAATAGAATAGAATAGAATAGAATAGGATAGGATAGGATAGGATAGGATAGGATAGGATAGGAATAGAATAAGGAATAAATAATAGAATAGAATAGAATAGAATAGAATAGAATTAGAATAGGATAGGATAGGATAGGAATAGAATAAGGAATAAAGAATAGAATAGAATAGAATAGAATAGAATAGAATAGAATAGAATAGAATTAGAATAGGATAGGATAGGATAGGATAGGATAGGATAGGAATAGAATAAGGAATAAATAATAGAATAGAATAGAATAGAATAGAATAGAATAGAATAGAAGAGAAGAGAAGTTGGAAGGGACCTTGGAGGTCTTCTAGTCCAACCCCCTGCTTAAGCAGGAGAACCTATACTGTTTCAGACAAGTGACTGTCCCGTCTCTTCTTAAAAATCTCCAGTGATGGAGCGCCCACGATTTCTGGAGGCAAGCTGTTCCACTGTTGATTTTCCTCAGTGTTAGAAAGTTTCTCCTTAATTCCAGGTTGCTTCTCTCTTTGGTCAGTTTCCAACCATTGTTTCTTGTCCTGCCCTCTGATGCTTTGGTGAATAATGTGACACCCTCTTCTTTGTAGCAGCCCCTCAAATTCTGGAACACTGCTATCATGTCTCCCCTATTTCTTCTTTTCTTTAGACTAGCCAAGCCCAAGTCCTGCAGCCGTTCTTCGTATATTTTAATCTCCAGGCCTTGGATCATGTTAGTTGCTCTTCTCTGAACTTTTCTTTCAAAATCTCAACATCTTTTTTGTGACATGGTGACCAAAATTGGTTGCAGTATTCCAGGTGTGGTCTCACTGGGGTTTTTATAAAGCGATGCTTAATACTTTGCGTGATCTTGATTCTATGCCTCTGTTTATACAACTCAGGTGTCAACTATGAAAATGAGCCAGGCTCATTTTCAAAGTTGACAGCTTCCCATCAGAAGGAAAGAGTCTCCTGCAGGGAAAAGAAAAAGCAGGTTAAGCATTCCCTCGAGGCTTATGAGGGTATCGTAAAACCTCTTTATCAATCTATCCGCTTTCACATCTGTACATTTCACCCACGTAGCTTCCGAAAGGGGGTAACCTTTCCACTGGACAAGGTATTGTAATTTTTCCTTGTACAACCTAGAACAGTGGTTCTCAACCTTTTTAATGCCGCGACCCCCAACCGGTCGTAAGTCGAGGACTACCTGTATTTCCCTGCCTGGGAGCACCGTGCATGTGTGGTGCTGCCCCTTGCGCCGGCCGAGGCGTAGCTGGCAAGGGGCAGCGACGGCGCAGGGCGACCACCGGTTGTGCCACCAGCTGACCCAGCCCAAGGGAGGTAAGGCACCTGCCGGGCCCCACGCGCGCCAGCAACCCTCCCTGCGCCTGCCGGCCTCCCACCTCCCACCCCTGGCCCTCTTTTACTTACATTTTTAGTAGTTGCTCAGCAGGGAGGGGTGGAAACTTCCAGACAGCTCACCTTCGCTGCAGACAACTTGCAGCCCCGTTTGCAGACTGGGACTTTTGGCGGGCTCAGCAGGGCAGAGACAGCCTGGACAATTCCTATTGGCTTTTGAAAGCCAATAGAATTAGACGCTATTCAAGAGAGTCTATTCTATTGGCTTTCAAAAGCCAATAGAATAAGACGGAGTAGCACAGCTAAGGAAAAGGGGGGGGAAATGGCGGACTGCGTTCTTTGGTGACCCCCGAGAAATGGTCGTTTGACCCCAAATGGGGTGGCGACCCACAGGTCGAGAACCACTGACCTAGAATTAAGAATACGTTTTATTTCATAATGTGTATCCTCCTCCCCCTCCATTGGACCTGGTGGCTTTTTTGGCATAGGTCTCAAACAGGATTCCGACACACTGCAACGAAACACAGTGTGAGTTTCACCAGACCCGCTTAGATTATCTAGGGCAGGGGTCCCCAACCCTAGTCCATGGGCCAGTACCGCGCTGCGGCATGCCAGCAACTGGGCCGCACAAACAAGCAAAGCCCCATCTGCGAGATGCAAGCAACATACAAAACCACGCGCCCTTCGGTCCGTGGAAAAATCTCTCTCCACAGAACCGGTCCCTGTTGCCCAAAAGGTTGGGGACCTCTGATCTAGGGTATCGGATTTTGAATGAAGGTAGATATGGACCCTGCCAAAGTTAAAGCAGTATTGGAATGGCAATCCCCATGCACCCGCAAGTAGCTTCAAAGTTTTCTGGGGTTTGCTAATGACCTTGGTTCCCATGGGACAAAAGATTATTTCGATTAGTGACGCACCTGGCAATCCCCCCCCTTCAATGTGTCAACCAAAAATGAATAGGGAAAATGGCCACAGCCATTGTATTGTATTAGCTTTTTTGGCTGCTGCTGCACACTGCTGGCTCATAGTCAAGTGATCGTCCACTAGGACTCCAAGATCCCTCTCACAGTTGCTGTTTTTGTACTTGTACCCTTGATTTTTCCTGCCTAAAGGTAAAAATTTGCTTTTCTCCATATTAAAATTCATTTTGTTGGATAGGGCCCATTGTTCGAGCTTGTTCAGATCTTTTTGGATCCTGGTGTATTGGCTATTCCTGACCATTTAGTGTCATTTGCAAATTTAATGAGTTCCCCTTCAATTCCCTCACGTTTATGAAGATAAGACGGAGCCTTGTGGTAATCTGTTAGCTGTTTCAGACTTGCCACATATTCTGAAAAAGAAATAAAGACCTCGGCCCTGAGTCCTTCCCTCAAAAATGTCCCTCTCAGAATTAGCAAAGAAGTTGTCTTGGACCTCATGAAGAGCCGAGGGATTTGCTTTCAGAACAGAAACGAAATATCTCTCAGAATCCATTACTCATAAAATTCCATTCCTAGTTTTTCCACTTCCCATCCCAGCATTGGCTGATTTTCAGCAGTCTTAGTTAAATGTTGGAGCAAAATCTTTTTTATTATTATTATTATTCCCTTTCTTTCTTTCTAATGGGAAGTTACAAGTGTTCAACAACTGAGAATAACACATCCGTTACTGATCCACAAAGAGATCCAGATATAATACTAAATGCTCAAAATTGGCCAGAAGCTTCTATTTTCCTTTCAGCCAGGCCAAAATGGCTATGTCTGGATCTCAAAAAAGATACCTGATTACCCCCTGGTGCTGTTTAGATTTAATGGCTTTTAATTCAAATTTGTTTCCATTCCGAAGGCAAGCAAATGAAATTAGGGGGGGGGGGAGCTTCAGAAACAATTCTAAATCGGCAGATGTTTGAAACAAGTAGCAGGGGAATATCAATAATAATTTAAATAAAACTTGTATTGGGATTCTTTGCACGAAAAGATGGGTGTTAATTATGGGGTCCTTGGTGCTCTCTGAGTTTGGTTGTTTTCTTGCAGACATTTTATTACCCAGCTAAGTAATCAGCTCCCCCCCCAGATCCGTATCGCCCCCACCCTCTCCGCCTTTCGTAAACTGCTCAAGACACATCTTTGCCGACAGGCCTGGGGCATTTAACATCTTGCCCCTAGCCAGTGTATGTTTGTGTGCATGTGTGTTGGATGATTGGTTTTTTTAATTCAGGGGTTCTTTTTTATATATGTATTTTAATGTTAGATTTCTATTCATACTGTGAGCCGCCCTGAGTTCCTGGAATAGGGCGGCATAGAAATCCAATAAATGAAATGAAATGAAACATCTTTATTACCCAGCTAAGTAACAAGTGTGAAGGAAGGTGGGATTTGCTCCGAAGTGCTGAAGATATTGTGCTTATTTGGTTAATGAAACATCTGCAAGAAAGCAAGCCCAAAGACCACTAAGGACCCCACATTTCAATTCTGATCTAATTCAGTTTTGTGTACAGGGGTGTTTCCACAGTAAGGTTAAAAAAAAAAATCAAGATGGTGGCCACAATGGGATTACCGTCTTGACTTGTTTGCTCCTATCCTGTGGATGCTCCTGTTCTTGTAATTTTTGAGTTGCCAATCAAAACGTTCTGCTATTTTTTGCTTTCTGTTCCTCTGAGGCAGTGTGGCTCCAACTTGGCAACTTTAAGATGTGTGGACTTCAACACCCAGAATTCCTCAGCCATCACTGCCGGCTGGGGGATTCTGGGAGTTGAAGTCCACACATCGTAAAGCTGCCATGTTTGAATAACACTGCTCTGAGGTTATGGTTTAATTGCATTGTATGTGCAGCATCATAGCCTTGTTTATTTGGTCAGCAGAAAGGCAGGAGTTCAATCTCATACAGATCAGGGTCTTGGTGTGGGCGATGGGGGTTTAATTCCCTTTTTTGGTTAGAGACTCAGCAGGGTTCCATTTCAATGTGTTAGGGCAGCAAATGCCCTCTCAAAAATATAAGCAACATGGGAGAGTCACACCGGCCAGCCAAGCGTGTCCTTCCATGATATGTTGTCCTTCACAAGATACAAGTTAAAAAGGCAGATGTTGGCAGAGCTGCCAACAGTAATGAAGGCCTCGGGCCCTTCCCCATGTCCCGACTCATATGTCCTCAGAGCAACAGGGATTCAGGTGGGACGGCCATTGGTGATGACTCAGCACCCTCAAGAAGACTTCGGGCTTCAGATGGAGTGAAGTCATGTTGTGTCAGGATTGGAAGCAGATGTGAGCGGTGAATTTCTGCAGCTGTGCAGCCCATGATGCAAACCAGATGTGGCGCTTGGAATGGACCGGGGATGGAGATGTATAGAGGAGGCCGAGACCTCGAGGGACGGAGGCCGGAAATGTGATCTCTCCTTTTTGCCCCTTCACTCCAAGAGAAAGGCCTACAGCCAAACTAATCTGACAGACAGACAGACAGACAGACAGACAGACACAAGTCTTCTTCCCTTCCTCTCCTATTGCTAGGTCAGACACAGGACAATGTTTGGGAGCCTTGATTCTTTGATCGCATAGGGCAGGGGGGTCTTCAAACTTGGCCCTTTGATGACTTGTGGACTTCAACTCCCAGAATTCCTCAGCCAGGTGTGCTGGCTGAGGAATTCTGGGAGTTGAAGTCCACAAGTCATCAAAGGGCCAAGTTTGAAGACCCCTGGCATAGGGAGAGGAGTCTAATGGTTACAGGAGAAGTAGTCAAGAGCCGGTGTGGATGAAAGGATCCCCAACGAGAAGGGCACATAGGCCGAGATTCTTCAGCCTTTGCTGCTTTCTGGAGACAGTGCTAAGGCTGGTTCCAGATGGGGATGTTTACTGGGGCCAAAGGCCACTAAGCCTGTCATTACATGAAGAGGCATAATATGAGCCACACTCAATCAAATCTTTATTACAGACATAGGCCAGCATAAGGTGGATGGAATCCAAGGATTAATTTTAAAAGCTAACAAAAAAAATTAATAAAATAAAATACATGAAGTTAAAAAGAATTTTAAAGCTGAAATACATCGAGCAGAAATGGAAGGAATTCAATATTTGCATTGACTTAATACTTTTATCCCCTTAACTAATCTATAAAAAGGGATAAAAGTATTAAGTAAAAATAAATATTGAATTCCTTCCGTTTCTGCTCTGTCCTTTTTTTTTTTTCTCTCCTTTTCCAGTTTAAATGCGACGTTACTCACAAGGCACTAGCGTTGTTCCAGTTGTCAAGTTGATTCTGCCACTTTTGGGCAATGATATACAAGCATGCTTCCTGCACTGGGGGTGCGCATCACTCAAGGCCCCTTGTGGCACCCAGCCTGACAAAAATTGTATTCCCCTCAAGTAAGGGCTGAGATTCAGCATGAAACGTAAAGAGAGAGTAAATTAAAAGAACTACAGACGAATTTTTTTTCCATTTTTAACTTTCTCCAGTGCTATTTCCCTGCTCTGTCCTTAGTCTCACGTACTAGTTTTGGTACTGTTCATCCATCCTCTTGCACTCTCTCGTCCTGGAGGCTATATTAAAGAGAAAGACTGCAATCTTACTGATCTTATGAATTATGCACTGTTATTTGCTGTCAATTCCATTGTATGCCCCAGCTTTCCTTTGGGCCAGCGGTTCTCAACCTATGGGTCGCGACCCCATTTGGGGCCGAACGACCATTTTGCGGGGGTCGCCGGACACCGCAGTCCGCCATTTTGTTTTTTTTGTTTTTTTTTTTGCACGTGCGCTGCGCATGCGCGGTTCAGGCCCTCGCGCGCACGCCGCGCATGCGCGGACCGGCCCGTCGCGGTCCGACATTTTGTTTTTTTTCATCGCGTGTGCGCCGTCCATGCGCGGTTCGGGCTGTCGCGTGCGCGCCGTGCATGCGCGGATCAGCCCATTGCGGTCCGCCATTTTGTTTTTTGTTTTTTTCGTCGCGCACGTGCCGCGCATGCGCGGTTTGGGCCGTCGCGTACGCACCGCACATGTGCGGATTGGCCCGTTGCGGTACGCCATTTTGTTTTTTTTTGTTTTCGTTGCGCGCACGCCGCTCATGCACAGATCGGCCCGACGCGCGCGTGCCCGCACGCCGGCATCACACCACGCATGGGCAGGGCAAATGGGGTCTCAACCTGAAAAAGGTTGAGAACCACTGCTTTGGGCAATGGATGTGGGTATCTATCTTAATATTTCACCTTCTAAACAACAACCTTGGAAGGTAGATCAGGTTGAGAGATTATTACTGATGTAATACCAGCCGGGAAGAAGCAGGATTGCATGAGCCTTTCCAGAATAATAGAGTTGGAAGAGACCTTCAGAGTCTTCTAGCCCAATCCCCTGCTCAAGCAGGAGACCCCATACTATTCCAGATAAATGACTGTGCAGTTTCTTCTTAAAAACTTCCAGTGTTGGAGCATTCACCGCTTCTGGAGGCAAAGCTGTTCCACTGATTAATTGTTCTAACTGTCAGGAAGTTTCTCCTTAGTTCTAGGTTGCTTCTCTCCTTTAGTAGTTTCCATCCATTGTTTCTTGCCTTGTCTTCTGTTGCTTTGGAAAATAAATCGACCCCTTCCTCTTTGTGGCAACCCCTGAGATACTGGAACCCTGCTATCATGTCCCCCCCTAGTCCTTCTTTTCATTAAACTAGACATACCCAATTCCTGCAAGCATTTTGAACTTTGGTGTTGTAGAAGACCCCTGCGAATACCATGGACAGGCAAGAAAACATATTGGTGGATCATCTAGCAAATCAGCCCAGGCTTCTTAAATAATAATAATAATAATAATAATAATAATAATAATAATAATGATGATGATGTTGGAAGGGATCTTGGAGGTCATCTAGTACAACCCCCTGCTCAGACAGGAAACCCTATATCATTTCGGACAAATGGCTGTCCAGTTTCTTCTTAAAAATTTCCAATGTTGGAGTCCTTTGGAGAGGAGCGGCATAAAAATCTAATTAAAATAAATAAATAAATAAATAAATAAATAAATAAATAAATTCACTGCTTCTGGAGGCAGGTTGTTCCACTGATTAATTGTTCTAACTGTCAGGAAGTTTCTCCTTAGTTCTAGGTTGCTTCTCTCCTTGATTAGTTTCCATCCGTTGCTCCTTGTCCTGCCTTCAGGCACTTTGGAGAATAGCTTGACTCCCTCTTCTTTGTGGCAGCCCCTGAGATACTGGAACACTACTATCATGTCCCACCTGGTCCTTCTCTTCGTTAAACTAGACATACCCAATTCCAGCAACCGTTCCTTATATGCTTTAGCCTCCAATCCCCTAATCATCTTTTTTGCTCTTCTCTGTGCTCTTTCTAGAGTCTCAACATCTTTTTTACATCGTGGTGACCAAAACTGGGTGCAGTATTCCAAGTGTGGCCTTACCAAGGCATTACTTGAGGCACAAAGGATTGGGCTCAAATTATCCTACTTCAGTCACATGATAAGAAGACCCAGCTCTCCGGAGAGGTTTCTGATGCTGGGAAAGGAAAGAAAAGAAAGCGAAAAAGCGGACAGTCAGCAGCAAAGTGAATGGACTCAATTATGTTGGCCATAGGGACACTGCTGGAAGGCCTGAATGACTATTGGTAGAAGGGAGTGAGGTTTACTCTAGAGCAGGGCTCTAGATTGTACCACTTTTAGAATATGGCAAGAGTCAAGTACCACCAGTCACCTAGCAAGGTGTCAAAAACTTGATGACCAAAAAAACTCGGAAAAAAAAGTGATAAAGTACAGGTAGTCCTTGACTTACTACAGTTTGCTTAGTGACTGTTAAAAGTTACAACAGCACGGAAAAATGGGACTTATGACCATTTTTCACACTTATGACCATTGCAGCATCCCCAAGGTCATGTGATTTACATTCGGATGCTTGGCAACCGATTCGTATTTATGATGGTCACATTGTCCCAGGGTCATGTGATCACCTTTTGCAACCTTCTGACAAGCAAAATCAGTGGGGAAACCAGATTCACTTAACAACCATGTTACAATAAAGAATATTGATAAACATCTGTTGGAACATAAATGATATGAGGAGCAGGTTAAAGAAACAATGGTGAAGTGGGCAATAGATTTAGGATATAATATAAATATGGATCAATGGCAGCAAGTATGGGAGCGAAACAATAAAATCAGTTTAGCGACATCATATAAAGAAAATTTGTATAAAATGATTTACAGATGGCACCTTCCTCCGGCCAGACTAGCTAAAATGTATAAAGGATACTCTGCTACATGTTGGAAATGTAAAAAAGAAAAGGGCACCTTTTTTCATATATGGTGGACATGTAGAGAAGCACAGGTGTATTGGTGTATGGTCTGGGAATGGGTAACTGAAATGACTAGCCAAAACATTCTATTCAAACCTGAGGCATTATTATTAGGAATATTAGGAAAAAAATATTAATAAAGAGGACACATATCTAATCATTCATGTGGTTACGGCGGCAAGGATTTTATTTGCTCAAAAATGGAAAATAATGGAAATACCGAGCGGGGAAGATCTAATAAAGAAAATTTTGCGCAGAATTAGATAGATTAACTAAAAGATTAAAAAACCAGGAAGATACAGAATTTTATTTGATATGGAACAAATTTTATAGATGGGTGGAAAAAAAGATAGAGGTCACAAATGATGAGACAAAATAAAAAATAGAGATAAGAAATGTATAGTTTATATATAGATAAGTTATATGTAAATAATGTATAATATGGACTGAGATGTATGTCAAAGACGATTTACCATGTTCAATGTTTTTAATCCTTTTTTTCTGCATTTAATAAAAAACTTATAAAAAAAACAAAAAAAACCCAACCATGTTACTAATTTAACAACTGCAGTGATTCACTTAACAACTGTGGCAAGAATAGTCATAAAATGGGGCAAAACTCATTTAACAAATTTCTCTCCCCCCTTTTATATCTTCTCTTCTCTTCCCCCTTTATATCCTCTCTTCTCTCTCCCCCTTTTATCTCCTCTCTTCTCTCCCCCTTTATCTCCTCTCTTCTCTCCCCTTTATCTCCCCTTCTCTCCCCCTTTTTATCTCCTCTTCTCTCCCCCTTTATATCCTCTCTTCTCTCTCCCCCTTTTATATCCTCTCTTCTCTCCCCCTTTTATAACCTCTCTTCTCTCCCCCCTTTTATATCCTCTCCCCCTTTTATATCTTCTCTTTTCTCCCCCTTTATGTCCTCTCTTCTCTTCCCCCTTTTATCTCTTCTCTCGCCCCCCTTTATATCCTCTCTTCCCCTCAGCAGGACCCAGGCAAGGCCTCACACAGCTCCAGATTACTCTGCCTGAAGACTGTGAGGCTGCCTGCCACTCCCAATCAACTGGACCAGTATGGGGAAGGACTTTTGAAGAGTCTCTTTTTGAACAATTAAAGGCCTTTTGCTACACAGATTTGTGCTGTTCTCAGTTCCACATAGGCGGGAAAAAAACTGCTGATTTTCATTAATAGGGAACTGCCTGGGTCTTGGGGGTTGAGTAAGGTCACCCCTCTCCTGCTGAGACAGAGAAATCAGAATTTTGAATGTCGGAGAAGACAGTTGTCTCATTTTCCAAACTCGTATGTTCAGTTCTTGTCCAGCACAGATGATTACAAAATGCAGCTGGTGTCTATGAAGAAATGTTGAGTGAATTGATTAATAAGATATATAGGCACATTGTAAAAGGAGAGCATATGTGTCTGTCTGACTAGTTTATTCTTGTTTATGCTGGTCCTCAATTATCTCCCCATGCCAAGAGGGCCAGAAAGCTCTTAGATTTATGGATTTTTAATAAATACAAAGAATTCCCTTACGGAATAAGGATGAATAAGTGTAATAGATAAAGCTCCCAGGATTTAAATGGGGAGGGGGAGGGAGATACATTCACACCACTGTGAAGGAATCACTCTGGAAGTCTACTTAATTGTAACAGAGTGTTTTAATC
Organism: Bothrops alternatus; assembly: GCA_034064705.1. Lineage (NCBI taxonomy): Eukaryota > Metazoa > Chordata > Lepidosauria > Squamata > Viperidae > Bothrops > Bothrops alternatus. The sequence continues at coordinate 6,829,011 of JARGCV010000172.1, forward strand.
TGGGAAGCCTCACAGATTGCCTCTATCTCATTCTTATACCCAAGAGCATCACCAATGAAAGCAAATATACATGTCCCAGGGTAATGTTGCATGATCTATTCTGGGTTGTTCACTGGGACTAGAGGTTTAGTCTTCTGAGCTTTTGGACTGGTAGAGAGAAGGTCCTTGAGAATGGGCTCCAGCATGAATCCAAAAGCTTGGAAGACTTGACCTCTGGTCCCGGTGATCGACCCAGATTGGATCCTGCACCACCAGCATCAAAGTGGGGCAGCCTTGAGGGGGTCTCCTTGGTTCTTCCTTCCAGAGCTAAGCTGGGATTTATCTAAAAGTTGTTGAGTGTCTTCTTCAAGACCGTCTTTGTACTCCTTCACAAAAAAGATTGGAAAGAGGGGCAGAAAAATTGGACTGAAATGGGCAGATTGTGTGTATGTGTGTGTGTATGTGTGTGTATGTGTGTGTGTTTGTGTGTCCTTCTCAGCTCTGAGAGTGTCACAGTACAATGGGATGGTAGAGGAGGCCACGGCATTGTGCTCCCGGCTGGGAAATCAGGGAGGTGAATCCCAACACATCTGGAGAACAGGTGGATCGTAAAACGTTACATAAAGCTGTCATGTGGCCCCTTTTAGAACAGCTTGTGCAGTTTCTCCGTCTCCAGAATGACTTCATAAACCCAAGAGAGGTCAAGGAAGAGCAGGAGTGAGGCCATCGCCGAAACGGGAGAGCTTCTTGATGAGTCAAGGAGTTGTAGCTTTTTGTAGCTCGGGGTGGCTTTTTTTTATAAGTAAATAAAGACAGCCAATGGAGTAAGGCACATGACAGATGTTTCCTCAATCATGAACAAGGAGGAAGGTTGTTTTTCTCCTTCTCCAATAGTCCTGGAACTGGGTGTCACCAGCCAAGACGAAGCACCCTGGCAAACGGAGGAGGCAGGGGGGGGGGATGAAGGAAATACTCGGTTATGGGAGGCACAATTAACTGATGGAAGTAATTAACTGCAGGAGTGACTGGCTATGACTATGAGCCGAGCTGATTTCTTAAAAGAACGCATGAGTCAACTTCATTTAGGATGACTGACTGCTTTGATCAACCACATCCTAAAGGGCATTGGGCCTCTGTGGACCAAGCAGGAATGAGGCAGAAAATAAACATTTGAAATATGTGAATTGCAGCCATTAAAAGAGAGAGCTGCAGTGGACTGGAATTGCAGTGTGTATGTGTGTGTGTGTGTACTGTGTATTGGTGTGTATGCTCACACAAGTGGAGGAGACAAGGGTGTGAAAGAGAAATTAACTCTTTCCCTCCTGCGTTACTTTGCTCCACTACTCGCACCCCCAAAGCTGCTACTTTTTTTTTTTCCAAAATAATTTTTTACATACAGGTAGTCTCAATTTAGCGACCATTTGAAGTTGCAGCAGTGCTGGAAGAACAAGGACGCACACCAGTCCTTGCACTTTGGATTGTTGGAGCATCCCCACAATCAAGTTTCAGGCCCTTAACAACGGGCATATATTTACAAGGTCCCTGTAGGAAGCCAGAGTCATTTAACAACTACCTGATTCACTTAACAACCATAGCCATACAGGCTGTACAATTGGGAGTGACTCACTGAGCGACCACCTTGCTTAACAGCAGAAAGGCTGGTTCCAATTGTGGTCCTAAGTTGAGGACTGCCTGTTTATCCTTTAATTTGAAAAAAGGAAAAATGAGATCCTGTCACCATAGAAAAAAAATGAACTGAAGAAGCCTGGAGTGGGAATCAGATCTGGAGAGCACCCAGCTTAGGGGATCACAATCAGAAAATTGCCCGGTACATGACCCTCCCAAAGTTTGGATGTATCTCCCTGGACTGTTCATTTATGGGGAGACCTTGACAGAAGATATGAGTTAACTCTGTTCATTACCATCTGACTAGACCAGGGGTCTTGAAACTTAGCCCTTTTATGACTTGTGGACTTCAACTCCCAGAATTCCTCAGCCAGGCACACGTGCCTGGCTGAGGAATTCTGGGAGTTGAAGTCCACAAGTCATAAAAAGGCCAAGTTTCAAGACCCCTGCACTAGACCCGTGCACTAGAGAGTTGGTAGTACAGGTGTGACATAATCAGACTGTGGAAAACAGAAGCCAAGTTATTCTAAGTCCAGAAAAGGTCATAGCTGCAGAGCTCACTAAAGCCAGGCATAAGTTATACTGGCTTCTAGTGACGGTTTTAAATGAAGGAAAATACTCAGACTATGTTTAAGAGATGAGCAGGCTGAGCCTGAGGGAGGTGACAAATGCATCATAAATCATGAGTCCCTGCATGCCCAGAAGAGATCTAAGTTCAGCCCACCTTGAACGGGTCTCTTATTCCCCACTCATTTCCCTTGACAGTTACTTGCTCAGATTTTTGTAGAGAGCTTAAGCTTGCAATAATATATAATATACTCATTTGAACCTCTGAGACCTGGAATAAAAAAAATGTAAAAAACCCCAAAGAAGATTTTACTCTGCGGAGGAATCTTTTCCCACCTTGGCATCTTTTAAGACAGGTGGACTTCAACTCCCAGAATTCTGAGAATTGAAGTCCACCTGTAGTAAAGCCACCAAGGGTCAAGCCCCAGCAAAATCAGAAGATTCAGGCAATTGAAGTGAGTATAAAGATTTATTGCAAGCGTAGGCTCTCTATAAGAATCTGGCCCACTAGCGATCAAGGGAAATGAGCGGGGGATAAGACAGGCATTCAAAGAGGGCTGGACTTAGATCTGTTGTGGGCACGCAGGGACTCCTGACTGATGATGCGTTTGATCCCTCCTCCCTCGGGCTCAGCCTGGTCATCTCCTATACCACTGATGGCGAACCTTTTAGAGACCGAGTGCCCAAACTGCAACCCAAAACCCACTTATTTGTCACCGGGTGCCAAGTGGGTGTGGCCCACTGTGTGGGCGTGATTGTAGTTGTCATGGCACACAGCCCAGCGAGCGCATGGGTGCTGGGATGTATCCAACCACGTGGGATCTTGGCGAGTTAGCGGGTGGCTGGTTGAAAAGAGACGGTTGCCATCTCCGGGGCATGGTGCATGTGCCCACAGAGAGGGCTCTGAGTGCCGCCTCTGGCACACGTGTCATAGGTTTGCCACCACTGTCCTACACCAAGGTTGAGAAACATTGATATAGAGAATGACGCATTTCCAGTCTCAGATTGCAGGGCAAAGCATGGTTCCTCTAAATTAGTGTTTCTTAAACTTTTTGGACTGCCTTTCATTTTTATAAAATATGGAGGACCCCAAAAGAGTTTTTATTTGTGTGGGGGTTATATTTATTGATATTTACCATACTGACAATAAAAAGGATGCATTTGTAGAATATTAAATCATATAAAGATTAAATCATATAAAGATAACAACATTAAAACTTAGATTTTTAATGATTATTTTTATTAAACTTTACAGGAACAGAGCTGAAAACCTAACACCCACTAAGAAAAATATAAAAAAGAAAAAAAGAAAAAGTGCAGAGAAAAGAGAGAAAAAATATACTAAAGAAAAAAGGAAAGTGATATGTAAAGAAATGACTTCCTTCTTCTTTAAGATAAGTACAAACAATTTCAGTAACTTATCACTTTTTCTGGCACTATAGCAAAAGATCTCTTCTTTCCATATCTTATATCTTATTTATAAACAAATTTTCAGTCCTAATAAGCAAAAGTCCATCTGCAGTTACCAGAAATAAAAACATATGTATTTTAAACATAATCAAATAAACCAACTTTATATTCCTTTTCTTTCTTTTCAATGCAGTAATTATTTATTCTCTGAAAATACAATAAAAGATCCGTTTATCCCATATTCTTGCCTTTAAACAAATCTTTAAAGCCTTGTTGTTCAGACTTGATCAACAAAAATCCAATAAGAGTGGCCAGAAACAACAACATATTCCTTGAAGTTTAGCATTCAGAGAAATCAGTCATCAATAGACACATAGAGATAAGTCACATTTACACATTATTCAAAAGAGATAAAAAAGCTAAGAAGGAAACAAAAAGGCTGGAACACACTGTCTCTGGCAGCTTACGCCCAGATAAGCAGGGATTAATGCCAGAAAAATAATTAAGCAGAAAACAATAGCCTAATTAAGGAACCACCAAGGAGAAAACCCCATTCCTGCTAATACCGGCAAGGCAATCTAATGTATATAAACAGAGACATTCACTGGCACTGAAGATGTTACCTAGTTGGATGATGATGATAATGATAATAATAATGATAATAATAATGGTGGTGACAGCTTTATTGTCACTTTGAATGTATACCAATCAGCATACATTAAAATGAAATTTCGTTGCATACAGCAATGAAAGGGCCACCACCTCCGATATACACTCCTTGTTCGTGGCCAGCTCAAGTTTCAGAATGTCCATTTTAGTCTCTATGGAGCGAACGATGGCAAACAGGACAGATGGAAGCGGAGGTCCGTGTGGATAATGAAGCATCTGCAAGCAAACAACCAAGCCCAGAGAGCATCAGGGAGTCCACACTTCAACACTGAGCTATTCTCTTATATTGGATTCTGGGTGTTACTGTCCCGTTATGTTTACAGAATGCATTTCAAGTAGACAGGATTAAAAATTCGTTAACAGTAGCATTTTATGATGATCTGTCAAAGCCACATTTCAAAGCCAATTTTGAGAGGCGTGTTGGAATTCCGTTATTTAAAAAAAAACAAATAAAAATCACGTGTTGGGCTATGGTTTTTAAACCGAGAGATGTTTCCATTTTGCTTGTCTATCACCAGTTTGGGTTCTTGGGTGGTAGAGAAGAAAAGAAAGGAAACAGGCCAGATATGATATCAAAGCAGCAAACAAATGAGAAAAATATGATACTTCAAGATGGGAAGACCGTTATTTCGGAAGGCTTTTCATCTTAAAAGCAAAAATAATTCTTCACGGTAGCAACTTGTCTGGCTGTCAGCAGTTGACCACAAGTTCTAAGGTTAATTTAGATATGATGCTGTGGAACATTCTCCCAAGATGTTGGACTTTATTTTAATACAGATGCAGAAAGACTTATGTGGAATTTAAACAGGTTCTTTCTTATGGTACTATAGTGCGTATATGAGTACAGTTATAGTTGTTGGAATTACAGTTGCAATTTTTTTTTACTTACATAATCACAGTGCTTAAAATATTTATCAGCAACATATTGTCTGGGTTTCAATGTCTAATTTACTAATACATATTAAGTTCCTTTCTACCTTGTTTATCTAGCCCAAGGGTAGGCCACCTTGGCTCTTTTATGACTCGTGGACTTCAACTCCCAGAATTCCTGAGCCAGTATGGCTCAGCTTGGAAACCTCTCCCTTTCCCCTCAGCACGGCTGGCTCAGGAATTCTGGGAGTTGAAGTCCACGAGTCATAAAAGAGCCAAGGTTGCCTACCCCTGTACTAGGCAATTATAAAAAAGTGTTCCATGTTGATCACATGACCCCGGGACACTGCGACCGTCGTAGATATGAGTCAGTTGCCAAGTGCCTGAATTTTTGATCATGATACCATGGGGGTATTGCCACAGTTGTGTGAAAAATGGTCATAAGTCACTTTTTCCAGTGAGGTAGCTTCAAGTGGTTGGTAAGTGAATTGTTCTAAGTAGAGGACTACTTGTACTTGGTTGGGAGACCACCAGGTGATCTCAGGCTAGGCTGGGAAGTTCAAATAACAAGTCCAAGAAAACAGGCACAATTCGTCACTTTTTCCCCCCTCATCAAATGGCATTGTGGGTTTTTGGAAGTTCCTAGGAATCAAAGGAGATTTTTCTATTTTCAAAAGGAAAGTGTAAGCTTTTCTTCTTAAAAAAAATAAAAAATTTTTTTTGTCCACCCTGGAAGGAAAAGGTTAAAAGAGCCAGAGAGAGACACTGGAGCAGATAATTAAAGATGGGGGAACTAATAGCCCAATAACAGGCTTTGGATGCTCAATTGCCTCCTCTTGCTGTAAAATCTGCCCTCCTTGCATATCACAGTCACTTTCCTTCATGCACTTGTGCCTATAAAGCATTTTTTCCCTATGTAAATTAAATCTGGAAAGATGAAGGCATCGCAAGACCCATTTGGAGTGGTGGGGAAGACATCTTCTTCCTGAGTCCATTTTTCAACTCCTCCCCTTTGGCTTTGCCAGTCACCCCCCCTTTTTAATGTGGGGCAGGGGATGTGAGGCAGGGTAGAGGATCAACGAACTCATGGAGGGCAGCCTCCGTCATGGGCGCCACCTTATTTGATGCTCTTGAAAAGGCAATAAACTTAAACTCAAACAAAAGGCAATAAACTGTATTGGCGTATGGTCTGGGAATGGGCAATAGAAAGGACTAGGCAAAACATTCTATACAAACCTGAGGCATTACTATTAGGAATACTAGAGAAAAATGTAAATAAAGAGGACACACATTTAATTATTCACGTGGTTACGGCGGCAAGGATACTATTTGCTCAAAGGTGGAAAGCAATGGAAGTACCGAGTGAGGAAGTACAAATAAAGAAAATTATGTATTGCGCAGAACTAGATAGGATAACCAAAAGATTGAAAAATCAGGAAGAAACAGAATTTTATCGAATATGGAATAAATTTTATAGATAAAGGGGAAAAAATGGAGGTCACAAATAAAGAGATAAGTTAAGATAGAGACCAGAAATGTATAGTTTGTATATAGATATATGTAATTAATGTACAACATGGACCGAGAAGTCAGTCAAAGACGATTTACCATGTTCAATGTTTTTAATCCTTTTTTTCTTTGTACTCAATAAAAAACTTTATAAAAAAAAGTGTTCCATGTTCTAAAATGAACTGAATCTTCTTTCTCTTTCATTATCAATGTCAATCTACCCATTTCTGCACACTCTTAAGAATTTTTTTTAATTAACACTTCCTCCACTGGTAATTCTTCATTTTTCCAATATTGAGCAAATACAATTCTTGCTGCAGTTAATATATGTAAAATTAAGTAAATACACTCTTTCTCATAATCCCCTACAATTATACCTAACAAAAATAATTCTGACTTAAACTCTATGTGTTTTTTTCATCATTTTCTCTAACCCCGTATGTGTTCTTAACCAAAATCTTTTAGCTTTAAAGCATATCGAAATTACAGTTGTAAATTTTTTGTTGCTGTTGTAAGTCGAGGCATCCTGTGACCTGACCCGATATTTCAGCATTTTCATTTTGCAACGTTTGCTAAATGAACACGGCAGTTGTTAAGAGAATTCATTTGACCCAATGTATGTTTTTTTCCTGCTAAGTGACTGCACAACTTATACAGGTAGTCCTTGACTTAGGACCATAATGGAGCTAGCCCTCATGGTTGTTAAGTCTTGTCGTAAAATGGGTCACCCTCACGACCAACCCAATTTTATAACCTTGTTTGCAGTGGTCAAAAAGGGAACCTTGTGATCATTAATCAAATGCCATAGTTGTTAAGCAAGCCAACAGTTCACCATGGTCTAGTTCGGCCAAAACCAGGAAGTAAGTACTGGCCTTCAGCAATACCGTTGTAAAATGTGCTCATGTGACTGCAGGACGTTGCAAATGACTGGAGGTGCAGGCTGGTTGCTAAGCGCACAAAATCGGGTCATGGGACCATGGGTGGGTGTTGTCAGAACTTCAGTACTAAGTACCCCCAGGAGGTCTGTTGTACCTTCAACTAGTTTCTAAGCAACCAATCATAACTCAAATGCTATCTGTATTCCTCTATAACCTGAGGAGTCTCAAAATCCTTTTCCAGGTCATAGCTCTGATCCAGTTTGCCTTCTTCTCAGGAGCAGCTGTACAAGTGCGCACATCAAAAGTTAAGATGAAGACCACCACCAGGCAATCAAAGCTTTGCCCCGTTGTATGTGCAATCCGCCGATCTTATCTCTATAAGGTTGCCTTCATCTGATTTTCTCAGCCCACAAGGGAAGCAGCTTAAGTTCTCCTTAGCTGTCCTAGATCAAATAATGGTTCCTCTTTCTTCTGACTTGGCGTTAAGGCATCTCCAAGTGTGCAGAACCTTTTAGACTTTGTCAACAATTCATTCGGGAGAGGGGCAAATTGTAAATCCCAGGCATAGATTGAAGCCTTGTCTCTTTGTACACACATTCAATAGCAATAGCAATAGCACTTAGACTTATATACCGCTTCACAGGGCTTTACAGCCCTCTCTAAGTGGTTTACAGAGTCAGCATATTGCCCCCCCACAACAATCTGGGTCCTCATTTTACCGACCTCGGAAGGATGGAGGGCTGAGTCAACCTTGCGCCGTTGAGAATCGAACTCCTGGAGTGAGTAGTGAGTTAGCCTGCAGTATTGAGTTCTATCCATTGCGCCACCGCAGCTCAAACACATAGAAGAGAATGAAGCTTTGTTGGATGGCTGCACCCACCATTTTGATTCCCTTTGCCATGATGGGAAGACAAGTGACTGGAAACAGGGACACTCACAACAAGAGAATGATTGACAGGGATATATTGAACCTCCCCTCTTGAATAAAAGAATCTCCTGGAAAGAACCAGATGCTGACAGTGCGAAACATTAAGCTTCTTCATAGTGGTAAACAAGAGTCTGGCCAAGGAAGTAGCCATTTATGTTGGCAGCCATTTTGAAGTTCTCCCCATCTTGGAAGAAAACACTTCCAGCTCATGCTTGCTGCAACAAACAGAATCGACAGTCCTTTTCCAGCAAAGGCTTTTGCCAACCCCACCTCCCTGAAAGAAATGTAACAAAAACAACTGAGCTGTTCTTTTGGGCGGGGGTCAATTTTATTTGATTGTTATGGAAACCAACAGAGGACAGAGAGTACTGTGTACAAGACTCAGTCTACCTCCTGAATGATAGACAAGTTGGAAAGGATTCAGAGGAAGAGCCATGAAAACGGAAAAACAGTTTTGTTCAAAAAAGAAAGAAAGAAAGAAAGAAAGAAAGAAAAGGGGTGGTAAAACAAATAATTAAGTTCAACAGAGGAAAAATTGACAAGAGAGATGGTCCATGTATCAGAGAGTTGAAAAGGAAATTGAGGTGATCAAGTCCAACCCAATGTTCATTGCAGAAATCTGAATGAAATCATCCCAGACAGATCAAGTCCAGCCATGACGTGAATGCCTCCATGGAAGAGACCTGCCATCTCTCTGGAAAATTGGCTCTATGGTTAAAGTTTCCTAGCATTCGCTTGGAATCTGCCTTCCTGTAATTTGGATAATGGTTCTGGGTTTTGCCCTCTGAGACAATGGAGAGAAAGGCATGGCTTTCTTCTCTGTGATACCCCTTCTGAAATTTGAAGGATATTGTCATAGATCCTTAAGTTTTGTTATGGTTCACAGTATCCGGTTCCCTACACCATTCCTCCCTGGAGTTCATCTCCAGTCTCCAACAGCCTTTAATGCCTTTTCCTGCACCAATTCCAGCTTGTCTGAATCCTACTTAAGACATGGTGTCTTGAAGGGAGCACAATACTCAGGCTGCTGTCTGTAACGCAGGGCTCTCCAAACTTTTGGCAATTTTAAGACTTGTGGACTTCAACTCCCAGAATTCCTCAGCCAGCCATGTTTGCTGAGGAATTCTGGAAGTAGAAGTCCACAAGTCTTAAAGTTGCCAAGTCTGGAGAGCCCTGAACTAATATAGAAGAATGGGAATGTTTCTTTTCTTTTCTTTATAATCCTACCTTTATCATTTTTATAAACAATTCAAGATAGCATGCCTAATATCCCTTCCTCCTCCTATTTTTACCCCGTGAGGTGAGTTGGGCCGAGAGATTGAGTGGCCCAAAGTCACCCAGCCGGCTTTCATGCCTAAAGCAGAACTAGAACTCACAATCTCCAAGTTTCTATCCTGCTGCCTTAACCATTATTAGACCAAACTGGCTCTTATTCCTTCTTATAATTTGAAAACTATACTTCTATTGCCTTCTTCACATCTATTTATTTCTATCTATTTATTGCAACCTATTTTTCCCTCAGCAGTTCAAGGCAACGTCCACAGTGCTCCCATCAAGAGCCCTGGTGGTGCAGCCGTTAGAATGCAGTACTGCAGGCCGCTTCTGCTGATTGCCGGCTACCGGCAGTTCGATTCTCACCGGCTCAGGGTTCACTCAGCCTTCCATCCTTCCGAGGTTGGTAAAATGAGGACCCCAGATTGTTGGGGGCAATAGGTTGACTCTGTAAACCGCTTAGAGAGGACTGTAAAAGCACAGTTGAAGCGGTATATAAGTCTAAGTGCTAAAGTGCTATCAAGGCTGTGAAGTATGTTGGGGAGAGAGAGAGAGAGAGAGAGAGAGAGAGAGAGAGCGAGCGAGAGAGAGAGAGAGAGAGAGAGAGCGCGAGAGCGCGAGAGAGCGAGAGAGAGAGCGAGAGAGAGCGAGAGAGAGAGCGAGAGAGCGAGAGAGCGAGCGAGCGAGAGAGAGAGAGAGAGAGAGAGAGAGAGAGAGAGAGAGAGAGAGAGAGAGAGAGAGAGAGAGAGAAACCAATTGGGTTCCTGCTGCCAGGCAAGAGACAAGTATGCACCATAAACTTTGATCATAAGAGGGGCCATTTTAATTTTAAGAAAAACATCTTGATGTTGACAACAGTTTTGTGGGAAGTCAGCCCCCCAGAGAAGGAAATATTAAAAGGGCGGGAAAATATATTTCCTCAAAGGATCTTAAAGAGGCAGAAAAGCATGCCCGGTTTTTCTTAACAGCCCCAGGTCTCCCTCCCCCAAGCAGAAACCAGCTTTGTAGAATTGCAGATGGAGGACCCAGCTAGAAGATCAAGAAGACAAAGACACCTAAAATCTACATACCCCACCCAAACTCTAATGGGATTAACACAGAGATACCAAAGGGCACACTCAGACTCTGGTCAAAGTTCATGCCACAGGAACAACTCTACAATCAAAAGGCTCCAGAGGGTATAATAACCCACTCCCTACATGTGTTCGCTCTCTTTTCTGCCAGAGCCATCTTTCTGTCTGGCTCTCCTCTTCAATAAACTGCAACCTTCTTTCTAAAGCAGTTGCCATGTTGTTTATCCCAGGCTTGGACTGAACCCTGATGAAGACTTTTTTCCAACAGTTTCATAGCAGAACCAATCACTCAGAGGGGTGGTCATTCAGGCACAGATGGAAGATTCTTTTCTGGGAGATCTTCCAGCTGCCAGTTTCCTGCAATGAGCCAGAAGGTCCTTCCAGTTAAGGATCCTGTGAATTGGCACGAAGTATGAAGAATGGACAGCTAACAAGATTTATACTTCTACATCCCAGACAGACACTTTTCAATCTTGCCTTAACAGCTCAACTGCCAGGAGAGAAGACTGGAAGTTCCATTCTTGACCTAGAGATGAACCATATGGCTCCTAAGAATGCAGCAATTCTTCCTTAAAACCTGATCCAGATGCTTTCAAGGCCAATGAACCATGAGACATGTTGGTTAAAAAAAAAAAAGGCAGAAAAGGTTTCCAAGTTATCAGCTAATCTAATCAAAAGGGAGGAGGGTTTGTCTTTTCCTCATTGCTGATTAGCTGAAAGTTGTTTTGCCCATTTATGGCTTCCATCAACCTTGTTTTTAAAGTCCAGATATAAACTATTATACAGATTAAAAATACAGCCTTAAAACATGGATAAAAGACTGGTGTTATTATAGGGTAACCAGTGGCAATTAAGCAGCTGACGTTGAAACTACAGGTAGTCCTCTACTTAAAACCACAATTGAGCCCAACATTTCTGTTGCTAAATGAGATCTTTGTTAAATGACTTTTGCCCCATTTTACAACTTTTCTTGCTGCAGTTGTAAGTGAATCACTGCAGTTGCCAAAAAAGCCAACACAATGCTGGGCTGCATTAACAAGATCACATGAAGTATTAATACCACTTTACAATGCCTTGGTAAGGCCACACTTGGAGTACTGCATCCAGTTTTGGTCACCATGATGTAAAAAAGATGTTGAGACTCTAGAAAGAGTACAGAGAAGAACAATAAAGATGATTAGGGGACTGGAGGCTAAAACATATAAGGAATGTTTGCTGGAATTGGGTATGTCTAGTTTAATGAAGAAAAGGATGAGGGGGAACATGATAGCAGTCTTCCAATATCTCAGGGGCGGCCACAAAGAAGAGGGAGTCAAGCTATTCTCCAAAGCACCTGACGGCAGGACAAGAAGCAACGGATGGAAACTAACCAGAGAGAGAAGCAACCTAGAACTAAGGAGAAATTTCCTGAGAGAACAATTAATCAATGGAAGGGCAGAAGAGAGCCAGCCCAATAAGAATGTATATCAGCTTGTCGGAGAACAGCGTGAAGCCAGCTTGCCAGGTGAGCCGAAGATCGGGGAGAGAGAGAGAGAGAGAGAGAGAGGGAGGGAGGGAGGGAGGGAGGGAGGGAGGGAGGGAGAGAGAGAGAGAGAGAGAGAGAGAGAGAGAGAGAGAGAGAGAGAGAGAGAGAACTTATGCATAGCAGCCTCTATTTTTTTTTAATTAAACTCTTCAATCAAGCTCCCCGCCCCTCGTGCGGCTCCCAGTTTTTTTCTTTTCTCTGGGAAACGGGTCCAAGTGGCTCTTTGAGTGTTTAAGGTTTCCAACCCCTGGTATAGGGTTTCCTGCTTGAGCAGGGGGTTGGACTAGGAGACCTCCAAGGTCCCTTCCAACTTTATTATTATTATTATTGATGTTATTAAGTTAGTAGCACAGTTGTTAAGTATTTTGAAAAGCAAGGAAAGTATGTCCCTTCTTTTAGAAACATTCTTCACAAGCAAATTTATTCCATAGATGAATTAACTGCTAAACTGAAACTTGTCGGGTTAATGATGTAATTGTTTTAATTGGCTTACAACCTTAGAGAAACCCATTTGGGATCTGGATGTATATTATCAAGATAATCTGATGGAATATCTTGATAGGTGTACATGCCTTTAATTGTGAAATGTAGATAGCTTGAAAATATAATAAATAAAGAAATAATTGGAAATTAAATAAATGGCTATTTGGGTTGAAGTTGCAGAACACTATGAAGAAACAGTGTCAAGCGCTGGGGAAATCAGGAGATTCAGGCAGTTCAAATAAGTATAAAGATTTATTGCAAGCTTAAGCTCTCTACAAAAATCTGAGCAACTAACAGTCAAGGGAAATGAGCGGGGGATAAGAGAGACATTCAAGGTGGGCTGAACTTAGATCTCTTCTGGGCACGCAGGGACTCGTGATTTATGATGCATTTGTCACCTCCCTCAGGCTCAGCCTGCTCATCTCTTAAACATAGTCTGAGTATTTTCCTTCTTTTAAAACCGTCACTAGAAGCAAGTATACCGGTAACATATGCCTAGCTTTAGTGAGTTCTGCAGCTATGACCTTTTCTGGACTTAGAATAACTTGGCTTCTGTTATCCACAGTCTGATTATGTCACACCTGTACTACCAACTCTCTAGTACAGGGGTCTAGTGCAGGGGTCTTCAAACCTGGCCCTTTTATGACTTGTGGACTTCAACTCCCAGAATTCCTCAGCCACTGTGCCTGGCTGAGGAATTCTGGGAGTTGAAGTCCACAGGTCATAAAAGGGCCATGTTTGAAGATCCCTGGTCTAGTGCTTAAGGCACTGGATTACAAAGCAGGAGATTGTGAGTTCAATTCCCATTTTAGGCATGAAAGCCAGCCTGGGTGATTTGGGGCCAATCACTCTCTCTCAGCTCAACCCAGTTCACGGGGTTATTGTTGGGAAAATAGGAGGCAGAAGGTATGCTGGACATGTTTTTATTTTATTTTTTAAAATTTATTTGCCACCCATCTCGCCACAAAGTGAACCTATTCACAAATTATTTGTAAAAATAATAAAGACAGGATACAAATGAATGAGGGAAGGAATCAGTGAAGTCCTATATGTATATCCTGAAGACAGTTTAGAATAAAACTGTTCCACTTCGGATAAGTGGAAACTTCAGAAAGCATGCAAACAGTTTAGAAGTTGCAGCTGGTGTAAAACAATGTTAGTTTACTGAACGTTAACCAAGCAACTCACTGGAATTTTTAAACCTTTCCTGTCTGTTAGCTACCAAACCCAATTCATGATGCAAACAGTCTCCTACCTATGAACAGGTTATGTTCCAAGAGGTTGTTTGGATGTCCATTTTGTTCATAAATCCAAACAAGCATAAAAATCACACTTGGACTTAATTCCAGATATTCACAGCTGTTACCATACACACAGTCCAGTGGTGGGATTCAAATAGGTGAACAACCGGTTCTCTGTGTGGATGCCGCTTCCGGAAGTCCATTCTGGGCCTGGCAACAAAAAATTAGCTACCACTTCTGCCAAACTGGTGCGAGCTGGCTGAATCCCACCACTGACACAGTGGCTACACAACTAAATAGCAAAGGGTATGCATGTGGATCAGTGAATAGCATGTGAGCAGAAGTCGGGAGAAAGCCGGGGTTAGTTTACAGTGTGCCTCTGATTTGCAGGACCTTCTAGATTGGAACTGTGGGAAGGTTTCTTTGTAACAGTGGAAGTTTGTAACTCAAAAGTTTGTAAACAGTATAAAATCATCAGCAACAGAGATACAAATGAGGGGTCTTTGGTGTTTCTCTGAGCGTTTAATCTGTTCCTCTTGTTTTAGACCAGGGGTAGGCCACCTTGGCTCTTTTATGACTCATGGACTTCAACTCCCAGAATTCCTGAGCCAGCCATGCTGAGGGGAAAGGGAGAGGTTTCTAAGCTGAGCCATGCTGGCTCAGGAATTCTGGGAGTTGAAGTCCACGAGTCATAAAAGAACCAAGGTTGCTTACCCTTGTTTTAGACAGTTGTGGGTTGTTTTTCTGGTTGTCATAATGAAATACTTACCCATCATGCACTGATGATGTTACCTAGTAATGAGACATCTGCAAGAAAGCAACCAAGCTCTGAGAGCACCAGGGACCCTCCATTTCAACCCTGAGTACAAATATTCTCCTTCATGGGAGACATAAATATTTAAACGGCATGTCTGCGATTTCCAGTCTACTGTACCTGTGCTCACAGAATGCTATGGGCGTAAAACCAAATATGGGGAAACAATGAAAAAAAAAACTATGGGAAGAAGATAGATTTGGTTGATTAGATCCCAAGTTGGCATTTTAATATCACAATATCCAGCTTCTAGTGGCCAGGCTAGGCTGTCTGTCACACATATGCCGTCTCCCCACTGCCTTCCCTGACTATTTTGACAGTGTGAACAGAGAGATAGTTATTTTATTTCCAGCTAGGCCTACTGCAGACCTTCTGAGTGGTGGAGGAGCAGAGGGTTGGACTAGAACAGGGGTAGGCAATCTTGGCTCTTTTATGACTCGTGGACTTCAACTCCCAGAATTCCTGAGCCAGCCATGCTGAGGGGAAAAGGAGAAGTTTCCAAGCTGAGCCATGTTGGCTCAGGAATTCTGGGAGTTGAAGTCCACGAGTCATAAAAGAGCCAAGGTTGCCTACCCCTGGGCTAGGTAGATGTTAATGGGGAGAGGCAGTCTTTCAAAATAACCTGGCCAACTGGTCACTCAAGAAAAAAAACGACAGTTTTATGTCATCTATCGTTGTGTTACCATAACTGGGCTGTAAAACTCCAGAAGATCACTAGATGGTAGCAGAGAAATAGGAAGCCGTCTCTTTGCAGCACTGACTTGCCCTTCCAACTGAAAACTGGCTCAGTGTCTGGCTCTCAGTTTTGTTGACCTGCAGAGGACTATGAATATCTATGTAGAAAGAGGATATGATAATATGGATTCCCCTGAGATGTCTGTGGAGATTCTCTGTCATCTAATCACCTGTCTGAGATGGTATAGGTCAGGGGTAGGCAATCTTGGCTCTTTTATGACTCATGGACTTCAACTCCAGAATTGCTGAGTCAGCCATGCTGAGGGGAAAGGGAGAGGTTTCCAAGCTGAGCCAGGCTGGCTCAGGAATTCTGGGAGTTGAAGTCCATGAGTCATAAATGAACCAAGGTTGCCTAGCCCTGGACTAGAAGACCTCCAAGGTCTCTTCCAACTCTTGTTATTCTATTGATGTTCTATTAGTAGAGTGGTAAAAGCTTTTTAAAATGTGTATACTTTCCTGAAGCTATGTTTCAAAACAGCCTGACAATAGACAGGGGTAGTTGCTTGATGGAAAGGGAGAGCTGTTTCCTAGCTGTCACTTATCTTTTCAACTATTTTAAAAGGGTGGATTTAGTGCTCTTCTGAACAAAGGCTAAACCCTTGCTTCAAAATAGTCGGATAAGCAGCTGACAGATGCTGGGGTGGGCCAATGGGGTAAAGCAGGATCTCTCTTGCTTCAATATGCCCCTTGTCCATTGCACATCAGTCGTTTGTCCGATGGCTCTCAGCAGTGGTGGGATTCAGCAGGTTCTCACCAGTTTGGCAGAACCGGTCGCTATTTTTTTGTTGCCCAGGCCCAGAACGGACTTCCGGAAGCGGCATCCACACAGAGAACCGGTGGTTCACCTATTTGAATCCCACCACTGGCTCTCAGGCAGATTAGGGGGGCACAAGAACATCGTTCAAATCCACAGCACCTTTGATCTGTTGCTTTTGTTTTAGACAGATGTGGGTTGTTTTTCTGGTTGTCATAATGAAATACTTACCCATCGTATGAACTCAGCCCTGCAATTAGTAGAACAAATACACTGCCAAGAGGATAAATGGGTGTGGGCTGCCAGTTAATGTGTTTATTTTTCGGATTGCATGATTTTCTCCAAGAAACAAAATTTGGTATAATTTTGCTTTAGGATAGCAGAGAGCCACGGACCTCATTAACTCCCAGAATATTAATGGCCAATTGCTAACAATTCCGTCCCATTTCCCAACATTCTGTCCCATAACCCAACATTCTATATATCATCTCTCAATATTCCATCCTGTTTCCCAACATCCCATCCTATAGCACAACATTCCATCCCATCTCCCAACATTCCATCACATTTTTGAGTACTCAAGGATCAAAGTAGACATGGCAGTGTAATATCCAGAAGTGGATATGCAGTTTCTCTCTTCTCCACACGGCAAATGACGCCATGAAGCCCCTTTGGATTCAAAATGGCGGCCCTGGCAGTAGTGGACACTTTAAATTCCATCTCATGCCTTTACCCCAAGGTGTACTGCAGACACATTTATTTGGAATAACACAATCAAAGGAATGAATGGAACTCCTACTAATATGATACAGGTAAGTATCCTGGCATGGGACCAGGATACTTACGGGACCGTCTTCTGCCATATACTTCCCTTCGACCGGTGAGAGCGCACAGGGTCGGCCTCCTCCGGGTCTCATCAGCGAAACAATGTCGTCTGGCGGGCCCTAGGGGGAGGGCCTTCTCTGTTGTGGCACCCACCCTCTGGAACCAACTACCGCGTTTCTCCGACTCTCCTGGCCTTCCGAAAGAATTTAAAAACCTA
Organism: Bothrops alternatus; assembly: GCA_034064705.1. Lineage (NCBI taxonomy): Eukaryota > Metazoa > Chordata > Lepidosauria > Squamata > Viperidae > Bothrops > Bothrops alternatus. Next base: position 6,846,386 of record JARGCV010000172.1, read on the forward strand.
CCTCTGCCAGCAGGCCTGGGGATGATTGTTGATTGTGGTGTGACTGAGGAGTATGTGTGGGGTTTATTTTTTAATGTTTTTTTTCCAGATTTATATTGAATTGTTTATTTGTATGTTGTGAGCCGCTCCGAGTCTGCGGAGAGGAGCGGCATACAAATCCGAAAAATAAATAAAATAAATAAATAAATCCTCAACTTATGGCCACAACTGAGCCCAAAATTTATGGTGTTAAGTGAGAAATTTATTAAGTGAGTTTTGCCCCATTTTACAACTTTTCTTGCCACATTTGTTAAGTGAATCACTGCAGTTGCTAAATCACCAACCCAGTTATTAAATGAAACTGGTTTCCCCATTGACTTTGCTTGTCAGAAGGTCACAAAAGGCGATCACATGACTCCAGGGACATTTGCAACCGTCATAGATATGAGTCAGTTGCCCAGTGAAATAATAGGATGTTGCGTTAATATATCAATAGAGTAATTGGTTCTTTTCTTGTTATTCTGGGAATAGTCCTCCAGGTCTGAACAGGCACCATTTTACATTTTACTTATAGGTTAGTTAGACAAAAATGTGACAAAATGTGGACAGCGTGGGATGGGAATGTGAGCAATTAACTTCAGTATAGTAAAATAATTAGATCTGTTGCAGAGCAGCTGTATTGGAGCTCCATTCTGCCAAATGGTAATTCCTCCGATGACGGCAGGACATTGTCCAATCTGTAAACTAAATTTATTAATTGGCAGCTCACATCCGTTTGGATTTTTAAAGCGGTCTCGCAACCAGCAATCCTCTTTCCGCTCAGCATGTTGTGCCGTTTTTCTCGACAGAAGCATTTCCCTTCAAAACCTGAGGTGTGGGAAGGGATGTGCTTTCTGCAGGCAGAAATTCAGTGTTGAAAAATGTCTGACTTGGGGAGTTGAGGAATAGATATTTTCTTGTAAGATTCTAATACATTAGCAGCAGTATGCAAATTGATGTCCTTAGCCAGCAAGAGAAACTGGAAGATGGCCTTAAGTGTTGTGACTCCTTTTATAAAATAAATATGTTTAAACTGTTGGGTCTTTTAGGGTTCTCCTAATCTCCTGATTTAGATGTTGCATTGACCCACACGTTTCATTGATGAAATATTTTGACAGCATAGAGCTTGATAAGAGCATTCACTGATTGTATGCCATCATATTAAATACCATTTTGAAGGGCTGGGCAGAAAATAATGCTGACTGTAGGGGAGTGTTTTAGAGCTGGAGATAACTCAAGGTTAATCAGACAAATAAATAGCCTTCAACTTCCCTGTTCTGAACCGGCACTGACATAGATAGCTAATCTTTGATGACTTGAGATGCTCTCACTCATTAAAAGAAAATTTAATGAATGAAGAGAAGGACGAGGGGTGACATGATAGCAGTGTTCCAATATCTCAGGGGCTGCCACAAAGAAGAGGGAGTCAAGCTATTCTCCAAAGCACCTGAAGGCAGGACAAGAAGCAACAGGTGGAAACTAACCAACCTAGAACTAAAGAGAAACTTCCTGACAGTTAGAACAATTAATCAATGGAACAACTTGCCTCTAGAGGTTGTGAATGCTCCAAAACAGAACATTTTAAAGAAGAGATTGGATAACCATTTGTCTGAAATGGTGTAGGTTTCCTGCCTGAGCAGTGGGTTGGACTAGATGACCTCCAAGGTACCTTCCAACATTATTATTATGGATCATCACACAGTCAGCCAGATGTTCAGACTGGATTTGGCATTTTTGTCTACCTATCAAGTCCTTACCAAGGACCTGGGATAAGCAGATGTGGATGTTTGATGGTATTACAGATATCGTTGCAGGATGGAAGCAGTTCCTAGTAGTAAGGCCACCTTTTGCAATTGACTAATGGCAAATTTATCAATGCCAATGGTGTTCAAGTGGTGCTCCAGTTGTTTCGGGATTGCACCCAAGGCACCTATTACTATTGGTACTACCCTTGCTTGCCTTTGCCACAGTCTTTCTATTTCTATTTGTAGGTCTTTGTATTTTGTTATCTTCTCTAGTTCTTTTTCATCTATTCTGCTGTCTCCAGGCACTGCCACGTCCACTATCCAGACTTTTTTGTCTTTCTTGTTGACAATTGTTAAGTTGTTATGTTGCAGGTGCTTGTCTGTTTGAATTCTGAAGTCCCAGAGCAGTTTAACTTTATCACTTTCTATGACTTTCTCCATTACTATTATTATTATTATTATTATTATTATTATTATTATTATTATTATTATTATTATTATTATTATTATTATTATTATTATTATTGATCATCACACAGTCAGCCAGATGTTCAGACTGGATTTGGCATTTTTGTCTACCTATCGAGTCCTTGCCAAGGACCTGGGATAGACAGATGTGGATGTTTGATGGTATTACAGATATCGTCGCAGGATGGAAGCAGTTCCTAGTAAGGCTGCCTTTTGCAATTGACTAATGGCAAATTTGTCAATGCCAATGGTGTTCAAGTGGTGCTCCAGTTGTTTTGGGATTGCACCCAAGGCACATTATTATTATTATTATTACTATTATTATTATTATTATGAATGATTCAACTATGAAAATATTGTGGTTTTTCAAATGTTGTGCTTATTCACTTTTGACCATTTATTATGTGTTAAATTAAAATTAAGGGAAAAATATATTACGAATAGAATATTTATTAATATTGAAGTTATTTTAAATATTGATAGTCATTTAAACTTTGAAAAACTTGTACAAAGATGATAATGCAATACAGCAACTTGTCTCTGAGGTTGTATTGTATTATTATACAATATTTTTTTATATATTTGTTTGATGTACGTTTTTGTCACTTTTTAACTTGTCCTGTTATTCCCTTCCCCTTTTCCCTTTTATGCTAGTATGTGTTTCAATGTTTGTTTTTGACATTTACCAAAGATATTACATTCAAAACAACAGCTGCTAAGATAAAATCCAAGCAATGAGACTTCCGGTTCCGGTCACGAGGACCGGAGCCTTCTGTGGAGAGCTCTGAGACGGGGCTTATTTTAAAATTAAAATACCAGACCACGGAAAGGGCAAGCTAACGAAGGAACGGGCTCGAGCGAAGAGGACCCTCGGACCTACCCGGACAGGTAAATATTGCCGCCGGGAGGTCCAAGGGAGCCACGAATGGAGCCGAAGAAGCTGGCGGTGTCTGGCCAGCTGGCCAGCAGGCCCGAAGAAGAGGAAGCCGCGCCGCGCTGTAAGAGGGAGCTGGAGCCGGCGAGAGAAGAACGACAGACAGAGGAGGAGGACATCGGCCTGAAAAGCGAGACCGGCCGGGAGAGTCTGCCGGCCTGAAGAGGCCCCCAGGACGAACGGACTAGAGAGTGGAACAGCGCGACTACAGCTGAGGGGACCGGGCACGGCAAACAAAGGCAGACGCGAGCGGAGCCGACAGGACGCTGACAAGAGCGAAGGCGAACAGAGGGAGCAACAGAGAAAAAGAATACCTACGGGAGGTGAGCTGTTAAAGGCGAAGAGGGCGGCTGGAAGACCAGAGGGAGAAGAGGAGGTGGAAGGCCTGGGAGGACTGGGAGAGAAAAGTGAGGAAAGAAGCCCATCAGCTGAGCCCCCTGAACCAAGGGAACCAAGGGACCCAGAAGATAAAGAAGCACCAAGGAGGGAAGAGGAGGTGGAAGGCCTGGGAGAACTGGGAGAGAGAAGGGAGGAAAGAAGCCCACCAGCTGAGCCCCCTGAACCAAGGGAACCAAGGGACCCAGAAGCAGGGCAAACAACAGGCAGAAGACAGGATGGTCTCCAAGCAGACCAAACTGATGCCCACAAAGGGACCTGCTCCCTCCCCATCCCAGCCTCTTGAAACATCCCAGCCTCCTGAAGCACCAGGGAGCACCCTACCCACCCCCACACCCTCCCATCCAACCACAGGCCCCCAGACCCATCGGTCAACTCAGGCCTGCCCAGCAGAGCACACGTTACAAGAAGTAAAAGAGATGTTGGGGACGCTGGTAAAAAGGATGGATGAAATGGATAAAAAGTTGGAGGAAGTCGGTACAAGGTTGGAGAGAAGGTGCATAGACGCAGAACAGGAGAAAAGGTGCGAAGATATAAAACAGATGCTGTTGGACCAGGGCAGAGATCTAGAGAGAAAGCTGGAAGAACAACACAGAGCGATGGCTGTAGATCTGGACCAAATTAAGAAGGCGATGCAAGCACACTACAAGAGGCTGGGGGATGAAATGGAGAAAAATCTCCAGGAGACCAGGGAGAGTGTGGCAAAGAAGATAGAAGGAGTGGAAACTTACATGGAGGGACAGATAGCAGAGATGAAAAGAGTGGCCCAAGACCAATCCACTATGATGCAATACTGGCACATGGCGTCTGCTATCAGATTTAGGGGATGGAAAGAGACAGCAAACGAAACCCAAGAAGACCTGTGTAGACTCTTTGTAGGGGCCCTGGCAGCATTTCTGGGAAGGAAACCCGGAGATATCGCATGGTAATTCGACAGAGTCTACAGAGTCAACTCATGGGCGGCAGCAAACAGGAACCTACCAAGGGATGTGATCATTCAATTCGCAACAAAGGGGTTTCGGAACTTTATCTCCGTAACATCCTACAACAAAAAATTATACATAGAGGGGCAGGAGGTGAAGGTATTGAAAGAGATCCCCCAGATGATGCTACGAGACAGAAAAGATTACAAGTTCCTGGTCAACGAGCTAAGGTCACGCGCTCTGCAATACCGATGGGAGGCCCCATCAGGAATGTCACTTCTCTATAAGAATAAGAGGCACCATCTGAATTCGATCCAGAAAGCCAGAGACTTCCTTGAAAAGGAACTGAAGACAGACGGACCGCAAACCACAACGAGGGACAATGCAGATGGAATACTTGAAGGCAGAAGGGACCTAGAACAACGAACAAACTACCCAGAAGCACAGACCGGTGCAGCAGCGGGAGAAAGGAATGGACCACCTCGAGATACGAAGACACAGAGAGCAGAGGGCAACAAAACCAAGGAAACAGGACAGAATACAGAGTTCAGGCAACTACGATCCACTACCAAATGCACAGAACAGCAAGACAAGACCCCACTACGCAACATGAGCACCAATCCGGATACCATGGGAACGAGACCAAAGAAGGAAACAGGAGAAAGAGCAGAAGCGGTCTCGCAAGAGTATCCTGAAACCGATGATGGGAACTAAATACTTGACCTGGAACGTTAACGGGTTAAACTCCCCTCAGAAAAGGAGGAAAATATTTCACTACCTGCATCAAGGAAAAAATGACATAATTTGCCTACAAGAAACACACATCAGAGTGGCAGACCAGAAATATTTAATCAGCTACAAACTAGGCGTGCACTTTGTGGCAGCGGCACCAGGAAAAAAGAATGGGATTGTTATATATGTAAAGAAACATGTAATAGCTAAGCTAATAGAGTCAGACCCCCAAGGTAGATACTTGGCAATCGAAATAACACAAGAAGACAAGAAGATTCTGGTGATGGGCATATATGCACCAAATCAACAACAAGGCAAATTCTACAAAAGGATACACAAGAAGTTAACACAACTCAACTACAGATCTTGCATTATACTGGGAGACTGGAACGGGGTCATAGAGACTGCACTGGACAAAAAGAGGACTGCACCTAACCTGCAAAAGCACTCCAAGTTGCCTAAACCCTTCTTCGACATGAAGGAGGACCTTGAACTGACAGACGTATGGAGGGAAAGGCACGGCAAAGAACAAGAATTCACTTTTTTCTCTGACAGACATCAATCCTTCTCCAGAATTGACTTTATATTAACATCGAGCGACTTGCTAGTTTGTCTAAACACGGTGAAAATCCTACCCAAAGTACTAACAGACTACAACCCGGTGAGGATGTAACTAAGACATGGCTTGAAACAGAGGAGATCTTGGAGAATAAATGAAAACCTGTTTCGACACGAAGAAAAGGTGGCTGAATGCAAACATGCTATGAAGGAATTCTTCAACATAAATATGAACAACGAAACACCTATAGAAATGATTTGGGACGCCAGCAAGGCGTTTATGCGCGGGATTCTTATGGACATGAATAACAGGCACCGTCGCAAACAAGAACAAAAAAGAAAGGAGTTAGAAGACGAGATAAGTAAGAAGGAGCGGCTATTAATAAAAAGACCAGAAGACAAAGTCATCAAAGAAGGAATCAAGATCCTAAGAAAGCAATTTGACATGTTGATGGCAGACCAAGTTGCAAGGAATATACAATATGCAAAACATAAGACATTCTGCAAAGCCAACAAACCGGGTCGATGGCTGGCTTATGTCATAAGAAAGAAACAGAAATCCCGCATAATTGAAAAGATAGAGTACAAAGGCAAGGAAGAATTTCGACAAGAAACCATCAAGAAAGCCTTACAGAGTTCTACTCAAAGCTATATGCCGAGGAGAAGACACAAGACAAAGAGATAGATAAGTTTCTACAAAACGAAAAGATACTGGCAGTCACCGACACACAAAGAGAGGCCGTGAATGCCTTAATCACAAAGGAGGAAATATACTCAGCGATCAAACAACTGAAAACAGGAAAATTGCCCGGGACGGATGGGATAACAGCGACCTACTACAAGCATCTCCAGGAGGAGATGCTAGAACCCCTCAGAAAGCTATTTGTCAACATACAAGAAGGAGGCCAAGTCCCACCGTCCTGGAAAACAGCCTACATTTCGTTAATCCCCAAAGAGGGGAAAGATAACGCACAACCCGCAAACTACAGACCCATCTCATTACTGAACACAGACTACAAAATCTTCGCAAAAATTTTGGCCAATAGATTAATGACAGTACTACAAAAAACAATACACCCGGACCAAAGGGGATTTATACAAGGGCGCCAGATGAAAACCAACGTGAGACAGCTGCTGAACATAATAGAATACTTGGAAAGGCACAACCAGGTACCCGCCACTCTTATGTTTGTGGATGCAGAAAAAGCCTTCGACAGACTGAATTGGCCGTTTCTGACGAACCTAGTCCGGAAGATGAAAATGGGAGCACAGTTTCTCAACTCCATACTGGCAATTTACCAGAAACAAACAGGCCAGATCATTGTTAATGGAGACCTAACAGACCCATTCAACATAGAGAGAGGCACGAGACAGGGCTGCCCGCTGTCACCCCTGCTATTTGTCCTAACACTGGAGATTCTACTGAACAAGATAAGAGCGGCAGAGGACATAAAGGGCATACAGATTAGACAACAAGATTACAGACTATGTGCCTTTGCAGACGACTTGCTGGTGACAGTGTCGCAACCAGTACAGTCAGCAAGGAGATTGATGGAGATAATGGAAGACTATGGTAGGGTGTCAGGCTTCAAAGTAAACATATCCAAAATGAAGATGCTAGTTAAAAATCTAGACAACAAAGCAAAACAGGACTTGGAAAGAATAACGGGTTGTGAAATAGTTAAGAAAGTTAAATACCTGGGAGTGGAGATAGAAACAACGAATGCGAAATTATACAAAAATAACTATAAGGTGCTGTGGAACAAGATACAAGCAGATCTGGAAAGGTGGAAAACACTACGACTATCCTTGCTGGGCAGGACAGCAGCAGTAAAGATGAACGTCTTGCCAAGATTTCTATTTCTCTTTCAAATGCTACCCATACTCAAAAAGGATGTGGACTTGGACAATTGGCAGAAGGGCATCAACAGATTTATTTGGGATGGCAAGAGACTGAGGGTGAAACTAAAAATCATCCAGGACACGAGGAAGAGAGGGGGACTAAAAATGCCTAATCTAAAGCTATATTACTATGCAGCGACGTTGGTGGCGTTGAGTGACTGGATCAATATGACGAATGATAGAATACTGAATGTTGAAGGGCATGGTCTACTATTCGGCTGGCACGCATACCTGGTGTATGACAAAAAGGCAGACAAGAACTTCAAGGAGAACCCACTATGAATCCCGTTGTTATGGGTCTGGAAGAAATATAAATACCTTCTACACGATAAGATCCCCATCTGGACGATCCCCGGACACGCAATAGGGGATGTAAACATAACCCAAGGGGAGGAAGTGGTGCCCTACAGTAAACTCGTACTGGAAGAAGAAAATGGGCTCTCCTTGAAGCCCCAAACAACACTAGCAGATGAAGGAATAGGAGGCACCTGGCTATCATATCTACAACTGCAATCAAGGTGGCATAAAGACAAGAAGAAGGGTTTATCCCAGACTGATGAGAATTTAATTAAACAGATTAGAGAGCAGGGGATCAAACGAGTGTACGGTGTTCTGATAGAAATGGACTCTGAAACCGTGCTAGTCAAGAACTGTATGGTAAAGTGGGAACAAGACTTTGGGCATTCTATCACCATGGACACATGGGAGAAAATTTGGGTGAGAAATGTAGAATTTACGAAAGCGCAACACTTAAGGGAAAACTTCTACAAGATGTTCTATAGGTGGCACCTAGACCCGAAAAAACTATCATACATCTATCCAGACACCCAGCCTAAATGTTGGAGGTGTGGTAACGGGGAGGCTACATATTTCCATATTTGGTGGATAGGTAGAAAAATTAAAGCCTTCTGGAGGAAGATATGGTGGACACTCCAAAATATTTTCAAAAAGCGTATTGAATTTATACCTCAGGTTTTCTTGTTAGGGATCACAAAAGATTGCACTACCTCAGAGACAAACTTATTTTTGAACTTGATCACAGCAGCCAGATTGTTGGTGGGACAATACTGGAAGAATCCAGGAATACCACCTATAGAAGAGTGGACTTTGAAAGTAATAAATTTGGCGGAAATGGCAAAAATATCGGCATATTTGAAAGATCGCTCAAATGAACAATATTTGACTGATTGGAAACAGTGGATAGACTATATACAAGAGAAACACCAGTCAAATAAAATGTGCCTGGTGTTTAGCTGAGGCTTGACGAGAGGAGTGAGGAATGTTTGCCAAAACAGACGTTTACAAAGACTAATACCTAATGTTGTATGTTATGTTCTATGATGATTGCTTATTAATATGATCTTATGCTTAATGTTGATTACTTTAATATTGAATTTGTTAGGGATTATAAAAGAGTGCACTATTACGTTTACAAAGACTAATACCTCATGCTGTATTTTTATGCTTTATGAGGATTGCTTTTTAATATGATCCTATGTTTAATGTTGACTGCTTTAATATTGGGAAAGCGTACTGAGTTTCTACCTCAGGTTACTGAATTTCTACCTCAGGATCTTTTGCTAGTGATCATAAAAGATTGCACTACTACTGAGACGAATTTACTTCTGAAGCTTGAATGAACAATATGTGATAGACTAGAAGCAGTAGATAGAACATATACAAGAGAAACACCAATCAAATAAAATGTATCAGGCATATAGTTGAGGCTTGACGTGAGGAGTGAGGAATGTTTACTAAACCAGACGTTTACAAAGATTAATCCTTAGCGTTGTATTGCAGGTTATATGATGATTGCTTTTTAATACAATCTTATGTTTGATGTTGATTGTTTTAATAAAAGAATTTCTTACAAAAAAAAATCCAAGCAATAAAAATAAAATAAAAATAAAAAAGCAGGTCATGGTGCAAAAGGGTGGGGGGAAACTCCTCTTTAAGGGAGAGGGGCAGTTAAAAAATAATACTGTAAACAAGCAAACAAAGGGCAAAGGCATTTATTTGTGCAAGGCTGTACCTGTTAGAGGTTGGCCTGGCATGCCTCTGCAACTGGCCTAGGAACCTTGGCAGGCAGACTTGTTGCAACAGCTCTCACATGCTGAGATTTGATTCCCTTCACAGCCATCCTTCATTCCTCATCTCAGCCTTGGCCTCATCTTCTCAATTCTCTCATTAGCGAAGGACTTAGGAATCCTCTTTTGAATTCGGCCTTATTTTTTTTTTTTTTTTTTGGTACAATCGCAATAGCAGCAGCAGCAGCAGAGTTTGTCTAGGTTTCTGGAGAAAAAAAAACAAGCAAGCCAAGAACTGACTCATGGGTCAAAGTCCCTCCACTCCTCTTTCACATGGCTTCAACAGGATCACCGAAGAAATAGCGGATGGTAGAAGCTGTTCTCTCGTTTTTCTTCTTTTTTTTCTGTTCTTTTTTATTATTATTATTAAAAATATTTATTATTAGATAAACATTTGTCCATGTAAACAAAGAAAAAATTCAAGTTAAATGCCATTCAACTTAATACAATCATTTTAAATTTGTTGACCTTCTTCACTCCGTGTGTCCAAGTTTAACTATAAACCAACTACATTTTAAAAATTGTAACTTTCACTTCTTTTCAGATCAGTCCATTGGATATCAAACAAACATACAATCGATGAACTCGAAATTCAAGAAAATTCAAACTCACCCACAGAAACATTGTGGATAAAAATCCCAGGACAGGAAACTAATCTGACGTTAGGGATCTGCTATCGCCCTCCCAACCAAACTCCAGAGGCAGATTGCTATTTGGAAAATGAATTTAAGGAGGCCTCAAAAAGAAATAGGGTAGTCATAATGGGGGACTTCAACTATCCCCAAATAGATTGGGTAAATTCTTGTTCTACACATGATAGAGAGACAAGGTTCCTCGACATGTTAGCCGATTATTCCCTTGAGCAGATGGTCATGGAACCTACCAGGGGAAAGAGGATCCTGGACTTGGTTCTAACTAACACACAGGATTTGGTTCATGATGTCCTTGTAACCGAGCCCATAGGAACCAGCGATCACAACACAATAACCTTCAACTTAACCATGGATAGCAAATTGTCAGTGAAAACTAACACAGAGACCTTAAACTTTCACAGAGGGAATTTTGACAAAATGAGGAAAATAGTAAAGAAGAAACTAAAAGGAACAGTAAAAAAAGTCAAATCCCTCCAAAATGCTTGGAAACTGTTTAAAAATACATTACAGCAGGCTCAAATAAAATGCATTCCTAAAAGAAGAAAGAGGATTGGAAAGTCCAAGAGGATACCAGTATGGCTTACGAATGAGGTAAAGGAGGTTATTGGACAGAAGAAAAACTCATTTAAGAAATGGAAGGCTCTTCCTACCGAGGAGAACAGGAGGGATCACAAACTCTGGCAGACCAAATGCAAGGCGATAGTCATGAAAGCCAAGAGAGACTTTGAGGAGCATATAGCCAAGAATATTAAAAATAATAACAAAACCTTTTTTAAGTACATCAAAAGCAGGAACCCAACCAGAAAATCAGTTGGGCCACTTGATAACAATGGTCAGAAGGGGATAATCAGAGAAGACAAGGAGATTGCTGAGAGGCTAAATGACTTCTTTGCTTCCGTTTTCACCGAGGAGGATAGAGAACATTTGCCTGCCACTGAATTAGTTTTCCCAGGGAGGGAAATAGAAGAATTAAACCTGATAGAGATAAACAAGGAAGATGTTCTTGCATGCCTTTCTAAACTAAACGTCAACAAATCGCCGGGTCCAGATGGCATCCACCCTAGAATTCTCAAGGAACTCAAGTGTGAAATTGCTGAACTTCTAGCTAAAATATACAATCTTTCTCTAAGATCAGGCACTGTACCGGAGGATTGGAGGGAAGCAAATATAACCCCGATCTTCAAGAAAGGATCCAGAGGTGATCCAGGAAACTATAGACCAGTCAGTCTAACCTCAGTTCCAGGCAAACTGATGGAAACCATTATTAAAGATAAAATTACAGGGCACATAGAAAAACAGGCATTGCTGAAAGAAAATCAACATGGTTTCTGCAAAGGCAAATCATGTCTTACTAACTTGTTAGAATTCTTTGAGGGTGTAAATAAATACATAGATAAAGGGGCCCCAGTTGATATTGTATATCTTGACTTTCAAAAGGCTTTTGACAAAGTCCCTCACCAAAGGCTCATAAAAAAGCTCTCCAGCCACGGAATTAGAGGACAGGTCTTGTCCTGGATTGGTAACTGGCTAAATTGTAGGAAGCAAAGGGTGGCAATAAATGGACAATTCTCCGGATGGAAAGAAGTGAGAAGTGGTGTACCCCAAGGTTCAGTTTTGGGGCCTTTACTTTTTAATTTATTCATCAATGATCTGGATGTAGAAGTTAATAGTGAGGTAGCCAAGTTTGCTGATGACACTAAATTGTTCCGGGTTGTGAAAAGTGAAACTGATTGTCGGGAGCTCCAGAAGGATCTCTCGAAATTGTGTGAGTGGGCAACAAAGTGGCAAATGCATTTTAACCTAAACAAGTGCAAAGTTATGCACATCGGGGCAAAGAACCCCAATTATACTTACCAACTGATGGGGACCAAACTTTCTGAGACAACCCAAGAAAGGGATCTTGGGGTTTTGGTGGACAGCTCGATGAAGATGTCAACCCAATGCGCAGCAGCAGTAAAAAAAGCAAATTCCATGCTTGGCATGATTAGGAAGGGAATCGAAAATAAGTCAGCAAGTGTTGTATTGCCTCTGTACAAATCGATGGTGAGACCACACTTGGAGTACTGTGTACAGTTCTGGTCACCGCACCTCAAGAAGGATATAATGGAACTGGAAAAGGTGCAAAAAAGGGCAACAAGAATGATCAAGGAAATGGAGCGCCTCCCTTATGAAACCAGATTGCAACGCCTTGGTCTCTTCAGCCTTGAAAGACGGCGTTTAAGGGGTGACTTGATCGAAGTGTATAAAATCATGCATGGGATAGAAAAGGTGGATAGAGAAAAATTATTTTCTCTATCACACAATACCAGGACAAGGGGGCACTCCCTAAAGCTCATAGCTAAGAAAGTGAGGACAAATAAAGGGAAATATTTCTTCACCCAGAGAGTCGTTGATTTATGGAATTCACTTCCTGAAGGGGTCGTGACAGCTGTCAGCCTTGACAGCTTCAAGGCAGGGCTAGATAGATTCATGGATGCAAAGTGTATCGGTGGTTATTAAAACGGATGTCCATGTGCCGCCTCTATGTTGGTTGAGGCAGGCAGGATTCCCTTGAGTACCATTTGTTTGGGGGTCAAGGGAAAGGGAGGGTTTTGCCTTCTCTTTCTGCTCAAGATCCCCATGTACATTTGGTGGGCCACTGTGTGACACAGAATGCTGGACTCGATGGGCTTTGGCCTGATTCAGCATGGCTCTTCTTATGTTCTTATGTTCTTATGATTTAAATTTAAATTTGTAAACATTCTTCACTCCCTGTGTCAAGATTTAACTATAAGCCAGATACATTTTCTTTGATTGGTGTTTCTCTTGTATGTAGTCTATCCACTGTTTCCAGTCTATCATATATTGTTCATTTGAGTGATCCTTCAAGTATGCCGATATTTTAGCCATTTCTGCCAATTTTATTACTTTCAAAGTCCATTCTTCTATTGGTGGTATTTCTGGCTTCTTCCAGTATTGTCTTTTGAAGGCAACATTAGCACCCGTTTTGGAAGGGCTGGGTGCAAACAGAAGCTGAAGGAGTAATCTTAGACAACCAGCCGGTGTCTCTTTATGGTGTAGAATCAGGGTTATTAGGAGGCTGGCCTATCCTTTGTCACAAGGCAGTCATGCTTCTAGGCCAGGGGTAAGCAACCTTGGCTCCTTTATGACTCATGGACTTCAACTCCCAGAATTCCTGAGCCAGCATGGCTCCGCATGGAAACCTCTCCCTTTCCCCTCAGCGTGGCTGGCTCAGGAATTCTGGGAGTTGAAGTCCACAAGTCATAAAAGAGCCAAGATTGCCTACACCTGGGCTAAACTAAGCAGGACTCACTTGTGACCTGAGAAGTAATGTGTGTGTGTGTGTGTTTGTTTGTGTGTGTATGTATGTGATGAAATAATGTAGTGAGGAGGTGAATTTCAGGAGGAAGGAATTGCATTCCAGAGAAATAAGAAGCAACTCAGCCCAGATATTATGTGTGGGAGAAAGAGGGCGAAGATTGCTCCTCCGTAATAGTTCCCAGAGTATATTGTAGATGCAGAGGGCAGAGATCTCTGTCTGGCAAGATTCTATCTGTAGGTGTGTAACAATAAAGAAGTCAACTTGAAAGACTTGCCACGTGCCACTCTCAGTTTTGGTCCTGACCAGGGATCTCCAACCTGTGGACTTCAACTCCCAGAATTCCTCAGCCAGCCATGTTGAAGTCCACAAGTCTTAAAGTTGCCAAGTTTGGAGACCCCCTAGTCTTGACCATGTGTGCTTTCAAGTCAGTGTTGATTCCACTGGGCAAAATTGGATGAATGTCAGTTTTCAAAATCAAATATTAGAAATCAAAGATTTGTAACATTTATCTAACATGTTAGATCTAACATCTAACATGTGATTGGACATGTGAGGTGTCTAATCACACTTGACCAATAAAGAATATTCTATTTAATTCTATTTTGTTCTGTTCTATTATTATTATTTCAGGTCATCGTGAAAGATCTCAACAAACAGTTGTAAAATGATGTAATTTAACATTTATAATTATTAATTGACAAAGTGCTGCTCATCAATCTACATCTGAATTACCAATCTATTTTCCCTTCCCTCCCTCCTCCCATTCTTCCCAATTTAAATCCTCACCCTATCCCAGTGTTTTTTCAAACTAGCAACTTTCAGATATATGGACTTCAACTCCCAGCATTCCTCAGGATCGGGGCATCTAATAAAGTGAGCTACAATTCACCAAGATTTCTGTTTTTTAATATAAGTTGCAAGTCAATGAAGATGTTACCTGATTGGCTGTTTTGCACCAGAGACCACAGCATTCCTCCTATAATGTGTACATAAAAATCCGAAAGGATTTAGGTTAATCAATAGCTCACTTTATACTCATAGTACCAGGATGAACATAACAAATGAGCTTGTCACAAATCAAAGGACAAACCTGAGCTGCCGTGAGTGTTTCTAGGATCAAGAAGAAAGGGATGACAAGAATAGCCTCCAGGAGCAAAATCAATATTCAAAGGTGGAAGAAATTGATCAATAATTTAATCTAAAACTGAAATGCAGTGAACTTTTGGTTTTTGCGTATTTCTCTGATTACTGCAATACTGTTCTTCTCCATCATTGAGACTCACATACCAAAATGCATAAATAAAGGGAATATGTACGTTGTTGGAAACAACACAGATAAATACTTTCCATTTAAGAATATTATTTGCAAAATCAGAAGGGGAGGGTGTCTCTTAGGCAAAAGTGAGCAATGATTGATGGTGAGAACTATTAAGCAATGGAACTGCTTGCTTTCTAGAGTTGTAGGTGCTCCATTTTTGGAGGTTTTCAAGAAAAGATTGGACAACCATTTGTCCGGGTTGATATAAAAACTCCTGCTTTGGGAGGGGGTTGGATTACAAGACTTCCCATTCCCTTCCAGCCTTATGGTTCTATTTTTATTTCTATTTCTATCTGATGGTGAGAAGGGGAAGAGAATTGAGCAAGTCTCTGGCTCCTTCTAAGCATTTCCAGAATGGATTTAATGTTGATATCTCTAAAATAAGCTTCAGTTGTTCTAATCAACCACAAGGAGAGAGAGAACTAAATTGGCAATCCAAGAAATAGAGAGGAGAGCCTTTTGTGAAAACTCCAAAATGTGGTAGTAATGATAGACCAACACTGGAACACAACTGAGATAAAATATTCAGCTGAGGTACAACGCTGGAACAGTCAGATGTTTAACATTTAGAACTGCACAGAATTGTTGAAAATAATCAGACTCCAGAATCAGAACATATCTATATAAAAATCTCCTTTGGTTTGGCCTGAGGCCCCCAAATAGCAAAAATAAAAATAAAAAAATTTAGAGATTGAAAAACTTTGGTTGCTCTGTCACTTCTGTTCTGCCCTTATAAGGTCAAAGGTCACCATCAATCTTCCTGTGTTTTCTCAGTGAGAAAGATGATGAGAGAACACCAGATTTTATAGAGGTGGAAAAGATGAGAGAACACCAGATTTTATAGAGGTGGAAAACTTGCACTTATGACTGTCTCAGCGTCGCCAGGGTCATATGATCAAATTGGGGTGCTTGGCAATAAGCATGTATTGATAGTTGCAATGCCCCGGGGTCACATGATCACATGATTGTGTCTTTACCAGCTGGCTTCCAACAAGCAAAGTCACTGAGGGAAGCTGGATTCATGTAATAACCGTGTGATTCACTTAACTGCAGTGATTCACCTAACAACCCTGGAAAAAAAGGTTGTAAAATTGGGCATGATTCACTTAACAATTACCTTGCTTAGCGACAGAAATTCTGGTCCCCATTTGAATGCTTGATTTCAATTTATTTACATTTTAATGTACAGGTAGTTCTCAACTTATGACCACAATTGAGCCCAAAATTTATGTTGCTAAGTGAGAAATTTGGCTCAGTTGTGGTCGCATGTCGAGGACTATCTGTATTGACTGTAGTTCACAGACTCAAAGCTTTCCTCAAAGTCTGTGGTTCTAGATCTGTGATGGATGGCCATTCGTTTGTTTGGAAAATCTCTAGTGAGCAACTCAACAATTCAGGTGGCAGTCTATTCTGCTGGATGACAATTCTGTCAGGGAATTGCGCAGCCGGGTCACAGATGCTGACACAAACTTGTAGTTTTATATAAATAAATATATTTTACATCTCTATTAACAGGAGACAAGCTAGTCAGACAAATAGGAGCATCATGAGGTGTCCAGAACATGAGGTAAATCACAGAGCACATAAAATACACAGAAGAAAAAGGCGGGAAAAAAGGAAACGCCCCTTCCATACCCACAGCAACCAATCACAGCGCAGATTGCCTCATGCAGGAGCCAGCACTCTCCAATCAATGAACCACAACAGTGTGTTCTGGTTCACTGCACAACCCCATTGCTCCCGCCACTAAATTTAAATATCTTAACAAATTCATACATTGAAAAAAATTCTTCCTCAAAGAGAGAAGGCAGGAACTGAATGAGCTGTATCAGAGCCAAAGAGGCTGCAGGGATGGGCAACATTTTTCCTTTACTTGAAGAATGGAATTGGGCACCTGCCCATCGTTGACAGAAGTCCATATGTTCCCATATGGAGATGCATGTCCTGAAGAAAGAAAGTAGATCCTGGCACTGTTTGAAGAGCCCTGTGGATATCTGGATGGGAAATACGAATCTCTGATAAAAATCTTGCAGGTGGAAGGCCACACCTTTTCAAAGAAAATGAAAAAAAAAATAAGATTAAGGTGCCAAGTAAGAGGAGATGTTATGAGAAGAGAAGAGAAGAGAAGACAAGACAAGACAAGACAAGACAAGGAGAAGAGAAGACAAGACAAGGAGAAGAGAAGTTGAAGGAGCATCATTGAACCTAAGTGGAACTGAATTTTGTGGAGTAGAGTGAAGAGAAGAGGAGAAAAGAAGAGAAGAGAAATAAAATGATCAAAGAGAGAAGCAACCTGGAATTAAGGAGAGATTTGCTAATAGTAGGACAATTAACCAATAGAACAGCTTGCCTTCAGAAATCGTGAACCCTCCATCACTGGAGGTTTTTAAGAAGAGCCTGGATAGACATTGCCCATCTTTAAAATTCGGCATTTCCAGTAGAAGAATCAGTAAGAGAGGAGATAACTAAACAATGAAATCCATTACTTTGAGATGGTGGCAGACCAATTTAAACTAACTAACTAAATAAATCTGGAAGAAAGTGGGCTACTTCTAACCAAATAAATGCAGTTTCACCATAGTGCACATTTATATTAAGTTACACCAGAAAAAAGGCGGGCGGGAGTGAACAAAGATCATAGGCTATAGGAACATAAGAATAAAACAATTCCTATAATGTGTATTAAAAGGCAGACTATAGCCATCGAATTCTGGAATCAAATCTGGAAATGACTCTTTATCTTTCAATCCAACTTCCTATTCTGTGCAGGAATTCAAATTAAAGTTCCCCTGAGAAATGGCTGTTTAGCCTTTGCATGAAAACATCTGAACCAGTATTTCCTCTGTCAATCTGCCTTTAGCATTAGGCATTTCATTTTCCCCCCTAACATTCAATCAGGACCCATCTTCCTGAAATTTAATCCATTATTCTCTATCCTGTTCTCCAGAGTGATGAAAAACAGGTCTTGACCTTTTAGCATTGGAAGAAGGCTGTCATCTTCCTTCCTCAGCCCTCCCTTCTCAATGCTACATTCCCTCCTTCTTGGCTTCCTTCATAGGTATCATGAGATGAGAGAGAAGATGCTGGCTGAAGTAGGCCGTGTCTTTTTCCGTAGACCTGTGAGGATTTGATGTAGCCCAAAGTGCTAGTATTAAAAGCATAAATATTTCCCTGCAATGAAATCTTGAAGATTACAGTGTTTCTCAACCAGAGCAACTTTAAGATATGTGAAATTCAATTCCCAGAATTCCTCAGCCAGCCAGCAGGGACATTCAACTCTGAGAATTGAAATCCACATATCTTAAAGTTGCCCAGGTTGAGAAACATTGACATAGATTGACATAGATGATGATGATGATGATGATGATAACAACAACAACAACAACAATAAAGTTGGAAGGGACCTTGGAGATCATCTAGTCCAAACCCCTGCTCAGGCAGGAAACCCTATACCACTTCAGACAAATGGCTGTCCAGTCTCTTCTTAAAAACTTCCAATGTTGGAGGCAGATTGTTCCACTGATTAATTGTTCTCACTGTCAGGAAATTTATCCTTATTTTTAGGTTGCTTCTCTCCTTGATTAGTTTCCATCCGTTGCTTCTTGTCCTGCCTTCTGATGTTTTGGAGAATAGCTTGAACCCTTCTTCTTTGTGGCAACCCCTGATATATTGGAAGACTGCTATCATGTCCCCCCTCGTCCTTTCTTCATTAAACTGGACATACGCAATTCCAGCAAACGTTCCTTATATGTTTTAGCCTCCAGTCCCCTAATCATCTTTGTTGCTCTTCTCTGTACTCTTTCTAGAGCAGTGGTTCTCAACCTTCCTAATGCCGCGACCCTTTAATACAGTTCCTCATGTTGTGGTGACCCCCAACCATAAAATTATTTTCGTTGCTACTTCATAACTGTTATGAATTGTAATGTAAATATCTGATATGCAGGGTGTATTTTCATTGTTACAAATTGAACATAATTAAAGCATAGTGATTAATCACAAAAACAATATAGCAATGCTCGCTGGAGAAGCTTACTCTTCCTTGCTCAAAAATGTTGGGAGGGAGGGAAGAGGAAGGAAGGAAGGAAGATTGAAGGGAAAAGGAAGGAGATGGAGAAGGAAGGAGATTGAAGGGGAAAGGAAGGAAGGAAGGAAGGAAGGAAAGAAGGAAGGAAGGAAGGAAGGAAGGAAGGAAGGAAGGAGAAAAAGATTGAAGGGGAAGGGATGGAGATGGAAGGAAGGAAGATTGAAGGGGAAAGGAAGGAGACTGAAGGGGAAAGGAAGGAAGGAAGGAAGGAAGGAAGATTGAGGGGGAAAGGAAGGAGATGGAGAAGGAAGGAGATTGAAGGGGGAAGGAAGAAAGGAAGAAAGGAAGGAAGGAAGGAAGGAAAAAGGAAGGAAGGAGAGATTGAAGGGGGGAGGCGCTGCTGAGGACGCACAAGCACCTCCACACAATTGCCCGGGGGGGGGGAGGCTCTGGCAGAGAGCCTGGTGGAGAGCCAAGCGGCGGCACATCTGGGGCCTCGGAAGCTGTGTGGAGGATCCGCGTGCCTCAGAGCCGCCGGCTGCCCTCTCACACCCGCCAACCTGGAGCCCTCCATCTTCATCCCGGCACCTCTTGCCCTCTCCCAGCCGCCCCCCTGGGACCTGCCCGCCCCTCCAGCCTTCTGAGTGCCATCGCAGCGGTGGGGTTGTGGGAGCCCCTTTCCACGCCACGCAGCCCATTGCACGTGAGAGGAGTGTGGCCAGAGCGCCAGCTCCCGCTCGGAAGGCGCCGCTTCTCCCCTTTCTGCCCGGCTGGCTGGCCTCCGATGCACATGCAGGCATCACCTCCGCCTCGCCCTCTTCCCTGCCCCCTGGCCGCTTCCGAGGCCCAGAGCCCGGCAACTCGGGAAGGAACCGCTCTTGCCCGGCAGCCCCACGGCCACACCGGGCGCCAGAGGGCCAAGGTGGCCTCCGACAGTAAGGGAGGTTGACGCAGGGGAGGCTCCCACGCAGCGTGGCGGGCAGCTGGGGGCGGAGTGTGGCCGAGCAACCAGGAGGCATGGAGATCGGCTCGGCGCTGCAGCTCAGCTCAGCCAGCAGCGGCGGCAGCAGCAGAGCAGCCCACCGGCAGTGCCAGCAGCGGCCCAGACCTGGCTCGGACTGGCCACCAAGCCAGCCCAGGGTGGCGTCGGGGGCGCGCATGATGGCGCTGCAGCAGCAGGAGCAGGCATTGTCGGAGGAGAAGGGCGCCCTGGAGGCGGTGGCGGAGGAGGAGGGCAGTGGAGGAGGGTGGATAGAGGAGCGGTGTCTCGGTTTCTAAACACCATCGGAAATATGTGTTTTCCGATGGTCTTAGGCAACCCCTGTGAAAGCGTCGTTCGACCCCCAAAAGGGTCGTGACCCACAGGTTGCAAACTGCTGTTCTAGAGTCTCAACATCTTTTTTACATCGTGGTGACCAAAACTGGATGCAATATTCCAAGTGTGGCCTTACCAAGGCATTGTAGAGTGGCATTAACACTTCACGTGATCTTGATTCTATCCCTCTGTTAATGCAGCCTAGCACTGTGTTGGCCTTTTTGACAGCTGCAGCACACTGCTGGCTCATATTTAGGTGATTGTCCACTAGGACTCAGAGATTGTTGTCATTATCCTCCTCCTCCTCCTCCTCTTCCTCCTCCTCCTCCTGACTGCTTCTCTTTAGTTATATCTGCTGTCCTGTTGTTGGATCTCAGAAATGTACTTTTTTGGTTGCCACCTCTGCCTTGTGAGCTCAATCCTTCTCAAAGTCCGTAAGACACAAACTCTGTCATCATTTAAGAAATCCCTTAAAACAACTCTCTTTTAAACAGGCCCTGAAGCGGTTGACTTGTGATCCAATAAAATTTGGATTTTATTCCTTGGCATTTGATGTTTTCTTCCCTGACGGACTAATCTTCAATTTTTTTGTTGTTGACAATGATGATGACCCGTGTCTACTTGCTTCGTTATTTTAATGTGTTGCAGATTGTCTGGAGTCGCTTGGACAATTGAGCTGGCTTACAGACTGAGCAGACGGATAATCAAATCATATAACACAAAGCCTTGCATGAAGAATACCAGGTTTGTTTATTTTTTTCAAAGTCCAGAGAAAGACCATTCCTTCTCTGCCTCTGAGAGATAAGCACATCTGATTTGAAGCATTCTCCTCCATGACTTTTCTGTTCTTCTTGACAGATGATTGGGAATAACAGAATACATCTACCAGGCTTGAGAAGATTTTCAATCCCATCTCCAACAAACGCTTCAGCCTTCTCCAAGGCATGTTCCAAATTAGTTTGGATCACAACTTCTACAATTCTTAGCCAGGTTTGGAAAAACATTGGAATCCATGTTCCTAAATTATCTTCTGTTTCTTGGAGCTAAGGTTGTCCAGAATATATATTTTTTTCTTTTTGCTTTCCCAACCCTTGCCTAATCTCTCTACACCAATGTAGTCCCAACTGACATTTGGAACAGGAAAAATTTAGTGTCTCCCTTTTGTGCTTCTGGGAGGCATCTGCCTAACCAGCTCATACAAGCAACAGAAAGATGGTCCAGGGCAGGGGTAGGCCACCTTGGCTCTTTTATGACTGGTGGACTTCAATTCCCAGAATTCCTGAGCCAGCCATGCTGAGGGGGAAGGGAGAGGTTTCCAAGCTGAGCCATGCTGGCTCAGGAATTCTGGGAGTTGAAGTCCACGTGTCATAAAAGAACCAAGGTTGTTTACCCTTGTTTTAGACAGTTGTGGGTTGTTTTTCTGGTTGTCATAATGAAATACTTACCCATCATGCACTGATGATGTTACCTAGTAATGAGACATCTGCAAGAAAGCAACCA
The DNA here is from genome assembly GCA_034064705.1 of Bothrops alternatus. NCBI lineage: Eukaryota > Metazoa > Chordata > Lepidosauria > Squamata > Viperidae > Bothrops > Bothrops alternatus. The sequence continues at coordinate 6,868,281 of JARGCV010000172.1, forward strand.
AGCTCTGAGAGCACCAGGGACCCTTCATTTCAACCCTGAGTACAAATATTCTCCTTCATGGGAGACATAAATATTTAAACGGCACGTGCTGGCTCAGGAATTCTGGGAGTTGAAGTCCACCAGTCATACAAGAGCCAAGGTTGCCTACCCCTGATCCAGGGTATGGCTGGGCTTGATCTGCATGAACAGATCACTTGAGTGTTTACGTTATCCCTGTTGCTTTCCTAACTTCCAGTGGATATATACCTCCCCCCCCACTTTCTTAAACACATAAACATCTTAAGGAAAAGTATATAAAACAGGAAATAAGAAATAACTCATATAAAAGGAATGAAGATAGAAAAATAAGAAATGTCAGAATGTGAATAAGTAAACGTGGGGTTTAAATGGTCATAAAAATACAATTTTCAATGTGTCATTAATTAATGACAAAAGGGTGAGATCATCTTTTGAAGGAGGATCTGAGAACTGAGCTTCAGACTAAGGATAACTGTTCAATTCTAGCCTTTCAATGCGACTCTCCAGCTCTTTCCTCTTTGGAGCTAATCAAACCAGAGTTTGGGCACTAAGTCACCCTGTCAGGTGAGAAGAATCAGGACTGTACATTAAGCTGCAGTTAAGATTGATTGCTCAAGCCCGTATACAAGACTGTAGTCAACCAACATTCAATAGTAAATTGGCGCTAGATAAGTGTCAACAGAATTCAAGAGGGGTTCGACTTCAGACTGTGGGAATGCAGCAACTCTAGACTGATGATGATGATGATGATGATAATAATAATAAAAAAGTTGTAAGGGACCTTGGAGGTCACCTAGTCCACCCCCTGCTCAGGCAGGAAACCCTATGCCATTTTAGACAAATGACTGTCCAGTCTGTTCTTAAAAACTTCCAGTGTTGGAGCATTCACCGCTTCTGGAGGCAAAGCTGTTCCACTGATTAATTGTTCTAACTGTCAGGAAGTTTCTCCTTAGTTCTAGGTTGCTTCTCTCCTTGAGTAGTTTCCCTCCATTGTTCCTTGCCTTGTCTTCTGTTGCTTTGGAAAATAAATCGACCCCTTCCTCTTTGTGGCAACCCCTGAGATACTGGAATCCTGCTATCATGTCCCCCCCCGGTCCTTCTTTTCATTAAACTAGACATACCCAATTCCTGCAAGCATTTTGAACTTTGGTGTTGTAGAAGACCCCTGCGAATACCATGGACAGGCAAGAAAACATATTGGTGGATCATCTAGCAAATCAGCCCAGGCTTCTTACATAATAATAATAATAATAATAATAATAATAATAATAATAACAACAACAACAACAACAACAACAATAATACTAATAACAACAACAACAATAATAATAACAATAATGTTGGAAGGGACCTTGGAGGTCATCTAGTTCAACACTCTGCTCAGACAGGAAACCCTATATCATTTCGGACAAATGGCTGTCCAGTCTCTTCTTAAAAACTTCCAATGTTGGAGCATTCACCGCTTCTGGAGGCAGGTTGCTCCACTAATTAATTGTTCTAACTGTCAGGAAGTTTCTCCTTAGTTCTAGGTTGCTTCTCTCCTTGATTAGTTTCCATCTGTTGCTTCTTGTCCTGCCCTCAGGGGCTTTGGAGAATAGCTTGACTCCCTCTTCTTTGTGGCAGCCCCTGAGATATTGGAACACTGCTGTCATGTCCCCCTCGTCCTTCTCTTCGTTAAACTAGACATACCCAATTCCAGCAACCGTTCCTTATATGCCAGTCCCCTAATCATCTTTATTGCTCTTCTCAAAGATGATTAGGGGACTTCACGTGATCTTGATTCTATCCCTCTGTTAATGCAGCCTAGCACTGTGTTGGCGCTGCAGCACACTGCTGGCTCATATTTAAGTGATTGTCCACTAGGACTCCGAGATCCCTCTCACCGTTACTATCATTGAGCAAGATACTCCTGTGCACTTGTTTTTTCTTGCCTAAATGTAGAACCTTACTTTTTTCACCATTGAATTTCATTTTGTTAGATAGCACCCAGTGTTCAAGTCTGGAGATCTTCAAGGAAAGATTGGACAACAATTTGTCTGGGATGGAATAAGGTCTCCTACCTTAGGTGTGTGTGTGGGGGGGGGTTGGACTACAACAAGGGTGCCAAACTTGCTGCGTCACGTGACGTGTCGTGATGTATTGTGACTCTTTCCCCCTTGCCTGAGCTGGGGTGGGTGGGCGCGGCTTCCATGCGACGCATCTGGCCTGCGGGCTGGCAGTTTGACACCCCTGGACTAGAACAGGTTCTATGAACTTTTATCAAGTTCTAGGAGAGGCTGTAATCATCCATCAGTCCTGCCCTAGAAGTTTAGTTCTCTCCATGTACTTCCTAAATGGCCTTAGCAAAGTCAGTTCTAATTCAGAAAAGAAGGACGTTAACTACTTTCTGGAGTGTTATAAGAGTTGCAGGAAAACAGTGCCTAATGGAATATTTTGAATATTCAGAAATACTCTTAAGAATTATTATTCTGGCAGCAGCAGCAGCAGCAGCAGCAGCAGCAAAATCTCCCCTGGTGGGATTTCAGTAGCTTGTTTGATGTTCCTTAGTAATGGGAAATGTCCTATTTTGGAGTCATTAAATGATCCCTCGGTGTAGCCACCACCAAATCCCTTCCTGATTTGAACTTCTGCCTGTTCTAGAAAGTGACCTAATAGAATATATTACTATCAGATAATTATTACAATCTGTTATTATAATTTGTAAAACCCCAGAGGCTTGCTTTTTTCTCTCTTGCATTCAGGAACACTATAAAAACCTACTTCCAGCTAGTTGATCTATGGAAGATTTTTCCAAAATACATACGTACCCTTTTGTTGGCTCTTTATATGACTCTTGTTTTATTATTTTATATCTTTGCTTCATTTTTACACCAACCATTTTGGAAGAGTAGGAACACACAACATAATTTTCGGTCGCCAGTTCACCCGGAAATCAGCTTCTGTCTGTTTTTTTCCCCCTGCTGCACATGAAATAGGAGCTATCTGAGGGACAAGACTGGACAACCGTTTGTCTGGAAGGGTATAATGACTCCAGCCTTGGGCAGGGTGTTAGACCAGTGATGGCGAACCTTTTAGAGGCCAAGTGCCCAAAAACTGCCCCGCCCGGTGCCGCCCCCCCGCTCCGCTCACGCCCCGCCTGCCCGCAGGGCCACCCACTGCCTCCACTGCTTGCCACAGATCGCCCAGGCGGCCCTGCAGCACCATGGTGGCCACGCCCTCTGCCCGTGCCCTGCAGTAGCATCTGCACGTGAAGGGCATGAGGGTGGAGTCTTATCCTTGCTGCCTGTTCTTGGCTATGCTACTCTGCGCAGGCTGAGCCTGGGGGTGACTCTCCTCCAGTGGGGCTGCTGGTGCGAGTGCCGCCTCTGGCATGCGTGCCATAGGTTTGCCACCACTGTGTTAGACTAAACCTGTAATCTTCCCTTTCCCTTTCCCCTCCCTCTCCCCTTCCTCCCTTCCCATCCAGTGGGTAAAAGGAGCAGGAGAATTGTCAACCTTCAAGGAATCCACTAGGTATGATAAATGGGGCCCCCAAACGGCCAGCAGGCTATCACTGTGTCCACAATGCAATAAAGAGCCGAAATCTAGAAAAATATATTTCTTAAGCTGCTTCATCCAGTTGGCTTATGCTTACAACTGCGGTGTGAAAAAGTTGCATATGTAGTAATTCTCTGCAGTGGTTCTTAGCAATGCAAACTAAGCCTTTTCTTAATACAAACATTCCAGGATTAGCCTCTGCTATCAAAACCAGATTCTTTTGGTATGTGATTAAACTCTAGAGATTAAAATTGAGAAACAGGCTAATGTTTGTAGCTGATCTAACATCCCACCATTGCAAGGCAACAACAGTCTTCAGGAACGGCTGAGCTTGTTTCTTGCTTAAGCAGTTTTAATGCTTTTCCAGGTTTTTTTTTTAACCACATAAACATGTCATCCCAAGGAGGTCTAGCACAACTTGCCACAGGTCACAACTCCAGGTGACAACTGAGCCCAAATTTCTGTGGCTAATCAAGACAGTTGTTAAGTGAGTTTTGCCCCATTTTGCAACCTTTATGACCTTTCTTGCCACAGCTGTTGAGAGAATTACTGCAGTTGTTAAATTAGTAACCGGGTTGTTTGACAGCCTATTGTCCATGCTAGTGGTTGGCCCGGTCGTGGCTTCCCTCCTCTTTTGCCTGTTTTGAGTAGTTAAGAACATAAGAACATAAGAAGAGCCATGCTGAATCAGGCCAAAGCCCATCGAGTCCAGCATTCTGTGTCACACAGTGGCCCACCAATTGTACATGGGGATCTTGAGCAAAAAGAGAAGGCAAAGCCCTCCCTTTCCCTTGACCCCCAACAAATGGTACTCAAGGGAATCCTGCCTGCCTCAACCAACATTTATTTATTTATTTATTTGATTTGACTTCTATGCCGCCCTATTCCGGAGAACTCAGGGCAGCTCACAACATAAATAGAAATCACCAGTTAAAAATACATATATAAAAACCCCTAAGTTCAAAGAAAACCAATCATTCAACAAACATAGAGGCGGCACATGGACATCCGTTTCAATAACCACCGATACACTTGGCATCCATGAATCTGTCTAACCCTGCCTTGAAGCTGTCAAGGCTGACAGCTGTCATGACCCCTTCTGGAAGTGAATTCCATAAATCAATGACCCTCTGGGTGAAGAAATATTTCCCTTGGTTCTGTAAGAGGTAGGGCAATCTCGGCAAAAGAGGGGATGAATTGACGATAAAAGTTGGCAAAACCCAGAAAGCTCTGGAGCTGTTTGCGAGTCTTTGGGGGCTGCCATTCGATTATAGTTTTCACCTTGGCTGGATCCATTTCAATACCCTCGTTGGAAATTCTGTAGCCAAGATAGTCTAATCGAGTTTGGTGAAATTCACATTTTGACAATTTGGCATAAAGCTTGGCATTCATTAGCTGGAACCATAACAAGGGGGAGAGAAGAGAGGTTATAAAGAGTGGGAGAGAAGAGAGGATATAAAAGGGTAGAGAGAAATTTGTTAAATGAGTTTTGCCCCATTTTATGACTATTCTTGCCACAGTTGTTAAGTGAATCACTGCAGTTGTTAAATTAATAACATGGTTGTTAAGTGAATCTGGTTTCCCCACTGACTTTGCTTGTTAGAAGGTTGCAAATGCGGATCCCCTGACCCTGGGACAATGTGACCATCATAAATATGAATCGGTTGCCAAGCATCTGAATGTAAATCACATGACCCTGGCGATGCTGCAACGGTCATAAGTGTGAAAAACGATCGTAAGTCATTTTTTCAGTGCCATTGTAACTTCAAATGGTCATTAAACAAACTGTTGCAAGTTGAGGACTAACTGCATAAGCCTGTGCAGTTATGCAGCACCAGACTTGTTCATCCTGCAAAACTAAAAACAAACCTACAAATCAGCTTTATAACGGGGCCCAAATATCTATAAATATTGCAAAACAGCAGCTGTATACAAAGGGGGGGGGGAGTCAAAAACCCAATAGTTATTTTTTTAATTATATATTCTTTTTTTTTTACTTTATGTAGGGGGGTTTCTCAGGAATTGATTCTTGTTCAGTGTGCTCTGTTTATGTTTTCCTTTTATGAATAGGTATTCATGAGTACACACACAAAGTAGCAATACAAGGGGGGATGGGGTTTGTTTTATTATCATTTTGTTATTTTTTTTACTTTTTATTATTTTTATTTTTACTATTTTGTGTTTTAATTATCTGTAAGCTATGAGCGAGTAGGTGGCTACACAAATTATCTAAAATAATAAAATAAAAATAAAATAATACAAAAGAGATTTTAATAAGTTTACCAGAGGTTTTAAGATCAAAGCCTCTAGCCTATAACAAATATTTTGATGTGAATTGGAGTGAAAGTTGCTTTCAATGCTACATTCAACTCTGGATGAAAAAGCCAAATAGTGTCAGGCTTATAATATTGCTATCCTGAATTGCAATTAATGTCATTAGAATTGTTTTTCTTCTTTCTCTTTTCTCTTTTCAATATTCTAAGGTATTTAAACAGAATGTAAATATTATCAATGTATAAAAACAATGTTCTAAGATTTATAACGACATAATGAAAAGGGGGGAGGGGGGAAATCAGCTACACAGCCAAGTAGAAATATTCTCCACAATACTTCCAGGGAACCAGACTGTGCAAAATCCAAAAAAATTCTTTTTGCAAAAATACCTTTGATGAGATGTTAGTACTACAGGCCTGAATTGCGGGTCTTTGTACTGTGGGAAGTCAGCCCCCCTTTAGAAGGAAATATTAAAAGAGCAGGAAAATATATTTCCTCAAAGGACCTTAAAGAGGCAGAAAAGCATGCACAGTTTTTCTGTCTCCCTCCCCCAAGCAGAAACCAGCTATATAGAAATGCAGATGTAAATCCAGGAAGGTTGGAGCTAGAAGATTAAGAAGACAAAGACACCTAAAATCTACATACCCCTTCTAAACTCTAAGACAGGACATAATAGGATTAACCCACAGATGCCAAAGGGCACACCCAGAAACAGATCAAAACACATGACACAGGAAATACAAAGTCTCAAAAGAGGAACAGGAAGCAACTCCAAACATAAGGCTCCAGAGGATATAAAAACCCACTCCCTACATGTGCTCAGCCCTTTTTCCTCTCTTTTCTGCCAGAGCCATCTTTCTGTCTGGCTCTCCTCTTCAGTAAACTGCAACCTTCTTTCTAAAGCAGTCGCCATGTTGCTTATCCCCGGCTTGGACTGAACCATCATGAAGACTTTTCTTCCAACAGTACTTTGAGGCCCAAGGTGTATTTCCAATCAGGCATCAAAGAAATACAAGATTATAAACATGATTAGTCACAAGTTAATTGTAAAAAAACAGCATTTTAAAATAGACTGCGATTGCTATGCTTTAACCACCAAATGTGTTTGTTAAATGTTAGACCGCAGCTTTGGCTGGTCCAACTGACCTGACCAATTTTCTCTTGAAGCAGCATTGGTTGCCTGGGGAATTCTGGGAGTTGAAGTTCATCCATCTTAAAGTGGCCAAAGTTGAAAGCCAAAGTTATGAAGCCTAGCCACAGATCCAATATACAAACTATGCTTTTTGTAGGAAGTCAGCACCCCATCCCCGAGAATGAAATATTTTGGGGAATATTAAAAGAGGCAGGATAAAATATTTCCCCTGAAGAAGAAATGGAGAAAAAAAAATCTTAGGCAGAAACAGTCCAAGTCTCCTCCTTAGCCAGAAATCTGAGGAGGCCAATCTTTAGAAATGGAGATTTGGTAATCCATTCAGAAAGACTGGGGCACACTATTCATAAGCAAAGTGCCTTCAGCCCCCACAGCTGATGGGATTAAGAATTTACATTCCCCCACCTAGCTCCAAGGACAGGACATGATTTGTTAGCTACAATGGGAGGCAGGCAACAATAATTAGAATACCAAAAGGACACACTTAAGTATAGGTGAAAGTGCATTTCAGAACAGGCATCTCAAACACAAAGCCCCAAAGAAGGTTTAAAAACCCATCTACTCTCAACTCCATTTTGTCAGCGGTCCCAGAACTACATGCTGTTGTTGGTTCTGCTCATCAATAAACAGGAACCTTTTTTCCTAAGCAACCTCCATTTTATTTCCAGCATCTTAGCCTCCATTTTATTTCCACCATCTTAATCCTGGCTTGGAACTGGACCTGATTTTTCTTTCAACATTATGTATCTACTCACTTCTAATGATTGCTAAATATTTACTGCTACGGTCTGAAGTCTTATATGGTCGGGAGTTCCATGCAAAAACATTTATTAATATTCAAATTGCTTAAATTCTTCCACATTAGCCTTTTATTCCAATGCACAGAAAAATTTGTCAAGAGCCTTTAGTAGTCACTAGACAGCCTACGACCCACTGGGCCATCTTTGATCAATATTTATTTTCCTAAAGGGATGACAGAATGATCACTGGCAGGAAAAAAACAGTGGAAGCAGGAGTGATTTTGGACTTCCTGCCAGCTTCTCAATTGACTTGGCTTGTGGGAAGATAGCAGAGAACATTGGAAATCACAACCATGTGTCCATAAGGATGCTGCAACGGATACAACTTTGCAAATAAAACTGTCTGAACATCCTGGGTATTTCAATTCCATGGGAGTAATGGGTCCGGAATTTTGTATGCATTTTCTAGGTTAGCACATATGGAGTATTTTGATTCAAAAACTGTTGCCTTAGGACGCACCATTTTTATTATTTAAGGGTTACAAACAGATAAACAGACAGGAGAGTTATATTAGTATGTAGATAGAGGACTAGAGACTGCCTGTAGGGGAATGGCAGGATTCCAATATATTGAGGGGCTTTCACAAAAAGGACAGAGTCAACCTATTTTCCAAAGCACTAGAAGGCAAGACAAGAAACAATAGATGGAAATTAATTAAGGAGAGAAGCAACCTGAAATTAAGGAGAAACTTCCTAACAGTGAGGACAATTAACCAGTAGAACGGCTTTGCCTCCAGAAGTTGTAGATGCTTCATGACTGGAGGTTTTTAAGAAAAGACAGGACAGCCACCTATCTGAAATGGTATACAATAGAGGTAGGCAACCTTGGCTCGTTTATGACTTGTGGACTTCAACTCCCAGAATTCCTGAGTCAGCCATGGTATAGGGCAGTGATGGGGAACCTATGGCACGGGTGCCAGAGGCGGCACTCGGAGCCCTCTCTGTGGGCACATGTGCCCTTGCCCCAGCCTCGCCTCCCTCCACGACCCCCTCCTCTCCAGCAGCCCCCCTGAAGGAGAGTCACCCCTGAGCGTGGCCCATGCGGAACAGCGCAGCCAAGGACATGGCAGCCAGGCAGCGTAGACAAGACTCTGCCCTCACACCCCATCATGCACAGTTGATGCTGCAGGGCGCGGGCAGAGGGTGTGACCGCCATAGCACTGCTGGGCTGCCTGGACGATCTGCGGCGGGCCTTGGAGGTGGTGAGTGGCCCTGCGGGCGGGCGGGGTGGGGGATGGGGGGCAGAGTGGGGGCAGGGCCAGTTTTTGGGCACTCGGTCTCTAAAAGGTTCGCCATCAATGGTATAGGGCAGGGGTAGACAACCTCGGTTCTTTTTGACTCATGGACTTCAACTCCCAGAATTCCCGAGTCAGCTATGCTGACTCGGGAATTCTGGGAGTTGAAGTCCATGAGTCATAAAAGAGCCAAGGTTGCCTACCCCTGGTATAGGGTCTCCTTGAGCAGGGGTGGACTACAAAACCTCCAAGGTCCCTTCCAACTTTATTATTCTGTTATTCTGAATTGCCTATAGTCAGGGAGAAAAATGGTGACAGAGGATGGAAGCCCTCTCTGTCCACCATAACACTAAAAGCTAAGCCAATTCTTTTATATGCTGCATGAAACCGCAGCTCTTTGTTCCATCCTCCAACAGCCCCCCGAGTTATTAATAAGGTTAATTAAGGTGACCTAACTAATTTGAAGTAGCTCATTGTTTTTTTTGGACATATTTCCTTTGATGGACTAATATGTTCACTAGCATTTTTTAAAAAAAATTAGAATAGGCGTTCCTCCGCTCTTCTCTGCAAAAAGAAATGCTTTGCGTTGTTTATACAATATTTGGTTAACGTTATTTAGGAATGTGCCCTGATCCTAGAGAAATCTCAAGGAGGAGACTTCAGAAATAACCCACATGGTGGAAGCTGGTGGAAAATCTGATGCTGGTACAAAGAAGGATGATTGAGGCATGTTGTTTTTTTGGGGGGGGGGATCATTCAATTTCCCCACTTTATCTTTTATCCCCTTGCCTGTCCCATCCTTTTCATGTGCTGTTTTTAAAGGACAACGGCCCTAGGGACTCTGCTAGGCATTGCCTCATCCCATAGGAATGGGGTCTGGATGTTGCAACATCTGGAGGCCTAATGCATATGTTTGGTTGCCCAGGCAACCAGCTTGCTCATGAATAAATACAGCCAGGGAGTCTCCTCCTCCTCCTCCATTCTAAAGCCCATCTTTTCTATTTAAAGAGTCCAGAGTGGTGCACAAAACCACCAAATCAAACTATCGTTACTTAACTATTAAAATACCCACTTGAAATAAATGCTCTTGCATATATAATTGCATTCACAACAGGCAGCCATTTTGTTTTGCTCCCGCAGAAGTATTATTCCACAACCACTTACATAAACAGACTGAACTTTATTTACTGCTTGAACTTTGCAACAAAGAGCCAGCCAACTTCTCCTGGGAGATAACTCAGTCCTGGCTAGGCGGGCCAATAGTTTGATGGCTTGCAAAGTCAGGCGAGCTGGACATTGAAAAATGAAATACATGTTTTTTCCATGCAGGTCTACCTTGTCATCAAGTCACGCCTACCAGGTTGCAGACTTCACTGTGGACCAGCTGGAGATACTTTAGTTGTGATCTAATTCTGTTTTATTTTCATCAGAATTACTTGGGACACAGGTGGCAAAAACTTTGTTCTTCCATGATATCTTGTTGTCTTTCTCTGCCGGGGAAATGGTGGGAACTCTTTGTCATTGGCTAAAATGTTTCTATCGTTCTGGTTGTCCAAAGACTAAAATCTCCCCAAAGTCTGAAGAAGATATGTTGCTACGCATAATTCATTCCCACATATCTGCCCTTATTTGGCCAAGTTCAGGACAAGAAAGGACCCATATTTGTACAAAAGTTAACTAACTTGTCATCGCTATTATTAAATTATTGTTCAGGGAGCCAGCCCAGGCTTCTCTGAAATTAGTTGTCATAATACATAAAACGCTCTACTTTCACAAAAGAAGCTGCTTAACCCTTGGAATAAATATTATTATTCAGAGCGTATGGATTCTCGTTCCTATAATTTACTGTTTCCTGTTCTTCCTGCAGCTAGAAGATTGCTAGGCTTAAATCCTATTATCTGTCAGCTCTGAGCCTTTGAATTGGTTCTTTTTCCACAGAGGATCAGATCCGATGAAACCAGCTTTAACTCTGTGACTTAAAAACTGAATTGCCACGATTTCGACCATTGTGACATTACCATTTTTATTGGTGTAGAAATGTAGAGAGGTTTTATTATAGAACTGCATTTTGCTTTTATTTTATCTTAATCTTTTTGTTCTCAGCGATGTAATGGATCCTGCATTTTGGACGCATTCTTTAAGTTAGCCCCATTTGAGGTAACTTGATTCAAAAAATGTTGCTTTATGATTGACGGTTTTACCAAGTTAAAGGTTACAAACAGACAGAAGAGTTTCAGTATTATATAGATCAGGGATGTCAAACTGCTGGCCCGCAGGCCGGACGCATCACACGGAAGCCGTGCCCACCCCATTGCTGGCAATGGCAAAATACATCGCACGGCGTCATATGATGTCGCGAGTTTGACATGTCTGATATAGATGTATCTGATGAAGGGAGCTGTAGTTTAAGAAAACAGATCTTTTGATAAAAAATGTATTAGTGGTGAATATCTTTGCTCTGAACTTTTCATTACCAGGCTAGGTAACATCTCCGCCGAAGATATTACCTAGCCTGGTAATGAAACTTTGGAAACCAAACCATAAGCTCGGGGAATGAACCTTCACCCTCAAAAATGCATCAATCTGAGAAAGGGTTACCTGACGCCTTCTGATTTTTGGCTACTACAGACTGAAACAGTTCTCTTCCTATAATGTATACCCAGAAGGACCATTTAAAATTAGGCAATAATTCTTGAATGGAGCCTTTGTTTTGTATTTGTTGATGTACAAGTTTCACATCTGGTATGTGCACAAGAACTGGAATGCCTGCAAGGACTCTTGAATATGCTAATTCCCGGGCCCTATTTTCTACCAGAAGGAGGTTTAGATCTTAGGACTGTTTTGTCTGCCCAATGGACATATTGTTCGAAAAGTCCCATGTTTTCTCTGTGTACATGACATATACTACTTCTACATGGGAAAAGAGAGAGAGCTGGACATATTTTGACCTGGGAGAAAATGTGAGATTGGGCTGTTGAAGGAAAAGTCTTCATCATGGTTCAGTCCAAGCTGGGAATAAACAACATGACGACTGCTTTAGAAAGAAGGTTGCAGTTTATTGAAGAGGAGAACCAGACAGGAAGATGACTCTGGAAGAAAAGAGTGAGCACATGTAGGGAATGAGTTTTTATACCCTCTGGAGCCTTTTGTTTGGATTTGTTCCTGTGGCATGAACTTTGACCTGAGTCCTGCGTCAACTCTCCTGTTGCTTGCGCTGTGACCAGGCGGCACAAGTCTCCCCTGCCGCCTCCCTCCGCCAGTCCTTTGTCATCTGTCTCATGGAGAATGGAGAACACAGCAGCTCTGCGCAGGGATGCAGAGCAGAGAACAGCAGTTGCTTGCTGCTCTGCACTGCCCCACGTCTCCCTTCTCCCTTCTGGAAATGGCAACCCCATTTCCTGCCACTTTCCCTCCTGGCACAGCTCCTCCTTCTTCCCGAAAGCATTTCTTTGCTAACCTGCTTTCCAGCTCTGGAGTGTTTCTCTTCTGCTGCAGGGAAACCGAGTTTGTGGGACTAAAAAAACTTCAGTCAGACCTTCCAACTCCTTGTGAGATCTTTTGTTTTTTTGCAAGAAGTTGGAAGTCTGATTGAACTTTTTTTAGTTCCACAAATTCCATTGAAAAAAGGTGCCAGAACACTGTTCCATGCATTCTATATATGCCCATACATATATAAAAATATAAATATTAATCACTGTCCATTTTGAATACATAACCGGAAGAGGAAATTTGAGAGTTTACAAAGCTGGAACAAAACTGTGACTGAATTTGGATGTTCTGCTTCAGATACCACAAAGTCTCCTCCCAAAAGGTAACAAGGAAAACAGGTCATGGAGAGGATGTGCAGCATCTAAGACTATGTGACCGCATAGTTTTCTACAAGCATTTACATGTCTTAAAATTCTCCCTCCATTTCCTCATATTTAGTAAACATTCTGCCAAGATACACAAATGCATCTGGTTGCCCTAGTGTCTGTCTGTCTGTCTGTCTGTCTGTCTGTCTGTCTGTCTGTCTGTCTGTCTGTCTGTCTGTCTGTCTGTCTGTCTGTCTGTCTGTCTGTCTGTCTGTCTGTCTGTCTCTCTCTCTCTCTCTCTCTCTCTCTCTCTCTCTCTCTCTGTGTGTGTTTTGCATTCTTCACCACTATTTTCCCTGCCAACATTCCAGCCTTTAACATATTTCTGTTATTCTGGTGCAAACCTTTAAACACTCCTTCTAACATTTCTTCCCTTCTGTTACATCCCAAACCATTTCATCACCTTTATCTCATAAAAGAGCTGAGGCATATCATTCAAGGGTGTGTGTGTGTGTGTGTGTGTGTGTGTTTCCCTCCCATTTCCCAGGAATTTACATTCAGTTAGTGAGGCTGATGCCCAGCTCACAGCACACTGTTTAAAGTTTTGAAGATCTGACACTTAGAACCATTGGTGGGATTTCCAAGGAAAAGGTAAATTTTGTTAGTTTGGTCCAGGGGTTCTCATCTGGCTAGCTGTGTTTTGCAGGAGGGAAGATAATAGTTGTCTATCAGGGATTTCATAGAATCATAGAATCCTAAAGCTAGAAGGTATTTTGGAGGTCTTCTAATCCAACCCTCTGCCCAACACAGGAAATCTTGTACCATTCTGGAAAAATGGTTCTCCAATCTTTTCTTGAAGACCTCTAGCAATGGAGCACCCACAACTTCAGGAGGCAAGCTGTTACACTGATTAATTGTTATTACTGTCAGGAAATAGCTCCTTATTTCCAGATTTAAGCTTCCTTTTGTGAGCTTCCACCCATTGCTTCTTGTTCTTCTTTTCTGCTTCAATTTTCCCCAACATGGTATTTTTCAGACAACATATCCATGATGGCCAAGAATATCAAAATGATGGTCACAACTGCAATCCAACCCTTTCTCTTTTTATATAAATGTAATGTTGATGTACCTATGAAAGGGGCTGGGCCTTGATCATGCAGCTGTTTTTTTTTAAAAAAAACCCTCTTGAACAGCAATAGCACTTAGATCAGGGGTCTTCAAACTTGGTCCTTTTATGACTTGTGGACTTCAACTCCCAGAATTCCTCAGCCAGTGTGCCTGGCTGAGGAATTCTAGGAGTTGAAGTCCACAAGTCATAAAAGGGCTAAGTTGGAAGACTCCTGACTTAGACTTACATACTGCTTCACAGTGCTTTACAGCCCTCTCTAAGCAATTTACAGAGTCAGCATATT